>OX359272.1:43250415-43922915 GCA_947179155.2 Hedera helix | reverse complement strand
AATACTATTACTACTACTACTACTAATAATAATAATAATAGTAGTAGTAGTAGTAGTAGTAGTAATAATAATAATTATTAAAATAATAGTAATTATAATTATAATTATAATTATAAAAAAAAATTGCACGTAAACAACATAGGTCACTCTTTTAACATTGACGTTATTTTTTTATTTTTCGGGTATTGCGATTGTTATGTTTTCACATGTAAATTGATTTGGACTAAAAATCACAGGGACGAGTTCAAATTCATTCTAATTGATTTGTAAGTTATTTTAGATTGCAAAAAGTCTTTAGGTAATAGAATCTTTTTGGAATTTTAATCTACGTTGTTGTGACGCTCCCCAAATCCAGGCCTACACAGCCCAATTTGAGACGCCATAAAATACACGATTTCTAATACAAACAGTACATAGAACAGAAATACAGAACTCAATAATACACAATTAAGTCTTCACTATTATTGTCACACTATTTACAATATGTGAATACTACTATAGTTATCCCTCGGACCTTCACTCTATTCCCCAGCTAGACTCATCTACTCTTTCATCTCCTGTTGAAAAATAATGGAACAAAAGGAAAATGTGAGCTCAAATAGCGCAGTAAGAAAATATCATGACTAAGATAATGATAAATAAATTATCATTAGCCTTGAACAGTTAAATTCTTAATTGAATATAATAAACAATAAGATTTATATCAAGAACTGCTGTTAAATTCTTTGAACAAAATTCAGATCAATGATAGCAGCGGAATAAGCAATCTATTAGAAAAAAATGTAGACTATGATGTCCACTTGTTTCTCTTTTTAAGAAAAATGTCATCAACTTTTATCACCTGAAACAACACTAGTCATGTTAATATAATTTCACAGTTCCTGGTCAGTCAACAGTTCATCTTTGCACTATGGGCCAAAGATATTCAAATATCACCAACGGTCATAATTATACCAGTATTTAGCCTTTGGTCATAATCATATTAAACAACAGTTTATTTTTGCACTACGGGCCAAAGATATTCAAATATCACCAACGGTCAGTCTTTGGTCATAATCATACCAAACAACAGTTCTTCTTTGCCCCCGGCCAAAGAGAACATTCACCACGTGTCCTAAAAGACACAACAATTATATCGCCTTTATCATATCATCTATGCCTCATGCCACAGATATTCACAACAAAATGATTCTTGATGATTAGAATAACAACAGTGATATAAATGATAAATCAGAAGAAACAGTATGATCAATAAATATCAAAAATTTATGATTTTTCTTTATGCAGATTCAAATAATGTCCAAATTATCAACATGAGGTGGACTCAAATTCAAGAATGATATTCAAGATCCACAGTTCAGAATAACAGTTAAGGTTCAATAGAAAGATTTAGAAAAATAAGAAGGCTCAATTGAAATGATATTAGATGAAGCGCAAATTATTAAAGAATATATAATCATTTCAGGAAACTTTACCAACAATAGACAAATAAGAAATTAATACGAAGAGTAATTCACCAAACATGCGGTAGTCCGCGTAGTCAGGTTATTCTCAGAGATTAATAAGGACTGAATACGAATGGTTATTCACCAAACATGCGGTAGTCCACGTAGTCAGGTTATTCCCACAAATTAATAAGGAATGAATACGACAGGTTATTCACGAAACATGCGGTAGTCCGTGTAGTCAGGTTATTCCCACAAATTAATAAGGAATGAATACGAAAGGTTATTCACCAAACATGCGGCAGTCCGCGTAGTCAGGTTATTCCCACAAATGAATAAGAAAGGTTATTCACCAAACACGCGGTAGTCCGCTTAGTCAGGTTATTCCCACAAATTAATATATGAAAATAAATGACACATCTTACGAGTAAGGAAGAAACGATATTATTTTCGAGAATCAAAGAATAATAATCCCTTACCGTAGTAAGTTTGAATAATGGAAGATGAAAAAGTTGGTATCCCTTACCTTGATATTGCGAAACAAATTTATGGCCGAACAAATTCTTCCTTGTTTGTTTATGTAGCAGTAAAGAATCTGACTTTTGAGTCTTCTAGAGTTTTCAAAATCTCTTTATGTTTTTAAAATAATGTTACTCTCGAAAATATACACGATATAGACTCAAGAATCACTCAATTTGAAGTTAATATGAATGAGTTATGAATTTTCAAAACTAAGACTGAAAATAGTGACGAAAATCAGAATATGTTATGGTTTTTAGCATTTTAAGGTATGAAGATGATTTCAGATGATTTTTCTTCCTTCTTCAAAGTTGTAGAGGACGAAAAACTGAAGAGACAGACTTTCAATTCATTAAATTCTAACAAATAATGAATTTACTATGATTTTTCGAAAGAGTTGTTGTACATAAGAAAATTTCACTCGGGAATTCAAAGAAGAATGCAAAAGATTTCAAAACCATGAATGACTTAGAATATAAATATAGCACTCTAACTGATATTTACCAATCCATGAGGTAGCCTAGCATACATAGAGAGAAACTTACACTTAAAATTTTTTAGAGAGTGGAATAAAATGTATGTAAGAAAGTTATGAAAATTTTCTTAAGTTAAGGTCTTTATTTATAACCAAAATCCAAGATTCCTTAATTTAATTCAAATCATTCATTTTATTATCTTTAATTTATACCATTCATATAATAAAAACAACTAACAACTAACTTTATATATAAAACAACTAACTTTATATATAAATCCATTATCTTTGTATATAAAACAACAAACTTTATATATAAAATAATTAACTTTATATAAATCAATTAACTTTATATATAAAATAATTAACTTTATATATAAATCCATTATCTTTATATATCAAACAACAAACTTTTTATATAAAATAATTAACTTTATATAAATCAATTAACTTTATATATAAAATAATTAACTTTATATATAAATCCATTATCTTTATATATCAAACAACAAACTTTATATATAAAATAATTAACTTTATATAAATCAATTAACTTTATATATAAAATAATTAACTTTATATATAAATCCATTATCTTTATATATCAAACAACAAACTTTATATATAAAATAATTAACTTTATATAAATCAATTAACTTTATATATAAAATAATTATCTTTATATAAATCAATTAACTTTATATATAAAAATAAATAACTTTATATAATTTATCATAATAAAAATAAATAACTTTATCAATTCAATTATTCAACAATAATTCACAATTATTCATTATTATGACTAATTGTTATAAATGCAGTGTAGTTAACTTTTTGAGTTAGATAAGCAGATAAATTAACTAATAATATAATACAACAGTTTAATCAGCATCATAAAAGAGATAATAAAAATGCTGAAAATATATAAGAAAATACCACGTTACTGTGTAATGACAATTATTGATTTAGTAATGTGAATTACTGTGCATATGCTACTGTGACAATTATCAGCTCAATAATATAAATTATTATGCATGTGACAATTATTGGTTCAATAAAGTCAATATAGTACAATAACCACTTTATCAGTTCAATAATATGAAATACTGTGCAATATCGTGTGCTACTGTGAAATACCGTGTGCTACTATGTAATACCATATGTTACTATTCCTTTACCACTGGGTATATTAACAGTTAAAAATGATAGTACCGTTGACCATTTTTATTTTAAAAGGTTAACGTTGTCGTTTTCTATATCCGACAATAATTCGTTGTGGGGGGTCCACTAATGTTTGGTTATTTCGGCGCCGTCGTACGAATCTAATATTCCCCGACAGAACGAATTTTCTCCGACAAAATAAAATTTGTACAAAATATTTTTAACTTTAACTTTTTTTAATTTATCCATTTACTATTTCAGGAAAAAAAAATGAGAAAAATTTAAATTGTATTTCATAAAAGTCGGGGTCTTACAGCTGTACCTTCAGGCATGGACAATTACGTGTCATCTTTTTGGTATTTTTACAGGCTATATCAAGAGCAACTATTGTAGTAGGCTCTGACTCATGGTATACGAATCTTTTGTCCAATTTCAAGAAAAAATATAGAGGAAAAAATGTTATGGTGATGCGATTTAGTTGATGTTGTGACAATACTTTTTTGTTTGGACTTAGAGGGCTCATTTTATACTTTTGGGTATATATGTAAAAGTCTTTTTTTTGAATTTTTACATCTTTTTTTTCCCTCATTGGATTCCAGCAAATGGCTTGCAGTACTACCATTTTTTCACAGGAAATACTGTTCATGGATCATATTGATCGATGGTTGGAGATACAGGAGGTAAATAAATGTTGTCAAACTTCTCATTCCATTTTGTCAATAAAGAAAAGATGTGTGGGATACCCGAAAATACTATATTAAACAAATTTGAACCCGCTATCGTCAATCAATTAATTGTTCAAACCTGCCAAGAACTAATATGTTGGAATGAGGTAGGAGAAGCAAAATTGTTGGGACCCGAGTTGGTACGCTTGACGACCGAAAAGATCCAAATGATCCGACAACGAATACAGACAGCGCAAGAACGACAAAAGAGTTATGTTGATCTTCATCGGAGAGACGAAAGTTTCAACGTCGGAGATCATGTATTCTTACGTGTTTCTCCATGGAAAGAGGTTACGAGATTCGGAAAGAGAGGAGAGCTCAACCCTCGATTTATTGGCCCATTTGAAATCCTCGATCGAGTAGGAACCGTAGCCTACAGACTAGCCCTACCACCAAGTATGTCTCGCATCCATAACGTTTTTCACATATCTATGTTACGTAAATATGTGAAGGACCCAAACCACGTCATTGAATTAGAACCGGACGTTATAGCAGAGGATTTAACGTACGAGGAGGTACCTGTTAAGATCCTAGATAAGAAGGAGCAGATTCTACACTCAAAGGTTATACCTCAAGTTAAGGTTTTATGGAGGAACCAAGATATTGAAGAGATGACCTGGGAGCTAGAATCTGAGATGAAATCTAAGTATCCTTACCTTTTCGAAATGCCAGGTACGTCAATTTCAGGGACGAAATTTCATAAGGAGGGGAGGTTGTAAGACCCCGAATTTTATGAAATATAAAATTTAATTTTCTTCATATATATTTTTTTCATGAAACAGTAAGTGGTTAAATTGACGAAATTGAAAGTTAAGTATGTTATGTGCAAATTTTATTTTGTCGGACAATATTTATTTTGTCGGGGAATATTCGTTTTGTCGGGGAATATTCGGGCCGTACGACGGCGCCGAAATAACTAATTATTGGTGGACCCCACAACGGAATATTTGTCGGATATAGAAAACGACAGAAATAACCTTTTTAAATAAAAATAGTCAACGGTGTTAACTGTTAAAATACCGGTGATAAAAGAATAGTAGCATACGGTAATTTATGGTATTTCATTGTAGCATACGGTATTCTACAGTAGCACACGGTATTGCACAGTGTCTCATATTATTGGTCTGATAATTGACACCGTAACTGTTACGCATCATTTCATCAATAATTGTCACTACATAATATTTTATGTTATCAATTCAATAATTGTTGTTACACAGTATTTTGCATTATTGATTTAATAATTGTCATTACACTCTATTTTATATCATTGAGTCAATAATTGTTGCTGCACTGTTTTTAAAATTATTGAACCTAATAATTGTCACAGTTGCAAATATACTGTAATTTATATTATTAAATTAATAATGATTTGTAAAGTGTTTCTTACATTATTGTTGAATTATTGTCATCACTTTTGCGACATTAAATATTGATATTTTATATATTAGTCTAATAAGGTGAGAAGAAAATTATGGCAGGTGGGGGTAATATATCTGTTTTATTATAAAATATTATTATAATATATTATAATATGATACATAAGTCTTTGTTGTTATATGAATCATTCATTCAGCAAAAATGAATTTTAAGGATGGTGTGCCATCATTTTATAATTCTAGCACGTTTTGTTACTTTTAAAATGAATGACCCCTCATTACCAAATTTTCTAGAAGGTTGCCAGGAAAAACAAAAAAAAATGGGATTCTCCCACTTATTCCTTTAGTAAACCATGTATGCTTTATCAAAATTGGTGGGTTGTCATCAGCCACCTACCGCACACCATCCCACTTTTTGTCAAACTAAGTGTGCTCCTCCAGCACACTCTGTCAAAATTCACATACTCATTTGCACTATAAATAGATTGCTCTGATGAGCAATAAAGGTACGCTAAAAACTCAAAATCCTCCTACCATAATATTGGGCATTTTACTTGGGTATAGTAATATTATTTTGAGTGTTTGAAAGCCAAAAGGAGTGCATAAATTTTTCAGGTAAGTCTTTTATTAAAATTTCATAAATTTATATATTTCACGGTATTCACAAATCTTCCTTTAGAAAACTCTTTCTTTAAAAGATTTATGTTGAAAAGCTTCACTTGGAAGACTTTATTTTGAAAAAATTATATTTTTATACTGTGAATAGTAACCTCGGGATGAATAGTAACCCGCGAGTGAATAGTAACACGTGAATAGTAACTTCGGGAATAGTAATTTAATTTTAAGTTTTTATTATTTTGTTATTATATTATACTATTTGATCAAACCACTTTTAACAAATTTATAATATACGAGTTTGTATACACCATGAATATTTATATGTGGTAATTACTAATTTTATTATATATATATAGGTTGATCAACCTCATTTAAATCAATATCCAGTCACGTGTTAAGGTAAGGAATATTATTTTTTTTCACACTCTTAAATTTATTACGGTAAGGGATGTCATTTTCTTTCATACTCCTAAACTTACTACTGTAAGGAATACCATTCATTTCAAACTCTTAAATTTACTGTGGTAAGGAATATCATCTTCTTTCATATTATAACTTACTACAGTAAGGGGTATCATTTTTTTTCATCACCATAAATGGATATTATTTTCTTTCTTACTGGAAGGGATTATCATTCTTTGATTCTCGAAAATAATATCGTTTCTTTCTTACTTATAAGATGTGCCATTTATTTCCATGTATTAAATTGTGGGAATAACCTTACGGCGCGGATTACCGCCTGTTGGTGAATAACCTTTTCTATTCATTCCTTATTAATCTCTGAGAATAACCTTACGGCGCGGATTACTGTCTGTTTGGTGAATAACTCTTCATATTCAAATTGATGGGAATAACCTTACGGCGCGGATTACCGCCTGTTGGTGAATAACCCTTTTTATTTGTCTCGTGTGGAAATAATTTGTCTACACGAATTATCACATGACATTTTTATTCCATATTCGTTTGTAATATCATTTTCTTTCATATTCGTAAGTGATATTATTTTTCTTTATACTCATAAGGGATACCATCTTTTTCATCTTCCATTATTCAAACTTACTATGGTAAAGGATATTAATTTCCTTCACCTTTTGTTAATCAAACCTGCTACGGTAAGGGATATTATTTTCTTTCATACTCCTAAATTGAAACTTATTATGGAACTATTGCTTCTATAATTCCTGAAAATATTATATGTTCCATAATAGTTGAACTTCATTGTTTCAACTGAACCTTCCTATTTTCTGAACATTTCTATTGAACTGTAATCGTTATTCTGAACTGTGGATCTTGAATATCATTTTTAAATTTCACTCCAAATCATGTTGACAATTTGGACATTGTTTGAATCTGCATAAAGTAAACTTCCGATACTTATTGTTTATCCTGTTTCTTCTGTTCATCATTTGTATAACTGTTATTTGTATTAATCATCAAGAATCAAGCTGTTGTGAATATCTGTGGCCGGGGGCACAGATGTGATATAATTGTTGAACAGATGATAGGTTAAAGGCGATATACTAGGTTAAAGGCGATACATCTGTTCGGTGTCTTTTATGGCACATGGTGAAAGTTCTCTTTGGCCCGTAGTGCATAGATGAACTGTTGGTTGGTATGATTATGACCAAAGGTTAAATCTG
The DNA here is from genome assembly GCA_947179155.2 of Hedera helix. Lineage (NCBI taxonomy): Eukaryota > Viridiplantae > Streptophyta > Magnoliopsida > Apiales > Araliaceae > Hedera > Hedera helix. Next base: position 43,914,953 of record OX359272.1, on the reverse strand, counting down.
GTATAATCATGACCGCTGGTGCTATATTGAATATCTTTGGCCCGTAGTGCAAAGATGAATTGTTGATTTGCATTATTATGACCAGGAACTGTGAATTTTTATTATCATGACTAATGGTATTTCAGATGATGATGTTTTTTACTAAAAAGAGAAGCGAGTGGACATTATAGTCTGCATTATTCTTCTAATAGATTGCTCATTCCGCTGCTATTATTGATCTGAACATTGTTCAAGAATTTAACTGCAGTTTTTGATATAAACCTTGTAGTCTATTGTATTCTATCAAGAACTCAACTGTTGAAGACTAATGATAATTTATTCGTCATTATCTTAGTCATGATATTTCTTACTGGGTTATTTGAGCTCACCCTTTCTTTTGTTCTATTGTTCTTCAACAGGAGATGAAAACGTAACGGGGTCTAGCCGGGGAATGGAGTGAGGGTCCGTGGAATAGCTATCATAGTCTTCACGTGTTGTAAAATAGTGTGGCAATAATAATGAAGACTTAGTTGTGTATTATTATACATTGTATTGTTGTGCGATGTGCTTTGTGGTAATAATTTTGTTGTAGTTTTTTGACGACTCAAGTTTGGGCTGTGTGGACCTAGATTTGGGGGCGTCACATTAATACTCAAATTATAACACCAAATGACATGCAAACAATTAAAATTATATTTACGACACCAACTTGTGCCTTGCATGAATTATTGCATGGATTATTAGTCTAGTTGCATAGATTATTAGTCTAGTAAATCAATATTAATTAATACAACAAAAGGTAAAGAGACGTGATAATTATTTTATTTTAGACAAATAATCATAATCACCATAATCAAAAGTAATTAGATGATGTAATACTAGAAATGATAGTATAAATGTAATGGTAGATTAAAAATATCACATAACTTTTGAATCAAGCTAAAAAATAAAATGTATCTAATTTTGGTATAATAATACAAAAGTTCATTTCAAAAAAAACTTATAAAAATCATTGGAATCATCAGTCACAGCTCTTAACATTCGGTGTGAGGATGCATTTGCATCAGGTTCTACATGATACTCTTTGGACACCTTGTATATGTAATCTTTCATTTCCTTATTTTGTTATTACTTATAATTAGTTTTTTTCTGAAAATTATTACTTGTAATTAATTAAATCACCTAAACATCTGTAAGTCACATGACTTACCATGAAAAAGAAATGCAATCTAACAAAGCTAGATATATATGATAATAACATCTCTATTATAAAGGTTTATGATCCAACCAAGAATACATTAACAGATTGAAGAAGATCTACATATATTAAACTCTTTTCAAAAAATAAAATAAATTGAAACAAACAATTTAGTAGCCAAATGACAAAATAAAACACCTGCAATAACAAGAAAATCAAGACATTGCAGTTTACAAAATACAGTTGTCACACATACCCAACAACCTATGGAGAATAAAAAAATCTCTTCACCCTTTTATATAAAAATGCTGCCCTCAATTAATCTCAATCACCATACCAAAATCACAGTAATTTAATTCTTAATAACATATTGATTAGGCTATATACCGTGGCAATATCAAGAACTTTTTGCCATGAAATCTTGTTATTACTAGTAGTTTCATCAGTCATTGTCCAAACAATAATGGCCCGTGAACCAGACATCCTCACCGACTTCATACCTCCGACAAACCTTACATCACCTGATGACAACTTCTTCACCTTTACCGGCATGAGGGTACTTGTTAATGCTCCCCCACCACCGACTTTCAAGGTTTTAAAGGCAAACTTGGCCGAATTCCCGGCTCTCAACGGGCAAAGCGTATCGTATGCTGTCTTTCAGTTCCCCTCAGGATCTACTAACCCTCCTCACACTCGTCCTCGTGCTTCCGAGCTCATTTTTGTTATCAATGGGACAATGCAAGTAGGTTTTATTGATACAACTAACAAGCTTTTTACACAAACCCTACAAACCGGGGATTTGTTTGTGTTTCCTAAAGGACTTGTACACTTTCAGTACAATGATGATGCAAAGAATCCAGTTTTGGCAATTTCTGCATTTGGAAGTTGTAATGCGGGGACTGTTTCGATTCCTAGCACGGTGTTTGCTATCGGGATTGATGATGATATATCGGCAAAGTCTTTCAAAACTGATGTTGCCACTATTCAGAAACTCAAGGTTGGTCTTGCTCCAAAACCCTAGAAATGGAAAATGATCCATTGAGTAAATTAATTAATATATGTACTTTCTTTTTTTACGTACATGCATATGCCTCGGTGCTGAAGATCGTGCATTTTTTATAATTTTTGTAACGAATAATGACCCTTCTTGGAAGGGTTTATCATATGAACGTAGGCTTTTTTGTAATTGTTGTGGAAGAGATGAACTTTTATTTATGAACTTTTTATTAAGAAAGTGTTTGACGGTATTTGAGGATTTTTAGTATATATATGTGTGTGTGTGTGTGTGTGTGTGTGTGTGTGTGTGTGTACGGAGTGAACCTTGGTTGTACAACCACATTGATGTGAAAAATGCATTTTTGAAATTTATAAATTGGATTTTATTATTATTTTTTGAAATGGAAAGAGTATGTATAACAGTACAAAAGTCATTGTGGCAATTAATTAGTTAAGGAGGTGGGCAACATAGGCAACTTGGCTCATGTGATGGATGCTTAATTATGCAATAAGAGATAATTATACCTTTGAAATGTAAAATTAAACAAGATTAATTAATTGTCGCTAATTTGAAGTAAATAATGTCTCTCTTTTTGTTCGAGTCTATACACAAAGACCGCAATAAAGCGAGAGATTGACATTTTACGTTGTTTATTAGACAACTATAATTATAGTTAATGTCCACCAAAATAATGGTATAAAAGTGGTTAAGGCTGATCAAATCCTTTCACATTTTATTTTTTTAATTTCATCTTAAATTTAATTTTGTTAAAATGGACCTCACAAGAGGATTTGAGATTATAGCTATTTATCAAATTTTGAGTTTAATTTTTCTATCATTTGGCGTCAATGGTGATGATGGTTCTTTCGATATTAAAATGACGTCTCGTCGTGATCTGATAGATACCGGAGCATTAACCTTCGATGTATCAAAGTATGGTGTAAAGGGAGATGGATATAATGATAGTACTCAGGTCAGCCAAATGTTAAAAAATACTTATTTTAGAAAGAAAAAAATTATCTTTTAAAAATTGTTTGTAATGTTAACGTTGAGATTCTACCTTTTCTTATAAAGAAATATACTTAATGCTACGGTTGAATTAGAATAATAGAATGAGAATAAAAATAATTTATTTCATTACAGACTAATTTATAAATTTGACAGGAATGAGAATGATAAATTTCATTTCAAAAGAACAATAAACATACTCTTGAAATCTAGATGTATTCTTACAATAGGCTGAATGTATTCTTACAATGGTCTGAAATTTGCAGAGCAACTACCGCAACAAGACTTCTTATACGTAATGGGATTTATTTTTTTGTGCTAATTTTGGGGGAGGGGAATAGGGAAATTTTTGACAGGAGAGCTTATGTTTCAAGGACCATGCACCCCATAATCCATAACTATTGGAATTTAGGGAACTTTAATGGCAAAGCCAGATTGTAAAACATTCACTAAAGACAATTGGATCTATCTTATTGGAGTTAATCAAGTGACGATGACTGGTGGAGGTATTCTTCACGCACAAGGCGAGTTGGGTGTGCGGAAGACTAAGACTCTTGGTGAGAAAGACACTCCTCTTCTTGATGTAAGTACTTTTATGTCCCCAGTGGCAGAATCAGACTTTTCAAAGCAAGATAACCCTACAAAAATTTAGTAAAGATTGATGAGAAATGTTTTTAAGCAACAACATTAATTAGTTGTTGTTTTTTCCTTTTTAATTGAGCTATTTATTTAGAGTAATCATATAAATAAGAGGTATCCCTTTTAAAAATTGGGATACATATTACAAATTTACAAGGAAAAGAGGATTTTTGGAAAACAAATATGGAGGGACAATGTTGTTCTCCCACTCCTACATGTAACATGTACCAAACTTCTTAGTAATTTTTTTTTGTTTGAATCAATGAAATTTTATAGAATTAGCTAGATACTAACTATATCATTTGTTTTTTTTTTCTTACATGCTGTCTGTTGTATTTGCCAACTCAAACAATTATGCTGTTCAAAATCTTAAGTTAGCGAATAACAAAGGATTCCAAATGAAAGTATTTGATCTCGTTAATTTCACCGCTGATAATATGACGGAATCCATATTGGTCACGTTCAAAAGGTCACAATAACCAACTCTTTCATCGGAGTAGGCGATGACTACGTCTATAGGCGATGGTAGCTGCGATATCACCGTTCGCATTGTCACATGTGGAACTAGACATGGCATTAGGCACATACTAACTTAAATTAATTTCATGCATGCATGCGTCTGTTATTTTACAAATATTTTATTTAATTTAATGTCAAGTCAACCCAATGCCTTTTATTTATTTATGTGAGAGAAGTTCATGTGAGCAATTGTACCTTATGGAACACTACAAACGGCGCAAGGATCAAAATCTTCCACGAATCACCCGCTATCCAAGAAATTAACATCATTTTTGAAAATATAATCATGAAAGATGTGTATAATCCCATTATCATAGATCAAAACTACGCTTACTAGTACGATATTTATATAATATGAAATCGATCTATTAATGTAAAGTAATTATGTTTTATTAATTAGATATTATATTAATTTGTGTGCACCTATATTTTGATGATGACAGGCTTCGCATGTGAAGATAAGTGACATTAAGTTTAAGAACATAAGGGGATCATCAACGTCGAATATGGTCGTGTCCCTAAATTGTAGTAGCACTGTTCCTTGTCAAAACATCGAATCAGCCAATATTGATTTCACTTATACCGGTAATCCATATAATACGACTCTGGCATCGGCATCTATGTAGATGAATATTCTTACTTATTAATGCATGGATCCAATTAATAATTGGGCTGACGCTATATATGTGACACCCCCAAATCTAGGCCTACACAGCCCAAACTTGAGTCGTCAAAAGACTACAACAAAATTATTACAACAAAGCACAACGTACAACAATACAGTGTATAATAATAATACACAACTAAGTCTTCACTATTATTGTCACACTATTTTACAACACGTGAAGACTACGACAGCTATTCCTCGGACTCTCACTCCATCCCCCGGCTAGACCCCGTTATGTTTTCATCTCCTGTTGAAAAACAATGGAACAAAAGAAAGGGTGAGCTCAAATAGCCCAGTAAGAAATATCATGACTAAGATAATGACGAATAAATTATCATTAGCCTTCAACAGTTGAGTTCTTGATAGAATACAATAGACTACAAGGTTTATATCAAAAACTGTAGTTAAATTCTTAAACAACGTTCAGATCAATAATAGCAGCGGAATGAGCAATCTATTAGAAGAATAATGCAGACTATAATGTCCACTCGCTTCTCTTTTTTGTAAAAATATCATCAACTTTTATCATCTGAAATACCATTAGTCATGATAATAAAAATTCACAGTTCCTGATCATAATCATGCAGATCAACAGTTCATATTTGCACTACGGGCCAAAGACATTTAATATAACACCAACGGTCATGATTATACCAGATTCAGCCTTTGGTAATAATCATACCAATCAACAGTTCATCTTTGCACTACGGGCCAAAGATATTCAATAAAGCACCAACGGTCATGATTATACCAGATTCAGCCTTTGGTCATAATCATACCAACCAACAGTTCATCTTTGCACTACGGGCCAAAGAGAACATTCACCACGTGCCATAAAAGACACCGAACAGATGTATCGCCTTTAACCTAGTATATCGCCTTTAACCTATCATCTGTTCAACAATTATATCACATATGTGCCCCCGGCCACAGATATTCACAACAGCTTGATTTTTGATGATTAATACAAATAACAGTGATACAAATGATGAACAGAAGAACAGGATAAACAATAAGTATCAGAAGTTTACTTTGTGCAGATTCAAATAATGTCCAAATTGCCAACATGATGTGGAGTGAAATTTAAAAATGATATTCAAGATCCACAGTTCAGAATAACGGTTACAGTTCAATAGAAATGTTCAGAAAATAGGAAGGTTCAGTTGAACTAATGAAATTCAACTATTATGGAACATATAATATTTTCAGGAATTATAGAAGCAATAGTTCCATAATAAGTTTCGATTTAGGTGTATGGAAGAAAATAATATCCCTTACCGTAGCAGGTTTGATTAACAAAAGGTGAAGGGAATTAATATCCCTTACCATAGTAAGTTTGAATAATGGAAGATGAAAAAGATGGTATCCCTTATGAGTATAAAGGAAAATGATATCACTTACGAATATGGAATAAAAGTGTCATGTGATAATTCGTGTAGACAAATTATTTCCACACGAGACAAATAAAAAGGGTTATTCACCAACAGGCGGTAATCCGCACCGTAAGGTTATTCCCATCAATTTGAATACGAATAGTTATTCACCAAACAGGCGTAATCCGCACCGTAAGGTTATTCCCACAATTTAATAGAATTTGAACACGAAGAGTTATTCACCAAACAGGCGATAATCCGCACCGTAAAGTTATTCTCAAAGATTAATAAGGAATGAATACAAAAGGTTATTCACCAACAGGCGGTAAACCGTGCCGTAAGGTTATTCCCACAATTTAATACATGGAAATAAATGGCACAAGAAAGAAACGATATTATTTTCGAGAATCAAAGAATGATAATCCCTTCAAGTAAGAAAGAAAATAATATCCATTTATGATGATGAAAAGAGTGATACCCCTTACCGTAGTAAGTTAGAATATGAAAAAAGATAATATTCCTTACCGTAGTAAATTTAAGAGTGTGAAAAGAATGATATTCCTTACCATAGCAAGTTAGAATATGAAAGAAGATAATATTCCTTACCTTAACACGTGACTGGATATTGATTTAAATGAGGTTGATCAACCTATATATTTTTAATAAAATTAGTAGTTACCACATATAAATTTCAAGGTGTATGATAATTCATATATTATGAACTATCAAAATTATATATATTTAACATAATTTTTGTAGTATAATATAACTACTTTAAAATAGTTTTTAAAATAATATTTCAAAATAAATCTTCCAAAGAAAGCTTTTAAAAATGAATCTTCTTTAAGAAGAGTCTTCTAAAGGAAAATTTATGAATACCGTGAAAAATAGGAATTTATGAAATTACTACTCTTTAATAAAAGACTTACTTGAAAATTTTCTGCACTCCTTTTGGCTTTCAAACACTCAAAATAAGCTTACTATTCTCAGAGAAAACTCATAAAATTCTTATAGAAAAATTCTATATTTTAGGTGTGATTTTTCTATTCAGCTGAACAAGCTATTTATAGGAGAAAAGAAGTTACTATGCACGGTAGGTGAAATAAAAAAATTTCAGCAGAGGCTGCGCAGCAGCCTCCACCAACTCTTCAGCAATTCTCACATTTCTCACATTTCATGTGGGCCCCACAATGGGTCCCACATGTTTCTTACTATTCACTTACTATTCACGTCATTATTCACGTCACTATTCACGTTACTATTTCAAATAGTAAAATTAATTATTTTTATTTATTTATTTATTTATTTATTCTTCCTGTGAGTCCAACATATAAAATAATGTTACCACAATAATGTAAGAAACACGTTACATATTTTTATTAATTTAATAATATAAATTATAGTGTATTTGCTACTGTGACAATTATTAGATTCAATAATTTTAAACTACAGTGCACCAACAATTATTGACTCATGATATGAAATACAATGTAATGACCATTATTGAATCAATAATGCAAAATACTGTGTAGCAACAATAATTGAATTGATAATATAAAATATTATGCAGTGACAATTATTGATGAAATGATGCGCAACAGTTATGGTGTCAATTATCAGACCAATAATATGAGACACTGTGCAATACCGTGTGCTACTGTAGAGTACCGTGTGCTACAGAAAATACCATAAATTACCGTATGCTACTATTCTTTTATCACCGGTATTTTAACAGTTAACACCGTTGACTATTTTTATTTAAAAAGGTTACTTCTGTCGTTTTCTATATCCGACAAATATTCCGTTGTGGGGTCCACAAATAATTTGTTATTTCGGCGCCGTCGTACGACACGAATATTCCCCGACAAAACGAATATTCCCCGACAAAACGAATATTGTCCGTCAAAATAAAATTTGCACATAGCATCCTTAACTTTCAATTTCATTAATTTAACCACTTACTGTTTCATGAAAAATATATATGAAGAAAAATTAAATTTTATATTTCATAAAATTCGGGGTCTTACAATATATGCCACTGTTGGTCGAAAATGTCTCTAATTGTTTACCTAAGAAAATGTACACTTTTGATTTACATATGCAAATAAAGTATTATATTCTCATCTAAATTTTGATATTTGTAGCATTTTCTTTATTATTTTGTTGTTTGCTATTACTTCAGTCTTTTGCATGATATATAAGATTTTCTTGGAAAATGATAAAAAAGAAGAAGAAGTTGTTGTAGTACTTTTTAAAATTTTAATGGTAGTTAGAATTGAGAGCCATTAATTACTGTTTTGAAGATATGTTTGTTAGATATTATTATTGTGTATTCCCCCCCCCCCCCCCCCCCCCTTTTTTGCAAGGGAAAGGGATCATGATCCTCCATTACACCTTACATCCAATTTTCGTAATGCACATTAGTAACAAAAATATTATATTTAGCGACAATTTATTGCAAAAAAAATTGTGTGTCATCAATGACATCACTAAAAGTAATATTTGTGTCGTTAAATATATATTAGAAGAAAAAAATTCATCCATTTCATTCTCTATTCTCCGTGATAGATATAGCATAACTCCTCGGTATGTATTTTAAGAAAATGACACGCAAGATTTTATATTTTCCACAACAATGTTTGTGTAACCGAGGTTCACTTTACAAAAAAGCTTACAAGGAACCCTTTTAAGAAAGGTCATTATTTATTGCAAAAATTGAGGGGGGGGAAATTACAGAATTTTCATGAGCAAGACAAATGCTTGTAAAAAGAAAGTACAAATAGTGAATGGATCATTTTCCATGCATGTTTACGATTTTGGAGCAAGACCGGCCTTGAGTTTCTGAATAGTGGCGTGCAACATCAGTTTTAAAAGACTTTGCCAATATATCATCATCAACCCCGGTAGCAAACACTGTGTTACGAAAAGCAGTCCCTGCATTACAACTTCCCAAAGGCAAAAATTGCCAAAGCTAAATTCTTTCCATCAACATTGTACTAAAAATGTACAAGTCTTCTAGAAAACACAAACAAATCACCGGTTTGTAGGGTTTGTGTAAAAAGCTTGTTAGTCGTATCGATAAAACCTACTTATTATTTTCTCGATGACAAAAATGAGCTCAGAATTTAGCAAAAAAAAAAAAAAAAGGAGCTCAGATGCACGAGGATGATAGGACTTAGGCTATATTTGTTTACAAAAATTATATTTGGGATTTGACTATTTATATTAATTTAATACTATTTCGGACTATTTTATCTTATGATAGGAGATTAATAATCATATGGACTATTTTTTATTTTTTTTTATCATTCTTAAGGCTATTATTATATAATCCTATGATGAATTTAGGATTAATAATCCTTTTTATTTTAAACTATTAAATGATTTTATGGAACTAATAGTCTAACATCAAGGGACTAATAATATCTTATTATGGGATAAAATAGTCCAAAATAATGTAAAATTAATACAAATAGTCCAATTTCAAGTATATTTTTTGCAAACAAACATAGCCTTAATGATGTGTGGATTCCAGTGATTATTTTTAGGAGTACTTTTACACTTATCCACTTTTCTTATCGGCATATAAGATAAATGAGTGTAGTCCCACCTCATTTTATCTTTAATCCAAATGAGTAAATCACACTCATTTATCTTATATACGAATAAAAAAAATGAGTAAAAAAAATGAATAAGTCTATAATTTTCTTATTTTTACGCCTATCATTTTTTAAAAGGCGTTGATTCCAGTAATGATTTTTTTGCAGATTTTTTTTCATCAAATTTAGGATTTAGAGATTTTAATTTCATCCCCAATAATTAATAAGTTGTCATTGGGTCCGGCCAACTTAGGTAAACAATTTTTTAATAAAAATATAGTTATATATAATGATAAATTTATATTTATATTAAATGGCTAAGTTTGTATACACAAAATATGAGATAATATGAAAAATTAAAGAACTCACTCTTATATTACTATTTTATTTATTATTTTTAGCTTCATGTTAGCTGAAACTCGCATTTGACATGAAATTAATTATGATATAAATTCTTTTTTTTTGTAAAGACATAAGCCAATAGGTGACTTTATGCAGACTTGTTTTTGTGGCACGCATACCATATGTGTGCAATTCGAATAAATAAATAAATTTTGGATAAAAATTAAAAAATATGCATTGTTTGCAGTTAAAATAAATAAATAAATTCTTAATAAAAATTGTAAAATATGAGTGAAAAAATATAAGAGAGGTTGTAAGGATAAAATGTGAAAAAAATAAAGGAAGTTAGAATTTAAATGTGACACAATTTCAAAAAGACAATTATTTCCATGACTCTTCTAATAGTACTAGTCTATGTGACACACACAACTGTGTGCCTGTTAAGGATTTTTTTTTTTTTAAAAAAAAACTTGAAATTAAACATGAATGAAAAAAGATAAGAGATAACAAAAAAATAAAAAGTGGGAAGGAGTAAAAAAGCAAATAAATTTATTTTCATTTTAATATGTAATAAAGTTTCATTATTAAACAATTACTTGTTTTTCCCTCTCTTTGTATAGTAAGAGATAGATGAGGATAAACTTACTCATTTGACCACAAGAACCAAAGAAGGTAAATTATTAGTGAATGAAAAATTCATGAAGTGGGTCTGGAAATTTCTTTAAAAAAATCACTATATATATCCGTTACTCAAAAGAGTTTAATTTACATAATTATTTGTAAATGTTAATGATATATTTTTATTTGAATAAATTATAAATAACTACATATAATTTACTTAAAGTTGCTTGTAACCATTTGTAGTTTAAAAGTGAACTTTCGACCCCTGTAATTTCATAAATATAACAAACTAATTCAATTACGTCCAAGTTAACCGAGATTAGCTTCAATTAATGGCTATATTCTTCTTTCAAAAGGTCACTTTTATCCTCAAATTATCCTAGTTTTGATTGAATTCTTTTGTTTCCTAATCAACTACCTCGCAAAATTACACCAAAATATTTTGAATTTTTTTTTCTCTCCAAGGTGAGTATTATTTAATTTTATATATTCACTTCGTTTCAAAATATAAGATTATTTTTAATTTTTTTAAAATCAAACGAAGACATTTTTAAACTAAAAAATTGGTATGAATTTTTTAAATTTTACTCAATACAACGACGAAATTACTACTCATTGAAATATTTATTTTTTCAAAATTTCAAATAAATCATCTCAATTTTGAATTTAAAAATATCTCAAATCGACTTTTAATAATTTGAAAACAGAAATAGTATTATTTTTCATTTGTGTTTGTTAACTTATTAAGCAAAACTTTTGATTATTTTTTATAGAGATCATAATGCATGTCTTCATCAATCACAGGCTGTGGAAGAAATTAGTTAATTTTACTTGATGTATATAATGAAGTTTCATAATGTTATGTAAGTTTACTTTTTTGTTACCGAAAGCATTGTTCATTATTTGATAATGTTAAACAAAAAAAAAAAAGGATTGCATACCTAATTAATGAGATATGGTCCTTGGCAAAACATTGAACTTGAATGCAAATTACATCATTTTCAATCAAAAGCAATATTGTTCATCACTGGACAATGTTAACCAGACAAAAGCATTGTTCAACGATCACAATTTAAATTACATCATTTTCGCTAAACAAAACAAAGCACCATTCAACACTTCACCAATATCCTAATTTTTTTAGATGCTTTCATTCAACTTTTACTTAAAAGATTACGAATGGATAAAATTTGTACCTTAAACTCGAAATTGTGATCTCTCAATTTTATCTACGTTCTTACTTAAATTACTCAATAATTTGTAGTTGTAATTTCCCAATATTTTTTCAAGTCTTAGACTTTCAAAGATAACAGTAGCCTTCCATAAAAATCCTAAATTGATTTCCAAGTTGTTTACGTACTTACACACCATCTGTTAGTTTTTGTCAATGTTCTCAAAATCGGTTTGTTCAGTGAATCAGAAAATGTATCTGATAAATAGATAACTAGTTCAATTAGTGGTCGAACCGTTATTGAACCAGTGACGTCATAGTGAACTGTGAATTTTCTTTCATAAAGTCTGTTACTTCTTGTCAACAAGTTTGAGAATCTTTTGGTTATTATTATTATTATTATTTAGTTTATTTATGGGCAAAAGCTCACAAGAGGTTATGATATTTGTTGTCTTCACAATATTAATTATAAAATTATATATGTTTTTCCAACAATCTTGATCTTATTATACTTATTTTTTTTCGTAAACAGTATGGAACACTAATTAATTTAATTAAAAAAATACTTCTTTCTTCCTTATAGTTTTCTTTCGTGGAGCAATATTTTGCGATCATAGCGTATTTTTTGCTTTGTGTAAATTGACATAATTTAAATTATTCGTCATCTTAAGTGATCAAAACGATTAAGCAACGTTATATAAAAATCAATGCAAAGATAAAATCATGAACGACTAAGATAGATATACAAAAACTATAATCAGTGTTGGTACTCGAAAATAATCACTGCTATGCAAATATTTAAAACGACACGAATTCTAATATAACACAATTTATACAGATGTAATAGTCTAATAATGACACTTTATATATAAAAGTATCAAACAATTATGTGTAAATGTCAATATTGGATCATATAAGAGGAATATTAAATAAAAATATTTTTTGTATTCTTCAATTTCTTCATCTTCCTCGTCCACTCATCATATTCATCAGAATAAAAACCCAATTTCACAATTAGATCCTTGGATTGCTTTAATTACCCTAATTGTTAATTCAGTGGACTTTCAGCCCATTCAATTTTTTTGTTTTGTGGTCAGTATTTCTACTTGAATCGGTTTCAGCTCTCCCCACTCCAAGCGTTCATATATACCTAATAGTTAGGTTTAGGGTTTTCTTTTGTGTTCTGATTAAGCATTTAGACGGTAGAAATAAATATAATTACTACTGGGTCATGTCATGTATGCCGATTGAGAGTCTGGAGCCCCGAATTTTTCCGTAAAAGAGCCGATTCTGGTCGCCGACGTCGAATCTCCGGCAAGAGGTTTGTTTCCTCTCTCTCTATTTATCTATTTATATTTGTTGGGGCTGCTTGCTGCTCACCCCTCTCTAAAGGGGCTTATGCATGTTTATTGATATACAAATTTTACTAGTTATTGTGTTTTAGATTTTGTTGGCACTCATTTCTGTATGCGAAGTTGTAAACTTACCAACAAAATAAAAAAGTTGTAAACTTGAATGCATGTACTCCTCGATTGGTAATGGACCTAGTGGTATTTGAAGGATTGTGAGTAATTGAATATGAATATGTTGGCAGGAACAGAACTATGGATTGTTTTAAACTTTAAGAATGTGATAATAGGGTCTTGGAGAAGAAATCTGAATTGCTATAAAGTAAAAAACAGAGTGAATTCTGCACCATCCTTGACCTGCTGGTCCTGCTAATTTCGAGACTAAAATTATGAATGGGATCTATCTTGATTGTGAATTTGAGCTTTTATTTTGATGAATTTGAGAATATGAAGAAGAATATAAAAAGGTATTTTGTCATTTGCCAAATTTTTACTAACTAAAAATTTAAAAATACTTTTAAAGAGCCACCACACAATAATTTTTTTCATAATTATTTTTAAAATACTTTTACTTCACTGCACCCCTCCGCCGAACAAACTATTTAGTAGTAGTAGTAACATGATACTGAATGTGCTTTTCATATTTTCAAATTGCTCAACTAATTACAATTTAGCACATCATTCTAACTTTTCTTTTTTTTTTAAAATATGCAGCAATACTTGATAAGATCCCATTAGATATGCGGGAAAAACTTGAAAGCACATAGCCATGATTTCTCTGTTCACAACCTATACCACCAAGCCCCACCACCTCCTCTGCAGTCTCCACCCCCACCTCCGAACCTTCGTGGAAGCTAGAATCAAATGGGTCCGAGATCCATACCTCGACAATGCAGTTCAAAAAGAGAAAAACCTCAAACAACTCCTTTCCCTCAAAACCTTAATCCTCTCTCAACCTTCCAAAACCCTCCCCATCTCCACCGCCTCCTCCCACAAAAACCACCTCAACCTCCCCACCACCGCTGCCAAATTCTTCCAAAACTACCCTTCCATTTTCCAAAAATTCCTACCCTCCAAACCCCTATCACACCCTCACATTAGACTCACCCCACAAGCTCTCTCCCTCCACAAACAAGAAACTCAAATCATAAATTTACCTTCGTATAAGAGAGAATCTGCAGAAAGGCTTGTGAAGCTCTTAATGCTCACTAAAAGAAAGAAACTTCCATTAGTTGTTATTGATAAGTTAAAATTTGATCTGGGTTTGCCTTACAATTATATTCTTGATTTGCTTCCTGACTTTCCTGACTATTTTCAGATTTGTAGTATGGATAATAAAGATTCTTTTAATGCGTGTGAATTGTTTGGATTGGAGTTGGTTTCTTGGAGAAATGATTTAGCTGTTTCTGTACTGGAGAAAAGGGACAGGGGAAGAATGCCCATTAGGTTTTCACTGAATTTACCAAGAGGGTTTGATTTGCAGAAGAAGGTTAAGAATTGGGTTGGTGAGTGGCAAAAGTTGCCGTATATTTCGCCTTACGAGGATGCTTCTCATTTGGGGCCGAATACTGATCAGGCAGAGAAGTGGACTGTGGCGGTGCTTCATGAGTTGCTTCATCTTTTTATATCGAAGAAGACGGAGATAGAGAATGTGTGTTTTTTGGGGGATTATTTGGGATTTGGGACTAGGTTTAAGAAGGCATTGGTGCATCATCCTGGGATTTTTTATATGTCGAATAAGATCAGGACGCAGACTGTGGTTTTGAGGGAGGCTTATAAAAAAGATGTGTTGGTTGAAATGCATCCCTTGATGGAAATGCGGTATCGATATATTCATCTCATGAACAGAGCAGTTAAATGTTGAAAACGAATTCAAGTCAGAGCTGATAGGCCGAACAAGCAGTTTACTTCTTATGCTAGAGAAGCCGTAATAAATGAGAGTTTAATCGGGCAGGAAGAAATAGAGGTGGAGTTGTCTGAGTTAGACATTCATACCGCTGATGATGAGAGGGTTAAGGTGTAAATGTGGTCGCAAAAGCTGCACTTCTGTAATAATGCCGACAATTATGGGATTTTCCACATTCGGATATGGTCGTTATCCATGACTTAGCTCTTAAGGAGTCACAGTATGGTTGGCTTAGAAAGAGCCATTAAAAGGTCTACGGAAACAATTGTCAGCTCGTGAATATAGTCAAGAGATGGCATGATGGCTGTGGCGTGAGCCATTAAGGAAGGGATTAATTGTGTCTGGCACTAGGGATTTTATTGATACTGAATATTATCAATAGAGGAAGCAAGGAGAAGCATAATCTCCACAGGATGATGACAAGGAGAGTTCATGGTCAAATTACTCATTTGGAAGGAGCTTGTTTTAGCAGAAAGGGCGACATTGTGCTACATTTCTTTCAAGTACAATGACCTTTAGGCTAAGATGGTGAAATGCTGCTCGATCCTTTGGTTTTCAGCGGCCTTCTATTTGATCGATTGATAGAGGTACCTACTGTGAAGAATTCCTCCCATTTTATGAGCTATCGAGTCACCTGACAACGTATACCAGGTGAGGATAGGGTAGCTACTAGAGATGATGGAGCAAATAGTTTAAGGAAAATCTGGGATGTAGAAGTGGTTGTTTATCTTTTTTTTTTTTTTCCTTTGAGAAAGCTGTCCAGGAATTCCATTAAAATGGTTAAAGGACAAGTTTCCTGGCAATATTATATGGAAAAACTAGAGATGAAAGATGGTTTGGTGTCAATCTGAGAGTAACAGACAACCAAAACATGTGTTAACTGGAGGATCCTGGACTTATAGCCCATGAGGCTACCAGAGTGGTATGTTTCTTAGTCATTGTATCTTGCCTCTTTTGTAGTTTGGTAAACTGAAACATCTTTACCAACTTCATATTATCATTACAAAACATAGTGATTTTAAGGAATACAGAGTACTACATATAATTTTTGTCAACTTATATTTGTCTTGTTCACTATGTTAACCATCTAAATTGGGGGGGTATGGGTACGGGACACGAGATTTCTCACACAGACATATTCTCACACAGAGAATTTCACAAAGTTCAAATAATCTTATGATTCAATGTATCAAAAATAATGAATTACATTCCTATTTATAATACTCCTAAACAAATTTCCTAATATAAATTGGACTCTAATAAGATAAATACAAATTAAATAAGATAATTACAACTTCTAATTAAAATATAATTCCTAATTAAAATACAACATTTAATTGATGGGCTTAATCCATAACTTCCAAAGCCTTTCCAACCAGCTCTTCTTCCTGCATCGTAAATCTTTATTATAACAGTCAATATCGGTAAGCACATATATACATATTTTGCATAATCCTTAAACAACTGCCAGTAAAGTTTCTTTTCCCCACTTTGTATATGGTAACAAACAATTTCAAATCTGTTGAGATGAGTGAAACTCTCAATAATGAAAAAAAGTTCAGATGGCTATCATGACCTGAACATTCCAACTACACAGACTGACAATTTGGACAGGTGCATGAAATTAGTAAGTGCAGGTCAAGTAGATTCATGTGGACTGGTTTGTTATGAAATTTGATTTTGGTGAATGATAGCATATTAGAAAACTACTGATAATTATCAGGAAAAAAAATATGAAAGTACTAAACTAGCTAAGTAGGATAACAAAATAGTTAGATTTGCCACATGAAATATCGAGAAGCATGTTCTTCTATATCACCACATTTGAAGTTCCATATACGCTGTTATGATTCATGATTGTTTGTGGTTCAAAAGGATTTCTCTGTGGAATCACTGGTCATCTCCTTTTGCTTGATCACATCTGTCTTGGTACTCTAGTGTTGTCAAAAATAAAATTGAATGATCTTATATTATGTATTATCTCATTGGGTATCAGATGTTGTATATGGTTAGTTGGTTACAAAGTAATCTTTCAGCGCTAATGTTTTCTTATCTTTTGAAATAGTGACTAGTGATTACTTATCTGTGACAAATCTTGTGTGGTCTGAGACACTAAACAGTAAATATCAGTTTATTCCTTCCATACATTTAGTCCCTTCAACTAGACAGAGAATCGGTAACTGTTGTTCTTTTTATTTTTTATTTTTTGTTGCTGTTGTTGAAGAACAGTAGTCTACGAGAGGATGCTCAGTTACAAAGTAGACAGCTGCCTGCTTGGGTAGCACTGATAAAGTGTTATACCCCCATGATGTAGTCTGGACACAAAACTTGCCAAGTTCTAAATAATTTACCGATCAGAGGCTATAAGGGCAGACTGCTCTACATTCAGCCACACCACAGTGACCCCCGAAGCGATCTTCTTCTAGTTGCAGGACGAAATCCGACAGCCAATTGCTGGTTCTGAATAACCAGCCCAGCAATAAGTGATATGTTGTGTATTTCCGGTTGACAAGAATCTGAAGACCTATAAACTTGTTATGTTATTAATTATTGAAACAGTTATACAACTACATGTATGTTTATGTATATAGCATATTTTAATAAGGACATTATTGATAAGTCTAATACTTAAAACCAAATCTTTTGGTGGAGTATGAGAAAGTGCTTTCATTCATTTAATAAAAAATAAGTTCAACAGCTAAAACTGGTTTGAAATTTAAATAAATTACTGTTTCTTAGGTTTCACTTTACAATTATTTTTTTCTTTTTATTTTCTATATAATGGTACAACCGAATACAACATGCCAACACCTAACAGAAAGTTTACAAAATTGGATTTTGATATGAAATATTGATAGATTTAGATATTATGTTGATTGTTAGTTTAACCGCTTTGTTGCAGCATGGCCTTCTTTTCTTCCATTCATCCACAGATACTTCAGTTCAGTGGAAGTACGTTCACAAGAACAAGAAGTAGTAATTGCCTTGGGAAGGAATGCGGGCAATATACTTAACAAATTCAATGAAGCTTTGCAACTAATGAAGAAATCAGGAATCAGTATTATGAGGTAACCGTCTGTCTGAAACTGAGCCTTCTCACGTAATTTATCAGCCTCGTTTTCTCAACTCTGCCGTTAGAGATGTTACAAAACTTGGTCCCCATGAGTTATTGGGAGCGCTAAAATAATTGAGAAGGATATGGGTTGAACTGATGGAATATGATATGGCCCAAGACCAATAGACTTGGATATATTGCTCTATGGGAAATACAAGATTAATTCTGTTTTTCTTATTGTTCCCCATGAAAGAATATGGGAGCACTACTAGAATTTTGGGCTACAACGACGAGCTATACCTACGGTCAGTGAGGAAATGCAGCTATAGATAACTATAGCGACGGTCCCTACTAGACCGTAAGTGTATAGTCACACAGCTGGCCTATACTGAGGGTCCTTTTTCAGCCATAGGTAGGTATAAGGTCCTGTTTATACATGCATATAGTTTTGGCCGTCTGTCTACAACAATTTCCCCCTAAATTGTTGGTACACAAAGCCCTGCCCTGTCAATTTTTTCCCAAATCAAAGCATTCTCCAAATTAGTTCTCACTCTTGTCTCTCGCTCAACCAAATCTCAAATTTCTTCTACTCTTTTCTCTCACCAAGCCCTAAAATCTATCAAATTTCCTCTCAGATTTTGTCCATGCACAGGTTGTGCCATCTCAGACTTCACACGAGCAGATTTCTCCGTCACTTACTGCTCAGTCGCGATACCTCCTACCACAAACAGCTCGAGTTAGGGTTTGTGTTGTTTCATACATGTATACATCTCCGCTCTCTGGTAACCTTCTCTTCATCAATTCATGCCTTTTCTTTTTGAAGCTTTTAGATCGAATCAAGTCCCTGTGGTGTTGGTGTTGCGGAGGAGTGAGCCGCTAGAGATTTTAAATCTTTTTCAGATCTGTGAGGCTCTTTCTTTCTGAAACTTTATTTATTTTCTTCAAAAAAAGTTGTGTCAAAATGGTATAGTAATTAGTTGTGTGAAAATGGTGTGGATGAGCTATTTAGCCATCTGGTGTCTTGTTGAGCTTTTGTGGTAGAGTTGGAGCAAGAGCTATTTTGTGATGTTTTGCTGCTTTAATTTGTTGCTTCAGAGTTGTGATACCTCTGGTTTTGAATTAGTTTAATATATATATATAGGGGTTTCACCAGCAAGGTCTGAGCCCGGATTGTTGGTGTTGAACTTGAAAGCAGTCCTTGGGGATTTTGAATCTAGTTCTGTAATTATAATTAATATGAAAACATAAGACTAAATTTATGTATAAAATTCATATTAACTATCTATTAATATGTTTAATATTACAAATAATCTCACAAATTCTCCAATACATGTTTACTTCAGTCACTTTCTAATATCATAATGACTTGTGGTCAAACCTTGTTAGGGTATCTAGATTCAAGAAATCCTAATTAAAAATCTTAATTAAAGAGTAAGATAGTCAATTAGTTTCATATAAATTGTGGAACTATTTGATTACCCTCTAAACTAAATATATTACTTCTATATAACAGCAGCCCCTGTCTATACTTAATGGAAGGGATTTAGTTATTTGCTTGGCTTGGTCACAAAAGTGAAATGGGCTCTAACTCTATAATAATTTGTCATGTTGCGCACCCAGCGATCCGTCAACGTTTATCTCTATTCTTTTATGTCTAACTGAGGAAGTACATTTATTGAATGCTTTTCTAAATGAGAAACAGGGGAGAAGAGAAAGAAAACAAGGGTGTTTGCGTTTGATGTAAATGAAACCTCCAAGGCTCCAACTCCATTTAGCCATGAGGTATATGTCGGTTCTTATTTCAATATATATTAGGCGATTACCCTGTTAATCTAGGAACTTTCTTTCTTTGGCTATCTTAATCAAGGATACTACAAGGTTGGAAATGATTAGAAGCCTAACCTCGCCATGTCCCATTCAAATTGATATTGACTTGATTCCTTGGGCTTGCTAATAATGAGTCCACTAGATTTCCTTATCGACCTACTACAAAACATTACATGAAACTCAGAGGAGCCCGGTTTTATTGTTCCAAAATTCTCCCAACTCTCTTTTATAAGTCCAGCACTCTAGCTGGAACTCTTCAGGCAGTGTTGAAAGTTCAATTAATTATCGACTACAGTTCAAAAAGGTAAACTACCTAAACAGAATTCGATTAGTTATGAGAGAGATATCAAACGTAGAATGGTGATAGCCTTTTCGCGACTTATTGTATGGTAACTGGAGTTGTCAAAATTGCATTGGGCTTATAATAGTAGCTTCTTATGGAAGCTAGTGTGAAAAATGTAGACAAGGTAATTGATGATGCTGATAAAAGCCCCCCAAAACAGGAAGAAACTCCTACTGCAGAAACAGTAGGAGTTTCTCAACCACTATAAACTGAATAATGTCAACCACAATGTATAATTGGAGAGGGTCACTTCTCAACCACTATACATTGAATAATGCCATTAAAATTAAAATTTCTTAACGTATTTTATATTATGCAAAATGCTCTTTTGTAAGGATAATCTAGCTGACTATACTCAGCTAATACTTAGGCTGGTGAACTCATTTGTGTCTTTTTTTTATAATTTTATATGCAATCTTCTGTTCCAATCCTTTGTTCTATTATAACCTTTCTTCTCTTCTTGCTATGCAACTCTCTTATTACTTGAGTGCATGAGGTCTTGGGATCCATTCTTGCCAAAGGCAAGAATGTTAAAATTCTGCTCACATTACCAAAAAAAAAAAAAAACTCTCTTATTACATAACATTTGTGAAGAAATCACTTGTTCCAATTATACACGAAAAGTTATACCTGTTAATAACTTTTCATATGGATGGGTGTATTTAAATAAAGATTCATTCTTGCACGGAATGAGTTTGATTGTTTGACCAAGATTCTATGTTTGAGTCTAGTGTACCCATTGCAATTAAATTAATTGTCTCTATCATGAACCTCTCATTAAAACTTGCAAATTTCAGGTTAAGCACAAGAAGTGGGCCATGGAAATCAATTTGGTCTGAGAAGGAACAGGAATAAGTGAGCTACTGACAAATCTGAATCTAGATCCATGCACAGTTCCATTGTCTGCACACGATGGAGGACGCCATCAAGCTCATGGGGCATGATGCAAGAAGCAGTCGATAATTTATTGATACGAGGCAATGAGCTGCATCAGTGCCTGAGCCAGAGCTTTTTGACATTTGGATTGCCTATACAATATGCTGATCCCACACATGAAAGCTTTAGTGAGCTGCTGAACAAGTTAATGGAACATATTATGCAGCCCTTCCGAAAAAAATGCAGAACTCTTATTTAACACAATGGATGTTGGCTACGGTTCATTCAAGACAAATAGATTCTTTCCTGACTATTTTCATTACTAGGTAAGAATTGAACCTTAGTTTAGCAGCTTCTAGCTTGAATTAGTTATATGGAAGTTTTAATATCAAGTAGAGCAATTTTGGTGAACTCTATTTTGTTATTTACTTGATAGGCACAGCTCAGTATGCTAACATATAGGTCTTGTGTAAATATCCTTTATAGTAGATCCAACAACTTAATCACCCTCGTAGATTTTGAATATACTTTTCCCTATATCTTTCTTCAACACACATCAATACGAAATTACAAGTTAGCATCATTGCATCGTAATCAATCACTAATTTGGTCAAATTAAATTTTCTTGAACATAGATTTGTCATATTTTGTCTTAAAAACCAAATTAACAATATGTTCTGTCCTTTTCATATCCTCAAACATAGTTATAGTAACCGTTCACCAACACCCAAATATGAGGGGCATCCGATTTCCTGCAACAACTCAAAAATATTCCTCAAACTCCCTATCACCACTACTCCTACCACTCCAAATCTCATTTGTGAAGAAATCATTTGTTCAAATTAATTAATACAGTTAATCATCTCTTCATATTTATCTCACTATATATGTGCATGTGTTTGGATATATTATTAGTCTTTCTGTGTTTGTGTATATATTTGGCCTTTAAAGTTTGTTTGTTTGTTTTTTATCATTTGCCGACCAAGTCTGATACCCTAGCATCAAAGCTTAGGTAAGCTTCTGTTTTTGTTTTTATTTCCAAACCACCCCCCACCCCCCCACCCCCCCCCCCCCCCCCCCCCCCCCCCCCCCCCCGCGTATGCAATTATAATTTAATCCATTTTGCTAAGTGATAATTTCAATAGAAGCTGAAATTATTTTACCATTGAACGCATAGTGTTCTATTTAGTTTCTGCTCAACTACAAGACGTATAAAGAAAACTATTGCTATTAAACATCACCTTACTATTTTTTAAGTCTGATCTCTGAATTATTACTTTTTTGAATTTAGTATAACTATTGCCATATAATCAGTTGAATAACATTAATGAATACTCATATGGAATCTAGAAACCATGGTATTGCAAAACACAGTTGATTATTACTAGAAAATTCTCACATTTGATTTTTACTATAAAATTCGCACTTTTGATTATTTCTATTAAGATTAAATGTTATTAGTAGAATAAGAATACAAAGATTTATCTTGAGTTGGGTAATAAATTCTACTCTGCTGTATGTTTGCAATCTGTATATGTTGTTCCTTTCATTTTTATCTTTTGTGATGTGCACACGTTGGTAGCCAAAAAATATATCGATTTTGTATGAGACAACTTGGATTGTATAAACGTACCTTTGTTCATATTTGAATTTGCAGTTGGGAATTTATTAAGAAGTTGATGCTTAAAGGAGAGAGACTTGTTCTTGAGGACATCAGCATGCTTTCACAATTCCTTTTTTTTTTTGTACCTTATACATTTAAACAATTAATGATTGTTGTATTTTGGACGGTTGCATGGATTGTGATGTAAAATGATTTTAATTGATTATATAAATCTATATTCATTACGGAACTTGTATTCTCTTTGTTGATTATATTTATATCTATATTTGCTATTGTCGCGTGATTTGTTAAACACTAAATCCAGCAACTGCTGTTCCTTCTGTAATTTCCGGGCAGTGCAAATATTGTGAGAGGACATAATGTTTGAGATAATGTTGTGAAGCTCTGTGTGCACTCGTGGAAAGGATGAAATATATATTGCGCATTATGGCTATTGTAGTAGGGATTATTATCTTTTTGTAATTTTTACCTTTGTATTCCTACTTCTTGTATATTAGTCTGCAATTTTTACCAGGCCGGTAAATGCCTATCGAATTGGATTCTGCAGCTCAGGTACATCGACAAGGACAGTTTGTTACATTATAGACATTGTTAAACTGGCTAAAGCAAAGAGTGTGGAGCTAGCCATTCTTTTTGAGAAGAAACGAATATATACGGATGCGGTAACGGTTTAGTCCGTCGTCATAGGTTCGTCCGTCGCTATATATTTGTTCTTCGCGATATGTTGTCCGTCATTAAAAATTTTAGCGACGGATGAACCTATAGCGATGGACCAAATCGTCGTTGGATCCGTCGCTAAAAGGGGTATGCTTGGTGTGCTTTTTAAGAGAGTATGTCCTTGAACCAAGTTATATATATATATATATATATATATATATATATATATATGTATGTCAAATACTTGTAGTTTGAATTACTGTTGATCTGGAGTTTTTCACTTGTATCTGCATTAGATTGTTGATGGGGTGATTTCAATGGAAAGATGCACTGGACTACACATAATCCTTGACACTTGAATGGGGTGTTTGCAGTGTACATCAATTGTTCTTGAAAACAGGTCGTTGTCCGAGAAAGTGAATTGGGGGAATTATCGAATTATTCTCAATTTTTGATATAATGATAATGTAGAACTTAATAAAATAAATTAAGTGATACAAGCCATAAATTAGAGGGGATGTAAGTTTCTTTATTTTTTTTATTTTTAAAACTTCAATTTTTTTTTTAAATGCTCGTGCTACAGAACATTGTGCTATACCTTGTCTGATTGATTTCTTCGGACATTAAGCATGTGTGTGCCCTTTCTTTCTGAGCTAATTTTTTTCCTTTGCTTATGGTTCGTTAAAAATGGTTCTTTAGGAATTTATTTCATTTATTTGTTATCTTTGTTGGACGATTCCAAAATTATAATGATTAAAATGTTTCATTCTCACTAGTGTATTCCATCGAACGAACATGCACTTCGTCTAGTATAAAATGAGATAATATCCGCAATTAAGTTTACTATAACAAATTACATTATCATGCTAGTTAACACTCGAAACAAATTTACGAGTAATTAAATACTTTTTCCGTTCTATATTATTTGATTATTGTTAATTTTTTAAAGTCAATTTAAGAGATTTTTAAACTTAAAATTAAAATAAATCCTTTTAATTTTAATTAATACAATAATGAATATTATAAACTATCTAAAATGTATTATTAATTATAAGTTTTATTGTTTCATAATTTTTAATGAGTCATCTTAATTTTGAGTTTAAAAATATCTCAAATTAAAATTTAAAAGTCAATAATAATCATATAATTTAAAACAGAGAGAGTATATATGGAATGAAAATATATTTTTAGGATTTGTAACTTGTTAATTAAATAGGATTATTTTTTCAAAATAGGGAGAGTATATTAATAGTTAAAACAACCATACAAAGGGCAACTGAACTGGCCCATGTGAACAAGATTAACTGTCGCTAATTTGAGTGAATAAAATCTCTTAGACCGAGTAAACACATGAATAACACAATGAAATGAGCGGTTAACATTCTTGTTTGTTAATTATAGAGCTACTATAATTAGATCGAATTAATGTCCACCAATTAAGATTACAATAATGGTATAAAAGGGGCCGGGGGCTAGGCTGATCAAAGATAAATTACAGCCTTTCACAAACCTTTTAATTCCTTACTTTTTCTCTTGAATTTAATTTGTTAAAATGGCCCTCACAAGAGGATTTGAGAGCACCATATCTGTTTATCAAATTTCCAGTATAATTTTGCTCTTGATAGTTGGCGCCAAAGCTGCAGATTTTGATGTAACAAAATTTGATGCAAAGGGAGATGGAACGTCTGATGCTACTCCGGTATGATCGAGCTAGCTTTCTGTAAATTAATTTTGCAGAAATATATACGAGTACTTTTATATACACTAACAAAAAAAAATGTATATAGACACGTACCATTCAAAATTCTTACCAAATAGTCGGACCCACATAACGTTTTGTTTTTTTTCTTCAGTTAGTGCACAAATGTTAATGCACATAAAATTATTTAATAGGCATATATGTATATTATACACTTGTGTGATCTAGCGAGTTTTTGATATATGATTCCATCATACGTATGTGCAGGGAGTAATGAAGGCTTGGGCAGAAGCTTGCAAATCAACTACAGCACCAAAGATTATTTTTCCTTCTGGGAAATTTTTGACTGGAGAGCTTAATTTTCAAGGGCCGTGCACTGCCCCATGTCCCATAACTATTGAAGTTCAAGGAACTTTACTTGCAAAGCCAGATGCCAAAGCATTTCCTAAGGGCACATGGATCAATATTTTTGGAGTTAATCAAGTGATTATGAATGGTGGAGGTACTCTTAGCGGTCAAGGCGAGGCCGCATGGAAGACTAGGGCTCTCGGGGAAAAGGGCACTCCTCTTCCAGATGTAAGTACCGATCAATTTGAGTCCTGTAATATTTTGCGACAAAATATTGCAATTTTTGTTGTGACCATATACAGTAACACAAAAGTTGCAAAAATATATCATTGTGAGATTAATTTTCAAACTTCTAATTTTATGTGCACTAATCAATTGTGTTAATTTGTTTTTTCATGTATGCAGTCACTTGTATTTGCCAACACCAATAATTCAGCTATTAGCAATATTAACATCGAGAATAGCAAAGGGATGCAAATGAAAGTATTTGATTGCACTAACTTCACTGCTGATAACTTGAAAATAAATGCCCCCGGAGATAGCCCAAACACCGACGGAATCCATATTGGTCGCATCCAAGGGGTCACCATATCCAACTCTGTCATCGGAGTAGGCGATGACTGCATTTCCATAGGCGACGGTAGCTGCGATATCAAAGTTCACAATGTCACCTGCGGACCTGGACATGGCATTAGGCACGTACCTAAATTAATCTTTCATGCATGCATGCATGCATCATCTTTTTTGGATCCGCAAAATAAATTTTTATTCATACCATGTATACAATTTGTTTACGTATCACCATGCATGCATTATTTATATTTTTTATATCTCAACTCAATTTCATTCCACTCAACGCCGCTTTTTATTCTAAACTAGCTGGTTGGAGTAGGCGCGCATGCATGCAAACTAGAATTCAGGCCTTGATTGATCCCCATGCTTATATCAATTTTCTATTTTTTAAAATTTCTAATTCCCCATTTACTCAATTATTTTTTTCCCATTATATATGTATATATATATATATATATATATGTACATATATATATATATATATATATATGTACATATATGTGTTGCAGTATTGGTAGTCTTGGAAGGTACAAAGATGAGAAGGACGTGAAAGGAGTTCATGTGAGCAATTGTACCTTAAAGAACACCACAAACGGTGCAAGGATCAAAACCTTCCGCGAATCACCCGCTATCCAAGCAGTTAACATCACATTTGAAGATATAATCATGCAAGATGTCTGTAACCCCATCATTATAGATCAAAATTACGCTTCCGATACCAAAAAGGGGGTAAATATGACATGATCCATCTACTTGTATACATTTTTATATTGATAATCAAGAAACAAAACAACACAAAACACTGATGGGTGGGTTGTACTGTACAACTCATCAATATTTTATCTAGATAAACTAGATAGTTTTCGTCTAATTACCTAATATCGTTCATTTTGTGACAGGGGTCGAATGTGAAGATAAGTGACATTCGTTTTAAGAACATAAGGGGATCATCTACTTCGAATATTGCAGTGCAACTAAATTGTAGCACCAGTGTTCCTTGTGAAGGCATCCAATTGGCGGACATTGATTTTACTTATACCGGGAATCCATTTAACAAGACTCTGGCATCTGCTTGTGCTAATGCTAAAGCCACATTTAGCGGCAAACAGAACCCTACAGCTTGTGCAGTATAAGTTGGACCATTAATCTTTCTCAGTTGATGCAATTATTTAATAAATTGGAACAAACCTGAGGCAATATATATGTATTGTTGGCCATAAAGGCACTGAGTCTCTCATTCACAGGGAAGTCTTTTATGTTAGATTTTTTTTTTTTGGCTCATGCCAAACGTAATAATATAACGCTGGGTTTAATAATTATTGTAAGCGAAGAAATTGCACCGAAATAGAAGAATTGTTCTAGTTGGTTGAGGATGAGAGAAATCAGTAAACGTTTTTTTTTCATACTTATTCAGTATGACAATAATATATACTTTTCTAGCTAGCCTTTCCAAATGCTTTTGTGTAATGATGGAGCTTAATTAACATTGTTACATGTACACTTTGAGATGCTGAGAATATATTATTGAAAAATATGGAAGAGGATATAATTTAAAGAGGAAGGGGAAATATAGGAATAATTGCTTTATTTTAATTTGATTCTATTTGTATTTAATTTATTTAATTTAAAGAGGAAGGGGAAAATAAAAAGTTTAAAATTTGAATTATTATAGTATATATGTTAAGATTTTAATTTTGGTAAAGAAAGAAAAGAGAAGAACAGGGGCTTTGCATTTTTTTATTTTAAAAATATATTTTATAGTTATAAGTATACACTAATTCTATTGTATTTAAAAATTTATTTTATATTTAAGCGTTAATTTTAAAAAATTAGTATATATTATATGATTTTTTTTAATCATTTCTCACCAGAAACAATAATTTCAAAATATTTATTTTTTATTTTTGAGATAATAATTACTTTTTAAAGTTTAGATATTTTTTAAATTTTGAATTAGTATAGTATATATGTTAAAATTTTAATTTTGGTGAAGAAGAAAAAGAAAAGAACATGGGATTTATATTTTTATAATTTTATTTTTATTTTAAAAATATATTTTATAGTTATAAGTATATACTAATTTTGTTGTATTTAAAAAACTTGTTTTATATTTAAGTGTTAATTTTAAAATTAAGATATATGACTTTTTTTAGTCATTTCTCACCAGAAAAGATAATTTCAAAATATTTATTTTTTATTTTTGAGATAATAGTTACTTTTTAAAGTTAATTTATTTCTTAAAATTTGAATTAGTATAGTATATATGTTAAAATTTAAATTTTGGTGAAAGAGGAAAAGAAAAGAACACGGGCTTTATATATATGTTTTTTATTTTAATTTTTATTTAAAAAATATATTTTGTAATTATAAGTAAACACTAATTCTGTTGTATTTAATTTTTTTTTTTATATTTAAGCATTAATTTAAAAAAATTAGTATATATTATATTTTCATTTAATGTATACTAATTTTTTTTATATGAATTCATAAAATATATACTATTTTTTTGAAATTTTAATTATTATCTCAAAATATAAAATAAAAATTTTGAAATTAGGAGAAAATGACGACTTTGATAGTGGATGGCAACTTAGAGGGATAGAAGTGCCATTCAGCCATTCCGATAAATCAGGTAAATGGATTGGATAAATGGAACGGGTCAACTTTTGGTCAGGTTTCAGTTAAAATCGGGTAAAAGGAATAGAAATGACAAAAAAATTACTTTAAGGACTGAATTAGCGAAAAATAAATTTTAAGGACAACTTTGAAAGTGGGTGACAACTTGGAGAGACAGAAGTGACCTTCGCCCATTTTATTTATCTCCTGCATCTCAGTAACACTTAACTTTCATAAAATAATTGATTATTTATAGGATTTTTAGGATACTTCTAAAGTCATTATAATAATTAGTAATTGATCAAATATATGTACATAAATTTAACTATACATGTTTTAAGATACTTCTAAATATATACATTCGTGTACATACATTTACCTTTAACTTTGACATTACCCATTCATGTACTAACTCAAATTATTAACTAATATTAAATAATCAAGTTTACATTTTCACACCTTCTCTTAAACTTGATTGATCTAGTCCATAAACTTGAAAAACTCAAAAATTGAGGAACCTTTATGAAATACTTCATAATTTAGTAAAACCTTGTTTCGTTTTGAAAATTCAGGTTAGATTCAATCGGGCATTCATTATCGGGCATTTTTATCATTAAGAGGGGACCCTCCTAGGGGGAAAACCTTAGGAAGGATGAACCCTAGGGGGTCCAATCTTCATAAATGATATTAGGATTTTCGTCTTTTTCAGTCTTTTGTTCGTTCGTTTATTGCCCGTTGGTTCATTGTTTGTTATTCGTTACTTTTATTTTAGTTCATTCAATCTGAACCCTAATTTTATTCATGGTCTCACATTTGCTCCCTGCACATGAGTTAAGGTTTAGAAGTAACGGTTGTGCACAAAAATTCAAGTTTTAGAAGGGTCAATACTGTTTTTATCTCAACTTTTGATCCGTTTAGCGTTTCGCGGCACATAATATATCGAAACAATCATATCGCCGAGCCCTACAAAATTTATTACCATTGGCCAAGATAGACATCGTAAAAAGCCCCAAAAAGGCTTAGAAGTAGGTGTTTTGGCCTTTCGAAACTTTTTTGATTTTTTCGATTCATTTAAATTTCTTCGTATTTTGATAATGCCCTTCATAATTAACCTTTCCAAGTAATTATTTTGTGTTTAAAAGATGTTTTTTTTTACCTTTTTTTAAAAAAAATATATAGGATCGAGCACTTACAAATCCTAACCCTTGTGGGGGAACAAAATTTGAACCCTAGGGGGACGGTCGAACCTTAGGGGTCTTTCCCCTCCTTCATGAATTTTGTCTTCCTTTTTATTCTCTTCTCATGTAATTGCATAATTTTCTGTATGCGGATCTTCCCTTGATTATTACTTTTTGTTATTTTAGGTGCCCTTCAAGATATCTCTGAACCTTCTTTTCTAATTCACTTCACCAAAAAAGGGCCTTTTTTTTTTATTTTCCCATCCTCAAGCGTGGAGAAATATTTGATTCAAGGCCAACACGTCAATTAGGATTCAAAAAAGGTACGCATGGGCAAACCCCCAAGGGTGTTCTGTAATAACCGCAAATATTTGTTCTATTGTAAATTAAATTGGGAATTTAATTTCTAATAAGTGAACCCTTGTGATTTAATTTAAGTTATTTTATAACGATGTGACGATCTGATTATGTGATTTTATGTAATAGTCCATGTATGTGATAAATTTTAATGGACTAGATTTATTTATTTAAATTAAAACAAGTCAAACAATTAAAGTCAAACAATTAAATTATGAGAGAGGCTTGTAGTTATGTAAAACGTGACTAATTTATTAATTAAGCTAGTCACTATGAGAATTAAATTACACGAGTAAAATTATATTGGCCCAATGTATAATTAAATTGAACCTAATTGGATATTAATTAATGGACTAACACTTAGCGAAATTAATTTAGGAAGAAGTCAATTAGTGGTCAATGATAAGACCAATTTGGTAATTAAGTGGAAAGCAAAAGTATTATATATTTATGGAGATGGCATGGCCGGATGTGTGATGGAGAAACAATCCATGTGCTTCCTTTTTAGTGGCATAAATGTAATTGGTGGAATCCAAAAAGATTTCAAAATAATTAATGAAAAGGATAAACATGAAGTAGATATTTTGTTGGTTAATTAATAATTAATTCAATGGTTATATAATATTAAGTCATGGTTTGTTGTGCCATGGTTTATGCCATGGTTTGTTGTGGGAGGTTTTGTGTTGTGGAACCATGAAGGGTTCAAAGGTATAAGGATGGATCTTTGGTTGGAAGTTATGTGTTTTATATAATATGATATGTATTATGTGCTTAAAAATGGGCTTTGATGTGTTTTATGAACTCATTCATGTACAAATCTAGTTTTCATGCTTGGTAATGATACCTACATGTTAAGAGACTTTGTTGATGTTTAAACATGATTACTACATGTGTTAATAACCTTATGTGACAAGAAAACTAAAGATCTAGTAAAGAAATAACTTTTTGTGAATCTAAAGGTATATATGTAAATTAAGGTTAGAAACCTTGGGACATGTTGTAGAATACTCTGAAATAAACAATTTATGTTTATGTATTCCGCATTAGTTATAGAACATATATGAAGATGTTGTATCGTGACGTATCAAGTCCAAGGTTCAAGGTACCCGGATTTAGGGGCGTTACAGGTTCCCTCACCCATTTTTTAATTTTTTTAATATTGGGGATGTTGTATCGTGACGTATCGTGATGTTGAAGTGCTGCTTGTAATTGGTGAATCACTTCCCGTGGCTCTCCCACTCAAAGTCGTGGTCATACCTTTCACAAATTCTCACCTCCCTAGTGGAGTCGCCAAAATAATGTAGGCACAAAAATTGCGTACCTTGTTAGGGTTAGGGTTCATAGTAATGGCGGAGGCGAGAAATTTGCAAAGATTGGAGATGGGAGAAGAATTGGTGAGCAACTACCAGAGTAACAAGTGGCAGAACTCTCAGAATCACGTAATCGCTATTGTCTGAGAGCCGTGACAAATATTTCGAGTGAATTCAAGATATGCAATACTAACACTTTCGTTCACTTTTTTAGAGAGAGAGAGAGAAAAAAAAGAGAGAGCTTTCAGGTGGCAAAAGTTCTCAAGGTTCCCTTAAAGTTTATTCACTTGGCAAGTGAAGGGGTATTTATAGGCTCCAGGTCATGTGCCAAGCACATGTCAAAAGGAAAAATTTCAGAAATACTCTAAATGATACATAAATTCCTAAAATACCCCATGGTTACCCGTGTAGTGCCCAAATCATCCAATTCTTCTAGCCACCAATCCAATCCCTCAACCAATTCCTAATACAAGTTGTTCTTATAAGCCTTCTATCTCGGGACTTATGACAACACCTCTTAAATTGTACTTTTAAGGTTATATAATATTAAGTCCAGAAAGATCACATAAATTATTTTTTTTGTCAAAGAAGCCAAAGAAAAACATCTCGGAGTGGGAAAAGACCACTCCAAGAGGGCCCACACTAGGGGGCGAACCTTAAAGGGAGGTTCTTAGGGTTTTGTCTCTTTTTCGGTTCATTTTCTCTTTTTTTTTTCTCGTTTTGTTCTGGGAATTCAGGTTAGATTTAATCGGGCATTCATTATCGGGTGTTTTTTTTTATCATTAAGAGGGGACTTTTCTAGGGGAACGAACCTTAGGGGCAAACCCTAGGGGTCTAATCTTCAGAAACGATCTTAAGTTTTTTTGTCTTTTTTGGTCTTTTGTTCGTTTATTCATTACTTGTTGGTTAATTGTTCGTTATTCGTTACTTTTGTTTTAGTTAACTACAAAAAAAGGCGATACAACGACGAGATATGGCGACGAACGCTAAAACCTGTCACCATATGACCCAAAAGGCGCCGGGTATTTATATCCTGTCAGCATAGATTAAGCGGGAAGACTATCGTCAATTATTTGGTGATAAAAAAAATACGGCGATGGTAGTACCATAAGTCAACGGCTAAAAACATAAGACGACAGTAGTACCGTCGCCATAGGATCTCAATTTTTTTTTATTTACCTCCAACTACCCCCTCTTTATTTTCATTCCCCGCTTGCTCCTTATTTTGAGTCCCCGCTTGTTTAGTTCTCTAAATGTACTTACCATTTCTGTTCTGGTTCTCTCTACATCGTTCGTTCGCTTCTCTCTCTCATCAACCAATCAATAATCTCTATCAAATCTCATTTCTTCTCCGATTTAATGATTTTCTCCAAATTGAACCCTAGCCTTATGTACGTATAATGTTTTACACAAATAATATTGAGTACACTATATATTTACCCTTTTGTGATTTTCATTTTCATAAATTTTCAAGCATTCAACCTCTTTGAAAGGTGAGTTTTTGGTATTACTTCATCTATTTATGATTTCGTGTATGTGTGTGTGAATAGATGTAAAGTATTCAACAATTTAATCTTATTATCGATCCAAATTTAGTTAATATTGAGGACCGGTAGTAAAACATTGTAAAAGGCCTTCATATTGGACATACTATGTGCTTTTGGATCATCAGAACTATATCATTTTATTAAAACTATATTTTAATGAAGTTTAAACAACAATTTCATATCTGATTGTTTCATATACTACAGTTATTAAGGATGATGTTATTAGATTGTTCAAATATTTATGTGATGGTGCAATATGTTAGCTCACTGGACAATACGAGGATCTTCATGAACCTGCTTAGGGTATATATACTGTTTGTTTATTTGCATATAGACATAAATATGCTGATTTACATATTCAGATAAATGCCAATGGAATACTTTTTTTTAATAAAAATTTATTTATTTATTTATAATTATACCCTGCTTATTTGAATTTTCAGGATTCAAACAAGACAATCCAGTTAGAAGCATTTCATGTCTTCAAGGTGGTGTATAAAATACTGGATTTAGTTTTTATATTGTGTATGTTTGTGTGTATACAAACACTTTTTGCGTCTTTTCCTGATATAGATTCTTCTGATTTGATATTTTTCAATTCTTTTATGTTTCTAGCTCTTTGTTGCTAATCAAAACAACCCTCATAAGATTGTGAACGTTCTTATCAAAAACAAAAGCAAGCTTTTGCAATTCTTTGGTCACTTCCGGTTTGATAAAGGTGTGAGCCCATGAATAAAATTAGGGTTCACATTGAATGAACTAAAACAAAACTAACAAATAACAAACAAACGGATAACGAACGAATAAAGACTAAAAAAGATGGAACGAAGATCCCCAAAGGTTCACCCCGTAGGGTTCGCACCCTAGGGTTTGCCACGTAGGGTTCGGCCCCCGTAGGGTTCTCCCCCTAGTGTTTGCCCCGTAGGGTTCGTCCCCTAGGGTGGACTCCCTTGAGGTGGTCTTTTCCCGCCCCGTGATGCCTTTTTTTGGCAATGAAATTAATTTATTCGATCTTAAAAGTATAATTTAAGAGGTGTTATCATGATTTCCGAGACAGAAGGCTCCTGAGAACAACTTGTATTGGGAATCGGTTGAGGGATTGGATTGGTGGCTAGAAGAATCGGATGATTTGGGCATTACCTGGGTAACTAGGGGTATTTTAGAATTTTTTCTGTCATTAAGGGTATTTCTGAAATTTTCTCTTCTGACATGTGCCTGACACATGACATGACCCTATAAATACCCCTTCACTTGACAAGTGAAAGGACTTTTGACACTTGAAGAATTCTAGCTATCAAAACGCTCTATCTCTGTAACGCACCCGAGATCCTACATCCCCTTAACTAAGTCCAATTATATCTTGATAAGATAATCATTAACTTTAAACCACATTAACTGGAATCTCGTGCATTAAAACTTAACCTTTAACTTTTAAAACCATTGAGTTGACCATAATGCGGTCCATATTTTTTTTGCTTTCTATCTTACCTTACATAACTGCCTCAGGATCGCAATGTTTACTTACAATTCATTAGAACTTAGGTTAAACATTTATTAATTGTGACCTAGTCTAATACAATTTCTATAATCATATATATTCATGATTTACATAACTTGTAAATAAAATTTTGCCATGAACTATTCATACATGGCCCTCTCTAAATATACCTGTTCTGTATCTAATCCTGTTCATATACACCTGTACACATACATAATCTGATCCATGCATATTTACCATACATGCGAGTTCGAGTATATATCAGACTCGACTTACAATAATATTACAATCATATATCTCATTACATCCTTTACCTCAAATAGTACATATATGCTTATCTATTTATATGGATTTACAAACCATACATTTATTTATATTATCTAAGTTTAACCTTTATTTGTTTACATGAGCATCTCACAATTTCAATTAATAAATTTCTTCACGCATCTCCATGTATTCACATTCTTTACCTTAGCTGTACCGGAACCTCCGACCTTTTCGTACTTTACCTGAAATGTTAGTTCATAGTAAGAATGAGCATAAAGCTCAGCAAGTAATTCAGATAACACCTTTCATGCTCGCAGTTTATAATATGCGTCATGCATCTTTACTTTATCATGCTATGCTTAATGTCACATAATTCATTTAACAGTTAATACACATAGTGGCACGGAGTGCACATTTCAACTAACATATAGATCTAAAAAACTTGCCTCTTAGCATTTATTTTACTTAACCTTTACTGCGTCGTTTGACCTTTCTATCATTTCTTGCCTCAGTTTGCTACATCGAGCACCATCTGTCAACATAAAATCTATGCACATCATTAAAGGATCATAACCTAATAATCTTTGTTAACTCAATCCATAATTACATAACCATTAATCTCTATTCATATCACAATTGATGTATTACACCCTATGTAGGTTAATAACACATCCTAACTTGTTCCTGCCTTTTAACATAATTCATAACATACATGACTTAGCTTTAGGCATGTTACATTATACCATTTATTATCTCATTATACTTTAACACCTTTTATTTTGGCCATTCTTTATCTATCTAGGGTTTACATAGCTTATCATTATCATTCCATGTCAAAACGTCGCATTTCGGACACTTAAATTTTTTTTCCTGCTACAATAACATTTCGCCCCCGCCGCATCAGAGCTTGCTGGCCGCGCATTCCTCTCGGCCCATGAACAGTACACTGCGCCCCGACGCAGTGTTCAGTGTTAAATACTGCGCCCCGGCGCAGTGCTGCTGAATCAGGATTTCTGATTTTTGGTCCTGCTTTGCTGATGTTTAACTTCTTCATTATACATCCAATTAACTCCAAATTTGGAATATTATTAGGTCTTACTACGTAGTATTTTACAAAATTTTTACTTTCCTCATTTGGCTTCTCAAAATCATAGATACATTAGTCCGTAGGAGGGCTGTTCAACACACTTTCTGACAGAAAATTTTCTAACTTTCAAAACTCAATCTTTTCAACTTTGTGATTTTTGACCATTTGCTTCCAAGATTCATTCTAACATTTAACATAGCTCACTTAGGTCACATATGACATGTTCAAACTTTTAAAACCATAAAACTTCGCATGTGGCGATATTTGTCCGTTAAAATCCATTTTGAATCGAATCAATCGATTTCGATAATTCGAATCGCCAATTCATTCAAATTCAAATCCGTTGCTTTCAAAATCAACCTTTACATGTGTAATAATATCAAACTTGGTCATTTGACTTCATTTTACCTTCAATTACTTAAAATTGCCAAAAATCACCTTTGACATCATTTTATCAACTTTTCAAATTTCAAAACTTATACTCACTTGACAACTGAAAGTCAATACACCATATAGGCATTCACATACACATTTAACAACTACATAAGTCCACATAACTTTTAACTGCACATTTTAATGCACTTTACAGATTACAAATTGGTTTAATGGCAATTTATAGCCTAATATAGTAATTTCTTCAAACAAATCATACTTTTCCACCTTCAAAGCATTTTGTAAGCTATTTAACATAAGCACACACATGATTTCTTCATGATAAACCTTCTAGTCTAGGTTTTCATCAAATTTATTAACATTAAACACATGATCAAGCCTTAAATCATAGTTTCTAGCTTGAATATGCACATGAATAGTGCACCACCTTTACAACATAACTTCTAAGCCCAGGGTTTCATCACATACAACATATATGACACATAATACACAAATTCTTTACTTCTAATCATGTATCCTTGCATGACTACTCTTATTCTTACATTTAGACACTTGGATGGTAAGTTTTTAAAGCAAAAACACTTTATACCTTCCATGAGCTTTCTTTCTTCTTGCTACAAAGCCTCCTAGAACTTTATTCTCCACTTTAGATGGCTAATTCTCCCTCCTTTAATCCCTTTTCCAGCAATTTCTTGAGCTATCAATGGAAAACCTAGCTTTCCTCTTCTCTTTTCTCTTAGAACTCTCTTTACTTGCTCTCT
Organism: Hedera helix; assembly: GCA_947179155.2. NCBI lineage: Eukaryota > Viridiplantae > Streptophyta > Magnoliopsida > Apiales > Araliaceae > Hedera > Hedera helix. The sequence continues at coordinate 43,877,569 of OX359272.1, read as the reverse complement.
TGGAAGTATACGAAAATGACTTTGCTGAAAATGAAAAGTTGGAGTAGCAACCTTGATATATACTAATTATTTACATACATCTCTTATATCTATATGTCCAACAGCTAACCATCATTGGTTAGTTTTAACTCATGCATGGTTAAGGGGCATTCATGCCATTTCTCATCACCAAATATGGGCATAATAGTCATTGAACCACTTAGGATATAATGGTCATTTCTCAACACACCAAGGGCATTTTGGTCATTGCCACTAAAATCTAGAGAATTAATCTCTCATTAATCATAACTTATTTATTTTCAATCCATTTCAATTCCATTTTACTCCAAACTTGTTTCATCATGCTTGAATTTTAATCCATCATTAAATAATCCATAATTTACTTGTCCCATAATACTTGTCGTACTTCGAAATATCAATTTTATGACTTAATTATAATAGTTCACAACATTTGCCAATATTACATATTATTGCATTCTAAATCCTCTAAAACCTCTTTTTGGTTTATATTCAATCAATCTCAATTCCGATATCTCAATATAATCAAATTGTTCAACCTTTCCTTAAATCGCTTCCTCAAGAAGTGAACATCGACCGGATTATCAAAATCCATCACCATTTATCCTTTTTACGCTCATATAGTCATTATATGACTTTACGTTCCTGTACTTGTTTACTGCTCATATAATACCAATTTGCAACACACTTCCATACTATATTATTCCTGTACATTCTCAGGGGTATTACTTTCTGTATCTGTACATCATATACATGATTATCTTATTACAATCATTCCATACTATCAAATTTCTTAATAACCTCAAACATTCAACGATCGTTAATCATATCATTCATTTATTCTTTAATAGACCGATTAGGTCATACAGTTCATTTTTCACTGCACTTACACACCTACCTTACCATTTTCATATCCTCGCCTCTCCAGGCCTTTTCATTAAGCTCGTCTTTAATATCCATAACCAAACATCAATTATTATGCTTTCCTCATTTTCATAATTCTCTAACTTGAACTCTTCTTTCTCTATCTGCTCAAATACATACATAAACACATATTCATACATAACATAGTGTCTTATCATTTTTCCTTTCAAATTACCTTATTGTGGGCATTATAACAGTCATACATCTTAAATCTGTTACCTCACTATTCAATCATCATAGGTTATCTGTAACACTTTGGTTAAATAATAAATAAATTTAATCACATAATAACACATTGATCACATAACAAATCATATTTAATTACACCTTGATACATTCTGTCATTCAACACTAGGTTTTAGCTGCTAACCTTTACTTAATTAACCAAAATCCTCAATTGAAAATCATGTTAAAAATTCGGGGTGTCACAATCCCCCTCTCTCTCGAAATTAACAAGAAATAAGTTGGAAGGAATTGAGAACTTGTGATCGACTCTGAATCGAGTGAACGAAAGTGTTGGCTTGCCTATCTTAAGTTCACTCGAAACACTTGTCACGGCTCTCGGACACTAGCGGTTATGCCATGATCCTGGGAGTTCTGCCACGTATTACTTTGGTAGTTGCTCACTGATTCTTCTCCCCTCTCCAATCTTTCAACCGATTCTGTATCTTTTGTGGATTTCTCGCCTCCACCATAACTACGAACCCTAACCCTAGCAAGGTACACAATTTTTGTGCCTACAAAAGGTATGGAAACTTCTAATTCTCAAACATTATATCATTAATTCCTTTGCACTGCAGTCATTTGATATTTATTTCAGTCCAATTTGCTTCAGAGAATGAGGTCTTTGAAGTTGATAAAGCTTAAGTTGTGAAAGAAATTGCTACTATTGAACCTGGAAATCAATCTGTAACTCGCTAAACTGATTAGTCTTGTATATATATTTCTCTTTTATTTCCTTTCTAGTAACTATTTTCTTAATTGGAATGAATCGTTAACACCTATATTATTACGATTATTACTTTTATAGTGAATACAAAAAACTATGGTCCACGTCTGTTTTTGTAATGCTGATATATAATTAAATAGTTAAATGATAGAAAATTCTAGTTTTAACCAACTGTATCACTACTCTGTAGATAGTAAACTGAATTTTTTCAGATTAAAATGTTCTTTCTAAACAGAATTATGATACATATAGATTATAATGATTCTCTCTAATTATGGAAGTTGATACTTTCCTGGTGCACGAGATGATAGTTTTATTTCCATAAAGATAGCTTTGATGTATGTAATCACATAGGTAGAGTAAATTTTAGACTGCTTCAAATAATAGCTGCTGATAATCATGCATGGAGCAGGTTTGGTAATGCTTAATATTTTGAATTAATAAATCCAAGGGGTTTTTATGTAGGAGAAGAATGCATTGAAGGAAGAGAAGATGAAACAAGAAGATAAGTATATGTGGGCCGTTGTTGGTGGTGTTAAAGAAAAGGTTCCTTACTTTGAGTTATTTATCTATTTTTGAGATCGGGATTTGTCATAACTTGTTCTAAGTTTATGCATTATTTTACTTACCAATCAAATAGAGAAGTTTAATCTCATATTTATTTTTACTAGATCATTATATTTTAGTTTCCATTTCAAGGAAGGGGACCCTCCTCCCGCCTCCATTGTATCGTTGTATGTTTAATGAAAAGTAATTAGCCTCGCCTGATGCAACTACTTAGACTGATGTACATGTTGGAAAATTTAGAGTTGAACCACATAGGTTGTTCAGAGGTCGTGAAGAGCATCCAAAGGTTATTTTGATATCTTTTTATTGACTACGAAGATAGTAGACCAATCATTTATGCAATATTATGATATATTTGGCTCTCGCAATCTTCTACCATTTACTGTATTTTTATGAAATTTTCATCCAGATATAGCTGATGGGTTCTATTTTGTTTAAGATGGGAAAATTGAAAAAAATGTATGCGTCCAAGTGACATTACTATAAATATTGGAAGAGATACCCCAATTTCAGAATGTACAATTCCAGGGGAAAGGTTGCATCTCTTATTTCCTCCTTCATTATTGAATTAGAAAAATGACAAAGGTCTTTATAGCTCAAGTTGTTTTCTTCATATAACTCTATATTGTTGCAACTTTGAATTTTGGCAACTGGAAAGAAATTAGGCATGATAATACTGTCACTTGGTTAACTTTTTGGAATGATCCAATCAATCCAAAGGAATTTAAATATATGTTCCCAGTAGCTAGTAGTTCCTTGAAAGGACAAAGTGACAAGAAAAAATATGAAAAATCAAGAAAGTTAAAGGTACCTTAGATTTCTGACAAGTGTTATTTGTTTTTTGTATTTGTTTTATTTGCAGATTTAACTGTCTTATTTACTTTTTTCCCCTTGATTGTTTCGTTGTAGATGTTGGAGTTGTACCGAATGAGTGCATCATAGTTTATCTAGGTATGAATTTGTACTAATTAAACGTAGATATTTTTCGATTTTGTTGAAATTTACTCACTTGTACATGATTTGGAAGAAGCTGTTTTGTTTTGATTAAAAGTGAAGTATGTGTACTTATTTGTGTCTCTGTGTGTATGTATTTATATATGTAAACATACATGCACCAAAGATTCTTCATCTGTCAATATGGTCAAGTCAGTGTTATGTTTAGGATATGTTTGGATAACATTTCTCAAATATTTTTAAACTGTACTCATGTCTAATTTTTTTTAGGAAATGTGTTTGGACAATATTTTTTGTTTTTGAAGAAATTTAAAATTGTTGTGCTGTTTTTATAATGGGTCAAAAAATGATTAGTTTACATACTCTCAGTTTTAATGAACTGGAGGTTATTATACTAAGATATAAATTTTTACTAAGAAATTTTTGTGAATATTTTTTGAAAATGATAACCAGACATTTACTCATTTTCAAAACTTTAAAATACAAAAAATGAATATGAAAATAGAAAACATATGTGATAAGCGAATAGGCCCTTGGAAGCTTGTGATCCATGATAAAACTAATAATGTCTTTAACTTTGAAGATTGACCATAGAAGGTGTTTTAATGAATTCATATGATTTGAGTTTAATTAGATTTAAACTCATTCACCTAGTTGTAGATTGTGACTAAAATGAGTCAACTGACCTTAATGTATAAGGTTAGTCACTAATTCGGTTCTGTTTCTCTTTACTCTGTAAATTTTCAATTTTGATTTATATTGAGCTTAATGATGTAGTGTGTTCACATTTGCCTCCATTAGTTTACTATGTATTGGGCTTGTTTTTTGAAACAAAACTTTGGTCTTGCTCTGAATATGGGAAGATGCTAGTAAGAGCTGAGAAAAACACTATGTTAATTCTTGTACGCGCGTAACTTGATGTGCTTGCTCTTTTGTTTCTACCATTACCTTGTGCCCTGATGTGATTCTCGGATCATATGTAGTTTCGTTTCTATCATTTTCTTTTCCTTGTTTGTTTGATGTTATTTTTGCAGCTTGGGGTTTTACTTGACAAGAGGCTTTTGTTCTACATTCTTCTTGTTTTTTCGTTGTTTAGTTTACTCGAAGCTTCCTCACAAGGTAATCCACATGGATTGACTTTCAATGATTAAAGTTATGTCCGCTACTGTGCTAACATATTTAAGTCCTAATTATAAATGCAACATGAGCTCCTTTTCATTACTAGTTCCATTCCAATCTTTAATTTATTAGTAGCAGTTGCAGCTAGTCGAATGTATGTGGTTTCCTGTTTCTACTAATTGATGTCTCTATCAATTAAGTGCCTTTTGCTTGAAGAAATATCTGCATCTTACTGTACTTTTATGGTGATATATGTTGATATATAATGGAATACGAGGGTTTGGTTGGATCATGACTATTTGTCTAAAATTCTATCGCTTAGAACAAGATTGAGAAAACCTAAATCGTGGTCATGGCTAACAAAACATAAATTGTCTATAGGTGGTTCACCTCTTTTATCTACTAATCAAATCATGATCTTTCATTTCCGAACATCCTGATTTTCTACTTCTTCTGTATCTTAATTGCACACAATATTTATAAGCTTTGACATAAAGTGTTTTGGTTCCCTATGCCTTGGTCCTTATGGTTTCTTCTTCATTTTGGCGTCTAACTATATATATAAACTTTGATCTCAACTTCCTACAGTATACCTCATGGATGGTTATATACCTTACAGGTCCCAATGTGACGACCCCAAATTCGGGTTCCTTGAACCTCGGATCCGGTTCAACATGAGTACAACATTTTCCTTATTGTTCATGAATTACAATAATATTATAATTGGTAAATAACCATTTATTTACAAATTTTACAACATCTCTTTCTATTCCAGAATCGAAATCTTTATACATTCCTAGTATGTCTTAATATCATACATGATACGACATTCTATTACAATCAACTTGTGTATTTAACACTCATATAACATATCAACTAAAGTCTTATACTACACAATCACTTATCTGTTCCTTGATCTTTATCGAGAACTTTAAATAATTTGCACTATCTGAAAATGTTGGTTTAGGCAAGAGTGAGCACGACGGCTCAGCAAGTTTAATAGATAGCATATAACACATAGTTCATGTTTATACATGTTTCCCATGTTTCATGCATTACATTATATGAATGCATCATACTTCTCATGTTTTGCATTTATTCATGCAACATACTGATCATGCATTGGAATGAATACATGACATACAGTTCAACTTATTCAATTAATTCAGGCTTTCTATCCTATAGAATCAACACACCTCATATGGTTTCACAAAAATATATTTAATTCAAATTCTCACATGCTTCAAGTGCACACACAAGAGTTATACACATAGCAACAATATCTGAAAAACTTGTCTGGTTCGCTTTTACCAGTTATGCTTATTTGCGTCTTTCGTTCAACCTACAATTTATGTAGGAAATTGACATAATCATTAGATGCAATGACTATTACTTAGCCTTTATATAAGACTCTAACTTTAAATTATTAACTCTTAAGATGTCCGACAAACGAACCCTTAAGTTCCGGACAAAACTCTAGCCCAACCCCAGTTGGACATGTCGGGTATGCTCATCTAACTTATACATTCACTACACGTTCATCGTACGACCTACTTTGAATAAGTTGTCTAAATTAATCACAATGGACTATTTATATCTGTTTAATTTAATTAAACATTCTTCTTATTCATAACTTAATGATTCGGACATTTAATAATGTACCAAATACCTCAAAATATTATCTACCTTTGATAACATACAACTATATTCAAATATTATTAACCATTTAATAATATTTTAAATATCTTACTAATATTATTATTCATTTAATAATATTTTAGTCATTTATTAATATTATCAACCATTTAATAATATTTTAATCACTTATTAATATTATTATCCATTTAATAATATTTTAATCACTCATTAATATTATTAACCATTTAATAATATTTGAATCACATATTAATATTATTAACCATTTAATAATATTTTAATCACTTATTAATATTATTATCTATTTAATAATATTTTAATCACTTATTAATATTATTATCTATTTAATAATATTTTAATCACTCATTAATAATATTAACCATTTAATAATATTTTAATCACACATTAATATTATTATCCATTTAATAATATTTTAATCACTTATTAATATTATTATCCATTTAATAATATTTTAATCACACATTAATATTATTAACCATTTAATAATATTTTAATCACTTATTGATATTATTAACCATTTAATAATATTTTAAGCACGTATTAATATTATTAACTATTTAATAATATTTTAATCACACATTAATATTATTAACCATTTAATAATATTTTAATCGCTTATTAATATTATTATCCATTTAATAATATTTTAATCACTTATTAATATTATTATCCATTTAATAATATTTTAATCATTCATTAATATTATTAACCATTTAATAATATTTTAATCACACATTAATATTATTAACCATTTAATAATATTTTAATCACTTATTAATATTATTAACCATTTAATAATATTTTAATCACATATTAATATTATTAATTATTTAATAATATTTTATTCATTATCTAATATTATTAATTATTTAATAATATTTTATTTATTATATAATATTATTACTCTTTTAATAATATTCTAATCACTTATTAATAAACTCCATATATTAGTTTATTATACAAACACACTCATTTTACATTTATATGAACTTATTTTTTCATAAAAATCCGACCCGGACCGAACCGACCTTACCCGGACAACAAAACATCACTAAAAAAAATCTGCGGGAGTGGCGAGGCCGCCCCGCAATGTGGCGCGGCCGCCCCAACCATGCAGCAACTTTTCACTGTTTGGGCTGTCTGACGCTCCGACGCTCCGACGCTCCGATAGCCATAACTTCTTCATTTTAAAATATTTTAGGGTAATTATTGAGTCCATTCTCATCAGAATTTTCCCCTCTACAACTTCTATTTAGATGACAAATCCAAATTCCAAACGGAACTTGACTCAAAACTGTTCACAAGAACAAAGTGAAAACTAACTTCACAAATCCTTGGTTTTAATGGTTCAAACTTGAATAAAATAAACTCTACACATTCAAATGACACCAACTTAGTGTTGTTGTCTTTCTAACTTCTTGATTTACAATATTTCATGGTTCAATCATATTTTTGAAAACATTTTGACAAGAAATTTAAAGATCGAACCACTTTGGGTTTTACCGGTAACACAATATGAAATTTTCTTCTATTTATTTGCTTACCACACATACCAATACTTGTATTAGATATATTAAACCATGAATCTACCTATATATCATAGATTTAGACTTCTAGAGCATCAAAATAACTTTTTGATCGGTTAAAAATATATTTTGACCGATCAAAACATACATAGACTATAAAATTTAACTAAGGAATGGTTAGAACACTTTTCAACCTTCATAGTTCCTTCCATGGAGGTCTTCTTCTTGCTAGGTCTCTTCCTCATTCTTGAGTAAACCATTAGAACACTAGCTTAATAGCTCACAAGCTCTATAGCTTTTTCTCTCTATAAAAATACCACCAAGCATAGAAATGACCAACATTGTTCATGTGTTGGCGATTTCTATTTATAGAACTCTAGGATCCTCCCAATTAAGCTACTAATCAACCAACACTAGTTAATTAGTGATCCTAAACATGTTTACTATTTCTTTAAATGACAACTTGAATGACCTTCTTGAATGACTAACATGAATGACATATATCACAATTTAAATCAAGCAACCAATGGAGTAAATTCCACTCCACCTCAAAGCTACAAGCCACATGTGGGCCCCCTCCCTAAAGTGACTGGCCATTTGGCCTTTTTGGGCTTCATTTTTCATTTAATTTTATTACTTTTATATAAATATACACATATATATATATATATATATATATATATATATATATATACATATACATATACTTATATATATAATTATTTACCAACTCTTTGACTTAGTTTGGGCTCCACATTGGATCAAGTTAATATTTCTATTGTGCTCATCAATTTATTTTGTTTGGACTCAATTTATTTATTATATTTGGGCTAATATTAAATACCCTATGTTATATTTAATTAAAACAAGAATTGAGCTTGATTAATTATTACATAGATCAATATTTAAATTAAATTACATGGACTACTAGGTTAATTAATTTGACCTAGTTTAATACCTCCATTAGATTTGTAATATAATTCAATTAGACTTGCTATAATTATTTCTACCACATTGGGTTACTTAATTAACTCATCTATAGTTAATTCTCATCACTACCTTTCTTCCTCTAGCAATTAACCAATGTTTGGTTAATTCTCTATCTTGCCTACCAACTAGGGTTATTCAATTAACCCTAAATTAGTTAATTCTTTATACTCAACAATATCTCCTAACATTTTGATCAACATTGGACTTTTCAGTGTTTGGACTACATAACTTACTTTGCATTGGGCTTTCTTATTTAATTAGTTGGGCTACCCATTACAACTCACATATCATTTATAACTTGGGCTTGATAATTAATTTAATTGGACTATCACAATACTTGCCAACGTAATTTAATTAGACTTATATTAATTAGCTTTTGGCTATTAATCAACATAACACTTGAGTTTATTATTTAATTACCCACCTTCAAGCAAATATTCCTATACTGGGCTTGTTTTAAATCCATTAATGGACTCTATACAACAAATTAATAATTAAGTTAATTACTTAATTAATTACTTCACATTATTGTCATCCAAGACAATCATCCTATATTTTTCACAACTTTAACTCATAACTAATATAATTAACTTAATTAATTATATTTCATGACTTTCCTTCTTATATCATATTTAAACTAATTAATTTATTAGTTTTAATTGAGTATTAATTTACTCATCTTCTTATTTGTCTAACAAACACACTTTAGGTATATATAATTTAATATAACCACCTTCACTTCTCAATTGAATTTATTTCCTTAATAAATTCTCTACATGCATCCTTACAATAGTTCCACATTTAATTTCTAACAAATAAATTATGTTAAAAAAAAATGTTCACCCATTTTCTACACATCTTACTTCTCAAATTCTAGATTTTAAACATTAACCTTTAATTAAATCAATTAAGATATTATTTAAAATTTTAGAAATATCTGTGATATTACACTCAAGACCAAAAACTTTGTGATGCTTGATGTTTGTACCATTGTTTTGCGGGAATTTACAACTAAATGTTTTCTATACAGGCCATTACAGAAATAGTATAGATGAAGTGTGGGTTAATATTGTCCCTTTCTCAGCAATGAATGAAATCTCTAGGTTTTGTGAAAACGATTTCCCATGGAGGTATGATCGGGAACAAATCAACTGTTGCATCCATTGAGTTTGAATAATGATTTTCATCTATCTAGCTGAAATTGTAATACTAATTTTCTACCAATTTAGTAGTTAGTTCTAAAAATATTGAATTTTTCCCTGGGGTTAAATGTTAATTTTTTATTGGGTATTACAGAACACAATTACAACAAGGTTTGCTATATGTTATTTTAATTACAGAACACAGTTTTTTTTGATACAATCATGTGTTATAAGTTTGTAGTATTGCTCACTCAACTTTGTATTCTATAACAAAATTTGGTTCTAATAAGAAATGCATCTGTTTATGCCAGGGAAACACGGGAGACTACACCTTGTAGTCTGCCATCGTTATGAATTTTAACAATTCCTCCAGTTTCAACACCTGATTTTAGAACTTATTCTTTGCACAAATCATACTGAAGGTAATTTGATATGGTTGAATGTAGAGGGAACTGCTTCTAGGAGGTGGAGAGGAGTCCAAAATTTGCAGGTGCAATTAACAGTATGTACTACACTGTCTTGTTTTTACTAAGGCAAATATATATGTGCTTTATTCATATTCTAGATTTTATTCAATAATTGTTGTATTGGTTGAAATGTATATGGATGTAATTTTTTTTTAATTGAACTAAGGTGGAAGTGTAATCAAATGTGCTTGGTTTAAATGCACACACGATAAATCTGTTTATATTGGTTTGTTGCACTGAGTATTCTATGCAACTCAATGCTTGTTGTTTCTGTTTCTGTTTCTCGTTCATGTAAGAGTTTAATAAATTGAAGTGACAATGCTGCGGGCGGGAAGGAAGTTCCTTGAAGTGGTTTTGTTTTATTCCTGTATGCCTACAATCTCTGGACCTCTCTTTCTCTCTCTTTGAGTCTTTGTATCATATTATGCTGTGGAATTTTCTCCTCATGTGTGTATATTATTACATTGTCGGAAAGAGGACCTAATGTTGCTAGTCTGTTTTGAGTTCAACAAAGGAGTAATATGTAATTAAAGCAAATGTTTATCAAATATGATTTTTATTTTATTTTACTTTTGGTTAACTAGGATTTGATGTATTTAACAATTGTGATGTAAATGATTTCAGATTATATAAATGTATTTATGATTGTTAAATGACATTGTATTATGTGTTGAATAATAATTTTACAAATATTTTTTTTTAATATTTAGGATGCCTATGGCGACAGTTGTCGACTGTCGCAATAGGCCTGGTTAAGGCCTATAATTACAGTAGCGCCCGTCGATATAGGCTAGATTTCTAACTCTAAACCGACGGTAAAAACACCTAAACCCCGACGAAATAGTTCCCGTCGCTATAGTCTTTTTTACCGACGGTGGGTGCTCGTCGGTGTAGGTGTTGAGACCACGTCATTTGGTCTTTAAAGGCTAGTGGTAAAAACTTTATGGCGACGATAGACCCGTCGGCATAGGTGTATCATAACGTCGGCATAGGTCTATGGCCGCAGCACTATCGGCCACGGTGGGGTACTGTCGGCATAGCTTATGGCGTCGGGTTTTGCATCTATGCCGACAGGACCATATCATCGCCATAGCCCTATTTTCTTGTAGTGATTCATTCAATGTGAGCCCTAATTTTATTCATGGGCTCATAAACCTTCCACAATTGAAAGAAATAATCTTTAACTCTTTCCACAATTGAGGAAGTGATTTAATGTTCTCAACATTTTTCCAAACTTCTTCATATATTACTTTTTGTAAAACTTTCCTTGCTTTTTGCTCTTTTATTTCTTGAACCTTTTGTGAAATAAAATTTTCTAGATTTGCAATGAATCCCGCCATATATTGCAAATTTCAAGATATGCTCGAATCTTAATACTCCAAACCTTGTAATTTGTAAATACTATTTTTTCACCAAACCTAGGAAACATCATTTTTCTATAATTTACCTCTCCAAAACTCTATCAATGTGACGACTTTTGTGACGTGCTTCAATTCACAAATAACTTTTCAAAACTTTCTCAACTTGCACATTCGCTAGATTAATGCTTTTTGGAGCTCTTGTAAGGACCAAGAATTTTGAGTTGCATTTTAAATAAAATTAGAAATTTAATTTTTAATTAATTACGTTATGGTGTGATTTAATTTAAACCCTAATAAGAAGGTTTGATTTATATTTGACTATTTAATTAATTTAATTAAAGAAAGTCCGATGAAGGGTTATTAATTATCGGTCTAACCTAAGGTTGTATTTTTAATATCAATGGATTGATATGTTATTGAACCCTAATTAAATATTCAATTAATATTGAATATGACAAGTCTAATTAGATTATGTAAATTAAATTAAATTAAATTATTAAAGTGTTCCTATAATTATTTAAACAAGCCTAAACAATTAATTAAGTGAGGGACTTGTGGAATTTGCTTTGTGGGTTGCTATTTAATTAAGCTAGCCCAATTTATTAAGAAGTGGGTGACTTATTTTGGTAGCCCAATGTTGTTGGATTATTATGATCATAGATGGCCCAAATGAATTAAATTGTAAGCCTAATGTTTGGTCCAATTGTCAGAAGGCATGAATTTACCAATTTGGCAATAAAAATAAATAAAAACTGAATCAAATTAAGGGGCATGGCTGGAGGTATGGGGTGTCCATGGACTCCAAATTTTATCCAATTTATTGCTTGAGTTAGTGTATGGAACACTCAACAAATTGCTAGCATTTTTGAAAAATGGTTGAAGTCCAATGTGTAGATATATATGTAATATGTATATATTTATACTACTATAAATATGAACCTTAACTCACTTGGGTGAAAGTTTGCTAAGTTTGCTAGAGAGCTATTTTATTGTGAGTTAGTAAGGAGTGAGTTAACTCGGTGAATTAACAAAAAAGAAAGTGAGTTAGTGAGTTTTTTTAGTGAGTCACTACTGAGTCACGCTAGACTACTTCAAGGGGTGTTCTTGAATGTCATCTAAATCCATCATTTACTTTGGAAAGAAGAGAAAAATAGCTCACAAGTCAAAAAGGTATAACAAAATTCATTAAAAACCCTAATCTTGTTTTTCTTTTAAATTTTATGGTAGAAATATTATCTTTGAGCTCTTTGTGCTTAGAATCATGCTAGACATGTTTATATAGGATGTCATGTGGTTTAAATGTGTAGTGGTATGGGTTTATGTAGAAAAATCTAGCAAAATGCTTGAAAATATTTTTACTGGCGAACAAAACATAGGTTGTACGAATAAATTGCACATTTTGAAATCTACAAATTATTTTTGTGATTTAATATTTTCTGGGAATATATAGGTAAGTTAAGAACAAAATCCATTTGGAATCACCCAAAAATGTGCTACAATGAGCAAGTTATGCATGTTGGACCAAACACACCTCACTGTCCAAGATCTTGCATGAACAGTCCACTTTAAGCCAAATTTCCAAAATCAAAACTTATCCAAAAATGATGTTTGAGCCTATAAAATTGTAGTTCGGGAAGTTACGATTCCATCGACACCTAGTAGAGCTCTATCGGAGTTATATAACTCAAGTTATTAAGGTTTTTCCCCAAGACCCCAAAGCTGAACAAAATTTGAAAAAAGGGAAATGTTTCTGCTGATTTTTTTTTAAACCGGCCGGAACTTTTCGGCGACCGGTTAACCAGAATTAAGACCGGTTCCGGTGAAGGGTCCTTGACAGAAGTTGTTTGGTTTTGCGTGTATTATTTTATAAAAATATTTTTGTATTTTTGGCAGGTAATTTGGTAATTTTCATAATTAAAATATGATTAAACATTACTAACTAAAGGAAAAATGATAAATTAATATTTTTAAATTTTGAAAAATCACAAAACTACTAATTACTTATTATTTAAGTAATATTAAATAATAAGTAAGATTAATTAAGAAATTAATTATTTTTAATAGTATTTAAGGTGTAAATAGTACAATAATTAGCTATTAATTAGTTAGTTATTAGATAAAAACACTCAACAAATTATTATTAAATATTAAATATGTGATTTAAGTATTTAAAAATAATATAAGAAAGATGAAGTAAATAAATTAATCATTTATTATTTAATTGATAATTAAATAGTAAATAAAGATAAGTAATTAACTAATTATTATTTAATTAATATTAAATAATAATTAAAGAGAGATAAAATATATAAATTAATTAATTATTATTTAAATAATAAATAAAGATAATTAAGTAATTAATTATTATTTAATTAACATTAAATGATAATTAAAGAAGGATTAATTATTTATTATTTAATTAAAATTAAATAATAAGTATGGGTAATTGATTAATTAATTATTATTTAATTAACATTAAATAATAATTAAATGAAGAATAAATTAATAAACTAATTATTTATTTTTTAATTAAGATTAAATAATAAGTAAGTATAATTAATTAATTAATTATTATTTAACATTAAACAATAATTAAAGATAATTAAATTTAATAAATTAATTATTTACTATTTAATTAATATTAAATAATAAGTAAGGATAATTAATTAATTGATTATTATTTAATTAACATTAAATAATAATTAAAGATAATTAAAGTTAATAAACTAATTATTTATTATTAAATACTAATAAATGAGGAAAATTAATAAGTTAGTTATTAGTTAATTAATATTAAATAATAAGGCAATTAAGATTAATACTTTAATTATTTAATATTAAATAACTTTAAATAATAAATAAACATAATTAGTTATTATCTATTGATAAATAATGACTAAAGGTAATTAATTAATTACTCTTTAACTAATATTAAATAGTAATTAAATGAAGATAGAGTTAATAAAATAAAATGAAAGAATTTAGTTAAATAATGATAGTAAATTGTTTAAGAGTTTAATAAGTGTTTAACACTTAAGAAATATAATATTGATTAATTAAATCATTAACATAAGATCAATTAAGTGTCTTATACGATTAATGATAGTATATTAAATTATATGTGTTATGTGATTAATTATTTAGCATAGGTAAGTGTTTAAAGTGCAAGATTATGTGTTACACTAATTGATATGCCAGCGTTATTAATGTTAGGTCATCAAGGGGAGTTTAAATTAAGCGAATTAGCCGGAAGTCAACGGACATGCAAGTTCTTTAACCTTACTCAAATTTGTATTGAGCAAGCTTCCTAACTTTACTCAATATTATTGTATTAATTCTTAAATCTTGAGCTTATATTATATCGCAAGTTATTCCACAATAATAGTATTGCAAATCGTATATATTATTTGAATTCATATTTCATTCTTAAATTATGAATTAATTAAAGAAGAAGTCTAAACCATTGTTCAGCTAGATCTATATGAAATTTATTTTGAAAGCTATTCAAACTATAGTGGTACGAATTTTTAGACTGAGAAGAATAACGCATAATGGGGAATAACCTAAGTATCGAACAAACGATACAAATAGAATAAATGTTATGCATATACATGTGGTACGAGAGGCTGATCCCCTCAAGTACAATTTTGACAAAGTAACCTAAGAGGGTCAATCAAGTGACTGATTTCCTCAATAGTAGTTCATGGTCCATTTGACCACTTAGCAGTAAAATAATCAATTGCCACTTCTTTATTTTGTGCATTGATTCTATTGTTCATTGTTGAACTCCTTTTATTAAATCATTCAGTTGATATTTTTATTCATTTATGACATAATTTTTGTTATTTATTTAAATTGCTGAGCAAGCTAGTTGCTCATACTTGCTATGTCATAAAATATTTTGTAGCTAAACCTGAATGATCGAGTAAAGATAAAGGCAAAGGAAAAACGAAATCTTAATTATCTAGATAGTTGTTAGTCTATTTATATTTTGTTTAGGACTTATAAGGTTGTAACACAAACACTGATATCATTTTGAAGTTTGTGATGTTTATTTCGGTAAAGGTTGTAGACCTTGGGACTAGAAAGACCTTGTAATAGACAACATATATTTATTTATTTTCCGCATTAGTATTAAATGTTGTTTAGCAGTGATTGTTTATAGTATTGCGTGAGCACCAAATTCGAAATAGTGGTACATGAATTAAGGGGTGTCACAGCTCTAACGTGCACACTTTGCACCCGCCTAACGGAATAATTTGATAGCACCAAGTCACCTCTATTGGGTCTGTTTACCTTGACTTCGCATTTGCTTAACCTTCTCTAAACCTTGGCTAAACGTTGGCACCAATGCCACTGTGTTGAAAAATATGGAAGAGGATCGGATATAGTTTAGAGGGTGAGTGGATTTATAGAATAATTGTCGTACTTCAACTTGATTTCACTTACCTCCCGTTTGCACATCACTTGCATCTCACTTACACTTCACTTTCATAAAATAACTGACTATTTGTAGGATTCTTAGGACACTTTAGAGTCACTTTAATAACTAGTACTTAACCAAATACGTGTGCATAAATCTAACCATACATGTTTCAAGATACTTCTAATACATTGATGTATATACATGTACATTTAACTTAGCCATATATATGGAAAATTCCCAGATCTAGAATTTTGAAAGACAATATGGCTTGTCAACCGGACCGGAAACAATTAGAATAAACAATCTCCTGGTGGGAAGCATGTACAGTTGGGATGATTAATAAGTTTATTAATAGTTACTTCTTAGTTGATCCATATAATTAAGGAAATGCAGGTCCATTAGGCATAATTAAGGAAGAGTTTGATGAAGTTTTATCCTGATTATACTATGTTGAGTTGATTATTAAAAAGTTTAAATTAAATTACAGATAAATTAGTTGGGATGATACCGCACATCATTTTTTCTAGTTCATTCATTAAGGATACAATAGTCATTCTATTATATTTAAGCCTTTGATAACTATCTTTAAACCTTGTGTTTCTATATAAAAATAAGCCAATTAGTAAGGTAGTTTTTCCCCCCTTCTCATATACTCTTATGCTGCTACCTTTTTCAATATTTGAGTAAAATATATTTTAACTCTAGGTGGTTTACACCATCTTGCACACAAAGATAAGTCTACATACACAAATATTCGATCACTACATCCATTTTAACAATTAAAAAGTATAATTTTGTATTAAAATTCGTGCCAAATCACATTTTTTAATGTTTAAGATTTGTTTTGTAGTTGGTTTTTGTCTATATAGACTTATTTTGCATACAAGGAAAATTTAATATTTACACTTTGGTCAAACTGCAAGGAGTAATTCTTCCTATTTTTGGATCACAAGGGGTTACGTGCAAGACAGTGGGAATGAACTGTAATTTACGTACTCTCTATATTAAGGTAAGATGTTAATATTTGATATTCCCATTTGTTTTACAAAAATGATTGAATAAATGGATAAAGACGTGGAGCCATGATTGTTGTTACTTAATGATTCATGTTCAGAGCCGTTTTAGTCAAGTCTAGCTAATTACATTTTCTTCTTATCTTGTTCAATGTCGAACACTTATAGGGTTGGTCTGTCGTATTTTTCTTTTTTTTGGCTTTCCTTAATTGTAACTTGTAAGTAACAACATAAACTACAAAATTTCCTTATTTCCTAATTATGGTAATTTGACTTGACAAAGATAGAATAAACATATACCAACACCAAGTGGTTGTGCTGCACAAATAAGAAGCAATCAGCAAGAACTAAAACTTATCACACAAGAATATTTCACAGCATCTAGAATTCTAGATATATTATTACTTCAAGTTTTTGGAAAGTTTCAAAGACATAATCCAACCGTACAAAATTAAATAAGCATTGGTACTTGAGGGTTTCTTGTTGTAATTGTTGGATGTGCAGAATAGAAACTATCTATCTATATTTCTCTCTCTCTCTCTCTCTCTCTCTCTCTATATATATATATATAGATATTTGGGAAAGGAAATTAAACAAATCAAGAATACATACTTCGACTTTAAGACAATATATATGCCGAAAGCAGCACGTTAGAGGTTGTTTAGCAAACCTCTAAAATTGACTTTGCCTATTATATTCTTTGCTTTAAATAAATAAATAATCAATACCAATTTTCTTTGGTATGAAATAACGAACATTCTTTTGTTTTATCTGCTATCTTGAACGAAGAAGATATCAGCAGAAGTTTTATGCCCCTTAAAACTAATTACTAAAAATTAAAAGTTCTTTTTATATTACTACTAGTTTTAAATTAACTCTTAAAATGTTTATTTTCAACTGAAAATAATTAAAAAAAAAGAAATTAGAAGTTAATATCTTACCCACTGCTAGTTGTCCAATTTATGTTTTCTACATCATGAAGATCATGAGGAAGAAAACATGATAAGTATTCGTTATTGTCCTCTTCTATTCATCATTTTATTTTGTGTTATGATGATTTTCTGTCCTCTTCATTTCTTTTTGCATTTTTTATGTGGTTTTATTCTCTAAGAATTCCATGAAATTCTTGTAGCTAGACCCTCATCTCTGGCTTCCCAGCTGGACCTCTGGAGACTATTCCAACAACAAACTTGATTTATAGTGCTATATATTCCCTCCATTTCAAAATAATATATAATTATTTTAGCTTCATATAATATTAAAATAATTATTTAATAATTAAAATTTGCCTAAACTTTCATCATTACCCCTTTATAAAAACTTGAGAACTAATAATACAAGTGTGAAACTTTTTAAAAGTAGATGAGAGAATTTAAATAAAGAAAGTAAATAATTTATTCTCCTAAAAAATTATAAGAAAACAAATAAATTAAAATAATTTTTAATTTTAAAACGGCTATTATTATGAAATAGAGGGAGTAATAATTATTCACAAGCTCCAAACTAGTTGTTTATATTTTTTTAAAGAAGGATTCAAATTGGTTGTTCTTTCTTTTTAAGTTGCATCCTACGAGAAGCCGCCATGGAACCAATTTTTTTAATTTTAATTTTTAGCTTTTTACTTAATCTTGCTCTCATTATTCCCCCTCTTTCAATACAAAAGGGGTCAGTTAATTAGTTAAATATCCTAGCATCATTGATTACCCCACAATTAATTAAGTTTATTGTTAGCCTCTGGTATAAATTATTGGGTCGAGCAATCTTTATTTTTATGCCATTTGTTTAAGTCATGTGTACTACTAAAATGATAAAAATCTAACCACTTGGACTCAACAATAATTCTTAAAACCAATAATTTGTCCTTAAATAAAAAAAAATTGGAAATTAGTTTGCCCTTTATTGTATAATTTTTTGACTTAAGCTATAAATTAAATAAATGGTCGTTGAATTTTAAAAATTAGCCTACTTTAAAATATTCCACTTGTATTGGCAACATGAGGTCTCTAATTTAATAATTGGCTTATATTAGCTAGTGGTGGTTGCGTGATATATATATAGCCAGGGTGTTAATTATTAAAACACGACTCAGACTATTAGGTTTTATACAGGGGCGGATATAGAAAATTTAGGAAGGGGTATTGTTATAATTAAATAAAATTAATAAAAATTTAACAAAAAATAATAAAAAGCATATTGGTTAAAATTACATAAAAATCAATACAAATCATTTGAGGAGTCATTTCGTGAAATTATTTTATACTAACCTCAATTTTAATAACATTAAATAGATATTTTTTAATGTATGTTATTATACGATCATCCATGGACTGTCGTCTATCATGCGTGCTAGAAAATGAATTAATAATAAATAATCACAATTCACCAATTACATGATACATATGCACTAATGTACATCCTATTGTATCTATAAGTGTCCTGGATTGGGTTCGACGAAATATTTGTATCTAAAAATTATTAACCTTACTATGGATTAGGATTGGACTATTCTTAACACCTTAATTAACAAGCAATGCATGGAAATCACCAGCAAACACATGTAACATACGACTTTGATACGTGGAGCACGTGTTAGAGAAAAGAAAATTTAAGCAATGCGGGTGTATAAGCTTAATTGTGTGTCACGTTGGACTGGCCTGGATACTTAATCCCCGCATTTAGAATAAGTTTAAACACGCAACATTAATAAAATATTATATCCTATTTCACTATTAAAGTTTGACACGAAAATTTATATGTAGTGTTTTAATCGTGAGATGAAATATATTGTTTTATATTATTGTATTATAATGTTGTGAGTGTAAACCCTCGCATTTAGAATAAGTTTACACTTTACACATACAATATTAATAAAACACAAAATAAAATACTATATTTCATCTCATAATTAAAAAGTGGATTCTAACGCGAAAATTTATATGTAATGTTTTAATGGTGAGACATGATATAGTGTTTTATGTTGTATTTTAATTTCTAATATTGTGTGTAAAGTGGTCCCCACATTTATCACTCTTGACTCAATCTATATGTATATGTATATACATATGTATATCATAAATGTATGCCAGCAGGGCCGGCCCTGAGGGGGTGCCGAAGGGGCGACCGCTCAGGGCCCCCAAATTTAGAAGGCCCACAAATTTTTTTTTTTTTTTTTTTTTTACTAAAATACGAAATTTTTTTGTGTATATGTATACTTTAAAAAGAAGATATTGTTATTTTAATTAATGATGAATTTTGATATAAATTGTGCTTTATATATTAGTGTTCATAAAAAAAAAATTATATGCGAGAGAGGGCCCCTATTTTTTTTTTGCACAGGGTCTCTAAACTCTCAGGACCGGCCCTGTATGCCAGCTGCATGATATGTGAAGTAGCTTATATATACAAAACTTATTTGCTTAGACCTGTATATATTGGAAGTCACTTGTAGCACCAACATTTATATTATCCTTATCAAGAAGAGAGAGAAATAGATACATATTTATACACATAGAGAAAAAGAGAGAGATAGAAGGAGACAGAAAGAAAGAGAGATATACAGAGAGAAATTAAGAGATGGGAAAAGAGATTGTAAATGGAGAGTTGAAGAAGATGATAAAATGGTCCTCATCCTCATCATCATCAACGCACGGGGAGGAATTGCCATTGCTGGCTCTAAATCATGTTTCCTACGTTTGCAAATCTCTTGCTACATCCATTAAATTCTATAAGGATGTCTTGGGATTCGCGCTCATCAAACGCCCTTCTTCCTTCGACTTTGAAGGCGCATGGTACCTAGCTACTTATTCTGTCTGTCCTAAAATGAGAGTCAAATTTAATTGGCCATAATTATATTCCGTTTTAAAAAAATTTAAGACAATTTGTTCATTTCATTAATTACTCGTAAATTGATCTCAATTAATCACTTCTTTAAAAGGGAGATGATGAATACGCCCCACGTTTCACATTTACGCGTACTTTGTTATAAGAATATTAAAATAGAAATATGAAGTGCATTTATTAGTTAGTAACCGCATTATTTTAATTTGTACCAATCTCATTTTTAATCAACTTTAAAATAATTTTCCTTTAGGAAAAAAAACTATGTGCTAAATTTTAAGGACTGAATATTAATTGTTTAATTTTGAAGGTTATTCAACCATGGAATTGGAATTCATTTGCTAGAAGTGAAAGATGCTGCAACAAAGAAAGGCCAAAAAATAAATCCAAAAGACAACCACATTTCCTTCCAATGCTCCAACACGGACCTCATTATCCGGCTACTTGAGGCGATGGGGATCGAGTACGTGACCGCGGTGGTGACGGAAGGCGGGGTGGTAGTGGATCAGCTCTTCTTTCATGACCCTGATGGCTACATGATTGAAATTTGCAACTGCCAAAATCTCCCAATTCTTCCACTTTCAACTATTTCCTCATGCCCTATTCCAAAACTACCGCCTTCTCCAACTACCAACAATAAATCGACAGCCTCATTTGGTATGTTCTTTCATCCTGCCTAATTTAGATTAAATTGCTAAATTGCACAAATAAATGGTTGCCTTTTTTGAAACTTTAAAAGGTTAAATACCAAATAAACCTAAAATTTACCGGAGTACCCTAGTGCTGTTATTTTTATTTTAGTAATTAGCATTTGTTTGTGCATTATGGATTTTGATTTAAAGCCGCTCGAAATGGAGAATGCATTAGGACTGTCTATAAAAACACGTTGCAAGTATATAATATATAGTTGCATTTTGAATAATTTTTGTTATACAAGTATTATATAATTGCAAGTCTTAATTATATTATAAATACAATTTATTTTTATAGAACTGCTCAAAAGAACTGTCCGAAACCGATCCAAATTAGTGCATTACATGTTGTATATTATTGAAATTTGGCTGCAGAAACTAAAATATAGTATATCTGTATATATCTTCTCCACTTATACTTTAATCCTTTTGACTTTTTTCATGTAAAGTAATTTAATTTTTATAGTCGTATCAACCTTTAGATTTTCTTACTTAATAAAAGTGGATGGAAAACAACATGTTTAATGCACAATGATTTAAATTAATTTATTCTTTTAGTTGCTTCATTTCATTGACACTATGGAAAATAATAAACGCAGGGAAGGTCAGGTCAAAAGGGCAGATCTGCCGGGAAGTTGAGGCTTTGATGATGGACAACCTGGTTGTTGGAATGATGGATATTTATTTTTAAGAAGAAGAAGATTGATCGAGAGGTTGCTGTACAGCCCAAGTACTTCAATTTATTTTCTTAGTACCCTTCCGTCCAAAAAAGAGCCATTTTTTCTAGATGTATTTTCTTTAAATAATATTAAAATTTTCATAGGACACATTTAAATATTCTTAAAAAAAAGGGTAATGGGAAAAATAGTACTTTTTTGGAGGGAAGAAGGCAGTTAATTAGTGTTGATTACATTGTGTAATGAGAGTGCAGAGAATGTGAGAGTGAGGAAAAATTTCCGTAGTGATAATGCTGGAAAAAATTCAGAAGCCATTTGTAATATTCTTGATATTCAATATAATAAGGAAGTTAGTTTGTTTATAATAATTCGAGATATTTATTGAATTTGTTTGCTTGATTCACATATATGTTTATGTTTTCTACATAAGATTAAGATTATGAGGAATCTCTGTGACGCTCCCAAAATCTCTACACCTCCGGTAGCAGATTAGGTGCTCACGCTGACTAATTAATTATAGATATTTTATATTACATAACTTCTATCCATCCCAGGTTCACAGTATCCCATAACAGATAGTAGTTCTCGTCAGAATAATTACTGTGTTTGGATACCTTCACTTGGATGAATAGATTAATGTCTTATGGATATCTCTTTCATATCAATAATCTCTATCTACCTGGAGTTCAGAGTATTAAGGATAAAATTTGTTCCTGGTAATAGAGGGGCGCATTCTAGTTAAGGTAAAAACCGTACCGGCGCTTATTATGGGGAACCTCAGTGCTTACGGAACTCCCAATATTAAATACCCTCATTCAGATGTATAGTTCGTATAGATACTGTACTAAATCAGGACAACATTCTAAATAATCTAAAAATATAAGTACAACGCAATAGATGTATCAAAAGATGATAATATATTTCATAACTTTGATTTCGGTTACATAGATTTCCAAACATCGTATTATTATTACATCAAAGTCTTAGAAGACTTAAATAGTACAAGTAAAAGCAATAAATTTAATCTAATAAGTTCTCTTTCCATCGGAGTTCATAAACGAATGATCTAGATTATCTTTCAACACTGTAAATGAAATAATATTTGCAAGGATGAGCTACAAATGCTCAACAAGTTTCAATAAAATGAATAAATTACTCACACTGTGTTTGAATTCGAAAGAACCTTTAGTTCAAAAAAAATTCATTTATATATACTGAGCTTTGTCTGTCAAACCACACATATTATGGTTTCTGCCAGTCAAAAAGACTTAGAAACCATAGGTTGATCTGTTCAACAGGACTTAATAATCATTCCAAGAGGTCATGTAGACTTAGAAATCATTGATTCGGTTATTTAATAAGGGATCAGCCTATTTATAACCTAGGAGTATGCATATCATCCTACCAATGTTCTAGACACACTAAGGCCAGTCCATTTGACTGCCTAAACCACGGTCAGTTTACTACTGCTTAGTTATCACTCTTATATAAAGAGGCAAAGTTCCAGTATATATTTTGTACCAAACAATATTAGTTTCCATTCAACACTTTGTACTTTGATAATTTTATCAAGTCAAAGTCACGCAAATAATAGTTCAACTCTTTAAGTTATGCTTGAACAATAAGCAATAACTTCCCAACAATAGATAACACGAACACTATAATTAAATGAAATTCAAAATTTGAATAATAAGTTTGTACCTAAATGTACAAGGAATAGAATACTTGTTTAAAAATAAACAAGGTCAAAAAGAATTATCACAATAAGTATTTTACATAATTAAGAATTTCATAAGTCAAATGAAATTCGACAGTTAAAAATATACTATTGCACGGTATGCAAAAGACAATAAAATTGTCCAATGAAATGAGTTTGAGATAGTAAACTTGCTCAAGAATGTAATGCACTATGTGCGAATGTCAAAAATAATTATCGATGTGGAATAATTTACAATAATTAAACCACTTATCATATATTTGAAATATAATTCGAGTTTGAGTTTAGAAAACTTGCACAATGAAATGAGATAGGGTTTAGAAACTTGCAGAATAAGTACGAGTATTGAAGAAAGATTTGCACAATAAAATAAGTACAAGAAAACTTGCCTTGATTCGATAATACAGTTTAAGTTAATTTCTGCGTTTAATCATACAGCCTACACACTGAAATCACTATAATGTATTTTTCAGTGTGTATTATTGTGTGTAACTAGTGATGACATATAAATCACTAGTCAAATAAATGTAACTTTCTGTATGTGAAATACAAATTCTGTTTGTTAAAAAGCGAGTTAGTTATTATACTTGTGTTTATACTTTTTCATTTTATTGCATTAGATAAATGGCACCAAGAGGAAGGCCACGAGCACAGTTAGATGCAGAAAACATAGAAGCAAACCCCACACAACGACTAGTTGATATTTTAGTAGGAGTTTTACAAGGGAGACAAGAAAACCCACCCCCAGTAGTCCAACCCGATACACCCAGGGTCACCATATTCAAAGACTTTAAGTTAGCTGTGTGACGCCCCCAAATCTGGGTCCACACAGCCCATACTTGAGTCGTCAAAAGACTACAACAAAATTATTACAACAAAGCACAACGTACAACAATACAGTGTATAATAATACACAACTAAGTCTTTACTATTATTGCCACACTATTTTACAAAACGTGAAAACTATGATAACTATTCCTCGGACCCTCACTCCATTCCCCGGCTAGACCCTGTTATGTTTTCATCTCCTGTTGAAAAACAATGGAACAAAAGAAAGGGTGAGCTCAAATAGCCCAGTAAAGAATATCATGACTAAGATAATGACGAATAAATTATCATTAGTCTTCAACGGTTGAGTTCTTGATAGAATACAATAGACTACAAGGTTTATATCAAAAACTGCAGTTAAATTCTTAAACAACGTTCAGATCAATAATAGCAGCGGAATGAGTAATCTATTAGAAGAATAATGCAGACTATAATGTCCACTCGGTTCTCTTTTTAGGAAAAACATCATCAACTTTTATCATCTGAAATATCATTAGTCAAGATAATACAAATTCACAGTTCCTGATCATAATCATGCAGATCAACAGTTCATCTTTGCACTACGGGCCAAAGACATTCAATATAACACCAACGGTCATAATTATACCAGATTCAGCCTTTGGTCATAATCATACCAAACAACAGTTCATCTTTGCACTACGGGCCAAAGAGAACATTCACCACGTGCCATAAAAGACACCGAACAGATGTATCGCCTTTAACCTATTATATCGCCTTTAACCTATCATCTGTTCAACAAATATATCACATCTGTGCCCCCGGCCACAGATATTCACAACAGCTTGATTTTTGGATGATTAGAATGATATAAATGATGAACAGAAGAAATAGGATAACAATAAGTATCGGAAGTTTACTTTGTACAGATTCAAATAATGTCCAAATTGTCAACATGATGTGGAGTGAAATTTAAAAATGATATTCAAGATCCACAGTTCAGAATAACGGTTACAATTCAATAGAAAGGTTCACGTAAATAGGAAGGTTCAGTTGAAATAATGAAGTTCAACTATTATGGAACATATAATATTTTCAGGAATTATAGAAGCAATAGTTCCATAATAAATTTCGATTTAGGAGTATGAAAGAAAATAATATCCCTTACCGTAGCAGGTTTGATTAACAAAAGGTGAAGGAAATTAATACAAAGGGTTATTCACCAACAGGCGGCAATCCGCTCCGTAAGGTTATTCCCACAATTTAATAGAATTTGAGTACAAAGAGTTATTCACCAAACAGGCGGCAATCCGCTCCGTAAGGTTATTCCCACAATTTAATAGAATTTGAGTACAAAGAGTTATTCACCAAACAGGCGGCAATCCGCTCCGTAAGGTTATTCTCAGAGATTAATAATGAATGAATACGAAAGGTTATTCACCAACAGGCGGCAATCCGCTCCGTAAGGTTATTCCCACAATTTAATACATGGAAATAAAAGGCACGTCTTATGAGTAAGGAAGAAACAATATTATTATCGAGAATCAAATAATAATAATCCCTTACCATAGTACGTTTGAATAATGGAAGATGAAAAAGATGGTATCCCTTACCTCAACACGTGACTGGATATTGATTTAAATGAGGTTGATTAACTTGAACAGTACACGTATACTTATAGATCTTCACAAATACTCAAGATGACTTAAGCACACTTAGAGAGAACTTTCACAAAAAATATTTAGAGAGAGAAAGAAAGAACAAGTAAGGAAGTTTATGAAAAATCCTTAAGTTAAGGCTTCTATTTATAGCCAAAAATCTTATCATTCATTTAATCTAAACCATTCATTTAAAGATCATCTTTTAATCTACACCATCCATTTCAAATATTATATTATCTTTAATCTACACCATTCATTTCATATCACCTAATAATCACCTAACTTTATATTATAAACAAATCAATTTAATTATTCAACAATAATTCACACTTTAATCTACACCATTCATTTCATATCACCTAATAATCACCTAACTTTATATTATAAACAAATCAATTCAATTATTCAACAATAATTCACACTTTAATCTACACCATTCATTTCATATCACCTAATAATCACCTAACTTTATATTATAAACAAATAACTTTATCAATTCAATTATTATGACTAATTGTTATAAATACAGTATAGTTAGCTCTTAGATATCAAGTCAATAAATTAATGAAATACAACTGTTTAAATAACATCATAATAGAGATAACAATAATGTAAAATAAAGCATACGTTACTGTGTAATGACAATTATTGATTCAATAATGTGAATTACTGTGCATATGTTACTGTGACAATTATTAGGTTCAATAATTTTAAAAACAGTGCAACAACAATTATTGACTCAATGATATAAAATACAGTGTAATGACAATTATTAAATCAATAATGCAAAATACTGTGTAACAACAATTATTGAATTGATAATATAAAATATTATGCAGTGACAATTATCGATGAAATGATGCGTAACAGTTACGGTGTCAATTATCAGACCAATAATATGAGACACTATGCAATACCGTGTGTTACTGTAGAGTACCGAGTGCTACAGAAAATACCAATAACTACCGTATGCTACTATTCTTTTATCACCGGTATTTTAACAGTTCCGTTGACTATTTTTATTTAAAAATGTTACTTCTGTCGTTTTCTATATCCGACAAATATTCCGTTGTGGGGTCCACCAATAATTTATTATTTCGGCGCCGTCGTACGGCACGAATATTCCCCGACCAAACGAATATTCCCCGACAAAGCGAATATTGTCCGACAAAATAAAATTTGCACATAACATCCTTAACTTTCAATTTTGTTAATTTAACCACTTACTGTTTCAAAAAAAATATATATGAAGAAAAATTAAATTTTGTATTTCATAAAATTCGGGGTCTTACAACCTCCCCTCCTTATGAAATTTCGTCCCCGAAATTGACGTACCTGACATATCGAAGAGGTAAGGATACTTAGATTTCATCTCAGATTCTAGCTCCCAGGTCATTTCCTCAGTATCTTGGTTCCTCCATAAAACCTTAACTTGAGGTATAACCTTTGAGCGTAGGATCTGCTCCTTCTTATCCAGGATCTTAACAGGTACCTCCTCGTATGTTAAATCCTCTGCTATAACGTCTGGTTCTAACTCAATGACGTGGTTTGGGTCCTTCACATATTTACGTAACATAGATATGTGAAAAACGTTATGGATGCGAGACATACTTGGTGGTAGGGCTAGTCTGTAGGCTACGGTTCCTATTCGATCGAGGATTTCAAATGGGCCAATAAATCGAGGGTTGAGCTTTCCTCTCTTTCCGAATCACGTAACCCCTTTCCATGGAGAAACACGTAAGAATACATGATCTCCGACGTTGAAACTTTCGTCTCTCCGATGAAGATCAGCATAACTCTTTTGTCGTTCTTGTGCGGTCTGTATTCGTTGTCGGATCATTTGGATCTTTTCGGTCGTCAAGCGTACCAACTCGGGTCCCAACAATTTTGCTTCTCCTACCTCATTCCAACATATTGGAGAGCGACACTTCCTTCCATACAAAGCCTCGAATGGAGCCATGCCTATGCTTGCTTGGTAACTGTTGTTGTAAGAAAATTCCACCAATGGCAAGTACTTATCCCAACTTCCTTTGAAGTCTAATACACAAAGTCTCAAAAGATCTTCGAGGGTCTGGATCGTCCTTTCCGATTGTCCGTCCATTTGAGGATGGTATGCAGAACTAAAACGTAGTTCAGTGCCCATAGCTTTTTGTAGACTGATCCAAAAGCGTGAAGTGAATCTAGGATCTCGATCAGAAACTATGAAAACTGGCATGCCATGCAATCTCACGATCTCATTTATGTACATACCGGCAAGACGTTCAAGTGAAAAGTTTTCTCGTATAGGCAAGAAATGAGCAGATTTGGTCAATCTATCTACGATCACCCAAATTGCATCTAAGCCTTGAGAAACTTTTGGAAGACCCGTCACGAAGTCCATATTGATGTGTTCCCACTTCCATTCGGGAACTTCAAGTGATTGTAATGGACCTTTAGGAACTTGATGCTCTGCCTTGACACGTTGACAAGTTAGGCACCTTGAGATAAACTCCGCAATCTCTCTTTTCATATTGTTCCACCAAAATGTATGTCGAAGATCTCGATACATCTTGGTACCTCCTGGGTGAATTGCAAACGGCGTGTTGTGTGCCTCCATCATGATTTTATGCTTTAATTCAGGATCGTTAGGAACACAGAGTCAAGAGTTGACTCGAAGTATTCCTTTCTCGTCAATTCTTGCTTCGGGAATGACACATTCTTGTACTTTCTTTATCATGTTTATCAGTTCCGGATCGGTAGCTTGAGCAGCTTTAATTTTATCGATTAAAGTTGGTTCTACTCGCACGTGAGCAATCTTCGAGTGGGTCCCTGGTGTCTTTAGCTCTATCTCCATCTTTTGCAAGTCGTACAAAATACACTTTTGTGTTGTCAGCAGTGCACTTGTACTTGCATAAGATTTTCTGCTCAAAGCGTCAGCTACAACGTTCGCCTTTCCCGGGTGATACTGGATTGTGTGGTCATAATCCTTTAACAGCTCAAGCCAACGTCGTTGTCGCATGTTGAGTTCCTTCTGGGTGAAGAAATACTTGAGACTTTTATGATCCGTATAGATATCCACTTTTTCTCCGTACAAGTAGTGTCTCCAGATCTTCAACGCGAAAACGACTGCTGCCAACTCTAGATCATGAGTAGGATAATTTTTCTCATAATCTTTGAGTTGTCGAGAGGCATAGGCTATAACCTTTCCATGTTGCATAAGGACACAGCCTAGACCTTTGCCAGAAGCATCGCTGTAGATAACAAATTCTCCTGATCCTGATGGTATGGTCAGAACAGGAGCTGAAACAAGTCTCCTCTTGAGTTCTTGAAAACTCTTCTCGCATTCCTCGCTCGATATAAGTTTTGTACTAGAATGAATGATACCGATATCTAGTAATTAAACTTTCAACTCTTGGTGTTCTATGGGGGCCATTTGGTATGGGACTTTAAAAATGGGCTTAGTGCCGGGTTCAAGATCGATACATAATTCAATTTCACGGTTTGGGGTAAGCCAGAAAGTTCCTCAGAAAAAACGTCAGGAAACTCATTAACAATGGGAATATCATTCAAGTTTGACGTGTTTTTGTTCAAATCAGTGACATGAGCTAAAAAGGCTTGACATCCGTTTTTCAATAAACGAATGGCTTTATGGCTAGAAATAACAGTTATAGATTTCAATGGTTTAGTTGCTTGAATTTGCATGACAGGTTGATTAGGAATATGAAAACTAATAATCTTATGAAAACAATCAATTTTAGCATGATGGGTAGTCAACCAATCAATTCCTAAAATCACATCAAATTCACGCATCTCCAAAGAAATAAGGTCAACAGGTAATGTGAGGTTGTTGATTTGAACTAGGCAAGATTTATAGATAGTAAATGTAATAGGTATTTCTCCCAATGAGGTTTCAACTGATAAGACAAGATTTAAGTTTTCAATAGTCAAATTTAAACGTTGAGTACATATAGGTGAGATAAAAGAGTGGATAGAGCCAGTATCTAATATGGCATAGACTTCACGAGAATTTATGAATAGCTTACCGGTTATCACCTCATTCGGTTTCTTGACTGTTATCGTCAAATCGAATCCCGAATACTTCATTCGGATCTTCACGTATTTCAACCATGGGAATACCACTGAATAATTTTCTAGCAAACTGTTTCTCGGGTTCATCAACTTCATCAGTAGTAAGGTACCAATGATTTCCATTAAAATAGTATTTTCGATAGACTGCAGTTTCCACGATAGTGACTAACTTAACCTGAATTCCTCTAAATTGTAACGCCCAAAAGTATAGAAACATCATTTTTAAATAATCTTGAAAATCATAGCTGGAACACCATAAATCCCAAAGACTAATATGAAAAGTCCATATATTCTGATCCTTTGTTATAGAGCATAACCATGTGATATCACTCTCCCAATTAGTGAGTAAATTAAAGGCAATAATTTCCGCAAGTTCGTTACTTCCTTTAATTGCTTCTAAGAATGGATCTGGAACGACTGTAGCAGAGCTTTCACCTTCATCCTTACTGGATAGAACACGCATAATTTTTGCCTTAGACAAATGATTCAACTCTGAGTTTGTAAGAAGATTATTCGTCGGCTCTTGTTTTGCAGCTACATTTGTTTCGGTAATTTCATAATTAACCTCCTGATTTCCAGATGCCATAATTAACTGTGGTCACAAAATAAATGTTAGTTCAAATAAACTGACTCATCTCTTCATGTTCCTACATTCAAATCGATTCATTAGATAAAAAATAAATCTAATTTAGGTAGGACACACTAGTGATTGATTCTATTCGTCTCTCCCCTCCTAGTTCTAACCCCAGATCTCCATTAAAGACCATATCCCTAAGCTCTGATACCAACTGTGACGCCCCCAAATCTGGGTCCACACAGCCCATACTTGAGTCGTCAAAAGACTACAACAAAATTATTACAACAAAGCACAACGTACAACAATACAGTGTATAATAATACACAACTAAGTCTTCACTATTATTGCCACACTATTTTACAAAACGTGAAAACTATGATAACTATTCCTCGGACCCTCACTCCATTCCCCGGCTAGACCCTGTTATGTTTTCATCTCCTGTTGAAAAACAATGGAACAAAAGAAAGGGTGAGCTCAAATAGCCCAGTAAAGAATATCATGACTAAGATAATGACGAATAAATTATCATTAGTCTTCAACGGTTGAGTTCTTGATAGAATACAATAGACTACAAGGTTTATATCAAAAACTGCAGTTAAATTCTTAAACAACGTTCAGATCAATAATAGCAGCGGAATGAGTAATCTATTAGAAGAATAATGCAGACTATAATGTCCACTCGGTTCTCTTTTTAGGAAAAACATCATCAACTTTTATCATCTGAAATATCATTAGTCAAGATAATACAAATTCACAGTTCCTGATCATAATCATGCAGATCAACAGTTCATCTTTGCACTACGGGCCAAAGACATTCAATATAACACCAACGGTCATAATTATACCAGATTCAGCCTTTGGTCATAATCATACCAAACAACAGTTCATCTTTGCACTACGGGCCAAAGAGAACATTCACCACGTGCCATAAAAGACACCGAACAGATGTATCGCCTTTAACCTATTATATCGCCTTTAACCTATCATCTGTTCAACAAATATATCACATCTGTGCCCCCGGCCACAGATATTCACAACAGCTTGATTTTTGGATGATTAGAATGATATAAATGATGAACAGAAGAAATAGGATAACAATAAGTATCGGAAGTTTACTTTGTACAGATTCAAATAATGTCCAAATTGTCAACATGATGTGGAGTGAAATTTAAAAATGATATTCAAGATCCACAGTTCAGAATAACGGTTACAATTCAATAGAAAGGTTCACGTAAATAGGAAGGTTCAGTTGAAATAATGAAGTTCAACTATTATGGAACATATAATATTTTCAGGAATTATAGAAGCAATAGTTCCATAATAAATTTCGATTTAGGAGTATGAAAGAAAATAATATCCCTTACCGTAGCAGGTTTGATTAACAAAAGGTGAAGGAAATTAATACAAAGGGTTATTCACCAACAGGCGGCAATCCGCTCCGTAAGGTTATTCCCACAATTTAATAGAATTTGAGTACAAAGAGTTATTCACCAAACAGGCGGCAATCCGCTCCGTAAGGTTATTCCCACAATTTAATAGAATTTGAGTACAAAGAGTTATTCACCAAACAGGCGGCAATCCGCTCCGTAAGGTTATTCTCAGAGATTAATAATGAATGAATACGAAAGGTTATTCACCAACAGGCGGCAATCCGCTCCGTAAGGTTATTCCCACAATTTAATACATGGAAATAAAAGGCACGTCTTATGAGTAAGGAAGAAACAATATTATTATCGAGAATCAAATAATAATAATCCCTTACCATAGTACGTTTGAATAATGGAAGATGAAAAAGATGGTATCCCTTACCTCAACACGTGACTGGATATTGATTTAAATGAGGTTGATTAACTTGAACAGTACACGTATACTTATAGATCTTCACAAATACTCAAGATGACTTAAGCACACTTAGAGAGAACTTTCACAAAAAATATTTAGAGAGAGAAAGAAAGAACAAGTAAGGAAGTTTATGAAAAATCCTTAAGTTAAGGCTTCTATTTATAGCCAAAAATCTTATCATTCATTTAATCTAAACCATTCATTTAAAGATCATCTTTTAATCTACACCATCCATTTCAAATATTATATTATCTTTAATCTACACCATTCATTTCATATCACCTAATAATCACCTAACTTTATATTATAAACAAATCAATTTAATTATTCAACAATAATTCACACTTTAATCTACACCATTCATTTCATATCACCTAATAATCACCTAACTTTATATTATAAACAAATCAATTCAATTATTCAACAATAATTCACACTTTAATCTACACCATTCATTTCATATCACCTAATAATCACCTAACTTTATATTATAAACAAATAACTTTATCAATTCAATTATTATGACTAATTGTTATAAATACAGTATAGTTAGCTCTTAGATATCAAGTCAATAAATTAATGAAATACAACTGTTTAAATAACATCATAATAGAGATAACAATAATGTAAAATAAAGCATACGTTACTGTGTAATGACAATTATTGATTCAATAATGTGAATTACTGTGCATATGTTACTGTGACAATTATTAGGTTCAATAATTTTAAAAACAGTGCAACAACAATTATTGACTCAATGATATAAAATACAGTGTAATGACAATTATTAAATCAATAATGCAAAATACTGTGTAACAACAATTATTGAATTGATAATATAAAATATTATGCAGTGACAATTATCGATGAAATGATGCGTAACAGTTACGGTGTCAATTATCAGACCAATAATATGAGACACTATGCAATACCGTGTGTTACTGTAGAGTACCGAGTGCTACAGAAAATACCAATAACTACCGTATGCTACTATTCTTTTATCACCGGTATTTTAACAGTTCCGTTGACTATTTTTATTTAAAAATGTTACTTCTGTCGTTTTCTATATCCGACAAATATTCCGTTGTGGGGTCCACCAATAATTTATTATTTCGGCGCCGTCGTACGGCACGAATATTCCCCGACCAAACGAATATTCCCCGACAAAGCGAATATTGTCCGACAAAATAAAATTTGCACATAACATCCTTAACTTTCAATTTTGTTAATTTAACCACTTACTGTTTCAAAAAAAATATATATGAAGAAAAATTAAATTTTGTATATCATAAAATTCGGGGTCTTACAAGCTGGACCACCTGAATTTAGGGGTACCGATGAACCCATAAAAGCCCAAACATAGATCATAGAAATAGAGAAAGTGTTTAAGGTAACCCATGTAAATGATGAACAAAAGACTAACTTCGCCACTTTCTTATTAAAAGAAGAGGCTAACCACTTGTGGGAAGCAAACCAGACCCGGGCGGGAGATGGGATCATCCCTTGGGATAGATTCAAAGAAGTATTCTTTGAAAGCTACTTTCCTCAGACCATGAAAGATCGTATGGAAGTACGTTTCCTAGAACTAAAACAAGTAGACCTAACTGTAGCCCAATATACAACCAAGTTCAACGAGTTAGCTCGCTTAGCTCCACATTAAGTTGATACGGAGGCGAGGAAAACTCGTAGATTTGAAGAAGGTCTAAAACCCCAGGTCAGGAGTAGAATATCAACTTTGCAAGTAAAAGTCTTTTCTGAAATTCACGAGAAGGCTATCATAGCTGAGATCGAGAATGAAGCATTAACAAAATTCCATAAAGATAAAAAAATTAATAATGAAGGGAAAGGAAATCCAGGGGGAAATTTTAATAATAACAAAAGAAAATGGGATGCAAATTCCTCTAATAACTTTGGAAATAGGGGAGATAATTTCAACAACAATGTTAATTGGGGAGGAAATTTTAACAACAATACCAATAGGGAGGAAGCTATAACAACAATCAAAAGCCTGAACGTTGTAGTATTTGTAGGAAGAATCATGTCGGATTATGCTATTATAGTGGAGCAAAATGTTTCACATGTGGAAAAGATGGGCATTACTCCAACTGGTGCCCACAAAAGAATAATAATATTAATAAGGTCAACAATAGTAGTAATATGGGTAAGAATAACAAATGTTTCAACTGTGGGGCAGAGGGACACCAAGCTAGGCTTTGTTCAAGGCCCATAAATCAAGGTTTAGGGGGAAACCAAAACACCTATAATAAC
This sequence comes from Hedera helix, assembly GCA_947179155.2. NCBI lineage: Eukaryota > Viridiplantae > Streptophyta > Magnoliopsida > Apiales > Araliaceae > Hedera > Hedera helix. The sequence continues at coordinate 43,842,311 of OX359272.1, read as the reverse complement.
CCCAGGCCAACAGTAGCTGGAGCTAGAGGCTAGAGTCGTCCAACCGTAAGAACATTTAACATGACGGTGAGAGATGTTGTTGCTTCCTAGGACGTAGTGACAGGTATTATCCCTATCGATTATGTAAATGCCTATGTGTTATTCGACTCTGGTGCTACTTGTTCTTTTGTGTCTAATAATTTTGCTAAAAGATTAAGCATGCCATGTGAAAACTTAGATAAACCTTTCAACGTAGAAATTGCTAACCAAGAGATTATTCCCGTTAACACTGTACATAAAAATTGTGGTGTAGAGATTAAGGGACACAAGTTTCTGGTGAACCTTATCCCTATACAGTTGGGAGAATTCGACGTAATTTTAGGAATGGATTGGTTGGTCAATCATAATGCAATGATTGATTGAATCGAAAACGAGTGAACCTGTTGACTGAGTCGAAGTCAAAGGTCGTGTTCAACGGTAGTTCACCTAAGCAGTCTTATTGTCTGACAGTAATGTAGGCAAAAAGAGGGTACTTAGGAAGGGTGGTATGGGTTATTTGGCCTATGTGGTTGACACTCGAAAGGAAGGGGTAAAACTAGATCAAATACTCGTAGTAAGTGAATTCCCAGATGTGTTTCCAGATGATTTATCAGGTCTTCCTCCGTATAGGGAGATTGAGTTTGTCATCGACCTTGTACCTAGTACGGCGCCAGTCTCGAAGGCACCATACAGGATGACACCAGTAGAGTTGAAGGAGTTACTTGTTCAGTTACAAGAACTCTTAGACAAAAAGTACATACAACCTAGTGTTTCACCATGGAGAGCACCTGTGTTGTTTGTAAAGAAAAAGGATGGAACTTTAAGATTATGTGTCGATTATCGAGAGTTGAATAAATTGACCATAAAGAATAAGTATCCTCTACCAAGAATTGATGACCTATTTGACCAGTTGAAAGGGGCCGAACACTTTTCGAAGATTGACCTACGATCAGGTTATCATCAATTAAAGGTAAGAAAAGAAGATGTGCCAAAGACAACATTTAGAACCCGCTACGGACATTATGAGTTTTTTGTAATGTCCTTTGGGTTAACAAATGCACTGGCAGCATTTATGGATTTGATGAACCGAGTGTTTAAATCATGCTTAGACAAATTTGTTGTGGTGTTCATCGATGATATCTTGATATACTCGAAAACACAGGAGGAGCATGCTGAACACTTGAGGAGTGTATTGGAGATATTACGAAAGGAACAACTTTATGCAAAGTTTTCCAAGTGTGAATTTTGGTTAGAGAGAGTCCAGTTTTTAGGGCATGTAATTGACAAGACTGGAATTGCGGTTGATCCAGCAAAGATAGAAATGGTGATGAATTGGGAACAACCAACAACTCCAACAGAAGTAAGAAGTTTTCTCGGTTTAGCAGGGAACTATCATCGTTTGTTATATCACTTGCGTTGTATTTATATTCTTAAATGGTTAGAATGTTGTACTGATTAGGTATAATATCTATACGAACTATACATCCGAATGAGGGTATTTAATATTGTAACACCTCAGTCCCACATCAGTTAATGTGGGATATTTGGATGTGTTTATAAGGACCTAAGTTGCTATCATTAATACCTTCAGTCATGACCTTTTGGGTGAGCCTGTGGTGGGCTAAGATGACCCAAGAAGATATTATTGAGACAGCTCATTGGGCCTTATTTTGCTGTGATTTGATTCGGACTCGGGATTTGACCCAGGTCTTTACATATGGTATCAGAGCCGACTCTCGAAAGCTCGGGTCGGGTCATCCGATCGGGTTGCCGGAGGTGGGGACACGAAGGCGGGCCTAGTAGGCCGCTGGTATTATCCCACAATGGCTAGAGAGACAAAGTTTTTGGGCCTTATGTGACTATGTGTTCGACCTGACGGGGACGTCAGGTATTTAAGTGGGGGAGTTTGTCACACCCCAGTCCCACATCAGTTAATGTGGGATATTTGGATGTGTTTATAAGGACCCAAGTTGCTATCATTAATACATTCAGTCATGACCTTTTTGGGTGAGCTTGCGGTGGGCTAAGATGACCCAAGAAGATATTATTGAGACAGCTGTGATTTGATTCGGACTCGGGATTTGACCCGGGTCTTTATAAATATTGTGAGTTCCGTACGCACTGAGGTTCCCCATAATGAGTGTCGGTACGGTATTTACCTTAACCGGAATGCGCTCCTCTGTTGTCAGGGACAATCTTTATCCTTAATACTCTGAACTCCAGATAGATGGAGATTATTGATATGAAAGAGATATCCATAAGACATGAATCTATTCATCCAAGTGAGGGTATCCAAACACAGTAATTGTTCTGACGAGAACTACTATCTATTATGGGATACTGTGAACCTGGGATAGATAGAAATTATATATTATGGAATATTTATAATTAATTAGTCAGCGTGAGCACCTAATCTGCTACAGGAAGTGTAAAGATTTTGGGAGCGTCAAAATCTCATCTTATGATATTCGAGTGATAATACCCACTTCATGATATTCATCGGGTGGAAGGAAATCCAATGTTGCTAAATTTTCCTTGAACTAAAAAAAAATGAAGGAAGAAAATATGATAAGTATTCACTATTGTCCTCTTCTATTCATCATTTTATTTTGTGTTATGATGATTTTTTTGTCCTCTTCATTTCTTTTTTTGCATTTTTTATGTGGTTGTATTCTCCAAGAATTCCATGAAATACTAATCATTTTCACTTCATGCCCATGTATTAAAAAAATTATTTAATATTATCATTTAATAATTAAAATGTACGTAAACTTTCATTACCATTTTACAGAAATTTAATAACTAATAATACAAGAGTAAAACTTTTTTTCCCCTTAATAAAGAGAGAATTTATGGATATTATAAAGAATAAATAATTTATTCTTTAAAAAAATTAAAAAAACAATAAAAAAAATTAAAAAAATTTATTTTTAAAATAATTTTTATTATGAAATGGAGGGAGTAATAATTATCTTCAAGTTCCAATCTAGTGTATATTTTAAATTTCTTTTTTTAGGCTACACAACTTTTTACCGTGCATCCTCGGAGAAGCCGCCATGGTACCAAATTTTTTAATTTAAATTTTTAGCTTTTTACTTAATCTCATTCTCATTGTTCCAACCTAGCATCATCAATTACCCTACAATTAATTACTATTGTTTGCATTTGGTATAAATGACTGAGTAGTCAACCAATCTTAATTTTATGCCATTTGTTTAAGTCACGGGAACTACCAAACCCGGGCGGGAGATGGGATCATCTCTTGGGATAGATTCTGTAAGACCCCGAATTTTATGAAATACAAAATTTAATTTTTCTTCATATATATTTTTTTGAAACAGTAAGTGGTTAAATCTATAAAGTTAAAAGTTAAGGATGTTATGTGCAAATTTTATTTTGTCGGACAATATTCGCTTTGTCGGGGAATATTCGTTTGGTCGGGGAATATTCGTGTCGTACGACGGCGCCGAAATAACAAATTATTGGTGGACCCCACAACGGAATATTTGTCGGATATAGAAAACGACAGAAATAACCTTTTTAAATAAAAATAGTCAACGGAACTGTTAAAATACAGGTGATAAAAGAATAGTAGCATACGGTAGTTATTGGTATTTTCTGTAGCACTCGGTACTCTACAGTAACACACGGTATTGCATAGTGTCTCATATTATTGGTCTGATAATTGACACCGTAACTGTTACGCATCATTTCATCGATAATTGTCACTGCATAATATTTTATATTATCAATTCAATAATTGTTGTTACACAGTATTTTGCATTATTGATTTAATAATTGTCATTACACTGTATTTTATATCATTGAGTCAATAATTGTTGTTGCACTGTTTTTAAAATTATTGAACCTAATAATTGTCACAGTAACATATGCACAGTAATTCACATTATTGAATCAATAATTGTCATTACACAGTAACGTATGCTTTATTTTACATTATTGTTATCTCTATTATGATGTTATTTAAACAGTTGTATTTCATTAATTTATTGACTTGATATCTAAGAGCTAACTATACTGTATTTATAACAATTAGTCATAATAATTGAATTGATAAAGTTATTTGTTTATAATATAAAGTTAGGTGATTATTAGGTGATATGAAATGAATGGTGTAGATTAAAGTGTGAATTATTGTGGAATAATTGAATTGATTTGTTTATAATATAAAGTTAGGTGATTATTAGGTGATATGAAATGAATGGTGTAGATTAAAGTGTGAATTATTGTTGAATAATTGAATTGATTTGTTTATAATATAAAGTTAGGTGATTATTAGGTGATATGAAATGAATGGTGTAGATTAAAGATAATATAATATTTGAAATGGATGGTGTAGATTAAAAGATGATCTTTAAATGAACGGTTTAGATTAAATGAATGATAAGATTTTTGGCTATAAATAGAAGCCTTAACTTAAGGATTTTTCATAAACTTCCTTACTTGTTCTTTCTTTCTCTCTCTAAATACTTTTTGTGTAAGTTCTCTCTAAGTGTTCTTAAGTCATTCCTAGTTTTGAAATCTTTTGCATTCTTCTTTGAATTCCCGAGTAGAATTTTCTAATGTACAGCAACTCTTTCGAAAAATCGTAGTAAATTCATTATTTGTCAGAATTTAATGAATTAAAAGCCTGTCTCTTCAGTTTTTCGTCCTCTACAACTTTGAAGAAGGAAGAAAAGTCATCTGAAATCATCTTCATGTCTTAAAATACTAAAAACCGTAACCTATTCTGATTTTCGTCACTATTTTCAGTCTTAGTTTTGAAAATTCATAACTCATTCATATTAACTCCGAATTGAGTGATTCTTGAGTCTATGCCGTCTATCTTTCTGAGAGTAACATTATTTTAAAAGCATAAAGAGATTTTAAAAACTCTAGAAGACTCAAAAGTCAGATTCCTTACTGCTACAAACAAGGAAGGATTTGTTCGGCTATAAACTTGTTTCACAATATCAAGGTAAGGAATGTCATCTTCTTTCATCTTCTATTATTAAAACTTACTACGGTAAGGGATACCATCTTTTTCATCTTCCATTATTCAAACGTACTATGGTAAGGGATTATCATTATTTGATTCTCGATAATAATATTGTTTCTTCCTTACTCATAAGACGTGCCTTTTATTTCCATGTATTAAATTGTGGGAATAACCTTACGGAGCGGATTGCCACCTGTTGGTGAATAACCTTTCGTATTCATTCATTATTAATCTCTGAGAATAACCTTACGGAGCGGATTGCCGCCTGTTTGGTGAATAACTCTTTGTACTCAAATTCTATTAAATTGTGGGAATAACCTTACGGAGCAGATTGCCGCCTGTTGGTGAATAACCCTTTGTATTAATTTCCTTCACCTTTTGTTAATCAAACCTGCTACGGTAAGGGATATTATTTTCTTTCATACTCCTAAATCGAAATTTATTATGGAACTATTGCTTCTATAATTCCTGAAAATATTATATGTTCCATAATAGTTGAATTTCATTATTTCAACTGAACCTTCCTATTTACGTGAACCTTTCTATTGAATTATAACCGTTATTCTGAACTGTGGATCTTGAATATCATTTTTAAATTTCACTCCACATCATGTTGACAATTTGGACATTATTTGAATCTGTACAAAGTAAACTTCCGATACTTATTGTTATCCTATTTCTTCTGTTCATCATTTATATCATTCTAATCATCCAAAAATCAAGCTGTTGTGAATATCTGTGGCCGGGGGCACATATGTGATATATTTGTTGAACAGATGATAGGTTAAAGGCGATATAATAGGTTAAAGGCGATACATCTGTTCGGTGTCTTTTATGGCACGTGGTGAATGTTTTCTTTGGCCCGTAGTGCAAAGATGAACTGTTGTTTGGTATGATTATGACCAAAGGCTGAATCTGGTATAATCATGACCGTTGGTGTTATATTGAATGTCTTTGGCCCGTAGTGCAAAGATGAACTGTTGTTTGGTATGATTATGACCAAAGGCTGAATCTGGTATAATCATGACCGTTTGTGCTATATTGAATATCTTTGGCCCGTAGTGCAAAGATGAAATGTTGATGTGCATGATTATGATCAGGAACTGTGAATTTATATTATCATGACTAATGGTATTTCAGATGATAAAAGTTGATGACGTTTTTACGAAAAAGAGAAGCAAGTGGACATTATAGTCTGCATTATTCTTCTAATAGATTGCTCATTCCGCTGCTATTATTGATCTGAACATTGTTTAAGAATTTAACTGCAGTTTTTGATATAAACCTTGTATTCTATTGTATTCTATCAAGAACTCAACTGTTGAAGGCTAATGATAATTTATTCGTCATTATCTTAGTCATGATATTTCTTACTGGGCTATTTGAGCTCACCCTTTCTTTTGTTCCATTGTTTTTCAACAGGAAATGAAAACATAACAGGGTCTAGCCGGGGAATGGAGTGAGGGTCCGAGGAATAGTTATCATAGTCTTCACGTTTTGTAAAATAGTGTGGCAATAATAGTGAAGACTTAGTTGTGTATTATTATACACTGTATTGTTGTACGTTGTGCTTTGTTGTAATAATTTTGTTGTAGTCTTTTGACGACTCAAGTTTGGGCTGTGTGGGCCCAGATTTGGGGGCGTCACAGATTCAAAGAAGTATTCTTTGAAAGCTACTTTCCTCAGACCATGAAAGATCGTATGGAAGTACGTTTCCTTGAACTAAAACAAGTAGACCTAACTGTAGCCCAATATACAACCAAGTTCAACGAGTTAGATCACTTTGCTTCACATCAAGTTGATACGGAGGTGAGAAAAACTCGTAGATTTGAAGAAGGTCTAAACCCCCAGGTCAGGAGTAGAATATCAACTTTGCAAGTAAAAGTCTTTTCTGAAATTCACGAGAAGGCTATCATAGCTGAGATCGAGAATGAAGCATTAACAAAATTCCACAAAGATAGAAAATTTAATAATGAAGGGAAAGGAAATCCAGGGGGAAATTTTAATAATAACAAAAGGAAATGGGATGCAAATTCCTCTAATAACTTTGGAAATAGGGGAGATAATTTCAACAACAATGTTAATTGGGGAGGAAACTTTAACAACAATACCAATAGGGGAGGAAGCTATAACAACAATCAAAAGCCTGAACGTTGTAGTATTTGTAGGAAGAATCATGTCGGATTATGCTATTATAGTGGAGCAAAATGTTTCACATGTGGAAAAGATGGGCATTACTCCAACTGGTGCCCACAAAAGAATAATAATATTAATAAGGTCAACAATAGTAGTAATATGGGTAAGAATAACAAATGTTTCAACTGTGGGGCAGAGGGACACCAGGCTAGGCTTTGTCAAAGGCCCATAAATCAAGGTTTAGGGGGAAACCAAAACACATATAATAACCCCAGGCCAACAGTAGCTGGAGCTAGAGGCCAGAGTCGTCCAACCGCAAGAACATTTAACATGACGGTGAGAGATGTTGTTGCTTCCCAGGACGTAGTGACAGGTATCATCCCTATCGATTATGTAAATGCCTATGTGTTATTCGACTCTGGTGCTACTTGTTCTTTTATGTCTAGTAATTTTGCTAAAAGATTAAGCATGCCATGTGAAAACTTAGATAAACCTTTCAACGTAGAAATTGCTAACCAAGAGATTTCTCGTTAACACTGTACATAAAAATTGTGGTGTAGAGATTAAGGGACACAAGTTTCTGGTGAACCTTCTCCCTATACAGTTGGGAGAATTCGACGTAATTTTAGGAATGGATTGGTTGGTCAATCATAATACAATGATTGATTGAATCGAAAACGAGTGAACTTGTTAACTGAGTCGAAGTCAAAGGTCGTGTTCAACGGTAGTTGTTCACCTAAGCAGTCTTATTGTCTGACAGTAATGCAGGCAAAAAGGATACTTAGGAAGGGTGGTACGGGTTATTTGGCCTATGTGGTTGACACTCGAAAGGAAGGGGTAAAACTAGATCAAATACCCGTAGTAAGCGAATTCCCATATATGTTTCCAGATGATTTATCAGGTCTTCCTCCGGATAGGGAGATTGAGTTTGTCATCGACCTTGCACCTAGTACGGCGCCAGTCTCGAAGGCACCATACAGGATGACACCAGTAGAGTTGAAGGAGTTACTTGTTAAGTTACAAGAACTCTTAGACAAAAAGTACATACAACCTAGTGTTTCACCATGGGGAGCACATGTGTTGTTTGTAAAGAAAAATGATGGAACTTTAAGATTATGTATCGATTATCGAGAGTTGAATAAATTGACCATAAAGAATAAGTATCCTCTACCAAGAATTGATGACCTATTTGACCAGTTGAAAGGGGCCGAACACTTTTCGAAGATTGACCTACGATCAGGTTATCATCAATTAAAGGTAAGAAAAGAAGATGTGCCAAAGACAACATTTAGAACCCGCTACGGCCATTATGAGTTTTTTGTAATGTCCTTTGGGTTAACAAATGCACTGGCAGCATTTATGGATTTGATGAACCGAGTGTTTAAATCATGCTTAGACAAATTTGTTGTGGTGTTCATCGATGATATCTTGATATACTCGAAAACACATGAGGAGCATGCTGAACACTTGAGGAGTGTATTGGAGATATTACGAAAGGAACAACTTTATGCAAAGTTTTTCAAGTGTGAATTTTGGTTAGAGAGAGTCCAATTTTTAGGGCATGTAATTGACAAGACTGGAATTGCGGTTGATCCAGCAAAGATAGAAATGGTGATGAATTGGGAACAACCAACAACTCCAACAGAAGTAAGAAGTTTTCTCGGTTTAGCAGCGTACTATCATCGTTTGTTATATCACTTGCGTTGTATTTATATTCTTAAATGGTTAGAATGTTGTACTGATTAGGTATAGTATCTATACGAACTATACATCCGAATGAGGGTATTTAATATTGTGAGTTCCGTACGCACTGAGGTTCCCCATAATGAGTGCCGGTACGGTATTTACCTTAACCGGAACGCGCCCCTCTGTTGCCAGGGACAATCTTTATCCTTAATACTCTGAACTCCAGATAGATAGAGATTATTGATATGAAAGAGATATCCATAAGACATGAATCTATTCATCCAAGTGAGGGTATCCAAACACAGTAATTGTTCTGACGAGAACTACTATCTATTATGGGATACTGTGAACCTGGGATAGATAGAAATTATATATTATGGAATATTTATAGTTAATTAGTCAGCGTGAGCACCTAATCTGCTGCAGGAAGTGTAAAGATTTTGAGGGCGTCAAAATCTCATCTTATGATATTCGAGTGATAATACCCACTTCATGATATTCATCGGGTGGAAGGAAATCCAATGTTGCTAAATTTTCCTTGAACTAAAAAAAAATGAAGGAAGAAAACATGATAAGTATTCACTATTGTCCTCTTCTATTCATCATTTTATTTTGTGTTATTGTGACGCCCCCAAATTTGGGCCCACACAGCCCAAACTTGAGTCGTCAAAATACTACAACAAAATTATTACAACAAAGCACAACGTACAACAATACAGTGTATAATAATACACAACTAAGTCTTCACTATTATTGCCACACTATTTTACAAAACGTGAAGACTATGATAACTATTCCTCGGACCCTCACTCCATTCCCCGGCTAGACCCTGTTATGTTTTCATCTCCTGTTGAAAAACAATGGAACAAAAGAAAGGGTGAGCTCAAATAGCCCAGTAAAGAATATCATGACTAAGATAATGACGAATAAATTATCATTAGTCTTCAACAGTTGAGTTCTTGATAGAATACAATAGACTACAAGGTTTATATCAAAAACTGCAGTTAAATTCTTAAACAACGTTCAGATCAATAATAACAGCGGAATGAGTAATCTATTAGAAGAATAATGCAGACTATAATGTCCACTCGGTTCTCTTTTTAGGAAAAACATCATCAACTTTTATCATCTGAAATATCATTAGTCAAGATAATACAAATTCACAGTTCCTGATCATAATCATGCAGATCAACAGTTCATCTTTGCACTACGGGCCAAAGACATTCAATATAACACCAACGGTCATGATTATACCAGATTCAGCCTTTGGTCATAATCATACCAAACAACAGTTCATCTTTGCACTACGGGCCAAAGAGAACATTCACCACGTGCCATAAAAGACACCGAACAGATGTATCGCCTTTAACCTATTATATCGCCTTTAACCTATCATCTGTTCAACAAATATATCACATCTGTGCCCCCGGCCACAGATATTCACAACAGCTTGATTTTTGGATGATTAGAATGATATAAATGATGAACAGAAGAAATAGGATAACAATAAGTATCGGAAGTTTACTTTGTACAGATTCAAATAATGTCCAAATTGTCAACATGACGTGGAGTGAAATTTAAAAATGATATTCAAGATCCACAGTTCAGAATAACGGTTACAATTCAATAGAAAGGTTCACGTAAATAGGAAGGTTCAGTTGAAATAATGAAGTTCAACTATTATGGAACATATAATATTTTCAGGAATTATAGAAGCAATAGTTCCATAATAAATTTCGATTTAGGAGTATGAAAGAAAATAATATCCCTTACCGTAGCAGGTTTGATTAACAAAAGGTGAAGGAAATTAATACAAAGGGTTATTCACCAACAGGCGGCAATCCGCTCCGTAAGGTTATTCCCACAATTTAATAGAATTTGAGTACAAAGAGTTATTCACCAAACAGGTGGCAATCCGCTCCGTAAGGTTATTCCCACAATTTAATAGAATTTGAGTACAAAGGGTTATTCACCAAACAGGCGGCAATCCGCTCTGTAAGGTTATTCCCACAATTTAATAGAATTTGAGTACAAAGGGTTATTCACCAAACAGGCGGCAATCCGCTCTGTAAGGTTATTCCCACAATTTAATAGAATTTGAGTACAAAGAGTTATTCACCAAACAGGCGTCAATCCGCTCCGTAAGGTTATTCTCAGAGATTAATAATGAATGAATACGAAAGGTTATTCACCAACAGGCGGCAATCCGCTCCGTAAGGTTATTTCCACAATTTAATACATGGAAATAAAAGGCACGTCTTATGAGTAAGGAAGAAACAATATTATTATCGAGAATCAAATAATGATAATCCCTTACCATAGTACGTTTGAATAATGGAAGATGAAAAAGATGGTATCCCTTACCGTAGTAAGTTTTAATAATAGAAGATGAAAGAAGATGACATTCCTTACTGTAGCAAGTTTGAATAATAGAATATGAAAGAATATGATATTCCTTACCGTAGTAAGTTTGAATAATGGAAGATGAAAAAGATGGTATCCCTTACCGTAGTAAGTTTTAATAATAGAAGATGAAAGAAGATGACATTCCTTACTGTAGCAAGTTTGAATAATAGAATATGAAAGAATATGATATTCCTTACCGTAGTAAGTTTGAATAATGGAAGATGAAAAAGATGGTATCCCTTACCTCAACACGTGACTGGATATTGATTTAAATGAGGTTGATTAACTTGAACAGTACACGTATACTTATAGATCTTCACAAATACTCAAGATGACTTAAGCACACTTAGAGAGAACTTTCACAAGAAGTATTTAGAGAGAGAAAGAAAGAACAAGTAAGGAAGTTTTATGAAAAATCCTTAAGTTAAGGCTTCTATTTATAGCCAAAAATCTTATCATTCATTTAATCTAAACCATTCATTTAAAGATCATCTTTTAATCTACACCATCCATTTCAAATATTATATTATCTTTAATCTACACCATTCATTTCATATCACCTAATAATCACCTAACTTTATATTATAAACAAATCAATTTAATTATTCAACACTAATTCACACTTTAATCTACACCATTCATTTCATATCACCTAATAATCACCTAACTTTATATTATAAACAAATCAATTCAATTATTCAACAATAATTCACACTTTAATCTACACCATTCATTTCATATCACCTAATAATCACCTAACTTTATATTATAAACAAATAACTTTATCAATTCAATTATTATGACTAATTGTTATAAATACAGTATAGTTAGCTCTTAGATATCAAGTCAATAAATTAATGAAATACAACTGTTTAAATAACATCATAATAGAGATAATAATAATGTAAAATAAAGCATACGTTACTGTGTAATGATAATTATTGATTCAATAATGTGAATTACTGTGCATATGTTACTGTGACAATTATTAGGTTCAATAATTTTAAAAACAGTGCAACAACAATTATTGACTCAATGATATAAAATACAGTGTAATGACAATTATTAAATCAATAATGCAAAATACTGTGTAACAACAATTATTGAATTGATAATATAAAATATTATGCAGTGACAATTATCGATGAAATGATGCGTAACAGTTACGGTGTCAATTATCAGACCAATAATATGAGACACTATGCAATACCGTGTGTTACTGTAGAGTACCGAGTGCTACATAAAATACCAATAACTACCGTATGCTACTATTCTTTTATCACCGGTATTTTAACAGTTCCGTTGACTATTTTTATTTAAAAAGGTTATTTTTGTCGTTTTTTATATCCGACAAATATTCCGTTGTGGGGTCCACCAATAATTTGTTATTTCGGCGCCGTCGGACCAAACGAATATTCCCCGACCAAACGAATATTCTCCGACAAAATAAAATTTGCACATAACATCCTTAACTTTTAACTTTATCGATTTAACCACTTACTGTTTCAAAAAATATATATATGAAGAAAAATTAAATTTTGTATTTCATAAAATTCGGGGTCTTACAACCTCCCCTCCTTATGAAATTTCGTCCCCGAAATTGACGTACCTGACATATCGAAGAGGTAAGGATACTTAGATTTCATCTCAGATTCTAGCTCCCAGGTCATTTCCTCAGTATCTTGGTTCCTCCATAAAACCTTAACTTGAGGTATAACCTTTGAGCGTAGGATCTGCTCCTTCTTATCCAGGATCTTAACAGGTACTTCCTCGTATGTTAAATCCTCTGCTATAACGTCTGGTTCTAACTCAATGACGTGGTTTGGGTCCTTCACATATTTACGTAACATAGATATGTGAAAAACGTTATGGATGCGAGACATACTTGGTGGTAGGGCTAGTCTGTAGGCTACGGTTCCTATTCGATCGAGGATTTCAAATGGGCCAATAAATCGAGGGTTGAGCTTTCCTCTCTTTCCGAATCTCGTAACCCCTTTCCATGGAGAAACACGTAAGAATACATGATCTCCGACGTTGAAGCTTTCGTCTCTCCAATGAAGATCAGCATAACTCTTTTGTCGTTCTTGTGCGGTCTGTATTCGTTGTCGGATCATTTGGATCTTTTCGGTCGTCAAGCATACCAACTCGGGTCCCAACAATTTTGCTTCTCCTACCTCATTCCAACATATTGGAGAGCGACACTTCCTTCCATACAATGCCTCGAATGGAGCCATGCCTATGCTTGCTTGGTAACTGTTGTTGTAAGAAAATTCCACCAACGGCAAGTACTTATCCCAACTTCCTTTGAAGTCTAATACACAAAGTCTCAAAAGATCTTCGAGGGTCTGGATCGTCCTTTCCGATTGTCCGTCCGTTTGAGGATGGTATGCAGAACTAAAACGTAGTTCAGTGCCCATAGCTTTTTGTAGACTGATCCAAAAGCGTGAAGTGAATCTAGGATCTCGATCAGAAACTATGGAAACTGGCATGCCATGCAATCTCACGATCTCATTTATGTACATACCGGCAAGACGTTCAAGTGAAAAGTTTTCTCGTATAGGCAAGAAATGAGCAGATTTGGTCAATCTATCTACGATCACCCAAATTGCATCTAAGCCTTGAGAAACTTTTGGAAGACCCGTCACGAAGTCCATATTGATGTGTTCCCACTTCCATTCGGGAACTTCAAGTGATTGTAATGGACCTTTAGGAACTTGATGCTCTGCCTTGACACGTTGACAAGTTAGGCACCTTGAGATAAACTCCGCAATCTCTCTTTTCATATTGTTCCACCAAAATGTATGTCGAAGATCTCGATACATCTTGGTACCTCCTGGGTGGATTGCAAACGGCGTGTTGTGTGCCTCCATCATGATTTTATGCTTTAATTCAGGATCGTTAGGAACACAGAGTCGAGAGTTGACTCGAAGTATTCCTTTCTCGTCGATTCTTGCTTCGGGAATGGCACCTTCTTGTACTTTCTTTATCATGTTTATCAGTTCCGGATCGGTAGCTTGAGCAGCTTTAATTTTATCGATTAAAGTTGGTTCTACTCGCACGTGAGCAATCTTCGAGTGGGTCCCTGGTGTCTTTAGCTCTATCTCCATCTTTTGCAAGTCGTACAAAATACACTTTTGTGTTGTCAGCAGTGCACTTGTACTTGCATAAGATTTTCTGCTCAAAGCGTCAGCTACAACGTTCGCCTTTCCCGGGTGATACTGGATTGTGTGGTCATAATCCTTTAACAGCTCAAGCCAACGTCGTTGTCGCATGTTGAGTTCCTTCTGGGTGAAGAAATACTTGAGACTTTTATGATCCGTATAGATATCCACTTTTTCTCCGTACAAGTAGTGTCTCCAGATCTTCAACGCGAAAACGACTGCTGCCAACTCTAGATCATGAGTAGGATAATTTTTCTCATAATCTTTGAGTTGTCGAGAGGCGTAGGCTATAACCTTTCCATGTTGCATAAGGACACAGCCTAGACCTTTGCCAGAAGCATCGCTGTAGATAACAAATTCTCCTGATCCTGATGGTATGGTCAGAACAGGAGCTGAAACCAGTCTCTTCTTGAGTTCTTGGAAACTTTTCTCGCATTCCTCGCTCCATATGAATTTTGTGCTTTTCCGAGTAAGCTGCGTTAATGGAGTGGCGATTCGAGAAAATCCTTCTACGAATCTCCGATAATAACCAGCTAGACCCAGAAAACTTCGGACTTCAGTTACTGTTTTGGGTTGTTCCCAATTTAGTACCGTTTCAATCTTCGCAGGATCGACTGATATTCCTTGACTAGAAATCACATGCCCAAGAAACACGACCTCCTCAAGCCAGAACTCACATTTCTTCAACTTGGCATATAATTTGTTTTCACGGAGCTTTTGTAGTATCAATCTCAGGTGTTGTTCATGATCCTCGCGACTCTTGGAGTATATGAGGATGTCATCAATAAAGACAACCACAAAATGATCCAAATGTTCCTTGAATATCCGGTTCATCATGTCCATGAAAGCTGCAGGAGCATTAGTTAGTCCAAAAGGCATGACTAAGAACTCATAATGCCCATAACGAGTTCTGAAAGCAGTCTTTGGAATGTCCTCAGCTTTAACCTTTAACTGATGATATCCAGAACGGAGATCAATCTTTGAGAAATGTTGAGCGCCTTGCAATTGATCAAACATGTCATCAATCCGAGGTAACGGGTACCTGTTCTTGATGGTGACATGGTTCAATTCTCGGTAGTCAATGCACAATCTCATACTCCCGTCTTTCTTCTTCACAAATAGAACAGGAGCACCCCAAGGTGATGCACTCGGACGAATGAAACCGGTATCCAACAATTCCTGTAGTTGGACTTTTTTTTTTTAACTCTTGAAGTTCAATGGGAGCCATTCGGTATGGAGCTTTGGAAATGGGCTTGGTACCGGGTTCAAGATCAATATAAAATTCAATTTCACGGTTTGGGGGTAAGCCAGGAAGTTCTTCAGGAAAAACGTCAGGAAACTCATTAACAATGGGAATATCATTCAAGTTTGACGTATTTTTGTTCAAATCAGTGACATGAGCTAAAAAGGCTTGACATCCGTTTTTCAATAAACGAATGGCTTTATGGCTAGAAATAACAGTTATAGATTTCAATGGTTTAGTTGCTTGAATTTGCATGACAGGTTGATTAGGAATATGAAAACTAATAATCTTATGAAAACAATCAATTTTAGCATGATGGGTAGTCAACCAATCAATTCCTAAAATCACATCAAATTCACGTATTTCCAAAGAAATAAGGTCAACAGGTAATGTGAGGTTGTTGATTTGAACTAGGCAAGATTTATAGATAGTAAATGTAATAGGTATTTCTCCCAATGAGGTTTCAACTGATAAGACAAGATTTTTTCAATAGTCAAATTTAAACGTTGAGTACATATAGGTGAGATAAAAGAGTGGATAGAGCCAGTATTTAATATGGCATAGACTTCACGAGAATTTATGAATAGCTTACCGGTTATCACCTCATTCGGTTTCTTGACTGTTATCGTCAAATCGAATCCCGAATACTTCATTTGGATCTTCACGTATTTCAACCATGGGAATACCACTGAATAATTTTCTAGCAAACTGTTTCTCGGATTCATCAACTTCATCAGTAGTAAGGTACCAATGATTTCCATTAAAATAGTATTTTCGATAGACTGCAGTTTCCACGATAGTGACTAACTTAACCTGAATTCCTCTAAATTGTAACGCCCAAAAGTATAGAAACATCATTTTTAAATAATCTTGAAAATCATAGCTGGAACACCATAAATTCCAAAGACTAATATGAAAAGTCCATATATTCTGATCCTTTGTTATAGAGCATAACCAGGTGATATCACTCTCCCAATTAGTGAGTAAATTAAAGGCAATAATTTCCGCAAGTTCGTTACTTCCTTTAATTGCTTCTAAGAATGGATCTGGAACGACTGTAGCAGAGCTTTCACCTTCATCCTTACTGGATAGAACACGCATAATTTTTGCCTTAGGCAAATGATTCAACTCTGAGTTTGTAAGAAGATTATTCGTCTCCTCTTGTTTTGCAGCTACATTTGTTTCGGTAATTTCATAGTTAACCTCCTGATTTCCAGATGCCATAATTAACTGTGGTCACAAAATAAATGTTAGTTCAAATAAACTGACTCATCACTTCATGTTCCTACATTCAAATCGATTCATTAGATAAAAAAAAATCTAATTTAGGTAGGACACACTAGTGATTGATTCTATTCGTCTCTCCCCTCCTAGTTCTAACCCCAGATCTCCATTAAAGACCATATCCCTAAGCTCTGATACCAACTGTGACGCCCCCAAATTTGGGCCCACACAGCCCAAACTTGAGTCGTCAAAATACTACAACAAAATTATTACAACAAAGCACAACGTACAACAATACAGTGTATAATAATACACAACTAAGTCTTCACTATTATTGCCACACTATTTTACAAAACGTGAAGACTATGATAACTATTCCTCGGACCCTCACTCCATTCCCCGGCTAGACCCTGTTATGTTTTCATCTCCTGTTGAAAAACAATGGAACAAAAGAAAGGGTGAGCTCAAATAGCCCAGTAAAGAATATCATGACTAAGATAATGACGAATAAATTATCATTAGTCTTCAACAGTTGAGTTCTTGATAGAATACAATAGACTACAAGGTTTATATCAAAAACTGCAGTTAAATTCTTAAACAACGTTCAGATCAATAATAGCAGCGGAATGAGTAATCTATTAGAAGAATAATGCAGACTATAATGTCCACTCGGTTCTCTTTTTAGGAAAAACATCATCAACTTTTATCATCTGAAATATCATTAGTCAAGATAATACAAATTCACAGTTCCTGATCATAATCATGCAGATCAACAGTTCATCTTTGCACTACGGGCCAAAGACATTCAATATAACACCAACGGTCATGATTATACCAGATTCAGCCTTTGGTCATAATCATACCAAACAACAGTTCATCTTTGCACTACGGGCCAAAGAGAACATTCACCACGTGCCATAAAAGACACCGAACAGATGTATCGCCTTTAACCTATTATATCGCCTTTAACCTATCATCTGTTCAACAAATATATCACATCTGTGCCCCCGGCCACAGATATTCACAACAGCTTGATTTTTGGATGATTAGAATGATATAAATGATGAACAGAAGAAATAGGATAACAATAAGTATCGGAAGTTTACTTTGTACAGATTCAAATAATGTCCAAATTGTCAACATGACGTGGAGTGAAATTTAAAAATGATATTCAAGATCCACAGTTCAGAATAACGGTTACAATTCAATAGAAAGGTTCACGTAAATAGGAAGGTTCAGTTGAAATAATGAAGTTCAACTATTATGGAACATATAATATTTTCAGGAATTATAGAAGCAATAGTTCCATAATAAATTTCGATTTAGGAGTATGAAAGAAAATAATATCCCTTACCGTAGCAGGTTTGATTAACAAAAGGTGAAGGAAATTAATACAAAGGGTTATTCACCAACAGGCGGCAATCCGCTCCGTAAGGTTATTCCCACAATTTAATAGAATTTGAGTACAAAGGGTTATTCACCAAACAGGCGGCAATCCGCTCCGTAAGGTTATTCCCACAATTTAATAGAATTTGAGTACAAAGGGTTATTCACCAAACAGGCGGCAATCCGCTCTGTAAGGTTATTCCCACAATTTAATAGAATTTGAGTACAAAGAGTTATTCACCAAACAGGCGGCAATCCGCTCCGTAAGGTTATTCTCAGAGATTAATAATGAATGAATACGAAAGGTTATTCACCAACAGGCGGCAATCCGCTCCGTAAGGTTATTCCCACAATTTAATATATGGAAATAAAAGGCACGTCTTATGAGTAAGGAAGAAACAATATTATTATCGAGAATCAAATAATGATAATCCCTTACCATAGTACGTTTGAATAATGGAAGATGAAAAAGATGGTATCCCTTACCGTAGTAAGTTTTAATAATAGAAGATGAAAGAAGATGACATTCCTTACTGTAGCAAGTTTGAATAATAGAATATGAAAGAATATGATATTCCTTACCGTAGTAAGTTTGAATAATGGAAGATGAAAAAGATGGTATCCCTTACCGTAGTAAGTTTTAATAATAGAAGATGAAAGAAGATGACATTCCTTACTGTAGCAAGTTTGAATAATAGAATATGAAAGAATATGATATTCCTTACCGTAGTAAGTTTGAATAATGGAAGATGAAAAAGATGGTATCCCTTACCTCAACACGTGACTGAATATTGATTTAAATGAGGTTGATTAACTTGAACAGTACACGTATACTTATAGATCTTCACAAATACTCAAGATGACTTAAGCACACTTAGAGAGAACTTTCACAAGAAGTATTTAGAGAGAGAAAGAAAGAACAAGTAAGGAAGTTTTATGAAAAATCCTTAAGTTAAGGCTTCTATTTATAGCCAAAAATCTTATCATTCATTTAATCTAAACCATTCATTTAAAGATCATCTTTTAATCTACACCATCCATTTCAAATATTATATTATCTTTAATCTACACCATTCATTTCATATCACCTAATAATCACCTAACTTTATATTATAAACAAATCAATTTAATTATTCAACACTAATTCACACTTTAATCTACACCATTCATTTCATATCACCTAATAATCACCTAACTTTATATTATAAACAAATCAATTCAATTATTCAACAATAATTCACACTTTAATCTACACCATTCATTTCATATCACCTAATAATCACCTAACTTTATATTATAAACAAATAACTTTATCAATTCAATTATTATGACTAATTGTTATAAATACAGTATAGTTAGCTCTTAGATATCAAGTCAATAAATTAATGAAATACAACTGTTTAAATAACATCATAATAGAGATAACAATAATGTAAAATAAAGCATACGTTACTGTGTAATGATAATTATTGATTCAATAATGTGAATTACTGTGCATATGTTACTGTGACAATTATTAGGTTCAATAATTTTAAAAACAGTGCAACAACAATTATTGACTCAATGATATAAAATACAGTGTAATGACAATTATTAAATCAATAATGCAAAATACTGTGTAACAACAATTATTGAATTGATAATATAAAATATTATGCAGTGACAATTATCGATGAAATGATGCGTAACAGTTACGGTGTCAATTATCAGACCAATAATATGAGACACTATGCAATACCGTGTGTTACTGTAGAGTACCGAGTGCTACATAAAATACCAATAACTACCGTATGCTACTATTCTTTTATCACCGGTATTTTAACAGTTCCGTTGACTATTTTTATTTAAAAAGGTTATTTTTGTCGTTTTCTATATCCGACAAATATTCCGTTGTGGGGTCCACCAATAATTTGTTATTTCGGCGCCGTCGGACCAAACGAATATTCCCCGACCAAACGAATATTCTCCGACAAAATAAAATTTGCACATAACATCCTTAACTTTTAACTTTATCGATTTAACCACTTACTGTTTCAAAAAATATATATATGAAGAAAAATTAAATTTTGTATTTCATAAAATTCGGGGTCTTACAGTTATGATGATTTTTTTGTCCTCTTCATTTCTTTTTTTGCATTTTTTATGTGGTTGTATTCTCCAAGAATTCCATGAAAATACTAATCATTTTCACTTCATGCCCATGTATTAAAAAAATTATTTAATATTATCATTTAATAATTAAAATGTACGTAAACTTTCATTACCATTTTACATAAATTTAATAACTAATAATACAAGAGTAAAACTTTTTTTCCCCTTAATAAAGAGAGAATTTATGGATATTATAAAGAATAAATAATTTATTCTTTAAAAATATAAAAAAAACAATAAAAAAAATTAAAAATTTTTATTTTTAAAATCATTTTTATTATAAAATGGAGGGAGTAATAATTATCTTCAAGTTCCAATCTAGTGTATATTTTAAATTTCTTTTTTTAGGCTACACAACTTTTTACTGTGCATCCTCGGAGAAGCCGCCATGGTACCAATTTTTTTAATTTAAATTTTTAGCTTTTTATTTAATCTCATTCTCATTGTTCCAACCTAGCATCATTAATTACCCTACAATTAATTACTATTGTTTGCATTTGGTATAAATGACTGAGTAGTCAACCAATCTTAATTTTATGCCATTTGTTTATGTCACGGGAACTTCTAAAAAGATAAAAATATTCTAACCACTTGGACACAACAATAATTACCAAAACCAATAATTTGTCTTGAAATAAAAATACTGAAAATTACTTTGTCGTTTTTCCTATATTGTATAATTTTTTTGACTTAAGCTATAAGTTAAATAAATGGCCGTTGAAGTACAAAAATTATCCTATTTTAAAATATTCAAGTTATATTAGCAACATGAGGTCTCTAATTTAATAATTGACGTGTATTAGATAGTGGTGGTTGTGCGAAAGATTTTATCTATCTATCTATCTATCTATCTATATATATATATATAGCCAGGGTGTTAATTATTAAAACAATCCAGTCAGATCCACGTAGGGGATAATACGACTCAAAGCAGCGGAGGCAGAAATTTTGTCGAGAATGGACACAATTATTATTTAATATAATTAATTAATGTAATATATAGCCAGGGTGTTAATATTTAATATAATTAATACGAGTAGTAGAAAAAAAAAAACTCTTTAAATTGAAATTTGTTTATCTACGTGGTAATTTGAAGGACATTATTTATTATTTTAATATTTTCTGTTTCATCAGTCTCTTTAATTTAATTAAGGCAAAATAAATAAAAATTAATGATATTAAATTTTAAAATGAGTTATACATCAAATCCATCAAGTAAAATAAATATTTTTAATATTTTTTCATATGATTTTGATTCTCCCAAAACAAAATAAATATTTTGAAAAGACAATATCAATTTATCAATTTTAAAAAGAGAGAATAAAATTATAAATTTAATAATTAAAATTAAAAAAATTATTAAAAATAAATTTTTAATATGATTTATTTATTTAAATATTCTAAAATAATTAAAAAAATTATTAAAGATGCTCTATCACCTCAGTAAACATGCAAGTACTGCACGGGAATCACGGGTTAGAGAAATTAAGTGTGAACGTGTGTGTAATGTTGGGCTTTGATACGTGGAGCACGTGTTAGACAAGTTAAAATATAAAATGTGTATGACGCAATGTCGATAAGATCGTCTTAATTAAATTTGTTTGAATCAATATGCTTCACTCATTTTGTGTCACGTTGAACTGACCCAAATAGTTAATTCCCCACATCTCTATAATATCTATACATATGCCAGCTGAATGATATGTGAAGTAGCTTATATATTTGCTTAGACCTATATATTAAGTCACTTGCAGCACCAAAATATATATCAACCATATCAAGAAGAGAGAGAGAGAGAGAGAGAGAGAGAGATGGGAAAACAGGGTGTAAATGGAGAGGTGGAGAAGATGATAAGATGGGCCTCATCCTCATCATCATCAGAGCATGGAGGGGAGGAATTGCCATTGCTGGCTCTAAATCATGTTTCCTATGTCTGCAAATCTCTTGCCACATCCATTAAATTCTACGAGGATGTCTTGGGATTCGTGCTTGTCAAACGCCCCTCTTCCTTCGACTTTGAAGGCGCATGGTACCTACTTAGTCTGTCCGTCCTAAAATGACAGTCACGTTTAATCGGACATAATTATATTTGTTTTTTAAAAAAGCTTAAGAATATTTGTTCATTTTATTAGTTGCTCGTATAAATTGATCTTAATTAATCACTTTTTTAAGGAAGAGATAATAAATACACTCCACACTCCACACTCCACATTTACGCTAACTTTGTTATAAGAATATTAAAATAGAAATATGAAGTGTATTTATCAGGTAGTAACCGTGTTATTTTAATTTGTACCAATCTCATTTTTAATCAACTTCAAAATAATTCTCCTTTAGGAAAAAACTATGTGCTAGAAGGGCTAAATATTAATTGTTTAATTTTGAAGGTTATTCAACCATGGAATTGGAATTCATTTGCTAGAAGTGAAAGATGCTGCAACAAAGAAAGGCCAAAAAATAAATCCAAAAGACAACCACATTTCCTTCCAGTGCTCCAACATGGACCTCATTATCCGGCAACTGGAGGCGATGGAGATCGAGTACGTGACGGCGGTGGTGACGGAAGGCGGAGTGATAGTGGATCAGCTCTTCTTCCATGATCCTGATGGCTACATGATTGAAATTTGCAACTGCCAAAATCTCCCAATTCTTCCTCTTTCAAATATTTCCTCATGCCCTATTCCAAAACTACCACCTGCTCCAACTACCACCAATAAATTGACATCCTCACTTGGTATGTTCTCTTATCCTACCTAATTTAAGTTAAATTGCTAAATTCCACAAATAAATGGTTGCATTTTTTTTGGAATTTTTAAAGGTTTAATATCAAATAAACCTTGAAATTTACCTGATTTTAGCTTTCAGTTTTAGGGAGGTACCCTAGTGCTGTTATTTTATTTTTGCCCTTTAGCATTTATTCACGCATTACGGATCATGATTTCAAACAATTCAAAATGAACACTTTACTAATTGAACAGTTTATAAAAATAAGTTGCAAATATATAAATACAAGCATTATATAATTATAATTCTTAATTATATAAATATAATTTGTTTTTATAGAATTGTCTAAAATGGATCCAAATCCGTACATTTCATGTTGTATATTGAAATTTGGTTGCAGAAATTAAAATATAGTATTTCTTTATTTATCATCTCCACTTATCCTTTAATCCTTCTGATTTTTTTCATATACTAAGTTATTGGACATAAAGTAATTTCATTTGTATAGTCGTATCTACCTTTTAATTCTCTTACTTAATAAAAGTCGATGGGAAACATGTTTAATGCACGGTATGAAGTTGAAACATGTTTAATGTACTCTGTAAACTTAATTTCATAATAAGTTAAATAAAATAATGAATCAATATAATGTTAATAGAATATCCTCAATTTATATGTTTATACTGTATTAATTTATTATAAAATTTTAATTTATTTTTTTAGTTGCTCCATTTCATTGACATTATAGAAAATAATAAACGCAGGGAAGGTCAGGTCAAACGGGCAGATCTGCCGAGAAGTTGAGGCTTTAATGATGGACAACCTGGTTGTTGGAATGATGGATATTTATTTTTAAGAAGAAAAAGATTGATTGAGTGGTTGCTGTACAGCCCAAGCTCTTCAATTTATTTTCTTAGTACCCTTCCGTCCAAAGAAGTACTATTTTTTTCTTGATGTATTTTTTTTAAATAATATTAAAATTTTCATAGGACACATTTAAATATTCCTAAAAAAAATGGTAATGGAAAAAATAATACTTTTTTGGAGGGAAGAAGGTAGCTAATTAGTGTTGATTGCATTGTGTATGGAGAGTGTAGAGAATGTGAGAGTGAGGAAGAATTTCCATAGTGATAATGCATGAATAAATTCTGAAGCCATTTTGTAATATTCTTAATATTCAATATAATAAGAGAGTTAATTTATTTGTAATAATTCGAGATATTTATTGAATTTGTTTGCTTGATTCACATATATATTTTCCATGAAAATCCAACCCCCCCCAAAATGCCAATATGATGCACATGACAAGCTCGCCCTCGCAATTATGATACATGACAAGCCCGCCCCCGCAATTATGATATGAACGTTCAAGTCCCACATGCATGTGATTGATTAACTACTACAAGTTTATTTTTATTATTATGTTATATATATTTTGTTGTGGGTGGTACGAAATTATGACATGAACGTACAAGTCCCCACATGCATGTGATTAACTCGTACAAGTTTATTTTTGTTATTATGATGTATATATTTTGTTGTGTTAATGTGCATGACAACCCTCCACATGGTAATGTTATTATCATGATAACTTTATTAAACTACACTTATCATTTTGATAATTATAAAATAAAAATATATTATTAATATTCATAAATTTTACAAATTAAACTATATTTGAGAAGCAGAGATAATATTTTTAGGCTATGTTTGTTTGTAAAATGCATACTTGGGATTGAACTATTTGTATTAATTTAAAGTTATTTTCGACTTTTTTATCCCATGATGAGGGATTAATAGTCCTTTAAATAGTCCTTGGACTATTTTTTATCATTCTTAAGGCTATTTATGAGGGATTATATAATCCCATGATGAATTTGGAATTAATAGTCCCTCTCATTTTAAGCTATTAAATGACTTTATGGGACTAATATTTCAACATGAAGGGATTAATAATCCCTCATCATGGGATAAAAAAATCGAAAATAATTTTAAATTAATACAAATAGTCCTATCCCAAGTATATATTTTATAAACAAATATAGCCTTAGAAGTGTATTTACATTTAAAATTACATGTATTCCTAAAAATACTTATTTTTATCTAAAAGTATCTCATCTCAACCCAACTAAACCGACACTACTTGGGCGATAAGAGCTGGCAACAAAGTCGTAATAATGAAGAGGCTTGATGGATTTTGTCCCCTGAAAACGATTGGGGTGTGCCAATTTTCGTACCATACAATTCCCTCCCTTCTTTAATTTTTTAAAATTAATTTATGAATTTTTAAAATTGATATGTATTTGATTTTATTTCTTATAAGCTATATGAAAATAATTTGAAAAGTATTATAACGTACAAAATTGAGTTCAATTATGTTGCGAAAATTTTATGTCAACTTACAATTATGCCGTACAGGGGCGGATGCATTTGTAGGGCAACATAGGCAGCCGTATTGGATTTTTTCAAATTAAACTGAGTAAACACACGTAGCATAATTGGAAGCAATATAAGTGCCTCTGATTTAATTTTTTTTCGTGGAAGAGAGAGACAGTATATTTAGAATTTGCAATAAGGGGAGCCATGTAGGAGTAATATACTGCTCCTTCCAATTTTATTTGTTCTACATTAAAAATATTCGTCTATTAAAAAAATATTTTAAAATTATCTATTTTAGTTACTCTATTATCAATTTTTTTATTTTAATTAATCTCTTAACTTTTTCTTGAAATAATAAAATATATGAGAGAAAAAAAAAGAGTGTGATTATGCTTTTAATGTCAAAGTTAATAGTATTATTTTTGTCGGTGTTTGTCATATAATTTTTAATGATTTTTTTTTATAAAGTTAATGAGATTTATAATGAAAAAATAAAGTTAAAAACATTATTAAAATGAAAAGAAGTTAAATAAATTTAGATAAATTAAAAAAATTATGATAAATAATTTTGGACGGAATACGTAATATTTGTGGAGAGTTCGCTCAAACACGTGGTACACTGTTTTTAAATTATCAATGTACTAACATGGTTGTAAATGGGCTAATTTATTTGGACTTGGCTTCATATATTGTTTGCTCCAGGTATATTAATAATGTTTATAATTTAGGATTCTTCACAAAAATATACAATAATTAAAAATTAATTATATTATTAATGCATCTACAAAATAATTACAAAAAGAGGACAATAAATTCAAACCATTCAATTTTACATTAATAAGAAAATCTAAAATCAAGGACAAATAACTGTCATAATTAATAATTCAAATTCAAATATTTGAAATCTAACAATAAAAACAAATCCATAATACAAAATTCAAATCAAAAGGAATAAAAAATAAAAAAATTATCTTATCAAATCCTAATCTTCATCTTCCTCATCATCTTCCTCCCCCACCTCCTCACCCTCATTATCACTGCATCCGCCGCGAATCTTTGCCTTTCCTTCATCATCGTCCTCCACCGTCTCACCTTCATCATCCTCATCCGCTGTTATCTCCCCTTCATCATTCTTTTCATCCACCTCCCTTTTATTATCCTCCTCCGCTGCAAATCTCTAGCAGTCCTTGGTTGCGCCGCCGCTACATCGCCCTCTCCTCCCCTTCATCATCATCTTCCGCCGCAAAATGGTTACCACAAAAATTAAAATGGCTACCTTTGTATGAATATTTGGTTACCATCTGCATCACATTCAAAATAAATTTGTAACTTAATAAAACTGAATTGGTTACCTTGGTCTGAAGGTTTAGTAACCAACTGCATCACTTTCAAAATAAATTGGTAACTTAATATTTTGGTTACCTTGGTATAAAGGTTTGGTTACCTTGATATGAAGGTTTGGTTACCTAAAGTTACTGCACGAAAAAACTAGTTGCTACACATTCAGGAATTGGTTACTTTCATACTATTGTTTGGTTATCTAGATTTACTGTACGAAAAACTAATTACTACATATTCAGGAATTAGTTACATCAATACTAATGTTTTGTTACCTCCGTACGAGTGTTTGGTTACCTAAATTTACTGTAACAAAAAATCGTCACTTACCTCATCTTCTCCTCCTACCTTGTCTTCTTCATGCAACTCGGCTTCCCCATGCTTTGCGCCGGCTCTATCCGCGCCAAAAATACCGTGAACAGCATGCTTACCAGCGTCCTCGCCGCCGCCGCCGGCCTCTTCTACTCACTTTTCAGCTTCGCATTTACCTTCGGCGCCCCCTCCAATGCCTTCATATTCACGCTCATAGTGGCGTCAATAGAGTCTTCACGTTCGTGGTTGGATTTCTTGATTTCTCCAAATAACCAAATAATAGTATGGAGGTAACCAACAACGGCGGTGTGGTTGGTGGTGTTGGTGCCGAAGAACTGCGTCAACTGATCGGAGGAGCAACTGATTTTCGTCGTAACTGACTGGTTTACTTTAAAGAGAAATACTGATAAGAGAGAGTGATTTGAGAAGTCCAGTTTAATTAGATCCCTTTTTATGGATAATTTGTTTGATTTTTCATTCAACTTTTTATTTCAATTTTTTAAGTATTTTGAATTTTGAATTTTAAAATTTGGAACCAACTACCCATTAAATCACCTAATTAATTTAATGGAATATCAATGTACTAATTTGAAAATTAAATATTAAGGATTTACTAATTTTATAAATATTTTATATATACACTTTTATTGTAATATTTTTTAAAAAAATACTAGTAAATAAAATTATCCCTATAATTTATGGCTGTTTGTTTAGGTTGATGACCCAAAATTTGAGTTCATTTAAACAAAAGATGAGTTCAATATATTACAACTTAAAATATGTTAATTCTCATTGCGAGTCAATTCAACGATCTAAAAATCTATAAGTATGATTTGGCGTTTTATATTTCAAATTTAATTAGGCTTTAATTTGTGAACATCTAATTTAACATAAATTAATTTTATTAATTGGTGAGTGCACCCAGTTGTTACTGTGTTAACTCTAAAGATTAACTAAAGACTATTGATACATATATTCACTTGGATAGTACTTCAATAATTATTAGTGGCAACTTAATTATGTTTGGGGATTACAAACCTAGGATAAAAGATGTGTAATTAAAGATGATTTATGAATCTTAACAAAAAAATCACAATATTTCTCAACATTACTTAATTCTAATAATGTTCATATATATTAATATATGGTGAGTCCCTTCATATTGTTCACATTTTCTTTATTTAATTTCAATAGAAAAATTTGTTAATATCTACCCCTACTGGAAAAAAAAAACCTAGATCCACCCCTGATGACGTACATCCATATATGAGATTAGAGATGTTTATAAGGTTGACCTATTATATCACAAACACCGTTAAAATATTAACAATAATACTTTTTCACGTAATTGGGAAGAAAAAAAACTAAATACATAAAATCACTAAATATATTAACTTTTTAATTTCAAAATTATGCAAACTGCCTTCATTTTAAAATTTTATAAATTAATTTTAAAAAGTCATCAAAATAAAAGTATTATTTTTCAAAAACGAGGGGGTATTGTACTACTTGCTTCCCCCACCTCGAGTAAAATTCGCGACTCACTCTTATCACAAAACCAAACCCACCCTACTTTTGTCATCAATTATTTTCTCTGGCCTCAAAACAACATGCATGTCACCTACCATATGTAAATTCAATTTTATTTGAGTGTCACAATTCAAAACCTATATTCTCTCTCTCTCTCTCTCTCTCTCTCTCTCTCTATATATATATATATATATATATATATATATATTGTGTGTGTGTGGGGGGGCTTAATTGAGTTAATCTTTATCAAAAATCTCACTCTATATATGTGTGTGTGTGTGTGTGGACTTAATTGAATTAATCTCTATCAAAAATCTCACTCTATATATGTGTGTGTGTGTGGACTTAATTGAATTCATCTCTATCAAAAATCTCATACCAAACTAATTCCACCAATTATTGGAGTCTTTGATAACATCCAATATTGAGATTGATGAGGCATATATGTTGTGTGAAAAATTGGAATCACATGTGACACACACACACACACACACACACACACACACACACACATATATATATATATATACTTGTTAGATCTATTTCACAAAATAAATCTATTTATAAAAGAGTTATTAATTTGTTTATTGATAATAATACGTACGAGTATGAAATAACACATACTTAAGTTTACTCTCATAAATTTTTATCATGTATGTCAGTGTTACAAAAGTATCAGTTTCTTGTTTTTTGGTATAAATATATAACAAAATGCACTTTCAATATTTCTAAATTTTACAAATAAGATTAACTGAGGAAGTGTATATATATAGAGACACAGGAAATAAAGACCTCTACCTGCTTATTAGTTATGAAATAAATTGTTAATTTGTAAAAGAATTAAGTTATCTCCTTTGGTTGTCATTTATGTAAAATTAAGACGGTCGATATACTCCATCCGTCCATATTATTTGATCATTATTGACTTTTTAAAATTAACTTAAAAGATATTTAAACTCAAAATTAGCATAAATTCTTTTAATTTCAATCAATACATGCAATGATAAATATTGTAAACTATCTAAAAAGTATTATTTATTTTATGTTTTATTGTTTCATAATTTATATCAAGTCATCTCAATTTTAAATTTAAAAATATTTTAAATTAACTTTAAAAAGTCAATAATAATCATATAAATATTTAAGTGTTTGAGTAATGTTGAATTGAACAAAACCTAATCATTATATATTTTCATATTAAGATAATTATTTGGGCAACTTGAGCTTTCAAAAGCAATAATTCATATATGAGGAGTTATATTATTAATTAGTCATTGTCGGTTGTGTGTAAGATTTTGACCTAACAAAATTGGTTTGGGCTTGCGGGTCAGTTCGATCTGTCCGTCAAAAATTAGACGTTCACTAAAAAATATCAGATCATAGGTGACAAACAAGGTCGTCGGTAATGACACCCTGCCATCGTTAATGACCTCATTCTCGACAAACTTTTTCATCGCCCTTGTCGTCGCCTCAGGTGTTTTTACCTCGGGCCCCGTCGACTGATGTCGGGATTGAAATTATTGACGACGGACGTCCGTCAACAATGACTAAATTAAATTTTAAATGGAACAATCATTATCGACAGACACATCCATTGCCTATGAGATATTATTTGTCCAATTTTGGCCGAAATCTGAATTTGGGGGTTATATTGTATGAAATTAGGTATTTTATGTAGTAAATTGTAAGCTCAAATATTTTGGGGGCCGAATTCTGAATTTGATAGTACTTGGTATAACAGAAATGTAAATATAAACTCTTAAAACACTTTGTTTAAACCAATTTCGAATGATTCATTTCACTTACATCACTGTTAAACCGATAAAATATACTTTGTTTCATATTTTAAACCACAATAATATTAGTTTAAACCAATGCAAGGACAACTTTTGCAGAAAAACCCCACAATCACTTCGTACTTTACAAAATGATAGACAAAAAGGGGTGCAAATTCAAATAACAAAATTAAACAAAAATTTCAGACTTAAATATTTTGTAGAAGATTCAAATCAAGTTTTTGCGCAAAAATCTCACATTCTCCATCGCTATCTGTCGCCTGATCGACCCCCAATTCGTCATTTTTTTCTTAAACAAATGTTCACTTTTAAATCCTAACCCACAAGATTTGTCTAGGTATGTATCAGGCATGTCTAATTGTATTTTATTACTTTGTTTCTCCCACCCATTCCCACAGTGGAAGCAACTGATAAATCAAATCAGTATTTAATTTTATTTTTCCTTAAAAAGCCACATATGAAAATAGAAGAAGGAATTTGACGCCCGTTCAAAAAATTTGACACAATAATTCAATTAATAATTTAAAAAAAATCAATTTACTAATTTTATATTTTTAAAATTTAATGGGACCACATTTAAAAATGGACAACTACAATAGAATAATACTAGATGTGGAGAGGAGCCGTATCCATTTATCTTAGGCTTCAGCCGCATTAATAAATACGGTGGCTTTGTTTCAAATAAATATCTAAATAATGGTATGGAGAGATACAACCACACATAAGATAAATCACAAAAGGACGGGATGTGCTTATGATCTTTTGATATTTTCAAGACCCTTAATTTTTCTATATATGCTGATTACAGTGACTGAAAATTAATACTCTGTCCCAAAATAAAAATTTTATCTGATTTTTTGCGTATATTAAAAAAAAATAACATAATATAATTGTCTATATTTATTTAAAACTAAAGTTATCAAAAAAATTCACTAGAATTAATTCCATTAATATATTTAATATTACTTCTAACTCTAAAGTATTTGAATTCATTCAAAAAAATCATTATAACTTCTCATTTAATTGTATAATTTTTTGAACATGACAAATAATACTCTATTAATATGCATAAAGAATAAAAATATAGAATAGTTAATACTAATGACATTATAGGAATTTTTTCGTAAAAAATAAATTATTAAAAAAAAATAGACATTTAACTTAAAGCTATCTAAAATAGTAATAAGAATTTTATCCTAAAATAGAGGGAATACACATTACTTAAAGAATAACATTGTTATCCATTTAGATATTTTTTTTAAAAAAAACTGGCTAATTAAACTTATACTGCCTTATCTTTATGTATGAATCCTTAATTTGGACAAACTTAAGTCTCCCAACTGGGAAGGGAAAGGTAAATGAACAAAGGTGGATCCAGTCCGTAGTTCAGTGAGGTCAAATTTAAAAAACAAATCTTTTAAAAACAAAAATTTAATAAAATGAATCATATAACTAAATAATTCTCAAATATTATTTTACAATAACATTTATTGAGATTTCATTGATTTCATTGTTGCATAATAGCCTCATTTTTAATAGTTAAATAGGTATAAAAAAATCACTCTTAACGTAAGTTACTAAACAATTATTCATCCATTCATCTCCCATTTGGTTATGAAGTTCATTCTTCACGATATTTATGGCTGAAAATATTCTTTTAACATTTATAATAACAACGGGCAAAAGTAGAGTCAACTTCAACAACAAATAGACTTGATGATAAACATCATTTTTTTTTTTCTTAACTAACATTTGAACCAATTCACCAATTCCTTTTACACTCAAAAAATTGGAATTGTTACGTCAGTAATATGTGATATTAGTGCAAGGTTAATATAGTTTTGAATTCTCCGTCTCAGACAGCTAATTTTCCAAGATAAGCTCTCCCATAGCTACTTAGTGTGGTAGTCTGTTCTGAACTCAAATGTGGTGCTATCATCTGAGAATGGAGAAAAACCAGTATACAAGTATACAACTTTCGAGTGAAACTTATCATTTAATTTGCAACATTGACCTTATTCATTTAATTCATTGACCTCCTGAAGTTGAATGAAAACACGCCGAGTGCACTTCATAAGTAACCAGTTTATAATATTCAAAATTAGACTTGTATAACCTTCACTCCTCTTTGCAACTGAAATGCTATAGATCTATAATTCCATATATATTAATACAAGTCGATGCATTATTATTTATTAGTAACAACAAACACCATAATCAATCTCAATATCTTACAATCCTTCATGAAATTTTAAGTATAAATTAATTACTCTCATCCTCAACCGGTATTTGAACCTTTTTGGGATGCCTCATGCCTTACACAAATAAAATACATAACTTCCCATGATATCTTACAGGTTGTGACACTAGCTTTAACATTCCATAAGAAATGAAACTAGCAACTACAAGGACGCGACAATACAAACATGGACAAGTTGAGCATGTAGTAGTCAGCAGTTGTCTCCACTAGATAGTCAAAATAATTACAGAGATGAACAAATTGAAGCTTTCTCTCCAAAAAATTCAGTGGGGTCAATTGACCTCCCTGCCCCTGAATAGATCCGCCCCTGCAAATGAGAGAAACCTTTTTCTCCATTTGAACCACCATTATCATCTTCACCAATGTGGCTATTACTGCTTGAAGGGGTGGCTTATGGAGACTTGTTTGTTATCCTGAATATATATATATATATATATATATATATATATATATATATATATATATATATATATAACAAGTACTTTAGGCTCTAGCTAAGAAATTTAAGCCTTATTAGATGTGTACATACAGTTGAAATGACTTGATAATTTGAAGGAAAGATTAACGGAGGAAAAACTGAATAATGTACCTTCCGCGACGCTTGTCCATGAAACGCGGAGAGAATTGTTGGAATATTTTCCGAATTTTATTTAGAAAAAAAAATGTTATTATGAAAAGGAAGAAATTTTATTTTTAATAGGAATATTTTGGAAAATAGTCATATTTGTAGTGGGAGTTTTATTTTACAAATATCCTATTTTGACTAGGAAGAGAAAAATTAATTGTGCATACTCTATAAATAGGGTTTTATGTTTAATTGTTGAAGTATAATACAGTCAAAAATCATGTAATATCTTAAGGCTTGAGAAAATGTGTGAGTGAGTTTTGTGAAGATTTTTATAATTTTTATATTCCGTGCAAAAAAATTATAACGTGTGAGGGAATATTTTGCAACTTTTAGTCTGTGCAAAAAATTGTGCCGTGGAGATTATCATATTGTATAACTTCAAGTTTTAAGACGCAAAACTTTGAAAGATTATTGTAATCTCATTATTATTTATATAGAAAAGTTTCGAAGTTTGAACTGTGATTTTTTTTCTTTAAGAATTTTTTACATTAAATCTTTTGTTGTTTATCTCTCTTTATTTTATATTATTTGGGTCCATCGAACCATGTGCTCTAATATAACTTGTCGACGCAAACCAAACAAAATAAAATAAATAGAGATGAATAACACAAGATTTAATGTGAAAAATCCTTAAAGAAAAAAAATACAGTCTAAACTCCGAATCTTCACTATATTAATAATAATGGGCTTACAATTTGAGGTTATACAATATGATAATCTCCACGATACAATTTTTTGCACGGACTAAAAACTATAAAATATTCACTCCCACGATATAATATTTTTGCACGGAATATAAAAGCTATAAAAAAAAAATTCCTCACAAACACAAAATTCACTCACATTCTTTATCAACTCTTAAGATATTACATGACTTTTGATTGTATTACATTTCAACAATTAAACATAACATTTTATTTATAAAGCACTCATAATTTTTCTATTCCTACTCAAAATAAGATATTTCTAAAATAAAACTCCTACTATAAATAGAACTACTTTTTAAACTAATATTTCTATTAAAAATATTACTCTTTTCTTTTCATAATAGTAATTTTTTTTTAAAATAGGATTCAAAGAGGATTGTTAGAAACAGCATCACACACACGCACATAGAAGTAAAGAATCAATACAGGAATATACGTGGTTCTCCAAACACGGGTACGTCCACGGGAGCGAAGAGAGAAGATGTATATTATGATTCGAGTTACATAGGATTTTTCAATAGAGAATATATATAGGCGTTATTTCTATTCTAACCCTAATGTAGTGTACTATACTATCGGGGGGGGGGGGGGGGGCTACGCCCTCCCGCACCCCCCCAAAAAAAACCTTTGGGCTTTCGGCCCAACCTAAATTACTTAATCTATGATGGGTCAGTGTCTCGATTCACTCGGCACTGGCCTTTTTCTGAGTTTCCTAATTATGAGCCACAAGTTCCAACAATCTCCACCTTGCCGATTAACCTCACCCATTCACAAGATAAGCCACTTGTTCAAACGGGTTTTGGGGACTCCTCATTCTCCTAACATTTTGAGACATTAACTAAGTCCAAGAATTGCTTGAACTTGTCCGCGGTCACAGTCTTTGTCAACATGTCAGCTGCATTCTCAGACGTGTGCACCTTTTCCAATATCACATCACCCATAACAATTAACTCCCTCACATTGTGAAACCTTACGTCAATATGATTGGTTCTTGCATGATATACCTGATGCTTTGCCAAATAAATGGCACTCTGACTATCACAATACAGCTGTACTCCACCTTGATTTATGCCTAATTCCTTCACAAAACCCTTTAACCACAATGTTTCCTTCCCAACCTCAGTCATTGTCATGTACTCAAATTCAGTAGTAGATAGAGCTACTAAAGGTTGTATCATGGATCTCCAACAAATCGGTCCACCTGCCAGTGTAAATATATACCCTGTTGTAGACTTTAAGTCATCCAACCTTCCAGCATAATCCACATCTACATACCACACAACTGAAAACTGATCATGTAGCCTCGCAAACATAATCCCATGGTCTGAAGTACCTCTCAAGTATCTGAATATCCACTTGACCGTTTTCCAGTGCTCTCTACCTGGATTCACCATGTATTTGCTCACTATGCTGACTGCATGTGCCAAATCGGGTCTTGTACATACCATCGCATACATCAAGCAACCTACTGCACTTGCATAGGGTACATTTGACATTTCCTGAACTTCTTCAGCTGACAACGGACACTGTGCTGTAGACAACCTAAAATGACTTGCCAATGGAGTGCTGACTTGTTTAGCATTAGCCATACTAAACCTCTCCAACACTTTCTGCACGTAATCCTTTTGGGACAACCACAGCTTACCAGCTGACCTATCCCTGTAAATCTCCATCCAAAGTATTTTCTTAGCAGCACCCAAATCCTTCATGTCAAACTCCTTTCCCAACAAAGTCTTCAACTCGTTGATTTCAACCACACTTTTCGCAACAATAAGCATATCATCCACATAAAATGATATAAAAATATAAGAACTATCATCAAGACTCTTAACATAAACACAACAATCATACTCACAGTGGGTGAACCCAATCTGGATCATGAATGAATCAAACTTCTTATACAATTGTCTCGGAGACTGCTTTAGCCCATATAGTGACTTCTTCAATCTACATACCAGTCTCAGGCTGCTTGAACCCCTCAGGCTGCTCCATGAATATAACTTCCTCCAAATTACCATGGAGAAAAGCTATTTTCACGTCCAGCTGCTCTAACTCCATATTATAATTAGCCACCAATGTCAAGATAATCCTGATTGAAGTATGCCTCACCACTGGAGAAAACACTTCATCATAATCAATCCCCTTTCTCTGTGAGTACCCTTTTGCAACTAATCAAGCCTTGAATCTCTCTCTTTCCTTTTATGATACTGCCTCTTTCTTTCTGTATACCCATTTACAACCCACTGTCTTCTTTCCCTTAGGAAATTCTACTAATTCCCAGGTCTTGTTCTTATTCAATGATTCCATCTCATCCACCATGGGTTCCATCCATCTGTCCCTTTCAGGACTAAGGATGATGAAGGCATGCTTGGCTTGGATGAGAATCAAGGATTCAAAGCTTGGAGAGACCCAGTTCAAATTCCTATTGGACCGGTTACGCGAGCACGGGCTAAACGTTTTAAGGAAGGACTTATTGGAATAATTCATGAAGAATGGACTAGTCAAATTGCAAGTTATTCACCTCAGAATGAAGATTTAAAAATAGTTCATTTGTTGCAAGCAAGCACAAGCCAAGAAGAAATTACTAGTCAACATTCATACATAACAATTCAAACCGTGCGTGGAACCTAATATATCTCAGCAATTCAATTGCAAGTTGGTTTCAATTTCATTAATGCAAGTAGTCTATGTGGCATGGGACTCATTTGCAATTCAAGCTAACAATATTTCATCAAAGCAAGTAGTCTACGTGGCATGGGATTCATTGCAATTCAAGCTAACAGTATTTGGCAAAAGCAATCCGAAGCATAGCAGGATTATATACTTAAAGCACGTAGAATTAATGCGACGCGTTCTTATTTTAATTGTCGGCATATTTGTTAATTAATTAGGATATTTATTTCCTACTTTAATTAGGAGTTTTATATAATTTATTTTTCTTTTATTATTAGAATTAGGGATTCTAGTATTCTTTTTAAAATACTATAAATAGGGGTTTATGTAAACAATACAGTTTTATGATTCAATATATTTTGTTGAGAGAATTTATTCTTCATCTTTTGGTTCTTTAAGAATTTCTAAATTGTTCTTAGTATTCTTAATATTTAATTTGTCTTATCATACAATAATACATAATTGTGTGTGGCGACTTCTACCGCATCAATCGTTGATCGTGCCAAGGTTCTTGTCTCATTATAGACAACGGGTTGAGGCGTCGTTGGTGTTCAACCATTAAACTTTGCTAGATAACGATCCGGGCAGCGACCACTTTGCGCAAGCGTACCGTGGAGCTTATCAGTTGGTATCAGAGCTTCGTTCATCTAGCGGGTTATTTATCTTTACTTTTATTATTCTAGTTTGATTATTTGTTATTCAAAAAAAAAAAAAAGTATAAAAAAAAAAAAGAGTATTAAAAAAAATAATAAAAAATAAAAAAAAAAGAGTATAAAATAATAATTAGAATTAGTTTGTGTTCAATTGTTACGTTAAGTTTTATATTTCCAGTCAATCCGTGAGAAAGTGGGAAGCTTTTGTTATTCTAAAAGCTTTCAATAATTGTAACCTGGTGATTGCAAATTTAAGGAGTTTGATTCGTGGGTCATTGAACTTGCATATTGTGGGGAGTAAGTTAATCAGCAACATATATCTCATTGTGATCCAAGGAGGTCCCACCCGTGAGCTTCATTATCCAATCCAAAGATTCTTCAACTTTAAGACCAATCCATGCACTAGAAGTGAACATCAAATTAAGACATAGCGTGAAAAAGATTTTGCAGACTTTAGTTAATCAATTCATAAATTGCAGCAACAGTTGTTCCAGAAATTTTGTAGCTCAAACATTCTGCAAATTCCAGCATCCTATAGTCCGAGCCATTAAACTGCACAAATTCTGCCGCAGCATAACTCCTGATTTTCGCAGCCTATTCAAAGTAATTTACAGCAGTTTGTTTCCCCAATCCAAATCAGTTTGTGTACCCCAAGAACCTGTTCAATTCGAGATAAAGAAATAGTCACAAATATGAAGTATTTGGGGTAATCTATAACACACATCTTGTTATTTATTGTTTTGATAAGTTCTTATTGAATTGATAGGAAACTTTGATTTTTGTTTGGTGAATTCAAAAAGAACCTATAAGAGAGAATATTTGAGTGGTAAAAGGCAAGAGTTGTGAGACTAATTGAGAGTAAAAGCCCATAGAGTGATACACGAGCGATCCATTGATCGAGCGAAACACGTAAGGGAGTGGTGAGGAAATTTTTATATACTAACAATTATTTTGCAGCGATCATGTCTGGTATGAAGGATAAAGGGTTGTTTGGAGATAGTTCTTCGACGAAGGATCACAAGGCAGATTCTAATATAAGTACGGATGAAATACTGCAACAGATACTTCGAAGGTTGGAACGATTTGAAGATAAATTTGAGAGGACAGAAAACACTCAAAGGGAGCAGTCCCAACTAATTATGGGTTCTAACAAGAAGGAAAATCCCCGACGAAATATTATCAAAGAGGATGACGAGGAATCTGTTGACGGGAAGTACAGTGAAGAGGAAGACTTTGATCCAGATTTTCGAAGGGTGAATGATAATAGAGATCGAAGAGATAATCGAAATTACAGAGAACGAGAAGATCGACGTGATAGAGAATATAGGAGGGATATAGGAGATAGGAATCGGGTAGACGATAATTTGGGAAGCATTAAGCTAAAAATTCCAGCTTTCCAAGGAAGGAGCGATCCAGAGGCCTATCTTGAATGGGAAAAGAAGGTGGAATGGGTATTTGATTGCCATAATTATTCGGAGCGCAAGAAGGTTCAATTGGCAGCCACGGAATTTACGGACTATGCTGTTACTTGGTGGGATCAATTGAAGACTAGTAGGCGAAGATGTGGGGAGCCTCAGCTTGAGACTTGGGCGGAGATGAAGCGAGTAATGAAGAAGCGATTTGTTCCAAGCCACTACCATAGGGAACTTTATAGAAGTCTGCAAACACTCAAGCAAGGCAGTAAAAGTGTGGAAGACTACTACAAGGAGATGGAGGTTATTATGGCTAGGGCAAATATTGTGGAAGACCGTGAGGCAACAATGGCGAGGTTTCTGACGGGTTTGAATTGGGAGATTGCTGATTTGGTGGAGCGACAACATTATGTGCTATTGGAAGATATGGTACACATGGCCATCAAGATTGAGAAGCAACTCAAGAGGAGAGGTGGTCAACGATCAATGTCTACCACGAGTTCATCTTGGAAGTATAACACACCAAAGAGGGAGGAGAAACCAATCATAAACAAGCCCAAGAGTGAGTCGAAGCCAGAATCATCCAATCGGGGAAATCAAGGTAAAGCTGATTTTTCCTCTAATAGAAATCATGACATTGTTTGTTTTAAATGTCAAGGGAAGGGTCATATCTCGAGTCAATGTCAAAATCGAAGAACGATGATCATACGTGATGATGGAGAAGTAGAGACCGAGGATGAGAGCAATGATGATGATTCTATGCCACCATTGGAAGAAGTGGACGATAGGGAATTTGCTATGTCGGGTTCGGCATTGGTTACTAGGAGAGTTCTTAGTGCACAAGTGAAGGAAGATAGTACGGAGCAACGAGAGAATCTTTTCCACACCCGATGTCTTGTCAAAGGGAAGATTTGTTGTGTGGTGATTGATGGTGGGAGTTGTACCAATGTTGCGAGTACTACCATGGTGGAGAAATTAGGACTACCTTCAACTAAACATCCACAACCGTACCGATTACAATGGCTCAACAATAGTGGCGAAGTGAAGGTGACGAAACAAGTAGTGGTTCCATTTAGTATTGGTAGATATGTTGATGAGGTGCAATGTGATGTAGTTCCAATGCAAGCGGGGCACCTATTACTTGGAAGACCATGGCAGTTTGATAGGCGTGTGAAGCATGATGGCTTTACAAATCAATATTCCTTTATTCACAATAAAAGATCAGTTACGCTTTGTCCTATGACACCAAAGCAAGTACATGAGGATCAATTGCATTTACAAAAGGATTATGTACAAAAAAAAGAGAGTGAGGAAAAAGAAAAGAATGAAAAAAAGAAAGATGAGATAAAAGAAAGTGAGAGAAAAATTGAGAAAAGAATAAATTACTTGGCAAAAGAAAGTGATGTGAGGAGAGCTTTATTATCTAAGCAGCCAATGATTGTACTTTTGTACAAGGAGACATTAAATACTAACGTAACTAATGTTTCTTTGCCTAGTGTTGTTGCATCTCTTTTGCAGGAGTATGACGATGTATTTCCCGAGGATCTACCTAAGGGTTTACCACCAATTCGGGGAATTGAACATCAAATTGACTTTGTTCCCGGTGCTACCATTCCAAATCGATCGGCTTATAGGAGCAATCCCGAGGAAACGAAAGAGCTACAAAAGCAGGTTGATGAGCTTATGGAGAAGGGATTTGTGAAAGAAAGCATGAGTCCATGTGCAGTTCCAGTGATTTTAGTACCTAAAAAGGATGGAAAATGGCGTATGTGCATTGATTGTCGTGCAGTAAATAATATCACGGTAAAGTATCGACATCCTATTCCTAGGTTAGATGATATGTTAGATGAATTGCATGGATCTTACATATTTTCTAAAATTGATTTAAAAAGTGGATATCATCAAATTCGAATGAAAGAGGGGGATGAGTGGAAAACTGCTTTTAAAACAAAATATGGGTTATATGAGTGGTTAGTTTTACCTTTTGGTTTATCTAATGCGCCTAGCACTTTCATGAGATTAATGAACCATGTTTTACGTCCTTTCATTGGAAAATTTGTCGTTGTTTACTTCGATGATATTTTGGTTTATAGCAAAAATTTGGAAGATCATGTTAAGCATTTAAAATATGTTCTAGATGTTCTTAAGAAAGAAAACTTATATGCTAACATGAATAAATGCACGTTTTGCACGGATAGAATTGTGTTTCTTGGTTTTGTTGTTAGTGCAAAGGGAATTCAAGTTGATGAAGAGAAGATACGTGCAATCCAAGAATGGCCAAGTCCGACAAATGTGAGCCAAGTGCGGAGTTTTCACGGACTAGCAAGTTTTTATCGGCGGTTTGTAAGAGATTTTAGCACGATTACAGCACCGCTTACGGAGGTCATCAAAAAAAGTGTTGGATTTAAATGGGGAAGTGAACAAGAAAATGCGTTTCAATTAATTAAATCTAAATTGACTAACGCGCCTTTACTTGTTTTACCTAATTTTTCTAAGATGTTTGAACTTGCATGTGATGCTTCAGGTTTAGGCATTGGAGCAGTTTTGATGCAAGAAGGGAAACCAGTTGCATATTTTAGCGAGAAGTTAAGTGGAGCAGTTTTGAACTATCCTACTTACGACAAGGAATTGTATGCATTGGTTAGAGCGTTGGAGACATGGCAACACTACCTTTGGCCTAGGGAGTTCGTGATTCATACGGATCATGAATCATTGAAGTATTTAAAGGGTCAACATAAGCTAAATAAGAGGCATGCACGATGGATGGAATTTATTGAGACGTTTCCATATGTCATCAAATATAAACAGGGTAAAGAGAACGTCGTTGCAGATGCACTTTCGAGAAGGTATGTGTTATTAAATACTCTTGATGCTAAATTACTTGGTTTTGAACAAATTAAGGAATTATATGTTAATGACCATGATTTTTGTGAAGAGTATAAATCTTGTGAAAAGAATGCAGTAGGTAAGTATTATAGACATGACGGATTTTTATTTCGTGAATATAAGTTATGTATACCTGCTTGTTCTTTACGTGAATTACTTGTTAAAGAGTCTCATGGGGGAGGTTTAATGGGTCATTTTAGCGTGGACAAGACTTTATCTGTTTTACAAGAACATTTTTATTGGCCACACATGAAAAGGGATGTCGAAAGAACATGTGATAGATGTATTACGTGTCGTCAAGCTAAGTCACGTGTTCAACCCCATGGATTATATACACCATTACCTATTTCTAGTGAACCTTGGGTTGATATTTCTATGGATTTTGTGTTAGGTTTACCTAGATCTAAGAATGGTCATGATTCTATTTTTGTGATGGTGGATCGATTTTCTAAAATGGCACATTTTATTCCATGTCACAAAACTGATGATGCTTCCAATGTTGCTAATTTGTTCTTTAGAGAAATTGTTAGGTTACATGGAATGCCTAGAACAATTGTTTCTGATAGAGATGCTAAGTTCTTGAGTTATTTTTGGAAAACTTTGTGGTGTAAGTTGGGTACTAAATTGTTATTTTCTACTACATGTCACCCACAAACCGATGGACAAACGGAAGTTGTAAATAGAACTTTGTCTTCTTTGTTAAGAGCAATAATTAAAAAGAACATAAAACATT
Source organism: Hedera helix (assembly GCA_947179155.2). Lineage (NCBI taxonomy): Eukaryota > Viridiplantae > Streptophyta > Magnoliopsida > Apiales > Araliaceae > Hedera > Hedera helix. The sequence continues at coordinate 43,799,870 of OX359272.1, read as the reverse complement.
GGGAAGAATGTTTACCACATGTTGAGTTTGCTTATAATAGATCTGTTCATTCTGCTACAAAGTACTCACCTTTTGAAATTGTGTATGGTTTTAATCCTTTAACTCCATTGGATTTATCACCGTTACCTGTGTCTGAATTTACTAACATGGATGGAAAGAAAAAGGCTGATTTTGTTAAGCAGATACATGCAAAAGCTAAGCTCAATATTGAAAGGCAGACGGAACAATATGCTAAGCATGCGAATAAGGGCCGAAAACAAGTAATCTTTGAGCCTGGTGAATGGGTGTGGTTACATTTGCGAAAGGAAAGATTTCCGGTTCAAAGGCGATCTAAGTTACTTCCACGAGGGGATGGTCCTTTTCAAGTTTTAGAGCGCATTAATGACAATGCATACAAATTGGATTTACCTGGTGAGTACAGTGTTAGTGCTACCTTTAATGTTTCTGATTTAAGTCCGTTTGATGCAGACGAAGATTTGAGGGCAAATCCTTTTCAAGAGGAGAGGAATGATGAAGGCATGCTTGGCTTGGATGAGAATCAAGGATTCAAAGCTTGGAGAGACCCAGTTCAAATTCCTATTGGACCGGTTACGCGAGCACGGGCTAAACGTTTTAAGGAAGGACTTATTGGAATAATTCATGAAGAATGGACTAGTCAAATTGCAAGTTATTCACCTCAGAATGAAGATTTAAAAATAGTTCATTTGTTGCAAGCAAGCACAAGCCAAGAAGAAATTACTAGTCAACATTCATACATAACAATTCAAACCGTGCGTGGAACCTAATATATCTCAGCAATTCAATTGCAAGTTGGTTTCAATTTCATTAATGCAAGTAGTCTATGTGGCATGGGACTCATTTGCAATTCAAGCTAACAATATTTCATCAAAGCAAGTAGTCTACGTGGCATGGGATTCATTGCAATTCAAGCTAACAGTATTTGGCAAAAGCAATCCGAAGCATAGCAGGATTATATACTTAAAGCACGTAGAATTAATGCGACGCGTTCTTATTTTAATTGTCGGCATATTTGTTAATTAATTAGGATATTTGTTTCCTACTTTAATTAGGAGTTTTATATAATTTATTTTTCTTTTATTATTAGAATTAGGGATTCTAGTATTCTTTTTAAAATACTATAAATAGGGGTTTATGTAAACAATACAGTTTTATGATTCAATATATTTTGTTGAGAGAATTTATTCTTCATCTTTTGGTTCTTTAAGAATTTTTAAATTGTTCTTAGTATTCTTAATATTTAATTTGTCTTATCATACAATAATACATAATTGTGTGTGGCGACTTCTACCGCATCAATCGTCGATCGTGCCAAGGTTCTTGTCTCATTATAGACAACGGGTTGAGGCGTCGTTGGTGTTCAACTATTAAACTTTGCTAGATAACGATCCGGGCAGCGACCACTTTGCGCAAGCGTACCGTGGAGCTTATCAAAGGATAACATCCTGAAAAGTAGACGGATCCCCACTAGTAGTTGATAATGCATATGCAACCATATCCTCAAACTCATACCTCTCCGATGGTTTGATAATGCGCTTGGGTCTCTCTGTGGCTATGCTTTCATGCTGCTGCTGTTCAACATGTTCTGCTGGCAGCAGATATTCAGTGTCACAACTTTCCAGCTCAATCTGTACGCCTTGTTGCTGTTTGCTGGTGACTTCCCTAACCTCGATTTTCTGAACTCCCTGATGTGCTTTTACCATAGAAACTTCATCAAATACCAAATCCCTATTGATCACAACTTTCTTTGATTTCGGATCCCAAAGCTTGTACCCCTTCACACCTTTCTCATACCCAAGAAAGATACACTATTTGGACTTTGCATCAAGCTTTGACCGCTCATCACCAGGAACATGAACATAGGCTGGACAACCAAAGACCTTCATACCCGAATAATCTACCTCTTTCTCTGTCCACACCTCTTGTGCTACCTTACTATTCAGAGCAGTACTCAGCGACCTATTTATAATAAAAACTGTCATACTTACTGCTTCGGCCCAGAAATCGTTTGGAAGCCCTGCATTCAACCTGATGCATCGTGCCCTCTCAGCTATAGTTCTGTTCATTCTCTCTGCCACCCCATTCTGTTGCGGTGTCTTCCTAACAATCCAGTGATGCTGAATCCCATGCTCCTCACAAAACTTCAGAAAAAAACTCATTCTTTTACTCTTTCCCATTATCTGTTCTGAGGCATTTAAGTCGTCTCCCTGTTTGATTTTCCACTTCTGCTTTCCACACTCTGAACTTTTCAAATACCTCAGACTTGTGTCGCATGAAATACACCCAAACTTTCCTCGAAAAATCATCGATAAAGGTCACGAAGTACAGAGATCCTGCTTTTGAAGTTACCATCACTGGTCCCCAAACATCAGAATGCACGTAGTCAAGTATTCCCTTAGTTTTGTTCACTGCATGCCGAAACTGCACCTTACACTGTTTTCCCAAAACACAGAACTTGCAGAAATCAAGTTTGCACGATTTCACCCCTTTTAACAAGTTTGTTTTATGTAATTCCAGCATTCCACGTTCCCCCATGTGTGTTAACCGCATATGCCACAACAAAGTATCAAAATACACGCGATAATATTAAATTCTCGATAAAGGCTGGTACTTGAAAGCGAAATTGCACAATCGAAAATTGGAACAGAAAAGTTTGACAGGGTTGTCCCTGTCCTTAAAGTGTTTGTTGCCTCTTATCACTAAGGTTTGCTAAAGGCTGTTGACAATATACCTTCAGGATATATGTCAAACCTATATTTTTCAATGTAATAACAACTTACAATTGAAAACTTAGTGTTTGCTTCTATATAAAGGTTGAAAAATATATAGAATGAAGAAGAAGGAAGAGAGAACTCTTAATATTCTAAAATTGAAAACTGATATCAATTCAAAGTAACTGTTACAGAGTTAATTTTGTAACATAAACTAAATTGATCACAAATCAGTTTCAACTGTTGCATTTGTTTGCAGTTAATGTTAAATCAGGTGAATTACACTGATTTGAGCTTTATCTAAAAAGATAAGCACATGGCTCGAGCGAGGCTCCTAGCGACGATGTGTATGTGCAAGTGTGCCTAAAGCGCCAATGCGACTGCACCCGGCCCCGGCCCCGGGATGCGGGCGGGTGATGCTTTGCACCACGTCATTGTGACCCGATCCAAGCCTTTACTTTAGTACCACGAGTAAATTAAACTATTTCACTCATACTTATAAAGCATTAAATAGTTTTACTTCATATCGATGTGGTACTTAAAGAAAGTAGTTTTGCAAATAATAATGCACATTTTCATATGCTCCACTTTGAATATGATTAAAATATAGTATATAATTCCTTCTTGAATTATATTTTGTTTTCTCTTAATCTCCTTTTAGTAGACTATCAAATGCATTTTTAATTTAATTTAAATTCAATCAACTAATGAGTCTAAATTAAACTCAAAATTGATCAAAACTTATATAGTTAAAATGTGCAATTTAACAGTAATTCTCTAAAGGCTCTTGATGGTAATGTTGAAATCTCGATAGGTTTAGTCGAGAATTAGTTTCGAAATTGATTAGCCAAGAATTGGTGATTCACGGTGATTGAAGAGAAAAATGTTCAATTCTTGATAGAAGTTGGCACTCAATAGAGAAAAGAACCTAGAATAGTTGGTCAAGAATTAGTGTGCAGTGATTGAAAAAAATGTGTTTAAGTGAGGAAGAGCTCTCTTGATGTGATAAATTCACTTGGGAGTGAGAGATTGTTAAGATTTTACAAGTGAGTTAGAATTTCACATTCGATAAATAATAAAAAAGTAAAGGACTAAAATACATGAATGAACCCAAGACTTAATGACTTGAGTTTTTAGTTCAAGTTGAGTTCTAAATATGTAGATTAATATCTTATGTACGCGCGTGTATATTGTTATTGAAAACTAATATATATTTAATAATATATATAAACTTATCTTATTTAACGAACTTCTAAGAAAAGAATATGTCAAGGCTAGTATTTTATATACTATGTCCTTAAGACAATTATGCCCTCCTTATTGGTGCTTCGAGTTAGCGGCACTTGTCTCCCAGGATACAATGACAACGTATGTTATAGCAGCACTACAAATAGCACACACAACGAACTAAAGAAATGTTTTGAACTCTCTCTCAAATAACTTATGAAATATGAAGACTAGGATATTAGAATGCTTTAATGATTTGAATGAATTGTTGTTTTTTTTTCAAATGGCTGTCTCCCTAGACTATTTATAGGAGGGTTTAGTGACCCTTCAAATGGGTCACAACCCTTGCGAACGGTTACAACCCTTGCGAACGGTCACAACCATTACGAAATAACACGATTGAAGAGACATGACTTTTTGAACGGGAGTGTCCGTACGAACGAAAAGTCACAACCTTTCATTCATTTTGAATTTGGCTCAAATTCTAACATGTATCACATACTCGGGCTACCCATTTCTTCCCCAACAGTTGATTACCCAGTTCTTTGTTATCAAGAGAGCCGAGGGTGGTTACGTTCACCGCCGGCCGGGAAATTGTCGCAACTTATTACTCACTCCTCCCATAAAAAGGTACAAGGAATTAACCCTCCATTACAATTTTCACATAATCTCCACGTTATCTACACTTAGCGACACATGCATTACTTAGTTACAGTACTATGTGCGGCAAATATTATTTTGTCGCTATGTTACTAAATGTGTTTAGGAAAAATTGGTGAAATGTGTAATAGAAGTGAGTCTGGATCCATAGAAAGAGCATCATTTTTTGGTTTTACAAGCCAATTCACGAAATGTTAAAATTTAATATTAGTGTGATTCATGTAATTTCGTGTGACTAGAAATGTATTTAATTGGAAAATTTAGTGAAATTTATTTGTAATGGCGGGGAGTTAAGTCTGCTTAATTATAGGTAGGTTTTGAACCTCGGCAGTGGCTAAGATCATTGAGTGTGTTTATATTTTGTCTTAATTTAGCCAAAAAAAACTAATAATAATTATAAAAAATAAAACGAAGAAGAAGAAGAAGGGACATGTGCTTATGATCTTTAGATATTTTCAAGACCCCTAATTATGCTATATAGGCTGATCGTTATAATGACTGAAATTAATGAAACATTACTGAAGAATAACATATTATGCATGTAGATAAAAAACCTAGTTAACTAAATTCATACTTCCTTAACTTTATGTAGGAATCCTTAATTAGCTGCTGAATTTGGACAAAAGGGTCCCAACTGAGCAGGGAAAGGCGAATGCGTGAGACTTTTTTCTCCATTTGAACCATCATTATCATCCTCAACATGTTGGATAGTACTGCTGGAAGGGGCTATATATGGAGACTTGTTTGTTATCCTGTATGTATATATAACACAGTACTTTTAGGCTCTAAGTAAGAAATTTCAGTCTTATTAGATCCAGGGGTGGCTCAAGACAATTTGAGGCCTAAAGCGATAATTTTAAATGAGGCCTTTTATATTTAGTATGTTTTTTTATTGATTTTTATGGTCAAATTAATTATTTTTTAAATCAATATATCTTATTATTATTTAATATATGTATAAAAATCCTATAAACATTATAAACTATATAAAATTTAGTACTAATCTCAATGTTTACTTTTTTGAAAATTTAAATATATATGTTTAATTGTTAATTTTAAAAATAGTTAATTTGATTACAAAAGTCAATAGATGATTTTTATTTTGAGACGGAGTAAATATTAAATTTTTTTATTTTAATGAGGCTTTTTTTTATAATGTTAATTTTTTTTAGGTATTTAATATTTGTATTGGACTATGGGCCCTAAGGATTGATTGAGTTTATATTTTTATAAGATTTTTTTTACATAAATTATTTATAGTATATAAAAATTTGAGGCCTTCCTTTGAGATGGGGCCTAAAGCCCAGGCTTTTTTTCCCATACCATAGGGCCGGCCCTGATTAGATCTGTATATACAGTTAAAATGATTTCATATACGAAGGCAAAATTAACCGAGGCAAAACTAAATAATGTACCTTCCACGACGCTTGTCCATAAAACGTCGGAGAGAATTCCTTCTTGCTAGTGGAAGATCTGCAAGAAGTGTAACATGAGTAGGAATTTGAAGGTTCTAACATATATTTGGATCAAATACATTAATTTCGATAAAAGGTATAGTCAAGTGCATTATTTTTAAAGACGATGAACCAGTAGCTAAGTATAGTGAAAACCTGTATACACGCATAACTATTGATAAGCAAACGGGATGGGCGGTTGCATTCCTTAAACCACAAGTTGTTATACTCCTTTTCTATTATAGAGTGAATTTGCTATTATTTTCAATTATAGAAAAGAATCCTAATTTATTTTAATGATCGTATAAAATGATTGATCAATCTTTCACGTTATCGTCACAATTTCATGATCATGTCCCACTACTAAGACTAAACACAAATTAATTTAGGGATATATATTGACAAAAATATATCATCAATATTTGTAAAAAATTTAATTAGTGGAACTCTTTTTGTGTAACCGATCAGGAGTATAAATTTCCCTTCGCCTTGGGAAAACTCTGGAAGTATGACCAAATAGTACTCTTAGCTGCACTTTTACCCCTTCACTTGAAGTGTCACCTAAAATACACTTTAGCCCCTAAAAAGATTAGTTACAATTAGGTCCAAAATGTTTAAATTCTTAGCAATTAAGTCCTTGGTGCTATGAAACTCCCCTAGTTTTTTTCTTTTTGTCCTTTATCGGGTAGGTGAGGTCAGCCCCCTTCTTAGTACCTAGTACTCCTATCCAAGAATGGTACAAAACTTGTGGTTATTAATTATAAATTTATAATCAAGATCTTTTCGTCGTTAATACCATATAAAAACTATTAATTAAGTACTTGTATTGCCTATGCTTGATTATATATCATTTATATATAAGTTTGTGGAAACTATTCTTTCAAGGAGATCAAGTTTCATTTACGTGCATATCATCATATCAAAATATATAGCTAAGATTTGGAATATATGTGAGTTCGAAAAAATACCCGCTGCTTGCAACTTGCAAAGGGACGGTAAGTTGAGCCGCTGATCATGATGTGATTTTGCTTCATCCACTTTTAGTGTATTTTTGACGGTGGGAGAAGATTTAGAACTTCTACTTGCTAAAAGCATAATGGCTTTTGCCTAAATTTGGAAAATATAGAAAATTAAATAAAATAAAAAAGAAATATCATAAGAAAAAGAAAAAACAGAAAATTTAAATTGGCAGGCCAAAGAAGTTTAAATGAGTGTGACAACGTAGAATTTATTAATATGATGCTTTATTTTAAGTTAATTTGAAAGTTCTAAAATATTCTGTTTACCTGATCAGTAGAGACATTATCATACACTTCAACATCCCCTGAATAGAAAATTGTGAGTTGTGTTGTTGAAGACTTTTCAGCTGATGAAGTTGGTGGTAGCATTACATCTGGCCTATAATATAACCGGAAAAATACCATTTAGTGAAGTAATTTTGTAATTCTTAATTATTTACTCAAAGTCTCATTTGTCTTTTGACTTTTTGTACCACATATTAAGGCGTGTTATAGAGACACGTTTTAGTATTATTTTTTGTGATTAGATTTTAACATAAAATTTGTGTGTAACTAAAAATTAATTATAAAAAACTTCATAAAAAAAAAAATCAGGTTCTGAGTGTGTAAAAGTTAAAAATCAAATGGGATTCTCATTTTGGACAGAGAATCAAAAACAACAAATATACGAATCAAGAAATGTGACAATTATACTCACTTCATTCCTGAAAGGATGCGTTTTTCCAGAAGAGAAATAGGGCGAGAAGTCCGGCCAAGCTTAGGCGGTATCAAGGGAATGCATGAAGTCCTTGCGATAACCCTGGAACATTCCTCCTCCGTTGTGTTGCCTATATTATGTTGACCTTTTGCAAATAGATATTTTCTAAATAACCCAACGGATTGAGACACTTCCTTTTGATGATCATCATAGCTATTATTCGTAGAATCTTGTTGATGATCGTGAGCCCTACTTTTGTCGAAAATGATATGATCAGAAGCATGTGAGTGATCAGACTTTTCTATCTTGATAATATCTTTTGGAGCTGGGGTGCTGCAAGACATTTCCTGCCAAGAACATGATATTTAACACCATTTAGATCACCATTAAGTATTTAGTAATTAAAAAAAAAAAAAAAAAAACTAATTACCAAACGGAAAGTGAACATATTGCATATAAAAGAAACAACAAATTTAATGGTTTATTTTATGGAAAACATGTTAAAATCTTGAAAACATTAAATTTTAAGTAAATAGAGAGGTGACTACGTATATCTGACATTTTACAAACCCCAATGTTGGAAGCCTTGTTCAGTACTAATTGTGACCTTTTACTATTGGATGTTTGGTATGACAACTAAAGTTGTAAAACAAAATTCTTTCATAGGTCGATGCATATTTCAGTTTAGTTTTCAAAATGATACGAGTCATGCATTTTTCCCAAAAATGTTTTTTGAAAATGTATCAAACTATATATGTATAACACTGAAATGGAGAATTTAAATGTGTATTGCATGAATAGGAAAGATATGAAGCCAGCTAGGAACATATACAAGAAGAGAAAGAACCTGAGGAAAGAAATAATTAACAAGATGAATTAAGTTTAACCATATACATGCATTTTCAAACGGAACAAAATGGACTTTTTTCTAGAGTTCCAGATGAAACTAAATATAACTTCTGTTCTAAAACTCATCTGTTCTTCTAGGCGTTTACAAGAAAAATAATATATATATATATATATATATATATATATATATAGAGAGAGAGAGAGAGAGAGAGAGAGAGAGAGAGAGAGAGGTATTAATTCATAACAAATACTATGAATACTATTTCAAAAAATTCATCTTCCACGATTCAACTCAAGATCTAGCATTCACAACACACCTATCGCTACTCAATTTCTTTTTACCTGCCTCTACTAAAAATAGTAATAAGGATAAATGTCCTAAATATTTTCACTTTAATTAAATTTAAATAATTTCAATGTATAAAATATTTGTATAAATAATTTTTAAATAATAAAATTTAATATTATCAATTATTATAATTATTTAATTATTTAAAATTTAAACTCCATATTATAATACAATTTAATTTAATTAATATAAATTATATTACAAAGTAATATATTGAAATTATTTAAATATAATTAAAGTGGGGCTATTTAAAATATTTTTAAAAATAATTCCCTTACCGCTACTTTTTATTAACAACAACATATGTACTTTATGAAGGTTAAATCTTATATCAAACAAAATTAAAAAATAAATTTATTAAAATAATATTCATAATAATCATTTTTTATCAATCACTACTTTTTTAAAAAATAAAGAGAGATAGCACCTTAATTAAACTTAAATGACAGCAGGTTTACACGGGGCGAGAGATTGGAAGTGACGCCTATAAGCAGGCTACTCGATGGATTCTAGAGAGCAAAAGAAGAAACGTTTTTTAAAATATATTAATTTAAATTTTAATGCACTTGTTCTGTTATCGCTCCATCTGTGTCTGATACAAAAAGAAATATTCCAGTAAATGATTGCTATATGTATTTAATTGAAAAAAAATATCCAGCTCAAGACGGCTGGATTTCTCATCTAACTTGTTATAGTTTCATGCATGTGCAGACTTAAATTGCAGGCCTCACTTAAATATCAATCAATCAATATTAAAATATAACTAAATAAATACTTAATTATTTTTATTGGTCCCAAATTAACTAATTAATTTAATCAAGGATCCTTTTAAGTGACTCAATAGCTAAAAAAAATTTAAAGTTTTTCTGTTTTTATGTGTCATAAATTCATTTACAATTACTTTTTAAATTCACATATTTACAATAATTTTTTAAATTTATAAACTAAATACATTGTATCCATTTTTTTAATTCTTGTTCCAACTAAAATAACATATTGTAATGGCTTCATTTGCAATGAAACAAGTATTATTATTATAAATATTCTTGCTCAAATATAGATGTCATTTTTAAAATTAATTTATCTGATAAATTATTTTTAAGCTTGTATTTTGCACGGATTATTTAGCTTGTAGAAAAAATACTCTTCCCTACTTTCCTCTTTATCTGTCATTTAAGTTTGCCAATAAAAATAAATAAAACTTGTCATTTTAGAAAGTAAAATTTATTTCTTTTTTTTATCTGTTGTGTATAAAATTTATAAAACATACTAATTACTTAGTTTTTCATATTATTTCTAAATTAAGTTCTATTTTTTTTCTCTTTTAACTTTTTCAATGAATTTTAGAAGGATAATATTATGTTTCTTTTATCCAATTTAATCAATCAAAAAAAATAAAATTATATTTCTTAATCTATATATTTTCTCTTAAAATATCAATTAAATAGGACAGAGGGAATACTAATCACCGTATATAGAAGTGTTACTTTTAAAATTTATATGAATTGTAAGATTGCATAGATTATTTAGAAAGTTAAAATGTATTCTAATTCTTAGACTGATGAACTATATTTGATTTGTCTTTCTTGTTCAAGTATCTTTAATTTCTAAGTAAATATATATTAGTAAAACTTGTAAAATAAGTTAAATAATCCTTGCAAAGCACGGATAAACTTAAAAAGTGACTTATCGATAAATTTTAAATATAAAATATTTGAGCAATAATATTTATTATTATTATTATTAGTTTAATTTCAAAAAAAGTCATTATAATAAATCATTTTAATTGAACAAAGAAAAAAGTGATACAATGCATTTGAATTATAAATTTGAGTAGTTATCGTACGTTTATGAATTTGAGAAACCATTGTAAATTAATATATGACACACAAAAACATGAAAATAAAAAAAAAATTTGAATTGCTGAATAAAAAAAAATCTTTTTAATTAGACTATTGAGTTGACTCGAGATAAAAAAAAAACACACAGTATTTATTTTGTTATATTTTAGTATTAATTGATTGATTAATAAAAATTAAGTTTGTAGCACATGGAGTTTCAAGGTTTTTTTTTAATATATAAAAACCAACTTCTTTTTTTTCATACATAAAAACCAAGTCTTATATTCACATAGTTTTAATCAGGACAAAAGATAGGAGTTTAAAACCACACAAAAGGGTCTGATGCCATCTTAACAAAAAGACAAATAATACACAAATATTATTTTTTTCATGTCGGACAAGGCAAAGCATGACTTAGGGGCTGTCTAGTACAGTTGTGACCTAGATAAGATCGATAGTTTTTATTTTATTATGTACAACCTAGTGCGTTGGGAATTTCGGAAAATCCCAAATTATCTGTTTCTTCATAAAAAAAATAATTCGATAAAAAATATTATTATGACTAAAATAACAATAGCAACACAAGTATAATCACGATTTACACAGAAATCATTCTCAAATAAAACAAGAGAAAAATTATAAGATAATATCCGAATAATTTTACTATTTCTTTAAAATTGAGGAATACAATAATATATACTTAGGTTTTAAGCTAACACTAGAGAAATATCAAAAATACAAAAAACAAAAACAAAAACCTTTAGTTTATTACTCTTAAAACAAGCCAAACATATGTTTAAAATATTAGATATTGTCTTTATCTTTTGGGATTAGTGACTCAAGAAATACTGTCAGTAATTGTAACAATAAACTCACACTAGCTTAATACAAAAAATATGTTTATAGCACATAAACGCGCATGGAGATTGTAATATCCCAGATAATTTTAAAATTTTAAATAATATCTTAATTGATTTTATTAAAGGTTAATGTTTAAACCTAGAAGGTGAGAAGGAAGATGTGTAGAAAATGGGTAAACATTTTTTTTAACATAAATTATTTGTTAGAAATTAAATGTGAGAATATTTTAATGATGCATGTAGATAATTTATTTAAGAAAGAAATTCAATTGAGAAGTGAAGGTGAATATATTAATATTTATATATATACACCTATAGTTGAGTTTGTTAGTCAAACAAGATGATGTGTGAAGTAAATTAAATACTTAATAAAACTAATAAATTAATTAGTTTTAGTATGGATTAAAAAGAAAAGTCATGTAATATAATTAATTGAATTAATTATATAAGTTATGAATTAAGGTTATGAGTAACAAGTAGGGAAGTGGAATATTGCCTAGAAGGACAATATTAAGAAGTTAATTAATTATGTAATTTACTTAATTAATAAGTTGTTATAGATGTAAGCCCAATATGGAGATATTTGCATGAAATGGGTAATTAAATAAGAGAGCCAATAAAAAGTAAGTTATGTAGCCCAAACCATTAAAAGTCAAATGATGGTCAATGGTTGGGAGAAGCATTTCAAGTATTGATTGAGTGTAGAGAATTAACTAGTGTCTAGTTAATTGAATAACCCTAGTTGGTTGACAAGAGAGATAGCATTAACCAATCATTGGTTAATTGCTAGATAAATAAATGTGGGGTTAAGAATTAACCGTGGATGGGTTAATTAAGTAACCCAATGTGGTAGAATTAATTATAGCAAATCTAATTGGATTATATTATAAGTCCAATTGAGGTATTAAACTAGGTCAAATTAATTTAACATAATAGTCCATATAATTTAATTTGAACATGGATTTATGTAATAATTAACCAAGCCCAATGCTTGTTTAATTAAATGTAACATAGGGTATTTAATATTAGCCCAATGTAGTAATTAAATTGAGCCCAAACAAATTTAATTGACGAGCCCAATAGAAATATTAAATTGATCCAATGTGGAGCCCAAATGGTAGTCAAAGTTATGGTCAATATATATACATTGGTATATATATATATTGATACTTATATAATGATATAGGATATAAAAATAAAGCCAAATTGGTGTAATTTATTGGCAAATCCCGAATTTTGGAGGGGGGCCCACATGAAAATGTTGAGTGTGGCTTTATTTTGCTTGTTTTACACTCTAAAAGTTGCTTCCAAGCAACCTTGATAGGAGTCATTCATCCTTGTCAATCATCTTGTCCATCCAAGCTATAGTAAGCATGAGTTTAAGCCTTAAATGTCCAAGTGTTGGTTGATTAGTAGGAGCTAATGGAGATTAAGGAAGTACTATAAATATAGTGCTTCACCAATTCATTGTGTTGGTTAGCCATTTTACAAAAATTTCAAGAGAGAAAAGAGAGAGAACTCTAGAGAAAAAGAAAAAGAAAGTTAGATCTTGTAAGCATTGATGGTTGGATGATCTTGGAGCAAGGTTTAAAGATGGAGGTCTCATCAAGAGGAAGCTATCTATGTAAGAAGATTGATCATCCAAGCCTTTTCAAAGTTCTAACAAATAGGATAATCAACAAAAGGTATAAAACATTCTAGCTTGGTATTGTTCTTTGGGTACTATGTAATTTCTTTGGTAGAAAACTAATTTTCAAAATATAAAAGGGTAGAAACATGCTAGATTGATATATCTAGGGTTACATGGGTTTAATATGAATTTTTGGGTGTATTTATGTGGAAAGATTTCATCAAAATCATCAAATAAGTTTTTACCGACGAAAACCAAGTAACCAAAATCATGGCAGCCACTCCCGAAATTTCTGGGCATGATCCGTAAGTCGGATTCATGATCCGTAAATTTATGGTGTTAGATGCGTGGGATATGAAGATTCTCCAAGTGGAATCACTTCGATCCGATTTAAAATGAGCAAGTTATGATTTTTCAACCAAAACACACCCACTGTTTTAGGGCTGTGCACAACAGTCCGGTTTGGAGCCAATTTCCGTGACCAAAACAAATCCAAATTTGATGTTTGATGACAGAAAAATGTAGTTCGGGAAGTTACGAATCCATCGATACCAAATAGGCCTCAATCGGACTTGTGGATTTCATTTTATTCAAGTTCCCGTCGGAGACCCCAAGTCTGGAAAACTCAAAAAGCAATCTGCCTATTTTTTTAAAAAAACCAGCCGGTTCGGTTTTTTTCGGTTTTTCATGATTTCTAGGTAGGGTCGGTTCGGGCATTTTTAGGCCGGTTCTTGGGTTGGTTCCAAAAGAGAAAATGCTTATAATTTTATAAAGAAAATTATCAAAATTTAAAATCCGAATTTTTTTGTAATTTGGTATTTATTAGAATTAATGGTGGATTAAAGCTTACTAAATTGCTAATAATTATGGGAAAATTATTTTTAATTTCAGAAAAATAATATTTGACCTATTGGCATGCTAGTTAAGTGTTATAAAATAAAATTTGAAATTATTGGAGTGATTCACTATATATTAGCTATTTATTAGTGTATAAATAGGCTAATAATCTAATTAAATATTATTTAATAAATATTAAATAATATATGAAGTTATGTAATTAATTAATTATGATTTAATGAATATTAAATAATTATTAAAGGATGTTAAGATAAATAAGTTAGTTATTTATTATTTAATTGCACTTAAATAATAAGTAAAGTTAAATAAATAATTAATTATTATTTAAATTAATATTAAATAATAATTAAAGAATATTAAAGTTAGAAAGCTAATTATTTATTATTTAATTAATATTAAATAATAAGTAAGGTTAATTAAGTAATTAATTATTATTTAATTAATATTAAATAATAATTAAAGGATAATTAAGGTTAATAAACTAATTATTTATTATTTAATATTAAATAATAAGTAAGGTTAATTAATTAATTAATTATTATTTAATTAATATTAAATAATGAGTTCGGATAATTAGTTAATTAATTATTATTTAATTCATATTAAATAATAATTAAATGGTAATTAAGTGGAATAAATTATTACTTAATCGAAAGAAGATTATTAAGTAATTAAAATATATTGATAATATTATTGACTAACTATTAAATGATAATAGTTAAGAATTAAATCATTATTCAATAATTAATAATGATATGTAATTAATTTAAAATATTATTAAAGGATTAATAATATTATTTAGCATTTAATTAACTATTAAATAATAATAGTTAAGAGTTAAATCATTATTAAATAAATAATAATGATAAATAAAGATTTAGAATATTATTAAAGAATTAATAATATTGTTTAACAAGTAATTAACTATTGGGTAATAATAGTTAAGGGTTGAATCGTTATTAAATAACTACTAATGATACGTGAGGATTTCAAATATTATTAAATGATTGATAATATTGATGAACAATTAAATTATTATTAAAATGATTGATAATAATGAGAAGTCAATTAAAATATTATTAAAGGGTAATAATATTAGCAAGCAATTAAATTATTATTAAAAGATTAATCATAATGATTAAGGTAAACTATTATTAAAAATAAATTAATAATAGTAATGATTATTTAAAGTGTTATTTAACAATTAAACAACGTTATAAGTTATTACTAATTGATAGTAAAATTTAAAATATTATCCAAGGTGGGTAATATTATGATAAGTATCGAGATAAATGATGTGATTAAGTTAAACCAAGGGTATGGTCCATTAGTGATTAATTGGTGGATCGACCTAAATAAATATAGGGTCCAAGTTTTAATGCAGTGACATTAATAAATGTCATAATTGCATAGTTTCGAACAAAAGATTTATGGTGTTGAATATGAAACACTGAGTCAAGTCAAAGAGAGACTAAAATATGAAATTAACCTTATTAAATAAAGGGGATGATAAGAAGAAATAAATATCTTTAAAATAAGATTTAGTATTGAGTCAAACTTTGACTGATATTGTGCACCGTTGATCTCACATACCGTGTAGGTGGTGCAAGGAACGTGAAAGATTAACGTAAGCTGGTTATACAAGTTCAGGCAAGTTTTTCAGAATGTGTTGTATTATGTGCATGAAGTATAAGTTTGTTATTAAACTGAGATGTGCTCATACGTGGTTATGTGCAAAGATGTTTTAATGTGCCTTTGTGCAATAAGTTGATTTGAACTGTTGATATGCGGTAGTTGATTTAAGACAATTGTTCTGCATTGAACTATATGTCATGATAGAGGTTAGACATGAAGCATAGATTAAATGCGATGCATGATATGCATGAGCAGTATGTCATAAACTGAAATGCATGAAAAACATGATGTTAGTATAAATTGTAAATTTTATGTGAAGCATGTAATGTGTTATGTGTAGCTGTTGAACTTGCTGAGCCGTCGTGCTCACTCTTGCCTAAACCAACATTTTCAGATAAGGCTAGTTACCTGAAGTTCTCGATAAAGAACAAGGAACAGGAAAATATATTACTTCCATTGAAGATCTAAATATCTATTGTAGATATCAGTCCGAATTGGACAGGTAAATGATTTTGTAGCATAAGACTTAGTTGGTATGTTATATGAGTATTAAATACTCAAATTGATTGTAATATAATGTCGTATCATGTATGATATTGAGACATACTAGGAATGTATAAAGATTTCGATTCTGGAATAGAAAGAGAAGTTGTAAAATTGTAAATAAATGATTACTTAGCAATTATAATATTGTTGTAATTCATGAACAATAAGGAAAAGTAGTACTAGTGTTGAACCGGATCCGAGGTTAAAGGAACCCGGATTTGGGGTTGTCATAAGTTGGTATCAGAGCTGATAGGTTATAAACCTTAGGTAAGAGTACCTTAGGCTATAACCGTAGTAGAAGATAAGTAAAATGATAAATAAATAAACTCCGGAAGAGTTTAAGTAATAAAAGATGAATTTGAAAAATTCATATATAGAAGATTATCCAAAGATGGATTTAAGAAGATATAAGAGAGATGAAAAAGGTCATATTGTACCTAATTTGAAGAAGTGATAGAAAATATCTTATGATAAGATTTTGAGAAGCATAAAGAAATTGCTAATAAGGTCATGAAATGATCTAGAGAAATGAACTCGTAATGAGACAGATGTGCTAAAAAATAAATGGAGAGAATTCGTATTCAGTTAAGAAAATTAGAAGGTTTGTGGGTTTTTAATTGAGAACTCATATTAGTGGCTGAGTTGTACGATTCCTTGTATGGATTTGTGCTTGGTTTTAGAACCACTTAGCTTCCTATATTAATATAGTAATTGAGTTTAACAGTTCTTTGTATGGGCAGAGGATTTGTTCTTAGTTTAACGACCGCTTAACTTTCTATATTGATTAGTGGCCGAGTTGACCAATTTCTTGTATGGGCAGGAGATTGCGTTTGGTTTGACAACCACTTAGCTTCCTATAGTGATAATCAATTTGAACCTGATGTCACGCTATTCGATGTATATATGGTGAGAAGGTGATTCTTTTCTCATTATATATTGGATATGTAGAGAATATTAAAATAAGTACGTGTTCTTAAAACTCATACTGATGGTAAGTTCGTGACTCATAATCGTATGGTGGAACCCCTCAGCGAATGGACGATTTTGGTCTGACTAGGATAAGTTCTCCAACCCATATGATTGTGGCAAGTACCTGAACTCCTAATGTGTGGTAAGTTTGATGAACAATAAGTATGGGTAGAGTTAAGTAGTAAGACTGGAGCTTTACCAGATATAGTTATTAAGCTGAAAAAGAATGCGGAGGAGAAATTTGAGGTATTTTGAGGTTTTAGGATATTCTAAATCTTCTAGCTATGCTAGACTTTGAAATTCTTAAAATCGTACTAAATTCGCACTTTTGTGCTTTTGAAAAGACAAATGTATTTTAGAAATTATTAATGCATTTAATGCAGAGATGATAAACGATGGAGTCATCAATGCAGAGTAACCTAGTGTTGGATGTTTAAAGCCCACTATGGTATGATGTAGTATGACAAAGTCATAAAATGATTTTCAGTATTTTAAAACGTTTAAAGAATAGTCTATGCTAATTGTTTCAGCTAGACAAATTGATTTGAAAATATCAAAATGTATTTATAAAATCATCACACGCCATTAAAGCCATGGTGTGGGGATGAAAAGGACGGAATCCTCAACGTACTGTCAAGATGTGCGGTATCATGAAGTCATGAATTAATGACGGAATCATCAACGTAGTATCAAGATTATGCGGTATCATGAAGTCCTATAAATGAATTTTAGTTATTTTAACTAATCTGAAATGATTTTTGAATCGTAATATACGAACAGTTCAATGATGGGAGTCTTTGTCATTTATTTTGACTGGACACTTTTGGTCAGAATTGACTCAAGTTTATTATCCAATCCAAATTATTTTGGAACGGAATTTTGTAGTAAGTCTGAGGTGAACAAGTGCAAAAACAAATATATTCTGTCGGCTAAAGCAGATATATTTTTGTCGGCATATAGCTCCGACTGGCGCCTAACAACTAAGACGTTCTGCACGACGTATGGTACAATAGACTGATCACCTAGCGTACACCTATGGAATGTTTTCAGTCCTTGTGATTGATAAACACTCTTTTTATAAGTATTTACAGGGATAAATACTATTTATTCGGAATTCAGTTAATTTCATTCGGATGTTCACAGTCTTGATGACCCCTCAGCATATTATGAAAGTTTTAATGAATATTTTAATTTTCAATTTATTCTTCTGTAAGATATTGATTTTCAATTTATTCTTTTGCAAGATATTCCATTGTTCTGGAATTATGAGTTTAGAAGTATGAACTTCCTAGAAAAGGGTGGTCATAGAATTTGATGAGTAAAGAGATATTCTCAGTGATGAAAATTGGTAGAATTGTGTATGAGATAATTTCGGGGACGAAATTCTTATAAGAAGGGGTGAATGTAATATCCCAGATAATTTCAAGATTTTAAATAATATCTTAATTGATTTTATTAAATGTTAATGTTTAAACCTAGAAGGTGAGAAGGAAGATGTGTAGAAAATGGGTAAACATTTTTTTTAACATAAATTATTTGTTAGAAATTAAATGTGAGAATATTTTAATGATGCATGTAGATAATTTATTTAAGAAAGAAATTCAATTGAGAAGTGAAGGTGAATATATTAATATTTATATATATACACCTATAGTTGAGTTTGTTAGTCAAACAAGATGATGTGTGAAGTAAATTAAATACTTAATAAAACTAATAAATTAATTAGTTTTAGTATGGATTAAAAAGAAAAGTCATGTAATATAATTAATTGAATTAATTATATAAGTTATGAATTAAGGTTATGAGTAACAAGTAGGGAAGTGGAATATTGCCTAGAAGGACAATATTAAGAAGTTAATTAATTATGTAATTTACTTAATTAATAAGTTGTTATAGATGTAAGCCCAATATGGAGATATTTGCATGAAATGGGTAATTAAATAAGAGAGCCAATAAAAAGTAAGTTATGTAGCCCAAACCATTAAAAGTTAAATGATGGTCAATGGTTGGGAGAAGCATTTCAAGTATTGATTGAGTGTAGAGAATTAACTAGTGTCTAGTTAATTGAATAACCCTAGTTGGTTGACAAGAGAGATAGCATTAACCAATCATTGGTTAATTGCTAGATAAATAAATGTGGGGTTAAGAATTAACCGTGGATGGGTTAATTAAGTAACCCAATGTGGTAGAATTAATTATAGCAAATCTAATTGGATTATATTATAAGTCCAATTGAGGTATTAAACTAGGTCAAATTAATTTAACCTAATAGTCCATATAATTTAATTTGAACATGGATTTATGTAATAATTAACCAAGCCCAATGCTTGTTTAATTAAATGTAACATAGGGTATTTAATATTAGCCCAATGTAGTAATTAAATTGAGCCCAAACAAATTTAATTGACGAGCCCAATAGAAATATTAAATTGATCCAATGTGGAGCCCAAATGGTAGTCAAAGTTATGGTCAATATATATACATTGGTATATATATATATTGATACTTATATAATGATATAGGATATAAAAATAAAGCCAAATTGGTGTAATTTATTGGCAAATCCCGAATTTTGGAGGGGGGCCCACATGAAAATGTTGAGTGTGGCTTTATTTTGCTTGTTTTACACTCTAAAAGTTGCTTCCAAGCAACCTTGATAGGAGTCATTCATCCTTGTCAATCATCTTGTCCATCCAAGCTATAGTAAGCATGAGTTTAAGCCTTAAATGTCCAAGTGTTGGTTGATTAGTAGGAGCTAATGGAGATTAAGGAAGTACTATAAATATAGTGCTTCACCAATTCATTGTGTTGGTTAGCCATTTTACAAAAATTTCAAGAGAGAAAAGAGAGAGAACTCTAGAGAAAAAGAAAAAGAAAGTTAGATCTTGTAAGCATTGATGGTTGGATGATCTTGGAGCAAGGTTTAAAGATGGAGGTCTCATCAAGAGGAAGCTATCTATGTAAGAAGATTGATCATCCAAGCCTTTTCAAAGTTCTAACAAATAGGATAATCAACAAAAGGTATAAAACATTCTAGCTTGGTATTGTTCTTTGGGTACTATGTAATTTCTTTGGTAGAAAACTAATTTTCAAAATATAAAAGGGTAGAAACATGCTAGATTGATATATCTAGGGTTACATGGGTTTAATATGAATTTTTGGGTGTATTTATGTGGAAAGATTTCATCAAAATCATCAAATAAGTTTTTACCGACGAAAACCAAGTAACCAAAATCATGGCAGCCACTCCCGAAATTTCTGGGCATGATCCGTAAGTCGGATTCATGATCCGTAAATTTATGGTGTTAGATGCGTGGGATATGAAGATTCTCCAAGTGGAATCACTTCGATCCGATTTAAAATGAGCAAGTTATGATTTTTCAACCAAAACACACCCACTGTTTTAGGGCTGTGCACAACAGTCCGGTTTGGAGCCAATTTCCGTGACCAAAACAAATCCAAATTTGATGTTTGATGACAGAAAAATGTAGTTCGGGAAGTTACGAATCCATCGATACCAAATAGGCCTCAATCGGACTTGTGGATTTCATTTTATTCAAGTTCCCGTCGGAGACCCCAAGTCTGGAAAACTCAAAAAGCAATCTGCCTATTTTTTTAAAAAAACCAGCCGGTTCGGTTTTTTTCGGTTTTTCATGATTTCTAGGTAGGGTCGGTTCGGGCATTTTTAGGCCGGTTCTTGGGTTGGTTCCAAAAGAGAAAATGCTTATAATTTTATAAAGAAAATTATCAAAATTTAAAATCCGAATTTTTTTGTAATTTGGTATTTATTAGAATTAATGGTGGATTAAAGCTTACTAAATTGCTAATAATTATGGGAAAATTATTTTTAATTTCAGAAAAATAATATTTGACCTATTGGCATGCTAGTTAAGTGTTATAAAATAAAATTTGAAATTATTGGAGTGATTCACTATATATTAGCTATTTATTAGTGTATAAATAGGCTAATAATCTAATTAAATATTATTTAATAAATATTAAATAATATATGAAGTTATGTAATTAATTAATTATGATTTAATGAATATTAAATAATTATTAAAGGATGTTAAGATAAATAAGTTAGTTATTTATTATTTAATTGCACTTAAATAATAAGTAAAGTTAAATAAATAATTAATTATTATTTAAATTAATATTAAATAATAATTAAAGAATATTAAAGTTAGAAAGCTAATTATTTATTATTTAATTAATATTAAATAATAAGTAAGGTTAATTAAGTAATTAATTATTATTTAATTAATATTAAATAATAATTAAAGGATAATTAAGGTTAATAAACTAATTATTTATTATTTAATATTAAATAATAAGTAAGGTTAATTAATTAATTAATTATTATTTAATTAATATTAAATAATGAGTTCGGATAATTAGTTAATTAATTATTATTTAATTCATATTAAATAATAATTAAATGGTAATTAAGTGGAATAAATTATTACTTAATCGAAAGAAGATTATTAAGTAATTAAAATATATTGATAATATTATTGACTAACTATTAAATGATAATAGTTAAGAATTAAATCATTATTCAATAATTAATAATGATATGTAATTAATTTAAAATATTATTAAAGGATTAATAATATTATTTAGCATTTAATTAACTATTAAATAATAATAGTTAAGAGTTAAATCATTATTAAATAAATAATAATGATAAATAAAGATTTAGAATATTATTAAAGAATTAATAATATTGTTTAACAAGTAATTAACTATTGGGTAATAATAGTTAAGGGTTGAATCGTTATTAAATAACTACTAATGATACGTGAGGATTTCAAATATTATTAAATGATTGATAATATTGATGAACAATTAAATTATTATTAAAATGATTGATAATAATGAGAAGTCAATTAAAATATTATTAAAGGGTAATAATATTAGCAAGCAATTAAATTATTATTAAAAGATTAATCATAATGATTAAGGTAAACTATTATTAAAAATAAATTAATAATAGTAATGATTATTTAAAGTGTTATTTAACAATTAAACAACGTTATAAGTTATTACTAATTGATAGTAAAATTTAAAATATTATCCAAGGTGGGTAATATTATGATAAGTATCGAGATAAATGATGTGATTAAGTTAAACCAAGGGTATGGTCCATTAGTGATTAATTGGTGGATCGACCTAAATAAATATAGGGTCCAAGTTTTAATGCAGTGACATTAATAAATGTCATAATTGCATAGTTTCGAACAAAAGATTTATGGTGTTGAATATGAAACACTGAGTCAAGTCAAAGAGAGACTAAAATATGAAATTAACCTTATTAAATAAAGGGGATGATAAGAAGAAATAAATATCTTTAAAATAAGATTTAGTATTGAGTCAAACTTTGACTGATATTGTGCACCGTTGATCTCACATACCGTGTAGGTGGTGCAAGGAACGTGAAAGATTAACGTAAGCTGGTTATACAAGTTCAGGCAAGTTTTTCAGAATGTGTTGTATTATGTGCATGAAGTATAAGTTTGTTATTAAACTGAGATGTGCTCATACGTGGTTATGTGCAAAGATGTTTTAATGTGCCTTTGTGCAATAAGTTGATTTGAACTGTTGATATGCGGTAGTTGATTTAAGACAATTGTTCTGCATTGAACTATATGTCATGATAGAGGTTAGACATGAAGCATAGATTAAATGCGATGCATGATATGCATGAGCAGTATGTCATAAACTGAAATGCATGAAAAACATGATGTTAGTATAAATTGTAAATTTTATGTGAAGCATGTAATGTGTTATGTGTAGCTGTTGAACTTGCTGAGCCGTCGTGCTCACTCTTGCCTAAACCAACATTTTCAGATAAGGCTAGTTACCTGAAGTTCTCGATAAAGAACAAGGAACAGGAAAATATATTACTTCCATTGAAGATCTAAATATCTATTGTAGATATCAGTCCGAATTGGACAGGTAAATGATTTTGTAGCATAAGACTTAGTTGGTATGTTATATGAGTATTAAATACTCAAATTGATTGTAATATAATGTCGTATCATGTATGATATTGAGACATACTAGGAATGTATAAAGATTTTGATTCTGGAATAGAAAGAGATGCTGTAAAATTGTAAATAAATGATTACTTAGCAATTATAATATTGTTGTAATTCATGAACAATAAGGAAAAGTAGTACTAGTGTTGAACCGGATCCGAGGTTAAAGGAACCCGGATTTGGGGTCGTCACAGAGATTCAAGTTTTTTAATGTCCCGTAAAGAATCTGATGCCATTCTAAGAAGAGGACAACGCACAAATTAATATTTTCATGTCGGACAAGGCAAATCATGATTTAGTGGTTGTCTAGTGCATGCAGTTGTGACCTAATTAAATAATTCTATGCCAAATTTATCATTTTTGAGATCTACAGAACTACTCTTTGATTACATTCTATGCTTGGCTATGCGTTGAGCAATCCGACTAAAAGTTACAAAATTTTTAATAGAAATTTTGGAGGCATCCCCTGGCCTGCCATGCACGAGAGGAACCTTTATAATGTATTATTATACTTTCCGTTTTACAAAAATGAGTCTTATTTATTTTTATTTTGTTAAGAAAAAAAAATCCTATTTCAATGATAATGTAAATTAAGAGAACTGACATTTTCATATATATTTTTGATGATCCTCACTCGTTTGAGCATAAAATGGGTGACATCTTCATGTGAGAGGAAATCATATAGAAATATCAAAAACATGTGTGAAGCTAATAGTTTCCTAAATTAAATGATAAAAAGTTTTAAATTTAACGTCTCAATTTCATTATCATGCTATTATTACTAAACTAAACACATTCAAAAAAATTAAGATAACCATGAAACAAATATATATTCTTAAAATTTTAATATCTCACCACGTTGATCCATCTCATGTCTTCCACAAAAATTGGAATTCAAATGACAAATGCTTATTCTTGACATGAATGTTTCTTTTAACAAGCTTATTGTCAAATGCATTAAGTTGCCTTTGAACCCTCTTCCAACGAACAATTATTTAGGAATAAACCACTGACCAAAATTCGAATTTTTTGAAGAGTGAATTGTTGAAGCATGTTCAATTCCATGAAATAAATTTCTTCTTATTGGAATAAAATGCCTTTTTTTTTTTGTGGCAATTTTTGTTATTAAAACCCAAATCATAAAAATATAGCAAATTCAAAATATATTAATAGAACCACGATTTCATGGTAGTTCTTTTGGAGGTTCATTTTTTTTGGAAAATATATACTCTTTCTGTTACCTTATAAAGAGTGTCAGTTGCCGAATTATTTTGCTATAATAAAACTTTTATTCTTTTTTTTTATAATAAAATAAAAATGAAATTATGTAATCAAGTTTATTATTACAATTTCATGACATCGCCATAAATTTAAGGCTAAACATAAAATAAAAAATAAAAAAAGTCTCCATAGTTTATAAATTTTACAAATGCGACTCTTTTTGTGGATGAATAAAGTATTTTGTAGTAGTTTAGTTTGAACAGCTTGACGAATCTCTTCAAGTTTCGTTTGTGATCAAATCTCCCTGTTTCGGTTCATTTTTGGTGCCTTTTTTTTCTCTTTTTTATCTTGATAGATTTTTTCCCCCTTTTTGGTGCCTGTTAATTGTCTTGGTTTTCTTTTTTCTTATTTTGGGTGTTTTGGATCTGGAATAGGCATGCCTAAAAAAGTTATGGAATAGGTTCTCGTGCTTCCTCTTTTGGTGGATTATTGAATTTATTCTTGATGATGGAAGTGTAACTGTAAGTAAATAGGGCGACCCCAGGTCGTTATACACAACCTTTTTATTAATATTCACAATATTTAATAATAAAATATTGCTAAAACTCAATATATTTAAAAAAAATTATAACTTTCTTTATTCCCTGAAACGTAATCTTTACATCAACTTTCTTAATCTCAAGATCATACATATCATGATCTAATTTATTATAATAATTGTTAGTACACAAAAACTTACACTCTAATAATAAGTCATTATAATTATACATTGACTTTTTTTTATCTGATCAAGTCCAATCATATTAGCACTCGTCTAACGTAAGTTCGTCTTTTATTATAATTACATGGTCTCTAAACAAGAATATTACACCAGTATAAGTATCCCAAAAATTTTACATCTAAAGGATATTATTATCTCACACCATAGTTACAATACTAGGGCCACCTTAATATCCATTATCAATCCCGATGGCAAAGTTATTACCAAATTAAAACTTTAATCCTGTTAGGTCATTAAGCATTTCTTGTTTCTTGGTCTTTACTGTAAACCTCATATGCCAACATTTATCTCCATAAATACCACTTAAAGACATTAAGTAATTAAAATTATTACAAAATATCTCTACATAAATCAAGTGTATTAACCTTTATAAGAATACAACAACTATATCTCAAAGATTAGCATCAAATGCTAACTACATAACTTATTAATTTTGTTTAATTAAAACTTACAACATCAATTTGTTTCATCATCGCAATCTTTACATCTTCTCTTAACTCACAAAATCATATATATTATGTTTTGTTCAATTACAAAGTAGTGATTAACTAATACCTCATCAATTGACTTTAAGTCTAACTGTTATACAAAATCTTCTCTTATCTTTCAAGTTCGTTATTAATGACGCTCGTCTAGCTTAACCAAAAGTTATATGAACTAATACAAGTTTTATAACTTTTACAATTACAATCAATATAGCTACCTCCACAGGTTTACAACAATATATAAAATATTTCTGATGACAGAGTTTAACACCAATAATATAAGTGTCAAACAATTTTATACCTTATCAAGCTTACATTAATCTAACACATTTGTCATATTACCCTATTTGGTATTACAATGAATTATTCTTCATTTGCATCTAAGCAATAACTCATCCTTACTCTTTAGCTTTATCGGAACATTCGAGCTTTCCGTACTTCGCTAAAAATATTAGTTTATACAACGATGAGCACGACGGCTCAGCAAATCCAATAGTTATCACATAATACATAACAATATTTTATCATGATTCATGCATTTTATGCTTTGAAATTTATACATATCTTATGCATATCATGCTTTGCATTTAAATCTATGCTTCATGCTTTTCATGTACAGCATTTATCATATCATACAGTTCAATATAGAACAAGTATCTATTATCATTAAATGCACATCAAACATTTATAACACATTATTGCAAAAAGGCACATTAACTCATGTTTACACATAAAAATATATAACACATAGGAGCAAGTTGTGAAAGACTTGCCTAGCTCGCTTATCCTACTTATGCTAACGTCTTGCATTTCTTGCACGACCTACATTTTTAATATTGTCGGTATACACATTTATTATCAACATGATATGGTATACCATTTCTTTTTAATTATTTTCCAACCATGACTTTTTACTAGCTTATTTTATTAGTCTTTAAATCCTTTATAAGTTCAATTTATTAATCCAAAAGTTAGTTTAGGTAATACTCGACTGGGTTCTGCTTAACTTAACTGCACAACGAGCAAAAACTGTTCTATGACCCAAAACATGACCTAACTCTTCTGTTTCTTAATAACAGATTAAACCAAACACTCAAAGCAGACAATCTTACCTGTCTGTTTATTCATAAACTAAACAGACACCTCAAAGCAGACAGTCTAACCTGTCTATTTATTAACAAAATCTTATATACATGAACTTAGACTAAAGCAAACAGCCTCACTACCTGTCTGTTTATTAACAAAATCTTATATACATGAACTTAAACTAAAGTAAATAGCCTCACTACCTGTCTGTCTATTAACAAATTCTTACAGACATGAACATATACTAGGCAGACAAGTTTACCCTGTCTAGTTTAACTTAGACTGCACAACAAGCCTTGATTCTGTATTTTTTACTAATCCAAACAATAAAGCGACAGACCTACCCTGTCTGTTTATTAACAGATTTTCTTTTACAAAATATTATTTTTAATTATATAATAACTTCTTATTTCTGCACTCTTTATTCGTACTGGATATTTGGCTCATGCTGTGTTTTTCTTCCGACAGGGTTTGCAAGGGGATTCAAGGGCAAGTGTGAAGAGAGTTTCTTTTTGTTTTGACATTCTGCTTAGAGTTTCTTTGTGCGTAACCTCCCATTCCACTAGTCGGAAAGGGGGTGTTACACATATATAGCCCAATGGTTGCAAATTCTTCCGTTAGCATGATCGACCGATGCAACCTAGAGCAATGCAAGTGATACCTGGCCTATTGAGGAGGCTTAGAGCTCTTGAAAATCAAATCAATAACTTTAACCATAAAGAGAGAATATATTGATTTATAATATTGTGTAGTTGAATTTTTATGGCATGAGATTTCATCTACAATATTAAAGAAGGGGATAGGTCTATCCATGAATAATGGTGAAAATTTAGGTTTAAAATATGAAGAGTTTGGGATTGGTGAAAGAAAGAAGGGGCTGAGAATTACTATCCTCTAATTTTGTAATGTAATGAAAACCTATTAATAAAATATTGTCCTGTTCTGTTAATTTGAAATGGCCTGTCATTATCTAATTGAGCAATTGTAATGCTAAATTTTTGTTCATTGTAATACTCTGTTTTGATGCATTTGTAATGCTCTGTTTTTGTACATTTGCAAAGCCTATTTTTCATACTTATAAACTCTAGTATAAGAACAAACTTCACATTACATAATAACAAGTCTTAAACCACACATACTAATCATCCCAATGTTCATATTCAATAAGTCCTCTTAAACCTTTCATAATAATCATCCCCAAAGCTTATATAATAACAAGTCTTAAACCTTATAATAACAAGTCTTAAACTTTACATAATAATCGTCCCAAAAGATATTAGAACCATATAGTTTATATTACATATATAAACATCAAACACCACAGTTTAGGTGACATAAACTACATTCCAAAAAGGAATTTAGTAATTCTAAAAGCCTACATATAACTTAAACATGTGTTCATCAATTCTTAGGTTGCTTTCCTTTGATGCTTATTGCTTGCACAGTCTTTCCAAGGTTACTTAGATTTACATATTTCTTGTCATTCTTCAATATGAATAGAGTTCCTTTGAAAGTATAGTTTGTTTTAGGGCATCCAATATTATGGCATATGATTGCCCTTTGACCTAATACGCTAGTTGGTTGAGTCCATAGCATCAATTTCAACTGAGATTTTCCCTTAATCGCATTCATATTGAAGAACTGCAGTTCGATTTGATGAAGAACCCTAGTTTACTCTAAATCGCTCTTAGCCCTAAGTTTAAATTTTAACAATCGACACAACTGATAATGAGTTAATGAATTTCATATTTATATTCATATAGGCATATTATAATACATATAAATACATGTACAAGTATGTTTAAATTGTATTAAAAAAGTCAAAGATAGTCAAATCCTCAAACCGCGTCTAATAACTTGACATGAAACATCTCTAACGACAAATTTGTTGGAACTAAAAAATAAGAACAACATTATTTTTTTAATATATTTTAAGATAACAATTGATGATAACCATACTTAGGAGTGCAAATTAATTTCCGCGTATATTTGGAAGAGACAACTTTGTCGTTAGCCACACTATTTATTTTCCACTTTTTTATATTCATATTTTATCATCAAAGCGCATTATTCGATATAGTGTGATTATAGATATGTATTATTAGTCAAAAAAGAGGGTGGGGAAGAAATATATCAGTACAATGGGGGTCAGAAGAAACTAGGAAGATGGCACTCAATCTCTTCAATGAAATTTACAATGACAGAGATGGGGAAATTACCTTCAACGAATTCATGATTCATGCACATATATACAAACTAAAATGTCCACACATGCACGTGCAGACAGCTAGCAATAATTGAAAACCTACAAAATTGTCAAATAAATTGCCACTTTCTAGCCAGTAATATCTACTACCTCATATATACAAGAAAGAAAAGCAAAAAAGAAAAAGGAAATACACGGGATGGAATAACTTTTTTCTAGTGGAGAGCAAAAAGGTGAACACTTCACAAATGGGGTTCTATCATAATTTTTTCACATAGAAGCTTGACGATTCTTTCCTTTTTCTTTTTGAAATATCAACCACCCAAATATCAGGATGGGCCGTTCTTGTCTTTAAGATATCTTTTTATTAATAAATATATAAATAAAAGAGAATTAGGATTTAATCAATTACATATTTTACCTGATTTCTTTTAATCCATTAATATCACAAACATAATATTACATTTAGTTACACATTAAAATTTATCGCAACAGTTATATTTTTAGTATTAATTTTAAAAAGCAATACAAAAGACCATGGCGACGCAGTATTTTTTTTCGTCTTATATCAAAAAATATATATATTGTTATTAAGTACTGGTATATGGATTAGGGTGATGTTAGACAAAAAAATTCACTTATGCCAACTTGATTTTAAAATTTTTGATTTTAAAGTGGGTCAATTAAACAAAATTGCCAGTTAGTATAAATTTAAGTGAATGTACCAACTCATTCGAATTTGAGTATTGATAAATAAGATGGTCTACATGTGATTAAGTAAAATTGGCCCTAAATTGAAATTCCAAAAGTTCGGGAGTTTGTATGAACGAAGGGAAAGTGTTAAGCATCTCAAATTTTCGTGGAACACAATTACCGCTTTCCTATTATTTTCACTAAAATTAATATAAATTGCCTTAAAAGTCATTCCATGAAAAGTGCTATGTTACGCCCCCTGTTGTGTGTTCATTATTTATTTTTTTCTTCACATCTATAAATTTTGTTTGACTTGGCGAAACGAAGAGTAAGAAGAAAATAATGGTTGCCTTGAGTCGGGTTACTGTTGTTTGTACCTTTTTATAGAAAGTTTCATTGGTTTACATTGTTATTTTGAAAAATTATCCAGTGCTCCAAGGGTATTGCTACGTAGTGATTTAAGTTAAACATATGCTGTCATTTCAGCATGTGCAGTAGGTCCAAGGATCCTCAAAGAATGGGAGCAATTATTCCATCTCAAGAAGGAGCTTCCAGAGGGCAAGTGAGAACAGGAGTGGGTCAGGGAAGCAACAAGGGCAGCATTATCCTTCTTACCCAGGAATGCCGCCCCCTCAAGTTCAGTTTTAGCAGCCATTTTATCCGCTTTATGGGTATATGCCGCCTCCGCCTCCGCCTTATCAACAATACCCTCCACCTCCTTATCACTCCCATGCACCCCCACAAGCTCCCAGCGGTCACCAAGAAGCACTTGGGTTGGCACAACAATGATTTATGTAGTGTTTATGAAGTTATTTTGAATTTAATTAGGTGGACTTGAGCTTGTTCTCTATTCATCAGTATATGCTGTTTTACCCTTATTTTTAATGTCATTACCTGGCTGTACTGTCCCTACTGCGTCAACATCATATATAAATCAGCATCATGAAATTTTTTCCAAATAATATTTTTCTCATACATCGAGCTGGCAAATCATGTGTTGTGCACATGTATGTTGTCCTCATTAATTAGTTTTTAATCATGTTACCAATAGATTAAGCAGGAAGAAGAGAACAGCTTCCATTATGGAAACCAGCTGTAAGTTGGAGGATAGGGCTTTTATATAGCCTAAAGTTACTACTTACTAGTACCTCTCCAAAGAATTTCACAGTTTTGGGGTGTCATTTTTTTCTTATTTTTTTGGTAATATGGGTTCATAGTTTCAGTCATAGCTAGCACCCAAACTAAAGAGAACCTCATGCCCTATTTGGTATTGAATGACACCTTACAACGACAATTGCATGGCATGAACCCCAACCTTTTGCTATGCGAAGTGAGAGCTAAGCTTTGTCGGTTGGGGATGCCTTAAATTTATGCTAATCACATACCAAAGGAAGTATTAGTATTAGAGGATATCTTCTTCTTGACAAAGTTATAGCGTATAAACTTGACTGCATCAAATAATAATTAGCATTCATAAAAAAGTGGGAAAATGAAGGAAATAATTTCACTACACGACCTCAGCTCAATTATACAAGTAGTAAATTGGAAAATTAAAAAATTTAAATGAAAAAGACCAAGAACTCCATGCCTGCATCTACAAGGGTTAGTCAACTCTTCCACAGTGAAAAACACAGAAATATGGACAACTTATTTAGTTGCAGTGACAGGGTAACAAATTATACCATGTCTTCTAGTAGGAAAAACCACAAACAACGATCTGCAAATAAGCCCAATTCCAATAGGAACTATATCCAATACCTCCTGAGTTTCGTGTCCAGGAATTGGGTAAAAGCATCTCAATATATTCTTATCCTTCAAAGCTGCTGCTACAAACACAAGCACAGACAAAACTGCATGAACCACATCAATGAGCCTTAGTCTGTACTTTCTTAGGTCAGGAAGCTGCCTGGAACAATCGTCAGCCGGGTAGTCAAAAGGCCACATCCTTTGAACTTTGTGTTAAAAATTGTACCTTATTCTATATTTTGGAGACTTAATTATTGTTAAGATTGGGTTTGAATAAAACCTATTAGTGGACATAATTTAATACGATATAAAGGTATAATTTATTTCTCTAATCGTGGAGAATAAGAGAAAACTTCATTTAATTTGTATAGAAATCATTTGGTTTGTACCTATAATGAGACATTTAATAAGGTGCAAGGTTGTTTGATAAAACTAATTCTTTCTTATCCCATTTAATAGAAAAAGACTACCCGTTACTTTATAATTAAATACAAGTGGCATAGTCTTATTTTATTTTAGAACAAAAAAAAATAGTAAAAACTATTCAAATTCTATTTAACTATTAATATTACTAATGTGTAACTTACAATATATATGCATGTATATATGTGTACGTGTGTGTGTATGTATATATATATATATATATATATATATATATATATATATAAGAAAATACTAAACACTTGGAATAATTTCTCTTTTCCACATTTTTATCTTCTACAAACATCAAATTATCAGAAAGAAGTGTTCGTCTAGAACAAATGTGAATTGTTATCACAAGTTTGTTCAGTTTTGAGACTTGACATACATCCTGAAGGTATATCGTTTGCAACTCGTAGCAAACCGATCGTGATGAAAGCGATAAAGATCTTAAGGATATGAATCACCCGTGTCATGTCTTCTACTATGATTTTGATTATATGAAACTACGATTCTAACAATTTGAAGGTGGTGAAGCCGTAGAAAAGGTTGCCATCGAAGGTTTTGAAGTTATCGGTGAAGCAGGCCAGGAGGTGGCCAAGAAGGCGAGGAGGAGGAAGGTGGCGGAGTCGCATGAGCCGTTGTTGGTGAAGATTGGTGTCAGGTGTTGGAAGGCTAAGAGGGTGCGTGGGGAAAAGGTTGGCTAGGTTTGACGTGCTTGTTAGGGTTTGAGATATTGCGCGTTGTGAGAGTGAGAGGGCGGTGGCAGTGGTGTCCGGGTGGTACCGGTGGTGGTGGTTGGTGTTTGCCTTAGCCTGACAGACATTTTTAGGGTTTAATTTATAGAAGATGGATTAAGTTAAAAAAATATTAATTGTGGGTGGTGGTGGCTGCGATGGTGATGTTGGTATTAGCGGCTGCAAAATGTGGAAAGGAGAGGGATGTTTTGGCGTATGGGGCTAGCTAGTTGTCGTGAGGGAAAGTGGAAAGAGAGTAGAGCTATAACAACAAGCAATACATATGTTTATCGAAATAAAGTTCGTTACTTGACTTGAAAGGCAGAAATGTTTATATAATGTAACTTGCTTGACCGCTTAAATTACTTGAGAGTCTTCCACGTTCATTTATTGACTACTACTCAAAAAAACATAATTTAAATAATAAAATGATAAAATAATCACAATATCATTAATAAAATTAATTAAAAATCATTTGACACAATGATAGCACGATATCTTTAATTATTTTGGGCTATTTTTTTTTTTATATATAAAAAAAGTGATTATTTTGGGCTGGTATTGTTTGAAGCTTTGTTTATAATTAGAGTTGGGCGGTTTGATTACGTAATAGGCTTGATAGAAAGATATGCTTGTTGGCTTATATATACTTAGTATAATAAGTAACAAGTAAGTCGCGTCTAATCAGATTTGACAGTCCAATATTAATCTTGTTTTTAGGAATAAGGTAATATAATTTGCTACTCCCTCTTCTCTAAAATCAAAAATATATATATTTTTTTTGTTTGTTTTAATATTATAGACATATTTTTATTTTTTGAGACATAAAATACTTAATTTGCCCTTTTTTAATCTTTGAGATAACCACTAGTAAACATTATTTGCCATTGGATTTTGAGATTTTGATTTAACACTTATTTTTGGAATAAACTCAATAGCAATACGAAAAAGGAAAAGTGAAAGGTGTAAGGTTGCTAAAGCCCATAAACTCTCGCTACGCTTATAATGCTATGGTGACAAAAAATAACTATAAAAAATTAAATACAAAATAATATATTAAATTATAATTAATAGATATTCAACACCAAAGTATCATTGTTTATATTTATGGTAGACTGGGGACTGGGCCTGTTTAAGTTACTTAAATCTATAGGATGGTTTCGGCTATTTCTTTAGCTTACCGAATATAGTAGGTTATTAATAATTCGGCCCAAAAAAGATTGAAAACTATTATTTCCCCTGAATGAAACAAATATTTGGCTGGGTCATTATTAATTTATTAGGATGAGGCCCAAACAAATTTAAGGCTCGTATTAATCCACGGAGCACGGCGAAAGGAACTCATTTCCTTCCTCTTGGTTTACGTTGTTTGTTTGTTTTGTTTTGTTTTGTTTTATATCTCTGTGTAATATGTTTTTCAATTACAATTTTAATTTTATGGTTGAATCCTATTTTTTTGCAAAAGGCTAAAAAAAATCATTACTGAAATATCCCCTAATCCAAAAGGTAGTATGGATATCATATTTTATACACGACTGATATGCATATTTTTTTTTTTGTTAATTTAGATTAAAATTTAAATACACACACTCTATCTTGACATGTCAAGACTCAATTCCTAAGTTATCATATTTCATACATTATTAGTTACACAACTAACCTGGAGCACGAATACAAAATTTAGTAGAAACAAAGAGAGAAAAAATCTTCTTGACTCGAGAAATAATATCATAACCTCAGTTTTCTTCACAAATAAAAGTAATGTTTTGAAACACGAATCGAACCGCCAGGTCGGACCGGTTGAATCAGGATCCGGTTCACTTTTCGATCAGGTTAAACAAATTTGGTCAAAAATCAGTTGAACCGATTTTGAATTTTTTTTTTTTTTTTTTTACAAATTTTTTTTTAGCAATATTATAACATAATTTCACTATATTTTAGCTTATAAAAAATTAGATATTTTAAAATTTTATTAATTATTAATAATATATATTTTTATATATTTATAACGTCACTGATTCAATAACGGTTCGACTACTACTTGAACCAATAATCCATCTACTCGGTATCATTTTTGGTTCGATGACCAATCCCGATTTTAAAAACATTGAATAAAAGTATCAAAATATGATCATTGTAGAAGATCTAGAGACATGTCCAATTAACATGCTTATATGCTAGACTTTTCTCAAATTGAGTAGATAATAATAATAATGCACATTTGTGATTTAAACCCTTGAAAAAATTACAAATGGAAAGAAAAAAACAGAGGTAATAAAGGAGCCAAGGGTAAGAAAGACAAATAAAAAGGTCATTGACTTATTGAGTCACCGGGCATATAAAATAAAAATTAA
This sequence comes from Hedera helix, assembly GCA_947179155.2. NCBI lineage: Eukaryota > Viridiplantae > Streptophyta > Magnoliopsida > Apiales > Araliaceae > Hedera > Hedera helix. The sequence continues at coordinate 43,764,774 of OX359272.1, read as the reverse complement.
AGAGAAAAGCACTAAAGTACTTTTTCTTGCAGTCCAAGTACTTTTAACGCTAGTCTTCTTCTTTGATCTAAAATCACTCATCCTCCCCTGCATTTTAGTTTAGCCATCATCATCAGGTATGTACCTCAGTTTTCTATCTTTTAATTTATTGGGCAGGTACCTGTATATAAAAATTATTCGTTTCCAATTTCCTTTTTCTGTCTGTTGGGTATCTTATAACTCTCATAGTCTTTCATATTTTAGTTGCTTAACTTCACCCTTACGTTGATTTCTTTTTTCTCACACTTAGTGATTACTCCACTATTAATGTCTTGGTTTTTGTCTTAATTCTTCTATATCTTCTTTTGGTGTGGATGCTGCAATATGAGCTATTATAATCAGCACTGTAAGTAATATCTGGGCTGATAGGATATAGGCGTAACAGTGATTAGAAATGTCATTTGGTGCTTGATTGGTATTTAACATATATACGAGTTATTTACTTATCCCTTTATGCTTTAAGGCCAAAAGCTTACCTACATTAGGTAGATAGAATTAAATTCTTTGATTGTTCTGATTTACACAAGCTAGTAGTATTCCTGCTTCAAAAAGAATTGAAATATATATATATATATATATATATATGCATTTCTATGCACTTATTTCTTCCGTAGTACTACTTTGGTTGGAGCACTTGATTTATTTTATGATTATTGTGTCCCTGGGATTATCTAAACTACTACTATAAAAATGTAAATTCTTTTATTCCCTTTTTACCAATGAAATTGACTATGATCTTTTATAATTTAAAGATTTTTGTTCTCTAGCAAGTTTTACCTACCTATGAGTTATTTTTATGTGATCAGAATTGTTAAAAACTTAAATCATGATGACTTATTATTGATGCAGGGGAAGCAATAAATAAATAAAAGAAACTTTGCTGCGCAATCTAGTTAGTAATTTGTTTCTTCTTTCAAATCATACATGGAGAATGCTGCAGAGTTGCAAAGTCTAAGCCTAAAGCTCTTGGTAAAGAACAACCGAGTAGTTTTCTTGGAGTCAAATAAAGATTTTGTTGATGTTCTCTTCAGTTTTATGACATTACCAATTGGAACAATCATCAAACTCACTGCTGCTGAACAATCACTGAAGGGGGAAATCGGTTGTCTGAATAACTTGTATACAAGTATTGAAAATCTGGATGAGGAATATCTACGAAGCCAGAAATGTAGGGACGTGCTGCTTCATCCTCGCAGTGCAGCTGAAATTTGCTGTAGGAATTTAAAAGTGAATTTGAATGAAAGGAATGATGGTTATGAGTATTATGCGTGCAAGAGTTCTTGCTTTCTTGTGAGTTATTACCAAACTGGTCAGTGTCGCTGTGGGAAAGACTTGGCATTAAAGTTAACACTACCCAGTTTTACTTCTGTACCTCAAGAGGGAGGGGTTTTCATGAAACCAACAGCACGCTTTATGATAGCCGACGACCTTCAAGTAATGCCCTTGTCCACCATGACCAGCTTAACTCTGCTTAGAAATCATGGAGCAGTAGATGGGAGCACACTGGAAGAAAGGATTGTGAAAGTAGGAAGGCGTGAGGTAGTTAATATATTGATTAAGGTAGTTATTTTCATGTCCGTATGAACCAAATGGATGATCTTATTCTTACTTTTTCTTTCCCTAATAGGTTCTGGAATTGCTGAAGTGTTCTCTAGTGTCAAGGACACCTCTGTCTGAAATCTTTTTACAAAAACCGCTGCTTTATAAACTTGGGGGCAGAATTTTGCCAGGGAGGTTCCGACCAAGAAGCATTGATCAATCTCAAACAGTCAATAACACAACAAATAAAGAGAAGGAGATTTGTTTGAAGCTCATAGTTAACAAAGGAAAGAGTAGGGCATTATATGCTGAAGTTGAAGAAGACTTTGTTGATCTACTTTGTAGTTTCCTCACATTTCCGCTTGGCTATCTGTTTGAAAAATTTCCATGTCTGGGATTCAAGGGATTTGGTGGATGTATGGATAATTTGCACACGAGCATCCAGAATATGGAAGTCAAACTCTTCGAATCTGAGGAAATTAAGGAAGATTTACTTGATTCAAAGTTGGCACCAGGTCTTGCTTATAGTAACCAGCTAATTAATATTAAGGAAGCTACAGAACCATCTTACACTACCATTACCTCCGTTCCTGAGGCCGGACGATATGATTTAAGTTTACAGTCTCACGCTGGGGAAACCAAGACTAGTGAGGGATTTATCAAAGGACCCTCCAAGTTCATGGTGATGGAAGATCTGAAAGTGATGCCTCTGTCTCCAATTTCAGGCCTATCTCTTATCAAGGAAGCGCAGATACCCCTTAGTCACATCGGGGAGCAGGAAGTGACCATGGGTGAGGATGAGGTAAGAAGTTATATGAACCTAATATATAAAAATATGAATAGAGTTGAAATTTCATAAGCTTACAACATAATATTTTATCATGGGTTTTCAAGTGTCAGTTTATATGTATTACAGAAGATTTTTTCCATTGATTTACTTGCTAATTGGTGTTGATTCATAAATATAGCTGCATTTGTGTTGCAGGCTTTGCGTCTGTTTGTGGCTTCTTTGGTGTCCAAAAATGCTCTGACTGACACGTTTTTGCTAAAGGAGCCAAAGCAAGAACAATGAGGTAATAGAGTTTATCTCGACTATGTAATGAAGCCTATTTAATAGTATTTTTCAATCAATCGGGGGAAGTGGAAAGATTTTTGTGATCGGCTTCAGTTCCTAGATATGCATTGTTCTCCTGGCAAGTTATGGCCCCAGATTTTCTGTGTTCGGTTATCTGCAATAGTGCTTGGCAGGATTATGTGTAAAGTCTGCATGTTCTGTTTTCTTATACCTTCTAATGTGTTTGTATGATGTATTCTGTTTATTAACTCTCTCAGTTGTTCTCTCTTTCCACTAGAAAACTGTGTAAAATTGCATATTCTGTTTCTTATCCCTTCTAATTAATGTGTTTGTATGATATATTCTGTTTATTTCTTCTCAGTTATTATATCTTTCCACTAGAAAACTATGGAAGAAAAAGACTAATATTAAAGCCTTACAAAATTTGGACTGGCACCACAAAACTACTGTAGACACCCAAATTTTGCACTTCTCTACTAACCCTGGCAGGAGGGCAAAGTCGTCACTTGAGCCGGAATGCGAAAAGGAGGGTGGACCCCAAAACGAAGTCATCCCAACAACTTACGGCCAAAGCCGCCACAACGAACAGCGAGCATCAGGTTACTTGCGGCAAGACGAACAGTTGATCCAGAGGAGCCTGATTTGATCATAACTAATGGCCACTACGCTTACGATGTTCGGGGGTCTCGCTCCCCGGTGAGCGAGCGGCTGCCCAGCTCTCCGGTGAGCTGGCGGGGGTGGAAGGGGGCAGCGCCCCCTGGAAGCCAAGCACAAAGAGCAATTTATACATTAGGTAACCGCCTCCCGAAATAATACCGCAGAAATTGGCGAATTAAGACCGCGCGGCACGGAAATCGAGAAAAGCAAGCCGGACAGCCGCGGATGCACCTGCGGCCACCGACAAAGGGGCAGGTTCGCGGCTCGAGGGCGGCACACGACAGCCGAGGTTCGGCGCGGGCGGCCAGCGAAGTCAGCCGCAGATGCACCTGCGGCCAGCCGCAGTTGCACCTGCGGCCAGCCGCAGTTGCACCTACGGCTGCCTTCGGAACTCTATTAAGCGTCCAGATCTGCGTCCGAGAAAAAAAAAAGAGGGAGAAAAAATAGATTTTTAGAGAGAGAAGGAGCGCGGGAGGAGAGAGAAAGGCTCGGGTGGAGGTGTTTTGAATGATAAATTGTGGATTGTTGCTCAAGTAGTGAGGATTTCTTGTAGTCTTGGTTCAAATCTTGGAATATAAAGCTTGTCTTGGTGTATTGCAAGGTGAAATGAAGTGTTTTCTTTAATCTTTTGCTTATTTTGGTGTTGAATAGTTGTTGTTTTGATTTTGCTTAATATAGTATGTTGTAATATCATTGAGGATCCATGGATTAGGGATGTTTAGCGAGGGTTCCATTGGAACGAGACTTCCTCCTAATATCCCAATGACATCCGTATGGTGAGATGTAGTTTGTTGTGTTCATGAACGGTTTGGAATGTTGGCATTGGGATTTTGATCCATATAGCACCGTAACGAGTTTAGTATTGTTAGATTCGCCGTAGTATTGGGTTTGTGATATTTGGGTTATATAATGTGATAGCAAATGTCTAGATCTTGTTAAATTTGTTTAGTATTGGTTGTGCTGTGATAGGATGATTGTGAGCCTAGGGGGGAGATCCCCGTGATCGAACCCCGATGATGGACGTTTCGGCATATGTAATCCTTGTATAGAGTCCATGGATGTGTATTTTGTAATATCGGGCCTTAAAACGATACCAAGTCGTGTTCGGGTTAAGGCCCCGTAATAATAATAAAATATGTGATTGTGGGTGTTTGGGGTTGTCTGGATGGCTTACATGCCCGTGGATAGCCCCGACACGTTGTGAGTGCTTGTTTTAATTTACGACACAAAAAATGGTTTTTTTAAATAAGGCAAATAATGAAGATTTCGTAAAAAATGATCAAACTAGGATGCTAGATTCACGAGGTTTAAAAATCAAGGGTTTTGGCAAACTTTATTCCATGATTGATGAAAAGGCTTTAGTTGGTTTTGAAATGTCACAAAAAATGATTTCGTAAAATAAATGAACGTTTTAATTAAACTTTGTGCATAGGGTTAAAGAGTTCTAGAAGTTGCCTTCATTTTATTTATATTAATTGTTAGGAGGCAATGTATAGTCTCGATTCCTATTTGACAAAAGTTTAAAATTGTTTGTTTTCCAAAATGACATCTAATAAAAAGCCACTCAACGTTTTCGAATTTAAAATCAATCTTTCTTATAAAAAGCGAAGCCTTGTCATTTGGGTCAAAAGACGTTAAAACACTTTCCAGATAAAACACATTTGCCATACAAAAGACCAAACAAAATTCACCACAAGCATTCACCTAGGCACACACGCACACACGCGCAGCTCACACATTTTTAGGATTTAAAAGGATAGGAAAACATCGAGATTGCGGTAACCGTGTTTCACGGAAGTCGGGGGGTGCCTAACACCTTCCCCTCGCTTAAGCAAGCCCCCGAACTCCATGAATCTCGGTTTGCGGACCAATTAACTCGGAGTCACATGAGCCAGCGATTACGAAAAACTAAATTCGGATGAGTTGGTACATCCATTTCAAATATACCAACTGGCGACTCTGGTCAATTGGCTCATAAAATATCGATCTTTCAAAACCCGTCGACATTAAGCCGACCCTTTTCTAAACCACATCTCAAATCCAAAGGCTAAAATTGGAAAAGGGTATTTTTAATTATTAAAAAACGAAACGGCGAAATCCCGGCGTCGACAGCTGGCGACTCCGCTGGGGACATTAAAGGGCTTAAGCCGCATTTAAAATCCTGATGTTTTCCTATCCTTTAAAAATCTAAAAAATGTGTGTTTGCGTTATTTGCGTTGATTTACCTTTTTGCGCGTGTATGTGAATAGTGTGATTGCGTTTTCTTTTCAAGTCTTTACTTTATTAGCATCATATGCATACGGTGAGGTACGATGAATGTATGATGAATGTATGTTGAGCAGTTCCTCCTCCTGAGGCAAACCAGTCGGATGTGGATTACTGGACTCAAAGGGGTGCTCCCCGGCGAGGCTCAGGAAAAGCATCCACTCAGATCCAATCCAATTGAAAGATCGGATTTATTCCCTTCGAGTATGTTGCGAAGATCTGGGAACCTTCATGCCAAAAAGCCCGCGAGAGTAACTTAGGGTAGGTCAGCCTCAGATAAACCCGACGCGTGGGAAGTCTCTTCATACCCTTTTACGTTTCACGCACGTAATGTCATACTTTAGTCAAACATTTTGTACCTCCCGTTTTGTCAAAATAAAAATACTAACCTCTGTTTTACAGGGACAGCTTGGAGAGCATCATAATTGCACACTGTCATACCTTGGTTAAAATAAAGGGATACTAACCTTGTTTTGCAGGAAAAGATTACAAAACTCAAAAACACAAAAATATTTGCTTTAGCATGCATCCACCAGTGTCATTTTCCGGAACTAAACTTGGTTTGTTTATTCGCAGGATTGCGCCCCAAACTCGTCTCCGATCCAAGAAAGCCAGAGAGTCAACAGTCGAAATGGCTGAGAATCCCAATCCGAACCTGGCTCTTATATCTCGGGAAGAGTTTGATGCAGTAAAGAATCAGTTGACGGAGTTGACTGTGATGCTAAAAGAGCACTTCAAATTGAAATCGAAGTCACAAACCGAGGACCCACCGGAGCCATCATCCCAAGGGAACGGGATGACCCCAGAAACCCCGAAGGTTGAACCGCCGAAACAAATTATTGTCATTCCAGAAGATGAAGTTGCCAATAGTGTCAGCAAGAAGATAAACCAGATGGAAGAAGCCATAAAAACTATGAAAGGGATCGGGTCATATGGCAGTGTCAACTACTCCGACTTATGCATTTTCCCGGGAGCCAAATACCCCGAGAAGTTCAGGATCCCCGAATTTGAAAAGTATAACGGGTCGGGGGATCCTTACCCGCATTTGAAAGTCTATATCGGAGAACTTGGGGCCTATACTGAGGACGAGTCGTTGAGAATGCAGTTATTCCAGAAAAGCCTGACAGGGGAGGCTAGGACCTGGTACGCGAGGCTGGATAATGCTAAAATTCATAGTTGGGAGGAGCTGACCCACACCTTTTTGACACAATATAGCTTCCAATCGCAAATGGCCCCTGATCGCTACCAAATGACGAAGATAAAGAAGCAGCCCAAAGAGTCTTTTAGAGACTATGCTCAGCGATGGAGGAGGATGGCCGCACAAGTGAACCCTCCCATGGATGAGGCTGAATTGGTGATAACCTTCATAGACATACAAGAGGCTCCTTATTACGAAAGAGTATTGGCTGGATTAGGCAAACCTTTTTCAGAGATGATCAAACATGGTGAGATGGCCGAAATAGGTTTAAGGACTGGGAAAATCAAAGATTTCACAGCATTAGAGGCCATAGCTGAGCACCTTTTAGCCAAAGAGCACAACCTTGTACCCAAACAGAGTCAGGAAGAGGTGGATGTGTCTTTCGTTTCGCACGGACAATCGTGGAGACCCAACAATGGCCCCCCCACCTCGGTAAATAGAAACCATCTGCAACTACAGCAACAGGCCACATTCAATCAGGGTCCAGACAGGCAAGGGAAGTTTGAACGAACAGATAGTCGAAGATTCACTCCCTTAGGCGATTCCCTCGAGAACGTATTGGCGTTATTGGTCGCCCAGAAGAAAATCACTGAGCTAGCTCCACCCAGCGATTCAAGAGGCAAACGATTTGACCCCCGCAAACGATGCGCTTATCACTCAGAATCTCCTGGGCATGATACTGAAGAGTGTTGGTCATTAAAACATAAGATACAAAACTTGGTCGACAGGGGGGACATTGTAGTTCAACGACCAGATGTCAACGCCAACCATCTGCCACAATACGGAACAGATGAGGTAAGCATGATTGGGGCAGGAAATATCGGGGTGGACCCCAATCGCAAATATATACGAAAGGTCGAAGAATACCCCCCAATGAGCGAAACAATTGTCCTTGAAGGGGAATGTCTGGAGGAGGTTAAGGTCATTAGGCAAGAATTGAAGTTGGTCAGGCATCAAATGAAGCAATTAGCAGACCTGGTGGTCCACCAACATAATCTGACGAGGCAACTCTTCACCCAATTACTGAGAGACCAAACGGAAGAAGAGGACAAACAAATTTCAAACCAGGATCCCTCCCAGGAAAACCAGATGACTCAAGGAGATCAAAACAGAATGAAAGGGCAGGGAAATGAAAATAATAAAGATGTCAGACGATCCCACCAGTGGAGCCTTGATAACCGCTCGGACAGAGGTGAACCCTCAAAGGGGAAAGATCGAGCAGCATTCCCAAGAGATCGAAAGTTCACCCCTTTGAGCAAATCAAATGCAGAAATTTTGCACCTTCTGATCAGCCGGGGAAAGATTACGGAGTTGCTGCCACAAACCGACCCCAAGTCTAAAAGATACGATCCTACACGAATATGCCTCTATCATTCCAACTCACCAGGGCATGATACTGAAGAGTGTTGGGCGTTGCGGCACAAGATCCAAAATCTTATCGAAAGAGGAGAGCTGAAAATGGCAAACGACCTTGAGATCACCGCAATGGGGAACCTGACCACCGACGAACGGATTGCCGAGCCTCAACGAACCATGAAATGGTAAATTCCAAGGATACAATTGTGAGTCCCAAAAAAAAGGGGGTGTGGGGACGTTATCATCTACTTAATGTTATATCCTGTTTTATTTTTTGTGCATTATGATGTTATGTTTTCTAAAAAAAAAAAAAAAAAAAAAAAAAAAAGAAAAAGAAAAAAAAAGCAATCTTGTGTGCTATTGATGGCCTGAACTACGAAAGACCTGATCTCCTCTTCCTATAGGAGTACGTAGGCAGCCACTTTGGCGCGGTCTAATCCTTGTAAAAATGTATATAACCCTTCGATAGTTTTGCAAGTAACGATCAATACAACATGTTCTCCTGTCAACCCATCGGAGTGCATTTCCTACCTGATCAAAGGCAAATGATTCTTGGGTTCCCAGCATCTCATCAGCCCACCTGTCAAAGACACCACGAAGTAATGGCCTTGACAACAATCAAGACTGGGGCAATTTTGAAATCGATGGCGACTCGACACTGGGGCATTCATCAGCCATCCATGGAAAGGTAGTGCACAATTCAACATCTATGGTACGATCTCGTCAGCGTACAATAAAATAATCAGAACTGTACGATCAATTGGTCCTTTCCAGTCAGAGCTCTTTCAGAATACAAGGACCCACAGGTAAGATACAACTCATCTCAGTTATCTATTTCTTTCCTGTCTTCATGTACATATATTATGACTGTACATAGTTTAACTCTAACATTACTTTTGGAAAGAGAAAAGTTTTATTTGACTTGTTAGGAATCGAATTAATTCTGACAAGCATCAGTGGAGCAGACTCATGAGTATGATTAGACGATTAAAACTGTCCAACAAAAACCTGATTTTGACGTATCGTTCGAAGCAGAATCCACCTAATAGGCAAGTATGCACTTTGCGTTTGCGTCAACTTTCAGATGTGGGGTATAAAGCTATGACGACAATGATGACGGTCGAAGAGAAGTCGGAAGACAAATGAAAGTGAATATAATGTCTCGAATCGTGGCCTGAATTATTCGAGCAATTAAGCCTGAGGGGTGTCTTTACACCTGGCGCCCTAAAGTCGTCTGATTTGGGAGTCGCTGGCCCAACGCTCGTTACATGGGTAATTCAGAGCCTAAGAAAACGAGCATTACGACTGCAGAGACCTGAGCAGATTCGAATCGTGGCAAGGGTTATTCGAGTAATTAAGCCTAAAGAGTGTCTCTACACCTGGTACCCTAAGGTCGTCCGATTTGGGAGTCACCGGCCCAACGCTCGTTACATGGGTAACTCAAGCCTAAGAAAACGAATCTTACACAGAGTCAGACGAGGTATGAATGCAGTAAACCACCTAACTTGTATCAAAGCGTGGCCTTTGTTACTCGAGCAAGTAAACCCGAAGGGGTGTCTTTACACCCAATGCCCTAAAGCCGTCTGGTTTGGGAGTCATTGGTCCAAAACTCGTTAAATGGGTAACTCTGAATAGCCTAAGAAAACGAGACAAGTTAAGTGGGCACAAGAAGTGAAATGTGGAGTCGAGAAAAAAGAAAAAGAAAAAATGTTCGACCAGAGGAAGAGAAACTCATCTAAAGTCACGAAAAGAAGCCCCTAATTGAAGGATGCATCGCACAGTGCACTTGCCATATGATGCTAATTCTGTGAATAACGATAGCGAGAATGAAGCCGAAATACCTTTGATAAAGGAAGGTAGTTTTTGAATTTAATCATACTCACGTATATTGACCATGAATGCTTAAATGTTTTATTACGATTTCATAACTCGTCAAATGCAAAAAAAAAAAAAAAATGAAATCAAGAGTGACTTAACACATTCACAATTTATTCAATATCAAGTTAATACACTCACGATTCATGAAAAAAAAAAAAAAAGATCCATCTCGATGTCAAATTTCTTGTATGATAAAACGAAAACATCACGGACACGAGCTAAATTGCATAATCCCGAGCATTCCATTTTGCTACTCTACTGTTGAGATGTTTAGTAATATTGGAGTTAACCCCGCCGACCCGAATGGTCGAGCATTTAGCATTTGTTACTTGTGCAGGATATGACTCGCTGTGGATAAGTTCGACATGACCAACGAAACGTCTTCCTATACGAATCCTCGACAAGAATACGAGTAGAGGCTGGGGCATCTTAGAGATCGTGGAAATGAAAAGAGCACAGGTCCATATCGGACTCCTCATCAACGAACCTTTCCCCGCGACCATCAATGGATTTGGATGAACTCAACCTGATACATGCTGACATTTCCTCGATCTTCAAGCGAGCATATGCAATAGCAATACAATTTCGGACGTTAGAGCTGATCGATAAAAAAGGGGCGAGGAAGGGCAACATGACCGTCGGTCATGGCAAAAAGCCGAATGGACTGCCTCAATCAGATGAAAGTCAAGAACTATTAATGCATACGTCCAAATGTAAAGAGGACCACCTAGATATCAGCCCAGAATCTAGGCATAATTCTCCAGCATTAGAAGAAGTCCCTGCACCCCAAATTCAAAGACATGACGATCTGTGAGCAGGATGAGGAGCCCTGGACAATTCGATTGGGCATTCAAAACGACGGATACAATTCCCCAACAGAGAAATGATCAGGGGCATGCGATTCAAACGAACAAACCTTGAAGTCCAGAAACTGTGCTCCCAAATAAGGCATGGCACAACTGAGTAGTCAAAAAGAACGACACGTGAAAAATTGTATCATTTGACTAAACAGGGGTCATTTCCATTCCAAGCATATCTAGTGATCCATGCATAACATCTGCGCATTCATGTATATAAAATGTAGATGAAAAGAAAATCACAGGTACAAGACTGTCGACGTCACGAGTATCGAGGCCATTTATCGGAAAGACATGGCAGCGGGAAACTTCCACGATCCGATGCACCCAGAATCTATGAAACATTAAGGAATTGGAAAACGACTGTCTGAAGCACCTTCAGCTAATCGGCAAGGATGACAGCTCAAAAGCAATTGCTGTCAAAAGCGATCTACGAGGACGAACCCCAAGAATGACAAGTCAAACCGAAAGAAGTGGCTGGAAAAAACGATATACGAGGACGAATCCCAAGGAGGCCCTACGAACTAATCAGGTACGCTTTCCTTTTAAATTTGTTCAAGCGATTATTGCATTTTTTATGATGAACAATACGATGTGATTCCGGAGACGAGACCCGGCAATTACAAACATGACCCGTCAGTGAAAATCCCTGACCGTCCAACATGACCCGTCAGTGAAAACCCCTGACCGTCCAAACACGACCAGTCAGATACGATACCTGACCAAACCAAAAACGACCAGTCAGATACGATACCTGACCAACCCAAAAACGACCAGTCAGATACGATACCTGACCAACTCAAAAATGACCCGTCAGTCAAAGGAAACTGACCGTCCAAACATGACCCGTAAGTCAAAAGAAACTGACCGTCCAAACACGACCAGTCAGATACGATACCTGACCAACTCAAAAATGACCCGTCAGTCAAAGGAAACTGACCGTCCAAACATGACCCGTCAGTCAAAAGAAACTGACCGTCCAAACACGACCAGTCAGATACGATACCTGACCAACTCAAAAATGACCCGTCAGTCAAAGGAAACTGACCGTCCAAACATGACCCGTCAGTCAAAGGAAACTGACCGTCCAAACATGACCCGTCAGTCAAAGGAAACTGACCGTCCAAACATGACCCGTCAGTCAAAAGAAACTGACCGTCCAACATGACCCGTCAGTCAAAGGAAACTGACCGTCCAAACATGACCCGTCAGTCAAAAGAAACTGACCGTCCAACATGACCCCTCAGTCAAAAGAACTGACCGTCCAACACGACCCGTCAGTCAAAGGAAACTAACCGTCCAAACATGACCCGGCAGTCAAAGGAACTGACCGTCCAAACATGACCCATCAGTCAAAAGAACTGACCGTCCAAACATGACCCGTCAGTGAAAATCCTGACCGTCCAAAATGACCCGTCAGTGAAAATCCCTGACCGTCCAAAATAACCCGTCAGTGAAAACACCTGACCGTCCAAAAGCGACCCGTCAGAAATAATACCTGACCGTCCAAGAAATGACCCGTCCGTTCAAATTCCTGACTGTCCAAAAATGACCGTTGGAAAAAGATCCGACGATGACCAAAACGATGCGATGCGATGCGATGTGCGATGCGATGCGATGCGAGGCGATGTGCGATGCGATGCAATGTGCGATGCGATGCGATGTGCGATGCGATGCGATATGCGATACATCATATGAGAAGCAGTGCGATACGCGATTTCATATGCGATGTAATGTGACTTTGGTAAAAATGATATGCGAATTGATATTTAATATGCGACTTGGTATGCGATATGCGATAAGCAAGAGAAAAAATAGTTTTCCTTGATGAATAGGCGATGCGAGTCCATTTGAGACAGTAACCGATGATATTAATGTTGCATCATTAATATGTATATGTTGCATCATTGATATGTATGTTGCATCATTGATATGTATGTTGCATCATTTAAATATGTACTGTCATTTTCATGCATTGGGTGCCTACTTCTTTATCATGTTCATTTCATACTACATTCCATAAACATGATAAAGAGGGGCAGCTGTAGACACCCAAATTTTGCACTTCTCTACTAACCCTGGCAGGAGGGCAAAGTCGTCATTTGAGCCGGAATGCGAAAAGGAGGGTGGACCCCAAAACGAAGTCATCCCAACAACTTACGGCCAAAGCCGCCACAACGAACAACGAGCATCAGGTTACTTGCGGCAAGACGAACAGTTGATCCAGAGGAGCCTGATTTGATCATAACTAATGGCCACTACGCTTACGATGTTCGGGGGTCTCGCTCCCCGGTGAGCGAGCGGCTGCCCAGCTCTCCGGTGAGCTGGCGGGGGTGGAAGGGGGCAGCGCCCCCTGGAAGCCAAGCACAAAGAGCAATTTATACATTAGGTAACCGCCTCCCGAAATAATACCGCAGAAATTGGCGAATTAAGACCGCGCGGCACGGAAATCGAGAAAAGCAAGCCGGACAGCCGCGGATGCACCTGCGGCCACCGACAAAGGGGCAGGTTCGCGGCTCGAGGGCGGCACACGACAGCCGAGGTTCGGCGCGGGCGGCCAGCGAAGTCAGCCGCAGATGCACCTGCGGCCAGCCGCAGTTGCACCTGCGGCCAGCCGCAGTTGCACCTGCGGCTGCCTTCGGAACTCTATTAAGCGTCCAGATCTGCGTCCGAGAAAAAAAAAAGAGGGAGAAAAAATAGATTTTTAGAGAGAGAAGGAGCGCGGGAGGAGAGAGAAAGGCTCGGGTGGAGGTGTTTTGAATGATAAATTGTGGATTGTTGCTCAAGTAGTGAGGATTTCTTGTAGTCTTGGTTCAAATCTTGGAATATAAAGCTTGTCTTGGTGTATTGCAAGGTGAAATGAAGTGTTTTCTTTAATCTTTTGCTTATTTTGGTGTTGAATAGTTGTTGTTTTGATTTTGCTTAATATAGTATGTTGTAATATCATTGAGGATCCATGGATTAGGGATGTTTAGCGAGGGTTCCATTGGAACGAGACTTCCTCCTAATATCCCAATGACATCCGTATGGTGAGATGTAGTTTGTTGTGTTCATGAACGGTTTGGAATGTTGGCATTGGGATTTTGATCCATATAGCACCGTAACGAGTTTAGTATTGTTAGATTCGCCGTAGTATTGGGTTTGTGATATTTGGGTTATATAATGTGATAGCAAATGTCTAGATCTTGTTAAATTTGTTTAGTATTGGTTGTGCTGTGATAGGATGATTGTGAGCCTAGGGGGGAGATCCCCGTGATCGAACCCCGATGATGGACGTTTCGGCATATGTAATCCTTGTATAGAGTCCATGGATGTGTATTTTGTAATATCGGGCCTTAAAACGATACCAAGTCGTGTTCGGGTTAAGGCCCCGTAATAATAATAAAATATGTGATTGTGGGTGTTTGGGGTTGTCTGGATGGCTTACATGCCCGTGGATAGCCCCGACACGTTGTGAGTGCTTGTTTTAATTTACGACACAAAAAATGGTTTTTTTAAATAAGGCAAATAATGAAGATTTCGTAAAAAATGATCAAACTAGGATGCTAGATTCACGAGGTTTAAAAATCAAGGGTTTTGGCAAACTTTATTCCATGATTGATGAAAAGGCTTTAGTTGGTTTTGAAATGTCACAAAAAATGATTTCGTAAAATAAATGAACGTTTTAATTAAACTTTGTGCATAGGGTTAAAGAGTTCTAGAAGTTGCCTTCATTTTATTTATATTAATTGTTAGGAGGCAATGTATAGTCTCGATTCCTATTTGACAAAAGTTTAAAATTGTTTGTTTTCCAAAATGACATCTAATAAAAAGCCACTCAACGTTTTCGAATTTAAAATCAATCTTTCTTATAAAAAGCGAAGCCTTGTCATTTGGGTCAAAAGACGTTAAAACACTTTCCAGATAAAGCACATTTGCCATACAAAAGACCAAACAAAATTCACCACAAGCATTCACCTAGGCACACACGCACACACGCGCAGCTCACACATTTTTAGGATTTAAAAGGATAGGAAAACATCGAGATTGCGGTAACCGTGTTTCACGGAAGTCGGGGGGTGCCTAACACCTTCCCCTCGCTTAAGCAAGCCCCCGAACTCCATGAATCTCGGTTTGCGGACCAATTAACTCGGAGTCACATGAGCCAGCGATTACGAAAAACTAAATTCGGATGAGTTGGTACATCCATTTCAAATATACCAACTGGCGACTCTGGTCAATTGGCTCATAAAATATCGATCTTTCAAAACCCGTCGACATTAAGCCGACCCTTTTCTAAACCACATCTCAAATCCAAAGGCTAAAATTGGAAAAGGGTATTTTTAATTATTAAAAAACGAAACGGCGAAATCCCGACGTCGACAACTACCATCTGTTTTGTTCTCTACTCTACAACAGAACTTCAGACAAAGACAAGTTTGATGGCTTAAACTGGTTGATTAATCTTGAAAATGATACATTCTGTGACCTTTTTAGCTCAGACCAGTAGGGCTCTATCCACTATTTCGAAGATTAATATTATGCTACATGCTTAATTTAATTCTTTTCTCTTCAATTTTTTGGATAAGTTTTGAGGTGCTAAAATCGCAGTTAAATCTGAATATGAACGTGTATCCAGTTAACTTGATTTCATTATTATAAATGTTGTACATATATCATAAAACTTCAATCTTACACTTGTACAAGCTTTCTATTGCAATTGGAAGAGGTTAGTGGAGATGTGTTATATTTGAAAACTTATGAAATATTACTTGGTATCTGTGGGGAAGACGAGTTAAAACTACCAAGTCCAATCTTCTCACCTCAAGCAGCAGGGGTTTAATGAAACCAGATGCCCAATTTATGATACGAAGTGACTTCCATGTAAGGCCAATGTCCACCATGGTTGGCTTAGTCTTGCATAGCAATCTAGGAGCAATGGATGGGAGCACGCTAGAATAAAGGACTGTAGAAGTAGGAAGGACGAGCCGATGAGGTACTTCCGTTTCTTAAATTAGAGATACATATTTATTTTTAAACCATTATATCACGTAAAGTTCCTAACATGCTATTACTAATATATTCTAGGTAGATTGAATATGTTACCATCAGTACATTTCTAGCAAATGTTAGGGATTTGTTTGAAAAAAATAAAATTAATCTTAAAAGTCGTCATTTTAAAAATATATTTCTAATTTTAGAACCGAAGGAGTACATAACTGATTGACGTAGGTAGTCATTCACAATATATCCGCATTTGTCATGCAGCCTTTGCGTCTATAAACTGGTGGCTTCTTTGGTATCCAGAAATGCTTTGACCGTGGCTTTTGTGCTAAAGGGGCCAAAGCAAATACAACTTCAGGTAGCATACCCATTTGTATTGATTGAACACTTAGAGAGGTGCACTGCAAATTAACTTTGGTTGGTCTAGACGTACAATTTTAGTTTTCTAGTACCGAGTTTAAGCCCCAATTAAGTACCATGAACTCTGTCATATCCTAATAAAAAGATTATTACTTTTAATTGTACAATAAATCGGATGCTGCTGTATGCTTAAATAAGCACAAATTTATTCTAAAGAGATCAAGTGGAGTTTTCTGATGGATAATTAAAACAGCCATGGTCAAACAAAAATTTAAAAAATAACATATAACAAGCGAAAGTAACAACCTTACTTGCCCCATCTTCCATGATGAATTAATGAACCATTACCGAACGATTGATTCCTTAATATTTTTCCTTTGTATATTTAACGAGATTTTATTTAACTTGGCCACCGCGTAAAGATTTTTATATGCAACGTGCTACCTTGTGGGATGGATTATATATATATATATATATGGACACACACGTGTTTATTCAACCTCCAAACTTGTTTGGCCATATATCTGAAAATGACCACCTTACTTGCCCCACCTTCCATGATGAATTAAAGAACCTAAAAAAAATTACTGAACGATTGATTTCTTAATATTTTCCCTTTGTATATTTAACGATATTTTATTTAACTTAGCCACCGCATAAAGATTTTTATATGCAACTTGCTACCTTGTCGGATGAATTATATATATACGTGTTTATTTAACCTCCAAACTTGTTTGGTCATATAATAGCTGAATTTCTGACCAACTAGATAATAGCATGAACAGAATTATCTGACTTGTAGATATAGAACTCCTAATTTTCATGTAAATGTATATTGTGGTACAAGTTTTATCTTATTAGATAAAGAACGAGTCCTTGTCCTTAAAACACATCAGCCATGTGATATAATAGAGACTCGAAATATTGTCAACTGGGATCTTGGGGTGGTTAGTTGCTTCTTAAAATATAAGTTTCCTTGTCTATATTGTCACGCGGGTGGAATGAGACCAATACTTGGAAAAGTCCACACGTCAATGTGGAAAATGCCTACCAAAAACCTCGGAAAATTTTCGCCATTCATCAAGGAAAACTATGCTTATATATATATATATATATATACATGTATGTGCAACCCCTTTAGCCTAATTATAAGACCCTCATTTCCTTCGTTCAAATACTCCTATCTCATCACCACCACCACTCAACCGCCATACAACCCACCGCACGACCGCTCCTTTATATTTTCAAGATATGTCTCTCAGAGCGAGGCCGTCAACTGCCACGGCAGCATCCTCCACCAGTGATAGTAATGAGCCCGAAAGCCCGAAACTCCTGCCACCACCATCCCCCTCCCTTTCGCAACGCGCAATCTCTCAAACCCTATCGAGCACGGCCCAACTAGCCAACCTCCTGCCCACGGGCAGCCTCTTAGCCCTCCAGCTCTTAACACCAGTCTTCACCAACAACGGCTCATGCGACTCCGCCACGCGCCCCATGACTTTCCTCCTCCTCCTCTCCCTTGCCGCCTCGTGTTTCCTTGCCAGCTTCACCGACAGCTTCAAGACGCCCGACGGACAAGTCTACTACGGTTTTGCCACGTTCAAAGGGATGTGGCTTTTCGATTCCCAGGCTGTAGCTGCTTCAAGCTCCGGGCAGATTCCTGACCTGAGAAAATACAAGCTGGGGTTCATTGATTGGATCCATGCAATCTTATCGGTTCTTGTGCTTGTTGTTTTGGCTTTGAGAGATAAGAATGTGGTGAGTTGCTTTTACCCACAGCCTAGCCATGAAACTCGAGAGGTTTTGGATATAGTTCCTATTGGAATTGGGTTCATTTGCAGTTTGTTGTTTATGGTCTTCCCCACCAGAAGGCATGGTATTGGTTACCCTGTAACACACAGCAATAATTGATCCGTTTTATTTTTTGCCAGTTCAATAATTTTTAGGTCTCAAAATTGGTGTCCCGTCTAACTTTTGTCACTTTTTTTTTGGCCTACCCTTTAGGCACGTTAGTATGAGAAATATAAAGAGTCAAAGATAAAATGGGACTCTATTTTGGGATTGGGATGGAGGTAGTATATACTGGTCTTTTGATGTATAATAATGAGTAGAATTATATATCATCATAATTGTTGCTAAGAATTTTATTGGCTTTTAAGAGTTTATATCAACTTGAATTATATATGAATGGCTTGAGATTGGGTGACTAATTAGAAGAATCTGTAGTGGTTATGAAGAATCAACAACCCAATTAAATAAAAAGAAAGACTTAACGACTCAGTTTAATATATAGAAGAAAGTTGATGTGAGAAACTTGTTCTGCCTTCATTTGAAAAGATTAATTATTTAGAACAAATTGGTGTTTACTAGAGACGAGAAACTTGTTTGTGCAACTTATGGAGCATTTTTTCCTTTTAAAAAGTACAATTCTTGCCATTGAGATCAATATATATGACTTAAATTTGTTACGATCTAAGTTAAGACAACATGTTAATGTTGTTATCGACCTTCTATCATAAATTTTCCTTTTATGAGCTAATTGTTGTGTAATGTAATTTAATTTGAAAGGGTTGTATTTTAAGTGCTTACAAAACTTTTTGTATATGAAAATATAAAAAAAAATCCTGCACCGATCGATGTAGAATAATTTATGCCAAAAATGAAGTCTTAAAAAGACTTTTATATGGATTGGGTCTTGATACGCTCAAAATTTGACCCAAATTATTAATCAAAAATTGGCCACTACATTGACACTAAATGATATTATCAGAAAAATATGTGTTGCGAAAAGTATATTTGTAATTATTTTAAAACATATATTTGCAGTTGTTTAGATGAGGCGATTGATGTTATTAGAATCGCTAAATATATATTTGTTATGAAAGTATCATTTTTACTCGACCAATTTCAATAACCTTAAATAATACACTCTACTCATATATCCACAATATAATTCATCTTCTTTATATTTCTATGAGCTATTTTTCTTTCTGAAACCATTATATGACCTAGTTTGTAAGCAAGTCTGAGAGTTTCAACTATTTTTTTTCTTTTAAAATTATTATTTGAGGGTCTGTTTGTCCCTTGCCGTCCCTTTTTTTTTTGTTCTTTTTCTTTTTTTCTCATTGCAAAAGAATATAAAAATTAAAATAAATATTAACACTAATAAATGTGGATTCACTAGAAGGGAGATAAGAAGGTCGGGGTTGAGACCTGAGGCTGAGAGGAACATTCGCGTATGATGCAAATCATTCTTCTAGTCTAGTATTAATAATAGCAAATGGGACAATTTTTATGTCAATATTCCATAAACTTTTGCAAAACAATTGAATAATATTGAAAAATGATTTATTCTATTGCTATTCTTATATTACTACTATATACAGGGCCGGCCCTATGTTATACCAAAAAAAGCATGGGCTTTAGGCCCCATTTGAAAAAAGGCCTCAAATTTTTAAATGCCATAAATAATTTATATAAAAAATATTTTATAGAAATATAAGCTCAATCAATTCTTTAGGACCTATAGTCCAATTCAAATATTAAATACGTAAAAAAAATTAACTGTATAAAAAAAATCTCATTTAAATAAAAAATATCAATACTCCATCCGTCTCAAAAATAAAAGTTCTCAATTGATTTTTGTAGTCAAATTTGACAAATTTTAAAATTAAAAATTAAACATATATAATTAGATTTTAAAAAAAATAAATATTAAGATTAGTACTAAATTTTATGTAATTTATAATGTTTATAGGCTTTATATATATATATATATATATATATATTAAATAATAATAAGATATAGTAATTTGAAAAATGGTCAATTTGACCATAAAAATCAATAAAAGATGTACCAAAAATAGAAGGACTCATTTAAAAATATCGCTTTAGGCCTCAAAATGTCTTGAGCCACCCCTGACTATATACGTGAAAGTTAATGCACGCAAACGCGGCAAAATATGAGTCCATCATTGATATAACCTTGCGTGTATTTCGAATGTGGACATAGAAAATTCGAAATAAATTTTATTTGACCATAATTATTCCTCAATAAATATGTATAAATACATAACATTTAATTAAACATAAAATTCAAACACTATATTTATCTTAATTATTAAAAAATAGAGTATGATATTAAAATTAGTATCATATTTCACTTTTTAATAATTAAGATGAATATAGCGTTTGATTTCATATTTGAATGTTATGTAAATTTGTCCCAGGCCCAAAATTTGTATCAGACTAAGTTAACCCAAAATTTATTCTATTACTTATTCATGTACTATTATTTATCAATCAATAGATATACAGGCACATAATAATAACAATCTAAAAGAGAATCTTACAATTAAATTAATTGATCATAAAATTCGTATATAACTATAAAAAATAAAGAACCTAAATTGAAATAAATCCCTATTGTCCAGAAAAGAAAAATATAGATATCACACCACGTGAAAAAACATATAATTCGTGTCTTGTATGAATTGCAAGCTTGTTTATAATAATACTTTATCTGTCTTATAATAAAAGTCTTATTTATTAAAAATTTATTTTTTATTGATGGTATAAAATAACATATTTATATTTAGTTATGATATTATCATTAAACTAAATATTAAATAAACATAAAATAAATATGAAATAATTAAATATTGAAAGCCAATCAAACATGACAAATACATTATTAGTCGGTATATAATGTTTTTAAGATTTATATTTCCCCGCCTCTTTGGAAAAGAGCACAAAAAAAAGTGCCGCCTATATTGAAATGACCAAAATACCCAACCTCCTTAATCGTTATCACAATATTAGTCCAACTCCAACGATTTGCTAACTTTCCCTAAAACCCCTTTTGCTACGCTTCAATTTCACCTCCCTCGGCGCTTGTACCTGCGGAAGTTCATTCATCAGGTATACTAATCTCTCGTATTTTTCTTCGATTAAACTAGGGTTGATATGTTTGTCACTCAATTTCCGTATGTTTAGCCTATCTACTTTAATTTTTTCCGTGATTATGTACCGTCGGTGGTTTAATCTTAGTTGTTGGGAAGAATTGTTGACAAGTAGTTTGATTAAGTTTCACGAACATGCATTTCATGTATTTTGTTTTATTTTATGTACTTGGTATTAAAAATGGATTCTAGGGTTTATCTTTATTCATGTGTTTGTTAGGTTTAATGTAATGTCTAAGAGTATTAATAGCATGATTTTTGGGTGGGCTTGTGATAGGTTAAAATGACCCAAATGGTGAACTTGATTTGGGTACTGTTAGAATTGGGTGGTTACATTTAATATAACTTGTTCAGTCTTATTGTTTTCAAGTTATCACAAGATGTGTTTTTAAACCCAGAAAGGACACTGGGAGTCGGGCAGACAGAAGACTAGACATCAACCTGCTGAGTGGTGAGGTAGACGATATGGTAGATCACTGGTTTGAACACGGGTCATTGGTTTATGTCATGTCAGTCGAATTAAGACATGCTTCTAGCTCAGCAACGCCTTTTATTCCAAACTGGTTGGGACTCAATATTCAACAATTTAAGTAACTCCTACATTAGTATAATCAAAAAGTAAAAATATAAGAAACTAAGTCAAAAGTGTAATTGTGTTTAATAATGCATTAATTTACTATTAATACAAAAAAAAACCTTTGTTTCATTACAAATATTAAATAAATAACAAATATGTTTGCAGTCGAAAAGCTTTAGGTCATACATTCTGTGCAAAGAGCTTGAGTTAACCAGAATGCTAATATGTAACATGAGCTTTAATGCACCTGAAACTCAACTGCAAACCTTGTTTTTTCCAATTTTCTACTTCTACAAGAAGACAACTATGAGACCCATTTGTTGTTATTGATCACCTAAGCCTCACATGAGGTTTCAAATTTTGTTTTATGATACTGCAAACATAAGTCTTGTCTCTTCGTCTATCTCTATCTGTGTAAGACCTTGAGCTTGAAGAGCTGAAAGAAGTTCAAGGTTGAAGCTCTACAAATTGCAATGTCGGGCTCAAATTATGTTTAGACTCTTCAGATGTTTGGTTAGAATCATTTAGTCATTTTAGAATGTTCAAAAAACTTGCCATTTCACACCATTGCCTGGTTGAATGGTTCATATAAAACTTGGCGAGGTCATACGGCTTTTACTTGACCAATTGCTTAAATGATCCAACGTATTGCTTGGCGGTCTAGGCTCTGGGACAGCCTTCAAACTGGGCTAGATTTTAAAACACTGAATTCATTGCATGTCATTTTCACCCGAGCTTGTTTCTCTTAAATAAATGGAACCTTAAATTGGTGTGATGACTATTGTCTCCTTCAATTGCCACTATGACTTCTCATATTAAAATGTTTTGCGGATTTTGCTTTTATGCTTGTTCGTGGGCCGCTGTGATGGGCACGTATCATTGGATATCTTT
The DNA here is from genome assembly GCA_947179155.2 of Hedera helix. Lineage (NCBI taxonomy): Eukaryota > Viridiplantae > Streptophyta > Magnoliopsida > Apiales > Araliaceae > Hedera > Hedera helix. Next base: position 43,742,138 of record OX359272.1, on the reverse strand, counting down.
GTTCGACTTACAAAGAGATTGGAGATTTTTCTCCATTGAGGGTTGTTGGTGTTATTCAACTTGATTTTCTGTGTGTTTGCTTTTAGTGGACTTCTGCCTCTATTTGTACTCCCTTTCTTCCTATCTGATATTTTTTTTTTTTGTAAAAATGTATACAAAAAAATGTGTATTAGAATTAGTTGATTTGATTTCCAACTCCTTTTTTTTTCTTCCACAATAGACAGAATGAGCTTTCATTACGTCTCTTTACTGCTATCCTTTTATAGGTCAAAAAGTTTCTTACACTTAACTCAGAAGGACACGCATTTGCTGCCAGTGTGTTAATTTGTGTCATTTAGGTTGCTTGTTGCTAGTTTGCTTACATACTTGGTTATTATAAAGCTATCATCCCAACTGAGACATGTATGCTGAACTTTAATTTGCATGATTACAGGCATGGGAAGGCCAAGGATTTGAATCTACCTAGCTTTTGTTTGTGGCTTTGGATATCTTTAACTCTTCTACTTAATCAAGCTGTAGTGAAACAATGAAGCGAAAGGGTAAGGGGAAAAAAAATTCAAAGAACACTCCAGTGGTAGTTGAGAATGAGCCATATCATAACATGGGCTATCAAGAGGCTGATTTCACTGCTTTAGATGATTTTGAAAATGCTGAGTTTGACTCCAGAATGCATGCTCAAGCACTACAGGCCGAGTCTAATATGAGTGATCATCAAGTAGCTTTAGAAAAATGTATAGTTAAGGAGAGACTTGAAAATAATTTCAACTCATTGCACAAAGCAAGTTTAGCCGTTTCTGGTTATCTGTCCAGGAGTGCTGGAAGAATGTCAACTAACACGTCAATGGGCTTTGGTTCTTCAAGTATAAACCCGACTCATAATGCAGCAGCACTGGCACAGGGTCAAAGGACATGCCAAGAACAACTAAGATTACCTCAACAGGATCCTCGATACAATGAGGAAGAATTGAATGCGGCCCTGTTGGTATGTTATGTATCATATTTTTGTTAAAAGTTTTAGTAGCTAATTTGCCTATTGATAGTATTTGAAGTATGATTAGCTCATTTCTACTTATGTCATCCTTGGATTCCTTATAGGTGATAAGGATTATCATGAGATTAGATGCTGCTGAGCCCTTCAATGTTCCAGTGGATCCTATCGCGTTGGGAATCCCTGTAAGTATGCACAGCTCCATAGTTCTTACTTCTATTTTGTGTGGACCTATTTATGTTTCCTTTTTTTATTTTTTAAGGCAAATAAAGAACATCCTGTTGTAAGATTACTCCCAAATTTCCAGCGCATTTATGTCTTTCTTTTGAGGAGTTAGGTTTGGCTAGATCAGTTATCATGAAGAGTTCCACGAAAGGCAATTTGTGTAATGCATTTTCATAAAATCTGATTGTTCTTTTGTCTCCCCCCTCCCCCTCAAGTTTGGTGACTCATATTCCTTGATTCTCTTAGGAGTGATTTCCATTTGTTGTTATTTTTGAAATGAAATAATTGGTTACGTATTTCTGTTGTATGAACTGATTCCTTTCTCTCTTTTTTTTGGGCCCACGGGGAGGGTGTTGAAACCAGGATTATTTTGATGTTGTAGATAAACCTATGGATTTTGGTACAATATGCAAGAACCTAGTAAATGGTGTTAAGTACATGAATTCAGAGGACGTGTTTAAGGATGTGCAACTTATTTGGGAGAACTGTTGCAAGTATAATAAGAAAGGTAATTATATTTTGGAGCTCATGAAGCGGGTGAAGAAAAACTTCATGAAGTTTTGGGCTGCAGCTAAATTGTACATGGAACCACCACAGACTGTTAGTGGTGAGGCTCTTAATGTTGGTCTATTTGTCAGTTCATTTTTTCCTCTGTTAAAAAAGTAACTTAATATGGTTTTTGAATTTGAGTTATATTATCTTCCCTCGGCTAGTTCTTGATGTATTGGGCAACACAATAATTCAGTCTCTTTATTATCTTGTGAATTATTACAATTGCGCATTTATATCATGGGGCACGAAAACCGCCCTTCAAGAAACAAGGTTTTATAAGGTTTTTATATTTATTTTATTTTAGAAATGTATAATGCATATAAAAATGCTATCTATCTAATTTGTTACTCCTTATCTATTGTTCTGATGAGTTTGCATTACGTTATAGATGTCCCTGTAAAATAATGATACCCTTGTATGCTATTTTGTGGCTTTTAATATTGAGAAAGATGGAAATATTTTTTGTTGGTGGTAATTATTTATTAGTATTGCCAGATATTGATAAGGTTTGACGTTGCAAATGTGTTTGATTTCTTTTTCATAAGTTGTCACATACGATATTGTTCTCCCCAGTTACTGTTATGCTGAAGTGGCAGTCTTCTATGTGGAAAATTAGCTTATATGTGAGGAGGAAAATTGAAGCATACAAATGTGTTACCCACTATCTTGAATCACTTATAATGCTACACAAGTTAACAATGCTACAAACCTGAATACTATCTTCTCACACTTTTTTTGGGATTTGTTTAATTGTTTTCCTTAGCATATTGCTCTATCACCTGACTTCTGAACAAGTGTCTTTTTATTTGGAGAAAATGCAATATACCACTAATGGCTTAGGGATTCTTGCAAGTCACATCCTGTGGTTTAAAAAACACCAAATGACTTCCTGTCTTTGCATTTTCATTGCACATCACATCCTGTTCACTTTTTCGTCTAAACACCATTAGATACGGTGGCTATTGCCTATTTTTCCCTTTATTATAGTATAAAGTCTCTATAAAACATAAAAAACAAATAAAATGCAAATAAAAAACAACTGATATATATTGATTTATTATCTTTATATTTAAGCAATAAGATTGTAAGACTAATAATTTTACCAGTCATGATATTTTTAAACGCTAATATATATTTTAACGTTACTAGCTTTTGTACCTATAATAATTTTTTAATATTAAAAGTTTTGATGGTGTAAATGAGAGAATAGATGATTTTATTTTATTTTATTGTGGTTCTTTATTATGTTATTTTTTTTTAAATTTACTTAATTTCAATTGGTTGAGTTACTTTTAGTTATTGTTTAATTTGATTTAATTATTTTTAGTTTGGTTAAATTATTGTTTAGTTGGTGATAAATTAAAAAAAAAAAAACGAAGCCAAAAATATTTTAATTTGCTTTTATAATTTATACATGAGCTAAGGAGGGTAATTTAGACCTTGGATATGGAATATCTTAATCACTCTCTTATGAGCGAGTGCAATACACTCGTCATCTTTGATGGAAAAGGGTAACGTGCAACTTTTTGTAAACCACATCTAGTACTTTGGTGGTTTTTAAACCACAAGTGGTGACTTGCAAAAATTCCTAAACCACGGGAGGTTGACTTGCAAAAATCCTTAAGCCACAGGTAGTGGTGCACAAACAGGCTGCCTGGCCTGGCCTGGTCCAGGCCTGCAAGGCTTTGACCATTGACCAGGCCAGGCCAGGTCGGATTTACTAGTTGAAATGGTGGTCTGAGCGAGCCTGCAGGCCGGGCAACCTATACAATCATCACCATTATTCATCACCATCTCCAGTCACAACTATTCATTTTTTAATTATGAAATATAAACAAAAGCTATATCAATGAAAGATCCAAAAGTGTTCCCTATATCACAGTGTTATGAAGAGCAATGAAAGAACATTATACAGACAAATAGGTTGCTGAAGAACATTATACAAACAAATAGGTGCAACGTAGGTACCTTTCCAGTCATGAAATGAATTGAACGGGAAAGAGAAATGGGAGGCTGATTGATTTTGCTCATAAAGAACTGCTTCAGAATCAACTTACTCCCAATCTTCCTTACCAGAAATCGGTATAGCTGCGTTGACAATACATAAATGATTTTCAGAATAACGATCTATATATATAAACAATATACATATTCATATATAAGATCTGCGAGAGAAAGAGAAGGAGAAATAGAAGAAGAAGAATAGAAAACCATATCTTCACAGCTTTTAGTTGAAGGTAGAAGAAACCATGGCTGCTGCTATGTCTTCTTCCTGCCTTCCCGTTGCGCCTCTTCTTCCTCCCTTCCCGCTGCGCCTCCTAAAACTAATTTCACCGTACTGGATTGAAAGCCTTAGGGTTTTTTGTATCAATTGCTACCGTGTGATTTGGGTTTAGGGATATTTCATTTGGGCTGGCTGTTGGCTGCCAAGTTAATTAAATGTGTACAGAACTAATAGAAGTTGGGCTTGGCTGATTGGGCTTGGCTGATTTGTACAGAAATTGGCCTGGTAATTAAGCCTTTAGGCCAGGCTTTTTTTTCCAGGCCAGGCCAGGCTTTTTTTCCAGGCCAGGCCAGGCCATATGCAAAAAATTGAGGCCTTTTTGGGGCCTTCAGGACGGGCTTTTTCAGGCCGGACCAAGGCCAGGCCTCGGGCCCCAGGCCTTTTGTGCACCTCTAGCCACAGGTGCGTAAATTGCATTTTACCCTTTTTATTTACTGCTTTTCTGCGTAAGGCTTTACATTACTGTGGGCTGCTTTTTCAAGCAATAAGTGTTTTTTTCCTTATGAGACTTCACCGAGTCAAGTAGTCAACCTAGTCTAATGGTCATGAATCACACGACAGAGCTAAAATGTCATTATAAATCTTAAATTGTGTTCTTAACTTCTATGCTTGCTATTTCCTGTAACCTAATCTCCTTTACAGATGTACTCAACATTCAGTTAGAGTACCAACTTTAAATACCTTAATCCTGTCATCTCAGGACTGGGCAGCATAAACATTTTATTACAAACCATTAACAACAATGTTACGACCTGTTTTTGTGCTTACAGTCTGACACTAAACTGGGACATACACATCTACTTAATGTTAACCCAGTCAAAGATTTACTGCTTTTCTTTGATATTTACTAAGTCCTCCATAACTGCACTTTCATCCATTTGATGCCTACTATCTAAAGAGAAATTGGTCCTGGTTGATATGGTATAGCTTTAAGAGCTTATATTTAACCACTTGATTTTCTGGAGGATTCCCATAGCTTCTATATTGCACCCAAATTATGGTCCTTTTTTCGATCACCTTATAATCCTCACCAATATCAGTTAAATTTGGATGCTTCTTGATAAAGGTGCAACTACTTTCGTTTCATGGTACCACCAGATTGGTGCTGCTCTGCTTTTCAAATGGGAGATTGATGTTGCAAAATTAGTTACTGAATTTATATTTCAACCAATCAACCATAATATATTTGGACCGAGTTAGCTTATATTTTATCTTGAGCAATGTATAACGAACTTTTCTATATGCAAGAATCCCCGTTAAGTAGATATGATATATTTATCTAGGACCAAAATAGATTGTCAGTTCAGTCTGTTTATCAATTCTTTTCTTTAGAGTAGCTTCAAGTGCATTGCCCTACATAATTTGACATGATATACTACTGCTAATTTATTTTATTTTGTCAAAGTGTTTAAAGAGCTTATTTCTTCTTCTCTTCCCTTTTTTTCTTTTCTGGGTGAAGGACATCCACATTTTCAGTCTCCTACAGAATCTAATGCAAGGCACAACAAGCACGGGAAAGAATGTCCATTGGGTTCGGATACCGACAACTCTACCCACCAGCTGCAGGATCAGATGGATCCAAAACAAGTACAGTCCCATAACCCTTTGTTCATCTGCAACCAGAAACAGCAGCCTCCTATGACATCTAACATGAGGCACAGCAAACACGGGCAAGGATGTCTAGTGGGTTCAAATACTGACAATTCTACATGCCTGCTGCAGGATCAGATCAAGCCAAGCCAAGTACAGTCCCGTCGGCCCTTGCCGATGTATAGCCAGAGTAAACAGCCTCCTACAGCGTCTAACACAAGGCGCAGAAAATGTGGACGAAGATCTTCAGTGGGTCTCGATACCAACAACCCTGCCCATCAGCTGCAAGCCCAGATGAGCCCAGGCCAAGTACAACAGAACTGTAATTTACAGCCACTGCATTACCTGTCACTGCCTGACACAAGCTCCAACCACCCACAGGCTTCCCTGCAACAACCTGACACAAGCTTCAACCAGACACAGGCTTCCCCGCAACAACCTGACACAAGCTCCAACGTGCCACAGGATCTCATGCAACGGCCTAACACGAGCTCTAGCCAGTCACAGGCTTCCCTGCGACATCCTGTGGCTGTGGCAAATAACGGTACTTTATTTTCTGTATTTTCTGTGTTTTTGACTGTGATCAAGTCTAGTTGAGTTGAGTATTAATTGTGGTGAATACTGGGCATCTGAAACGATATTTAGAGACGGATTAAGTTCCGTCTCTGATTTTAGTAATTTGATACGGATTTAGAAACCGAAATTTTTTTATGTCTCGAAATGTTTTGGAAGTAAAAAATTGAAACGGATTCTAAAACTGTCAGCGTTGTCTCAAATTCTAGACACGGAATTAATACGGACTTAGCCGTCTCAAAAAGTAATTACTTTTTTAAAGATTTTTAAACTCGTTTTTGAAATAGATTTGTGACCAATAGTGCTCGTCTCAGATTAATAATAATAAAAAAGAAATAAATATTTATGTTGGAGACGGATTAGAGACCTAAATTCTGTCTAGACTTTTATTTTTCCTCCAAATTTTAGTCTCCAATTCCCTTCTTATTTTAGAGACTGATATAGTAGTCTCAAAGAGGATTTTTTTAAAGTTATTTCTAAGACGGATTAGAGACGGATATCGTCCGTTTCAATTTTTTAGTTTCCCTCCAACAATTCCCAACAACTATATCAACAAAAAAAAAAGAAGAGGGAATAAGACTAAAATAGCCTTAAACAAATAAATTAGGATCGACTGCTTACTCCTGTTCCGTACCCAAAGATCGATCTTCCCTCTTTTCAATTGAAAATCCCTAACTGTCATGGGTGATGGGTGACTTCTCTTCTCAATTGCAACCATGAACTCCCGATTTTACTTCTAAATCCCCTTCCCAAACTCGTTTCCATCTTTGGTATTTGCAATTTTTTATCACCAAAACTCAGATCGGGCATAGAATTACTCCAATCTATTGCAACGAAGTTTTATTTTCAGCAACAAAGCGCATATTACTCTAATTAGTTGCAGGTACGTAACACAATTATTTTCCCAATATTGCGGCTAGGGCAATCTTCTCATCTCTCTCTCTACTCTACTCACTTTAACTCACATTCCACCGATCGGGTTGGGTCTCTCCGGCGTTGGTCACTGAAATCCCCAAGTTTCCCAGCCAAGTCTCTGTCTAGGTCACTATTGGGTGAGAAACAGTCCTTACTACAGGTTCCTTTGAGATATTTGATTGATTTTCTTAATATGAGTTTTGATCTCAAACTTTGTTATTTTCCACTTCTATGCTAATAATACCTTATTTCTACTAATCTGGTACTTTGCTTCTCCCAATCTCTTAATCAAATGTATGGATGTGAATTTGTATGTGTTTTTGTGTACATGCACTTGTATATTCTGTAAGGTTTGGGGGTTTCTGTTCTGCCTTTATTCCTCAGAGGTGAAAGAAAGAACATTGTTTCATTGTGTGTTCAATGGAGGCATGGATTGGTAGTAAGGCAAGTGAAAATCATGGCAGGGAGTAAAATAAGATTCAGTTGTGGAATGTGGATTTTAAACTTGTTTACAGCCTTTCAATAGGAATTCTCAACCTCAACCTCCAATACTATAACTGCAAAGAGAACAATGTGAGAAAAGGAAAGTAATAATCACTAGACTGTGTGGTTTCATATCGTGGGAAGATCCTAGAGAGAGGTCAAGTTTCCCTCTCTGAAGAAGGAATCAGGGTCAACAAGTTAATGAATTTACCTATTTTTAAAATGAAATGTACTTGAAACTTTTGGATTTAATCTAATATATTGGTTTGTAAATGAAGCAAATTGTTACTGTTGTGTTTGTTGACTTTAGCAATACTTAAATATTCTGGAGTTTTTGTAAAATAAACTAATATGATAATGGTAAGGTTCTGAATAACTTTTTGTCAAGCAAAAGTTTAGATGTCATGTTTTTACCTTTTTTTCATGTTATATGTTTGCCACATTGGATTAATTTAGTGCACTGTGATCATGATGAAAAATTGACTAAATAGCGTAAGGCCTTTTTGCTCTTTCCTTAGTGTCATCTAGGCTCTGATGGAACTCATCTGCACAAGTCCTAGCACTCAAGGTAGCATGCATGAATAAAATATTGCTTGTGTCTCCTTTTTGGCTTTATTCTATGAGGCGTGGGCTGAGGATTTTGAGTTTTTCTTGTGTATAATCTGCATCTGTTCAATAATAACATTTCCATTTGGTTATTTCTTTTTAGTAAGTAATATATGCTGCCTTTTGGTTTCTTGATGGAAAGGTTTGAAATACAATACTCTGCAAATTTCTGAAAGGGATATCTAATGTATACAATCCTCAAATATTTTTGTATGCTTGGACCGGTATTAAGTGCTTTATGTTGGTGCAAACGTTGGGGTGGTATGGTGAGGGGAGGAATAGTAAACTTGGAACCAACAAATTAGAGTTTATTCCTTCAATGCCTCTGCCATTTAACACACCCTTGGGATTAACAGGTTTGATTATTATGATAAATTGTTGCTCTATTTGTAGAGTAGTCTGTCTTACATTTGTAGAGTAGTTTGTCACTCATGTATTACGAAATTATTTGACAAATTTTAATGATGTTCTGTTCAGAAAGGATGTGTTTTGATCGTAGTTGGATTGATAGGCGAGTTGTGAGGAATTCCTCAATTTTGCTTACTCTATTCCTGAGAATGTTAGTGAGTAGAAAATTAAGTATCATTGCTCGATTTGTAAATTGAGGTTCTTCCAGCTTTGAGAAGATGTTGAAATACATCTTTATAGAAAGAAAGGGATTCAAAAATAATTACAAAAAATTGTTTGTGCATGGTGAATATTTTTCTGAAAAAAGTTCAAACCATAGTGATAATGTTAAGGTCCCGCTTGATACAAATCCGTATATAGATCTCGTGTGTGATGTTGCTGGGCAAAGTTTTGATTGGAGTAGCGAGACATCTAGATTAGAAGAACCAAATTTTGATGTTGCCAATTTTTTTCAACTTTTAAAAGATGCTGATGATTCACTATGGCCAAGTTGTGGGAAGTCGACAAAATTATCTATGGTAGCACAATTGTTAAACCTCAACAATGAGTCAAACATGAACCAAGTTCGCTTTAATCTCATTAATGAACTTTAATCGCATGATCTCATTAATGAAGAGTTTGTTGCCTAAAGATGATAAGCTTCCTTAGAATTATTATAAGGCGAAGCAAATGGTAAAAATATTGGGACTTGGTTATTAGAAGATACATGCATGTGAAAATGATTACATGTTGTATTATAATGAAAATGAAAATAAGAAGCTAAAAGATATACCTTTTAAGGTTTTGCGATATTTTTCAATTACACCTAGACTTCAAAGATTGTATATGTCCAATGTCACAGCAACACACATGACATGACATAAAAAGAATTCCAGTCCCAATTGTGTAGTTGTTCACCCAGTAGATAGTGAGGCATGGAAACACTTTGATCGCACTTATCCATCTTTTTATGTAGAATCTCAGAATATTAGACTTGGATTCTCCACTGATGGGGTCAATCCGTTTGGAAACTATGCAAATCCATATAATTTGCCACTTGGAATGTGTATGAAGCAGCCTACATGTTCTTAACATTAATCATTCCTAGTCCAAAGAGTCCTGGTAAGGATATAGATGTATACTTGAGACCGCTGATTGATTAATTAAAAATGTTGTGGAATGACAGAGTTAACACCTATTATGCATATGCGAAGCAAAATTTTCAGTTGAAAATTGCACTTATGTGGACTATTAGCGATTTTCCATCTTATGAAATGTTGTTTGGTTGGAGTACTCATGGCAAGATGGCTTGCCCTTATTATATGGAGGGTGCAAGGCTTTTACCCTTGAGAATGGTAGAAAGCCTAGTTTCTTTAATTGTCATCGTCAATTTTTGCCTATTGATTATTCTTATCGATATCAAAAGGACAAATTCAAGAGGAATACAATTGAATGCGACTTTCCACCACCTTGGTTATCAAGCTAAGAGGTATTCAAGCGTGTATCAAAATTGCCACCTATTACATTTCGCAAGGTTGGCGAAAAACATAAAATAGATGGTTATGGAAAGGAATATAATTGGGTGAATTGTTCAATCTTTTGGGAGTTACCCTATTGGCGTTCACTTCTAATTCGACACAATCTTGATGTGATGCATGTTGAGAAAAACATGTTTGAAAACTTGTTTTATACAATATTGGATGTCAAGGGTAGAACAAAGGATATCCAAATGCAAGGAAAGATCTAAAGACCCATTGCAAGCGTTCGGAACTAGAATTACAAAATATTAACCAGAAGATCATAAAGCCTAAAGCAACTTATACACTAACTAACCCTAAATTCAGGATGTTTGCAAGTGGGTTAAACAATTGAAGCTCCCTTACGGCTATGCTTCTAATATTTCGACATGTGTTAATGTAGAAGATAGCAAGTTCACTGGGCTAAAGAGTCATGATTGTCATGTGTTTTTTGAGAGGTTATTGCCAATTGCATTTCGAAACAGGACCCGTACAATATCGATGGATGTACTATTTTGAGAGGTAATGTTTTTAAAACTTATTTTTTCAATTTTTGCAGCAAATTTAGTTTAGTGGTAAATCTGACATTTTCTTTATAGGTGTATGTTTCATTTAAAGAAGGTTAAAAATAAAGCATGTGTCGAAGCTTCAATTTGTGAGGCTTATAATTTGCAAGAGTGATCGTTGTTATAATCGCATTATTTTGAATCTGCAATCCAAACAAGGTTAAATCAAGTCACAAGGAATGACAATGGAGGTGGATCCCGATGGTCACCTTTCAATTTTTACTAGTTCAGGTCGTTTGTTAGGTGAAGTTACTCATAAGTCATTAAATGATGATGAGATGAAAGCTGTTCACATATATTTACTTTTGAATTGTGATGAAATCACGTCATTCCTCAAGTAAGTGTGTAATAAATGTTTGTGCAAGACCTTTGAGATATTAATTAATCTACTAATAATTTAAGTTATGCAATCATAATTTATACAGAAAATTTGATGAAAGTGTAAGGTTTGAACATCCCCACATCACCAAAGAACAAATTGCCACATTGTGGGAACGGGACTTTGCAACTTGGCTTCAAGTACACGTGGATAACACTTTAGGTTTGGCTAATTTGATCATGTCATCTTCTAGTTTGTTCTGTACATAGTACACTATCATACTAATATTTTTTTCAACATGCATTAAATGACTCAATGATAGATTATTGTATACACCCAATATCATTTTGCCCGAAAAGACGTGTAAAGTGTTGTAAAGGTTACTACGTTAATGGCTTTAAATTCTATACACATGCATTTGGACAAAGTAAAAAAAGGGCTAATAATGGAGTTTGTATCAAGGGCAGTTGCTATGACGAGGATGAGCATGACTTTTATGGTCGCTTGGTTGATGTCATAGAGTTGACATACTTTAGAAGAGGTATCAAAGTTATTGTGCTTAAATGCGAGTGGTAGGATACCAAGGGAAAAGGTAGACAATCACAGTCTTGTAGAGATTTCATTTCACATAAAAAATATCTTCAGACAAATGATCCCTTTATATTGGCAATACAAGCTCAACAAGTTTACTATTCAATCACCCCGTCTTGAAAGAGAGAGAAGCGATTGGTGGAATGTCATCAAGACAGTCTAGGAGATTTGTTGACCAACAACCAAGTGTGATGGAAGATTTTTACCAAGAAAAAGAAGAGGAATATGAGTCAATTTTATTAAGTATCGATTTGGAACTTGACCAAGATGGTCTACTTGCAGCCGCGGGATTGGGGAAAGAAGTCGATCCCAATGATCTTCACACTACAATAAATGATGAACACTTTATAGATGATGATGATGATGATGGTGACATCGAAGATGATGAATCAGAATTTGAATCTTCTTCTTCTGGTGGTAAGGAAATGGAATTTGATTTTTAAGTTTCCACATGCTTGTAAGTTTGTAAATGATACGTTTTGTTCAGCTGTATGGAATCTTTAATTGCTTATGTTTTAACTTTTAATTTTCTAGCATGCGCTATATAATGTATCTTAAATTTTAATTTTAGACCTTGCACTATTTGATGTTATATATAGTTCCTGGTTTGAAAACTTGATTCTCTCTTTGTTATAAAATACTTCCATTTTATTTGTTCTTAACCAAGTTTATTTATGATTATCACAATCTTGCATATATGACAAGGGCAAAAGCACGTGCAGGTAAACGAACATTTTATCCGTGGCAAAATGGTCCTAGCAAAAGAAGAGACAAAGTTGTAAGGAATCATGAAGTTGGCTCTACTCCACAACAATCACAGACACCAAGATCAGATGGCTCAACAACAGGAGCTGTTACACCGAAGAACAAATTGCCAACAACACCACTGGTTGCACCAAACACTCAACCAACAACACCACCAATTGCACCAAATACTCAACGAACAGATGAACAAGCCAACATTGAATCTATTGCCGCAAGTAATTATATTTTGCTGTGATGACATTATTAGAGATATATACTCGTTCTTAGCTTACTTATTTATAAAACTGTGCAGGTGTCCAGAGAATTAATGTTGAGAGGGGAGCTAATTCTAGTAAATATGCGCCTAAGAATCCAGAGGATATGGAGGTGATTCACATAGTTGGTACTAGGTACTTCTATTTTTTTTTCCTTCCCTTGCATGTTTTCAGTCTTGATCAAACTGAACTTAATGGATAATCTAAGAATAGTTAATTGAAATGAAATACTCCGTGTTACAGACCAATAATTATACATGCAACACAACTAATTAACTTCTGTAATATGCTTCTTAAGTAACTATGACACTGTAACAGCCTCAATAACTATCAATATTAACCCTGCTCAAGCTGAATAATCTGAGATTTGTTCTGCTTCATATGCTGCTCTGCTCTACTTGTTGCAATGTAATGCCAGTATTTCTTCCCAAGTCTCTGTATCTGTTGTGCATGCTTTTATCAATTGTTGATCTGCACAAACAAGTTTACCTTCTGGTGTGCTATACAAACAAGTTTACATTCTCTTACCTATGGGTTTTTGATATGGATACTTGGATATCATGTTGCCATTAGTATTATGTCTGTTTGAGGTCTGTTGTCCATTCTTGTTATATAATGCTCAGCTCATAAGGTGAATGAGTAAAATCCAAGTATGAGAAATTTATCCCTTAATATGTTACTTACCTAAGAAATGTAATAATAGGTAAGGGTTGGGTGAACAACCCACCACCACTTACACTATGAGTTTCATCACCAGTGGTTTTGACTTTTGACTGTCCTCAACGCAGAAAAATCTGCAGTGACAAAAGTCAACTATATTTTGTCATTGATTTTTGGATAAACCAAAGTCAACTACATATACTGCCACACGTATTTAGGAGAAAGAAAAAACTTTAGCAGCTTTTGGAATCCGAGCCACTAATGCCTTAAAAAAGAAGAATCAAAAAGGTATTTGTATCTATCTCATGTATGCTTGTAGCTTAATCGTGAATTAGAATCATTAATAATAATCAAGTCTGAACCCACCAACCTGATTGCAGGAATCTGGTGAAGAGGCAAATGCTTTAAATGAGTTTTTATAATTTATAACATGCAGCTTTAACCTGTGTTCAGTTTTGAAAGATCTAAAGGACTGTATACATGGTATCTATTACCTATGAGATATGAACAAAGGTGTAAGCTATTCATCGAAAACCCAGGGTGCTTGCCATACATGAATGATCAATTTAAAGTACCTAACTAGGAGATGAAAGCGACTACTAACCCGGCAACGTTGACAGATTATTCCATCCCAGTTAACTAACTTGATGATGTTGACTGAATTCTGATAACCCAGGTAGCATGCATGGGCTCTTATTTGGCCATGCTGTCATTTATACACAAACTGAATTTTCCATTGAGGATTTACAAGATCAAGGAATAATTAGCTGGATTTACTAAGCATTGCAAGTAAACTTGAATTAAAATCATAATTACCCAACAAGGATCAGACAAAAGATTACGAAAGATACACTTGCAGGTCCTTGGAGTGCGATTCATGTTATGCGAGTCAAACTTGCTGATTTTGTCAACTATTCTGTTATCCTTATTAGTGATCTGTTTTTTTTATTTCGAAAAGCTCAACTATTCTGTTATCCTTATTACGATATTTCTGGTTACCTTTTGTAATGCAATTTAGTATAAATAATAATTTCTATTTTTGTTTGTAGATTTCAACCTAATTCTGTGGTACGGCAAATTGTTAGTTCTATAAAAAATCAAATGGGCCCATATCCGACTTGGTTATCAGTGGCAAAAGACCTCAAGAATGAGTTATGGGCCGAATTTCAGGAGATGTATCAATTTATTAATGAAGTAGAGAATAGTAAGGCAAGAAAAGTTTGGGAGCAGGTTTGTGCTATACGCTATAAAGATTTAATGAAAAAGGCAAGAGACGAGGCAAAGATAAAAACAGGACTTACAACTTACAATTTTGAAAAAATGGCCGAATACCCACCATCGTTCATGAAGAAAGAATATTGGGTCTCTCTTTGCGAAGAATGGAATAAGGAAAGTTGGCGGAAAATTTCAAATTCTGGTTCTACAAACCGAAAGAAAGGTGGAAAACTTAACTATGTTGGAGGGTCAATACCTTTTATAAGTCACGCGAAAAAGCTTGTAAGTATTTTTTGTTATGGTTGCTTTAATATAATTAAAAATGTTTGATTCTTGTGCTTGTGCTTCCGTGATGGTAGGAAAATGAGAAGAAAACTAAACCTACTCACATTGAGGTGTTTGATCTAACACACCAAAAGGACGGTGTGTATTGTAATGACAAGGCAAGAAAAGTTGGAGTAAGTCTACCTAGAAGCTTTGTGTATTGTCAATTATACATGTTTGAAATATTATGTTCTAAACTTGGCTCATTCAATACCTTTTGTCAATCATAACATAGTATTGTACATTAAAATTGCAGGAAAAATATAAAAGTGATATTAGTCAAAAGTATGGAAATAATCTTCCTATTTTTGATGCGGAAATATGGACAGAGGCTTCAGGGGGTATTAAAAAGGGACGAGTGTTTGGTTTCGGTTCGAGTGAGAATCTAAAGGCAAGTGGATTAAGTGAGTCGATTTCTACAAATGCCTCTACATCTCGATTGACTCCCTCACCTACATCACCTGATATGCAATCTCTCATCCTTGCTGCGATGGAGACCCCCCAATTTCAAGCTATGATGGATGCAAGACAAAAACAATTGGAAGAGATTATGCATAAGGAATTTCAAGAAGAGATGAGGAAACTGAGAAAATTCGTCAAATCTTCCAAATAGCGATGTAAGTGTTTTTTCTTGCCCAGTATTCTAGTATTGTCCTGTTATCTGTATGCTCTCATATTATAAAAATAAAATAAAAGGAAAAATAGTTTTGTTACCTGCTTCGTTCTGTCCATCCCACATAAGGAATCAAACTCTCTCTGTATCTCTCTCTCTTACTATGTATGAGAAAGTAACAAACAAACGAACAGGGAGTCCAAATTCTGGAATACTCTTCTTGTTGTAATCAATCACTCTCTCTAATCCGCTCACTGTTTTCTTCTTTTTGTTTGTCTTTTGGAAATGAGTTTACTCCTTGCTTGCTATTTCCTGCTGCATGTTTTGGCCTTCAGATTGCAACCGAAACGCCTGGTAGTATTAAGTGTATATATTCTCTTTTAAGTTTTTTTTCTCTTTAATTTCACCTGTATGGCCATTTGGGTTTTTAATTAGATAAATCTGGTGTGTAATTTTGGTTAGTATGTGTTACAATTTTCATTTAAATTTTCTGTCTTCAGTACATTAAGTATATTTCAGTTGACTTCAATTGCTAGCATTTGAATATAAGCAACTTTCATCTTTGATGGCCTGTAGGATTCTTGAATCTTGATACAAATGAGTGCTTAAGTAAGTGATCACAATATATGCAGCTCACACTGTGCTTGTACAGTTGCCAAAGACATGACAATATTTATATTGATCCAGAATCTTCATAAAATTTAGAACTATAGGACTTTTGTTTGGCCGGGGATGACTTGAATAGGTTACAAGTTCTTAGAAGTTTGATTCCAAGTAAATTTTGCAAACATGCTATTCATTTCTGTTTAGCATGCATTCATTTCATTTATTTGACCTGCTTTCCATGTATTGCTTGTAGGATGTTGATGTTGAGGATGAGCATGATGAAGATTCAGGGGATGGTAACAACGGATGGAGACTTGCGGGTATATACGCATGTTGATTTTTTAGGTAGTACTTTTTAGAAGTTACTTTTGTTTAGTACCGTCGAGGACGGAGACTTGTGATTATGCATATTTGGGCTTTAAAGTAATAGTTTTTAAAAGTTACTTTTGTTGTATTTGGTGAGACTTTTAGTACGTTATCTTTCATAGCATATTTGTAATAGTACTCTTCGACAGATCTAGTACTATCTATAAATAACAGTTTATTAATTATCATTATTACTTTGTACATATTTATTTTTAGATTTCAAAATTAAATTATGAAAATATTTGTAATTTGTTGTTGACACTTTATCCATCTCTAACAAGCTAAACAATGTTGGAGACCAATTTTAGGATGAAAAAGCTTATATAAAATTTTCTTTCGGATACGGAATTGTGACGGTTGCATTGCGTCTCAACTTGTGCAAACTTTTTTAAAATGGAATTGAGATGGCTTCTTTTCGTTTCAAAGAATGGGCGCTAAAAAGATATTGTCGTCAAAGTTGAAACGGAATTGAGACAGCTCATGTCCTGTATCAAAATATGCGCTAAAAGGTATGTTGGTGCCAAAGTTGAGACGATTGGTGCCCGTCTCAAAATATGTGTACAAAATAGTTGAAATCGATGTTGATACGGATTTAAGGTAGTTTTTTCTGTCTTAATTTACGCGGTAAAAAAAATGGCGCCAATGCTTCTCGCTAAAAATGAAACTTTTCCCCTGAGTTAAGTTGATACGAACTTAAGAGCCATCTGAGATGGAAACTGGTGGTCTCTAAGAGGGATATTTTCATATTTAAATTTTTGTTTGAGATGGATTTAACATTAGCAAAATTAGTGATATGATTTACTGACACGGATTTTGAGAAGGCCAAAATCCATCTCAAAATTGAGAAGGATTATGCCATATTATAGACGGATTTTTCCGTTTCAAATAGTCAGATTTTTGGTAGTACACAACCACCACTTTATATTTTCAAGATTTGTCTCTTAAAGTGAGGTCGTCAACTGCCACGTTAGCATCCTCCACTAGTGATAGTGATGAGCCTGAAGGATAAGTTTAGATACACAACATTTAAATACAAAATTAAATACTTCATTCATCTTAACTATTAAAATGTAGAGCATTGCTCAGATTTCAATTTCATGTTCCACTTTTAATGGTTAAGATGGATGTAGTTTTTGTATGTTGTACACTTATACTTATTCGAGTCTGAAAGCCCAAAACTCCTGCAACCACCATCCACCTCCCTTTCTCAATGCGCACTCTCTCAAACCCTATCGAACATGGTCCAACTAGCCAACCTCCCGCCCACGGGTAGCCTCTTAGCCCTCCAACTCGTAACACATCTTTACCAACAACGGCTCATGCGACTCTGACACGCACCCCATCCTCCTCCTCTCCCTTGTCGCCTCGTGTTTCCTTGCCAGCTTCCCCGACAGCTTCAAGACGCCCTATGGACAAGTCTACTATGGTTTTGCCATGTTCAAAGGGATGTGGCTTTTCGATTCCCAAGCTATAGTTGCTTCAAGCTTCTGGGCAGATTCCTTACCTGAGAAAATACAAGTTGGGGTTTAATGATTGGATCCATTTAATCTTATCAGTGCTTGTACTGATTGTTTTGGCTTTGAGAGATAAGAATGTGGTGAGTTGCTTTTATCCACAGCCGAGCCATAAAACTCAAGAGGTTTTGGATATAGTTCCTATTGGAATTGGGTTCATTTGCAATTTGTTGTTCATGGTATTCCCCACCAGAAGGCATGGTATTGATTACCATGTAACACACAACAATAATTGATTAGTTCTATTTTTTACCATTTCAATATTTTTTAGGTCTCAAAATGAGTGTCCCCATTTAGCTTCCCCCCCCCCCCCCCCCCCCCGCGTAGGCATGTTAGTATGAGAAATAAAAAGAGTCAAAGATGAAATGGGACTCTATTTTGGGATTGGGATGGAGGGAGTATATATTGGTCTTTTGATGTATAATAATGAGAAGAATTATATATCATCATAATTGATGCTAAGAATTTTGTTGGTTTTTAGGAGTTTATATCAACTTGAATTATATATGTATGGCTTAAGATTGGGTGACTAATTAGAAGATTCGGTAGTGGTTATGAAGAATCAACAACCCAATTAAATACAAGGAAAGACTTAACTACCACTTTAGTACAAGAAATCTAATGTGAGAAACTAGTCCTGCCTTCATTTGAAAAGATTAATTATTTAGGGCTAATAACAAAAGTGTTTTTCAAATATGGACTTATTTCAATTTGTCTCTCAAAATTTGATAATCGACAATCATTACCCCAATTTAAAAAAAAAAAACAAATGTGCCCCTTTTATCCGAAAAGACCAAATTTTGTGTCGGAGATCAACAGAACGAGTGAAAAATATGAAATTCATACATATACATAATTTTATACGCAAATATAACATAAAAATTAGTTAACAACTAAACTATTAAATAAACCTAAATTATATATTTAAAACTAATTAATTTGTTAAAAAATAAATTATATTGAATTAGAACTACATAAATACTTCAAAACAAAGTACCCAAATCAATTTTATTATAATCTAACTCAACAATCAACAATAATTAATCAAAAAAAATTCCCAAATGCCAATCTCATCTTCTTCACCTCAAGGCCTGAGCATTCTTATCAAGAACACGAGGTTAAATCCTAGCATCTATCTACCAGCCTTTTTACACGCACCAAAGACTCAATATTTATATATATATATATGAATGGTGGTGAATGATGGTGCGATATGGTACCCAACCAGAAAGAGGTTGGTATATATGATTTGATCAATACGGGTTTGAAGAACCGTGACTAGGTTATTCTTCATATATTCTTTAATTTTGGTACTTTTAGCCTCTCTTTTTTTCTTTCTAAATTTCTATTTCTAATATATATATATATTTTATTAGTTTGCCCTTTTAGTTTTTGAAATTCATTGTATTTGGGTTGTATTTTATAATAAATGTATACTCAATGTGATTTATGTGGTTTTCATACGGTCAAATCATATAAAATGTCTTCTCTGTTGTCACATGTCAGTAATTCGGCCAAAATTATGATCGAAAATGGTTGTAGGGTCACTTTTACTTACTTGAATGTATTTGGGGATGTTATTAGTTTTTGTACTTTAGGGTAACTTGTGTAAGTTGTGTTATACTTCGAGTGACAGAAATGTATTTAAATCAATAAAAAAATCTTTTTGTAGAATAAAAATATTTGACAAATGGAATTCTTTCTGTAGATCAAAAGGAGTAAAATATTCATTTGGTTTCATTTTACATGTCATAATGGATTTAAGGCTTTATTTTTTATTTTTTATTTTGCTCATTATAAAAATTAGAGAGAATTGTGTAAAAAGCTGTGTAGAGTGTTGTTGTTAATCTCATTAATTAGTACTTTTTGTATTTCGAATTATAAGGCTATTATTAATTTTAAAAAATAAATTTAAAATATTTTCAATCTGAAAATCGATATGCTTCGTAAGAAAATATGAAACAACAAATTATATAATCTAGTTGTACTTTTTAAAATAATTTATAATATTAATTATTGTATTGATTAAAATTAAATGATATAACAAAATTTTTAAACGAAAAGAGTCTTCTTTTATTTATTAAATATTTAAATAGCATAATGTCCAAAAAATTACAGTCATAATTTTATTATTAACATAACATTGTTTCTCGTTAATTAATAATTGTCAAAATTCTAAAAAGAAAGGAATTATATATACTTATGAAAGTACAATTATGCACTCGCATGCGCAGCCAAAGAAAGGACTACTACTATCGGGTGGTTACGAACCCCTGAAACCCGTGATTAATCCCTTATCTCTAAAATTAAAATCAGGATACGATTCGCTCGCGGCTAAACCCAGTCGTTCATCTGTGAACCCAAACGTATATAAAACGCAAAGAGGAACAGCTCTTGGTAAAACAGGTGTATTACCTAAACCTTTCATATACGGAGTCTTTGTTTTCCCAAAAATAAATGTATTAGGGTTTTCTATTTCCCCTTTTTTGGTATTTTTCAAGTTTTAATGTAATGGTATCCTGTATTTCACGTCCAATTTTTGGATTTTTTACCATTTTTTGTTTTGTATACCTGATTTTCTTGGAAGTATTGTCTAATTGTGCGCGTAGATGGTGTATTGGTGTTCTATTTGGTGGATTCTCGGATTTGTTCGTGTGGATATGGTGATATGTGTGTTCCCAATTGCCGGATACACTGGTGGTTGAGTTTGAGAGTAGTGCGATTATATGTGTTTTCAAGAACCCAGTATGGAAAGATTTCAAATTTTGTTCTTTAAATTAGTTAATTTCAGAAGTAAGATAAATTGGATTTCGCCAAGCCAACTGTGCGGTGCTTTGGCAGTTGGATTTGGAAGAGGTACATTAGAACTTGGGGAGCTCAATACGAAGAGGCCGAAGATGTTTAAATATGTTTAATAACACTAATGTTGGTGAAAATTTCATGCAGCTTCCACTATTTGGACTAGAAGATTATGTGTGCAAACTGAAAATTATATAATCACACTTTATGTGGAAACCAGAAAAAATGATGTAGTTGTTGATTCAAGTGATACTTACTGAGGAGCTATTTCACGAAAATGTGTTGAGAGCCAGACCGTTGGCTCCAATTTTCTTTTTGAAAGTTATGTTTCACTTTGAGTTTATATGTATAGAAGTTTTTTTTTGAAATTTTGGTTGTAGTGTCTATATAACTCTTTTCTAGCCTATAGAGGACTTTATCGAGCACTGAGCATTCTCTCTCTCTCTTGGGTGTTCTGATTAATAATTTTAGCGGACAGTTTTTATGAGAAAAACCTACATTTAACTGTTGTAAAATAGACTTTATATTGGCACGATTTATAAGATTTGTTTGAGGCAACACAACTAGTCTGGTAACATCTATCTTGTTCTTCCTCTCTTTCTGTTGATCTGTTTTTTCTTTAATATGGTGGGTGAAGAATGCATCGAATTATTTTATTCAAAGCTAGACCCATAAGGAATATTTATATTTTGTGCCCACTAGTTTGTTCACATCCTTGGTCACTGTATCTACAGCTGTGCCTGATAGGCTAAAAGTTTTTTGCACTGGTTGGTGGTGGCCAGTTATCTGTGGCTTGCAGCTCAATTGACAGCAAAAAAGTTCATCAGTCAGTTTATTTAGCAGGAAAAGCATGAAAAGGAAGCGTGGGAATAAGAAAGGCAAACCTAAAAAGCCATCAGTGATGGCTGTGAAGGAAGCAATCCCGCATGTTGATAATTTAAGTGCAGAAAATAATCTGTTGATGGATGATTTTGATAAGGATGATGTTGATTCTGGCATGGAGGCTGAGACTCCATCTTCAACAGGTACGGAACAGCCTGAAAAAATTGCCACTATCAATTCTGCGGGCCCTGTTAACAAGACACCTGGAAGCTTAGTTTATACGCGTGTGAAGGTGAAGATCAAAACTTCAAAAGCATTTGACTCTCAGCATAGTTCGTCAGATGCACCTACACAAAGTGATACTGATAAAAGCAGCCATCAAGTTGGTTTAGAAAAACTAGGAATAGTTAGTGAGAAAATGGAAGACAGTGTTAACTCGTTGCCTGAAAGTAATCTAGGTCTACTGACGAATAAGTCTAAGAAAGCTGGGAGTATAAAAATTAAATCATCAAGGGGCTTTGGTTCTTCAAGTTTAAGTCCATGTAATAATGGTGGACTGGTGCAGGCTGAGAGAATGAATCAGAAAGAATCCACACTTTGTCAAGATTCACAGTACAACAAGCAGGAGTTGGACGCGGCTCTAGAGGTATGTTTACAAATGTCATACCTCTCTTTGACGCTCTTTAGAAAGAAAAACAAGAAGAAGCTGCCTTTCCACAGTTTATCAATATATGCTATTTGAAATTTCCATTGTCAGATATATTTAAAATGCACTTTTTGCATTGTTTATCTTGGTCTTTTCCGTCTCTCCGCAGGTTATTAAGAAGGTGATGAAAATGGATGCAGCTGAGCCATTCAATGTTCCTGTGAATCCCATTGCACTAGGAATACCTGTAAGTATGAATTATCTACATTTTTTTCTATGTGGTTTATAAGATTAGTATTAATTTCCCCAAGTCACAAAAATTGATTTTTCTGTTCTTTGTCTAAATGTTCCTGACTAAGCATCTTTATAGATTGATTATAATGGAGGTAGCGCTATCTAATAGGTGAGGTTAAGAAATTCATCATTAAGGACTGAGTAGATATTTAAGTCTATTGGTTTTTCAGTGCGAAACGGCATGAACTAAATTTTGTAAGAATACGTTGTGCGGAAGAGGCACGGAGTTAGAGTGTAACAGTTGTCATGAGAAGTTGAATTTACTACGTGTAAGTGCAAACTTTCATCTATATTTTAGGGGGTTTAATTCATTTGATAGCAGTTCCCCTCAATTTAGATTAACAAAATTGCTTTTTATTATATTGCAAAGCTCACCCTCTTACTGTTTTATATGCTATCTGAAATTATCAAAATATAGTATGTGAGTATTGTATTTATGTATGTTGCTTCTCCAGTATACTTATCTTTTTCCACAGTGGTATACTGTACTCTCCCTCAGTCTCGTATGTTTGGCAAGACACACCAAAAGTATGGTTGAATATTACATTTTATATATTAAGTAGTTAAAAATATAACAGTTAATAATATTTTAAGTATTTTTATTAAAAATATAATATTTATGTTTTTCTTCAGGTCTTACAATCCGTGTCCCAGTCCGTGAAAAAATGTACCAAATAAAGTGGGACAGACAAAGTACTTTCTAAATATGGACTGACACTTTTTTCTTTTTCTTTTTTGGATGAAATCAGGATTATTTTGATGTCATTGATACACCAATGGATTTTGGTACAATATGCAGCAATCTTGAAAATGGTGTTAAGTACATGAATTCAGAAGACGTGCATAAGGATGTGCACTATATATGGGAAAATTGCCACAAGTACAATAATAGAGGAGATTACATTGTAGAGCTCATGAAAAGGGTAAAGAAAAATTTCTCAAAGTATTGGACAGCTGCTGGGTTGTACAGTGAAGCACCACAAGGTAATAACATAATGTTGAGCTTTTATGTTATGCTATTCTTCTATTAGTGCATATCCCTTTATTATTATACTGAGCGTGAGTACACTTTTGTCGCTTAATATTGAATAAGTATTGGTTGGTCTGCGTAAAAAAATTCTCATGATTATTGCATAAAAATTCTCTCATGCTTTTGGTCATCGAACAGGAAATTTCCCTCCACAATTGCTAAAAGTATTTTGTCTAGACAAGGGAGAAGATAAACTATTTTTGGCTTACTTAAATTTCCAATGTTCTTTTTGACAATACCTGTATTTATCATAGTGCATCATTCGCATGGCTCTTGGGACTTCAGATCACAGAAGCAGAAGGGATGCATGTTCTAGTCTGTTTGCTATAATGTTTATTAACTTGACATTTGTTACATTTTTATTATTATTTTTCATTATTTCAAGGATGCTGCTTTTCTAGGCAAAACTTGACGATATTATGTTTAGCAGTTGTTTTGAGGAAACATGCCAGAAAATTGATGTTATTAACATTTTTGAATTACCTATGATTGTGAATATGTGATATTAGTGTATCAGAGACTTTGTGAGAGTGAGCTTTCTCAGAAAGTGTTCTGGACAAAACTTCATATCAGTTGGCATTCTTAATTAAATATTCTATAGGATCTACTTTGACAGACTCTAAATAGAGAGAGTGTTATCCAAACCTCATATATATGAAATACATAGATGAGAAATGACCACAAAGGATCCGCCAATGAGTCATTTAGTGTAATTTAATATTCCAACAAATCTGATGTTTACATATATGTCCTTCTCATGCCACCTTAGGCTTAGCTCCGCAAGCACACTTAGAAAAAGAGAGATGTTTTCTAGCTCTTGTCTCATCAAAGGTCCCGCCCCTCCCCATTCATTCAAATTTAAAAGAATATATTTATATACACACCCTAAGTGTATATACAAAAATATACTCAAGTATAAAATAGTAGTAAACGAAGAGAGAGAAAGTGTTGTAGAGAGAAGAGAGAAATATTTTACTAATTTTAATCAATACAATGATGAATATTGTAAACTATCTAAAAAAATATTACTTATTGTAAGTTTTATTTTTTCATAATTTTTAATAAGTCATCCAAGCATTATTATGGGAAAAAAACTAGGATCTGGCTTCCTCCATCACACTTTTCCTTCAATTATATCCAATACACATATCCTTAGATGAATCGCCCTACATGGATAATTGTATCCACGTAAAAATGATAATTATAGATAATTGAAATAATTTCAATATTACGTCTTAAATATGTATCTTTAGCGACTATTATAGACCCATTTCTTTTAGATTTAGTTTTTTCATCTCTATTTTAGTTAGATTTTGGGAGATTTGGTTTTTTAGTAAGTTATTATTCTAGTACTTGGTCTAGGACTCGATATTAATGGTAATTTCATGAGAATTATGGTATAATTCATCAAACTACAACCCGTTATGGTCCTCAACAAAATAGAGCGGCCAGACAAATAAATAGGACACTTGAAGAAATGATTAATACATTCATTCTTACTTCTAGTTTGTATAAAAATTTATGGGGGGATGCATTAATGACTTCTTGTTATATAGTTAATCGTGTGGTGAGAAACTGACTTAGTTTGACTTTTCTAGTCAAATTGAACAAATTTATAATTAAAAAATTGAACATATTTATTTATATTCAAATTCTTGAAAATTGGAGGTAGTATTAAATTTGATATATTTTTTTATGGGTACATTTGTTTGAGAGATTAAAGTATGGGACTAGACTTTTAGTCTCATGTAAAAAGTAATACTATGTTTTGTTATCTTTGAATTGGATTGTTAGTCCTGTTTAAAAAATAGTACCCCATATGAGGTTCTAATTTAGGGGAGGGGGGAGAGTATTCGTATTTCATAGTCAGAGGTGAAATTCATGGATTTATGAAAGATGAATAACTGGGAAAGTATTTGCCAAGAATGTTTTCATTAATCAGGAACGAAAGTTAGGGGCTCAAAGACGATCACAACTCTTGGTTTTTGATACTTAATTGTTTCAAAATTCGAGGACAAATTTTCTATAAGGCTGTATTTTAAAATTTAGGAATTATTATTACTATAAGATGGAGATACTGTTGCATTGATATGTAACTATGGGTTGCAACATATTGTAGCTGATTATGCCCTGAACAGCTTAAGAGTTTGTCATGGTTAGGCTATGGTAGTGAAGTAAACTTTACATTGCATACATGTTAAGGTATCAAATTATGATAGTTAGATGACATATTCATAATATCTTATGAAAAGTATTCTATATGATTGTTTACACCTTTCTGCTTACAATATGTCAAACATCATGCATGTGGGCTTTCATGTTTCGCTGATAATCAGCAGATTAAAATTTCTATTACGAATACACTGTTTACAAGATCAGTTTTGATCTTAATACTTAATATCTTTATTAATGTCTTCATATTACTTTGAAAATTTATCATGGTGATCGTGGATATTTTTCTTCTTTAACATATGCATTGTTTTAAAGTATTTGCACTTGCATCAGTTGGTGACTGCATTGCCTTGTCGCAAGCTCACTGGTGCATATTTTTTGGTGTTTACATACACTATAATAAGTTGCAAGTGCAGTATCAAAGAAAAACTAAATTTGTGAGTCATTTATTTTCCTTATTAATGTGGATATGAGTGATTATTTTGGATGTTATTTTTATCAACGACAACAAAAAAAAAAAAAAAAAAAAATTGGATGTTATTGTTGCCTCACTTGCCTGGTATGGTAAGAAGATGCTTTAGTTTCTTTGTTTTACTATATGCTTGTCCATCCTAAAAGCATACTACCTATTGTCCTTTTCTGCAGATACTGAAAGCATTCTGGTGAAAGATGTGGCACCTTCTATTCATGGAAAGATGCCTGGCAAGAGTGGTCATTTAAAACACAAGACCCAAAAGCGTCATGGGTATGTTTTCTGCAGGTTTCGTATGCATAGATTTACTATTCATTTGTTTTTCCGCTAATGATTCCTCATAGTGATTGTCATATACTTCCTCTGCCCTGATGTCTGAACTCTTTCATTGAAGGAGTCTATTCAAGAAGAATCTGTCGATTAAAGGTTGAATTCAGACATGACTCCTGCCTGAAAGACCTTCCATGCCTTGTGTGCTGGAAAGATGTCTTAAGTACACTTTCACATAATTTAAGAAAAACAAAAGTAGAGGAGAGAGTATTAATAAGTTTCCATTTTACCCACAATGGATCTCACACAAGTGCACTAAAGATTTCTCTCTTTTTCTTACAAAGTTGTGGACCACTACTTGAGTACTTTTGAGGGTAAAATAGACTTTATATAACAGTTTGCATTTAAATTGTGTACTTTAGACATCTTTTATGGAATAAATTTTTTTTTGTACCGAACACAATCAAATCATGTTTTTCCATCTGGATCTAAGAAAATGTTGCAAATATGATATCTGAGAAGATATCATTATAGAAAGTTCAAATGTGATACATTTTTTGCCTTCATATTTCTTATTGAATTTTATTTTTATGGCCTTGATCTCAAGGTCACTGGTTGCAATCCCCATAATTGTGGCAAAAAATTCCAAGGTTCTAAAAGGCGCTAGGCGGGAGGCGGGCGGCCGGGGGGGCCTAGCGCCTAGGGGGCCTAGACGGGGCCTGGGCGGGGCCTAAGCGGAATTTTTTATTTTATGCCAATTTTAATATTTTATCTTACATTTATCCTAACAAAATAATAATATAAAGGAAAACAATCTATAATAAAGATAATAAAGGCATTTGTTTAAAGTTCAAACACATATCCATGTTGCTAATGTCAAAGTTCAAACAAAAACACGCAATTGTTTAAAGTTCAAACACAAACAAATAATAAAAAATACAAACTAATAGTCCTCATCTCCATATACCTTTATATCTCTCTCTAACTCTTTTTTTCTATATTCTTCCAAGATAATGTCCCTATCGGGCTCACACTCGTACTCCTCATTTTCCTCTTCCGTATCATTTTCAGACAAAAAAAAAAATTCATGGAGTTTTCTTGTTCTAACATTTCTATTATTTCTCTTAGGCTCTAGCACGCTATCCGCTTCGGATGCTTCACCAATCGATTCCCAAGTAAGGCTCGAACAGCCCTCAACTTCTTCATCTATTCTTATGACGTCGTTTTGTAGCTTAGTTATTAAAATTAAAAAAAAAAATTGCCACCCTAAATTTTTCTCTTATGTCTCACCTAATTTCTCTGTTTTGCCCGCCCAGTCCCGTATAATTCTCTGGAGAAATTTTTTTTCCTCCTTGGGCATAGGTTAGGCGCTAGGCGGCCTAGACGTGGCGGCAGGGGGGGCTAGCGCCTAGGCGGGGATTAATCGGACCTAGACGGGGATTTTTAGAACAGTGAAAAATTCCCTATCATACTCTTTCTATTCTGAATTATAAGATTACTATTGACTTTCTAAAAGTCAATTTGAGACATTTTCAAATTTAAAATTAACATGATTCATTTCAGTTTTAAAAATAATAAAACTTATAACTATTAATACTTTTTAGATGGTTTATGATATTCATAATTATATTGACATAAACTAAATGAATTCATCTCAATTTTGAGTTTGAAAATGTTTGAAATTGACTTTTCAAAAGTCAATATTGATCTTGTAATTTGGAACGGAGTATGTTTTTTTTATGGCCTTCCTGATAAACTACTTAGTTGATATCAGTTGGTAACTCAGCATTGCGAGCTTATTTGTCTGCTCATTTATTTTTCCCCATTACTCCACTCCCAAGTATTGTGAGTATTTCAATTCATTTCCAGCATTTTATCAGTTAATAAACTGGTTAATTGATTTTTTGTTAGCTTTTCATCAACAAATATTAGTAATAATAGTTAGTGTTCTAGAGGGAATAAAGTATATTTATATATATGAAGAAGAAAAGAGAGAGTGGTACAAAGAAGAGGGAGGAGGAGATATAGAAGGCTGGATGAATTCCTGATGATTGGGTGAATATGCATACTTCCATGTACCAAGATGACGCCATGATGGATGACAATTTTATAGACAAAGAAGGAAAGTGCAGATTGGATAAAATGGGTTATAGGCTCACAGCAGAGTCATAATTATGATCTAGACTGCCATTTGAATAAAATGTTGTTCATAGGAGTACATTTAAATAAACTTCTATAAACTTTATTTTAGCATTATGTTGGCAATGTACTGACTACTGAGTCTGGTTCTTCTATAAACTTTACCATAGTGGACTTTTGTTTGTGGTCTAACAATTTACTGACTACTGAGTCTGGTCTGATGGGTCTAATGGGCTCATAAAAGGGCTTAAATTTCTGGGTACTGGGCTTTCAGTGATTAGGTATTTCTTTATACTTCACCTTCATATTCTAGTGAAGTGCTCCCACAAACTAACTCCCCTTTCCATTTTTTCCCTCTTGTTTATTACTTTTCATCCATTTGCTTTTTATAATACTCCCTTGATGGAGGAGAATAAGATTATTTATAACTCACTACTGGCAATCATGGGTGCCATGATGCTTCTGATTGCATACAAGACTATTGGCTACTTCTTTAATTTGGCTGAAATCCTCCCAAGGCCTGACCCAGCCTTGACACTCCAAGCTCCTACAGATGAATGTGGCAAAACTTTCATACAACGCTTTAGATCTCAGGAAACCCTTGTTGAAAAAACAATAACTCCATAGGACTCATTTAATATGCAACATAAATGTTCAATATGTGGGATCATTGTTCTGCCCCTCTTTCTGTGCACTTTAGTATTTTTTTTTTCTTTTCCCATTATGTTCATATATTATATTTGGGAGACAGTCAATCCCCTCTTTCTGTGCACTTTAGTATTTTTTTTTCTTTTCCCATTATGTTCATATATTATATTTGGGAGACAGTCAATCGAAAATTTTGAAATGACCCTGTAAATGCATACATGGTATTAAGTACCATGCCTTGGCTTTTCTACATGCTATGTTGAACTGAGGACCATAGTTCTCACTTCTCACTAACCTTCTAATCAGGGTTAGAAAATGATCACTTTAGGAGTTGTTTTGAAGGTTTGAGGAATATATTGTTATTAAATCATCTCCTTCTCTTTCATTTTTGTTATAAGTTTGTCATCTCCCTTTTCTTGCTCTGTATTTATTAAAGGGAGAAAAGGAAAAGAACTTCTTCATTTTATCAAGAAGCATTCAACATCAGCATTGTCAAGTAATATTATAATATTTGCTTTAAAGACGGTTTGCTTTCTTCTAAATCTCAAAATTTCTGTTTTGTTCTTTTTTATCTGATAGAGTTAAAAAGCACAAGGACGATTGTCTATGTGCTATATGTATTATGATGCGGCGGAGGCAAGAGCGTGAAGAGATTTCACAAATTGTTGAAAATCATATTGAGATTAGTGATGGACTCTCAGTGCAAGAGGTCAAACCAAAGGTAAATTCAATCTTTGACTAGGCCTATCAAAACCATTTTTATTTAGTTTCGGAACCTTCATATGTAAATGTTCAATATCCGTACTATAGGGAAGCAATAAATATCGTTAGATGCAATCATAGTTGTCACGACGCCACGGCGAGACTCGGCGATAGTTGACCGCTAGGATGCCTAGGCGATAAAGCGCTTGTCATGGCTTCCATAGGGCGACAAATTATTAACAATGTGTAATTTATACATTATTTATTTTACTTAAAAAGTATATTGAACAAAAAAAATTTATATACATTAAAACTCAAAACATAACAACTAACACTATGGAAATACTTAAAAACACAATTATATAAATATTTCACAATCAAAATTCAAAAATAAAATACTTAACATCAAAAACTAATATAACAAGTCAACAAACACTACGTAGAAAATAAAATATCAACAATCAATTCAACACCCATCACACATTACAAGTCTAATCAGTAATAAAATTACGACACATAGCAAGTCCATGGGTTAAGATGATGAGTCATGGGTAAAAAATGACTTAGTTAACTTGGGTCAGCTACTAAGGCGTGAGCCTTGGCGGCTCAGTGTTCAAAGAGTCACATTATCCTTCTCTAGCACCAAAACACCTAGTCGTCGCCTAGGCGACTATGGATGCAACTTCGTCAAGTTTAATTCGCCATGACCACGAGCTTTATTTCTTTCTTTCTTTCCATTTTTTTTTCTTTTTTGAAAGTAAATGTAACTTTCTTGATGAAACTATATGCTTAATTCGTATGACACGCAGATATATTTAGTATTTCGTATGACACGCAGATATATTTAGTATTCTTTTCTGCAATAACCTCATTTTTCTTCAAATTCCTTGTGAAGGGAGCTTCAGCAGTTGAAAGCCCTTGCGGTGAGGATACATCTTCAAGTGTGGACAATTCGCAAGACCAAGATGCAGATGCTGAAATGGAAGATAGAGGAGAGGAGGTTAAGATGGAAAAAGCTGTGCAGTATAGCCCTTTCCAGGAGAAGCAGGAGGAGAACAATGATATCACATTTGAAACAAACGGAGAGGGTGATATAGGTGATAAATCAGGAGAAAAACATAGTAGGCAATTTCAAACACAAATGGAGTCAGGCAGTGATATCCAGAATGACACTCAAAAAGAAGAAATTCAAATGCTGCGTGAAGATGAAAATGCAGCAGTTGAACATCATGATAAGCCTAAGGTAATTGATTTCTTTACATCCAAATGTTTTCTTGCATCAACTACATGATCTGCAGCTTGTTTATATTGATGAGGGGGCATAACTCTCAGTAAACTTGCAAACTTTTATTGTGAATTGATGCTACTACTGGGCACCAGATTGTCTATGGGAACATTTGAGCTGCAGAATGTTTCCTTTATTTCTCGCTTTGTGGTTACAGGAATTGCTAGATGAGAGTCAAAAAGCTAGAATCTGCCAGAACCTCTGCCGGTTTGAAAATCCCATGGTCTTGGATCTGTGTGGAACCCTCTTTCCTGACAACCATAAATCCATCTGGAGTGGGCCCCATTCACTCGCTCAGCGTAAGGATTCGACTCGTGTTAGTAGTTCTATTCACGCAGCTATTTCAACATTCATGAAGTAGGTGACATGTTCTGCTAGAGATGCTGATGAGTAGGCTTAGGTGACTTCATCCAAGTATTAGAAAATTTTAAGGATGGATTTATGCAGTAGGAGACTGATGATTTTTTACAGCAGCAGAACATCTCACAAACCAGTGAATCATAATAGCAAAATTTAAGTGATTTTTCGTTCATGTTTTGATGGTCCTTGTTGAGGGTATGATGGGATGTTTTTTATACTTTAGATGTAATAAGGATAATCCTAAAATATAAATTAGGAGTTTGATTCAACTTATCAGAAAAGGAAATATGTCCATAGAAGGTTGCGATTTTAACAGGAAAATTAAACTAGCAATTGTGAAGTAGTGTACAAAACTCTTATTTCTTAGTTTGTGCTGCCGGACTGTGCTGATGAAAAAAGAACACTGCAACTCAGCCCCTCGTCTCCCATTTTCTGTATTAGATATCAAATTATTTTGCACAATCTTTTTATATTTTTTAAAAAAAAGTGAATTGTAAGCTCTTTTTTTTTTTTTTTTTTGTCCAAATACAAGTTATTAAGGGCACATAGTTATTAATTGCCATAACTATCCCACCTAATTCTGTTAACGGTTTTTTATTTGGGATTTTTTTCCCCTTCAATTGAGGTTGCTTTTGATCTTCTCTCTCTACAAACTCCATTGGTGTTTAAGCGTGCTTATATATGGGTTTTGATTCGATTTTTGCTGGGTTTTGATTTGATTTTTTTTAGGTTGAAATCTTGACTGTAGATTAATTTGGTTGGGAAATTACGACAGGTAATATCTTGTGGCAATCACTTAAGAATCCCCCACCGTAAAATTCAAAGTTGAAGAAGTGCCAATACATTCTCAGCCTCCTTTTATTTTAATAGGGTTTACTTCTCTTGATGGATGGGATATCTGTGTGTCTTGGTGGGTTAACATCGGAGGCAGCGGAGGACGAGTTGAGAAGATCAGAGAAAGAGGAAGAGAGAGATTGAACAATGTACAGAAAAATAGAGGAGATAGTCGAGGTGATATGACTCTTTTACCCTTGTCTTTATGATGTCGTCAAAATTCTGGTGAAAAATTGCCGGAAAAACGACCGGAGTGTGATAATGTTTTGAGATTAAGTTTAGGGTTCTTTTAAGATTTAGCTTAGGGTTCTTTTAATCAAAAATAGGTTTAAGGGTACAAATCAATTTTCGGAAAAATATTTAGGGTGCAAATTGTAAATTAGTCTTCTTTGTTTTCTTTCTCGTTTTGGACATAATAGAAAAAAAAACATAGGATTGAAATCCTCAAAATTCTACATTAACGATAACTAATTCAATATAACAAGTTCAAAAAGGAATTCAAATTACTAGTTGTAAAATATGAAAGAAATAATGTGTAGACACTTGCCCCTTACTACATCTTCCTGAGCCTAAACTCAATTCATTCCTCTTCATTTTTGAATTTTCAAAGTACATCTACTTAATCACTTGAGACATCTGTACAAGTAACAAAGGAGATAATTTGATCCAAAGCCTTCGGAAAAGGTCAAAGCCAGCCAGAACTTCAGAACAATATCTAACCTCTTAAAAGAATTGAGAAATGTGGTGTCAAGTGCAAATCAAGGGAGGATCAAATTAAACTGTTCGATTTCAGCCCAGAAATTCATGAACTGTCAACAATTTTTTTCCTGAAAAATTCTTACTTAGTGCATATATCAAGACAGGTAACTTCACGCTTGCAAGGTACAGACCACATGCAGGGGCCATCGGACTTGCTGCGGTCACTGTCTTTGCCTTGAGGATCCGTTCAACTGAAGAGATTCAATGAATTTAAAATGATAAAATTAGTCCAAAAATGAGTGAAATAGGCAAGTCTCTGCACAGGCGCATGTATAAACAGACAGAGAGACGAAGAGAACATAGGTATACAATTCAATCATACCGTCAGAAACTGCTAGATCTCCAGTGCCAACAAATTTAAGAGTACCCACAATCAATCTAACCTGCGATTGATTTAACTGAAACTGTCAATATGGAATTCAAGTGACTAAAGTATACAATAAGAAAAGTTTAATTAATCAGTATTTTTATTGGCCAACTTTAAGGTTTGTCAGTTAAGCAAGCATGAAACTAGCGCCACTCCTGGGCTGTTACAACCCTTGCCTTTTCCTGAAACACCATGGAAGGATATTGCCATGGTTTTTATTGAAGGGTACATGGTTACACTTCCATTATGGTAGTCATAGACAGACTTACAAAATAAGCTCATTTCTTGTGGTTGAAACATCCATTTATTGCTACTAATGTAGCTATTGTCTTCCTTAACAACATTCACAAATTGCATGGATTACCTTCATCAATAGTTTCAGATAGGGATAAAATTTTCATTGGTCATTTCTGCCAGTCACTGTTTAAGTCATTGGGTACCCAACTGCAGCTTAGCACAAGTCATCATCCTCAAAGTGATGGTCAGTCTGAGAGGTTAAATCAGTGCTTGGATGATGTATGTGTAGTCAAAGACCAAGGGTTTGGAGTGAATGGTTGTCACTTGCTGAGTTGTGGTATAATACACATTACCACAGTGGTACCCAACTTACTCTTTTTCAGGCTTTATATGGCTATGCAGCTCCCCACATTTCTTTCCATCAACATGGTCGGATTGCTGATCCTAGCGCAAGGCAGTTTTGTGCTTCTAGGAATCAATTGTTGCAGCTTTTGAAAGATAACTTGGCTAAAGCTTAGTGCATAATGAAGAATTATGCTAATGCTAACAGGCAGGAGAGGGCCTTTAATGTTGGAGATATCTTATACTTGAGAGTTACACCTTATAAGCAAGTTTCTATGACACAGTCCAAGTATTCTAAACTGGATTCAAAATATTATGGGATCTTCCAGGTGATTGAACGGATTGATCATGTTGCTTATAAGTTGTTGCTACCAACTCAAGCCAAAATTCACCATGTGTTCCATGTTTCTCTTTTTAAAGAAAAAATTTGGTGCTGCAGCCCAGGTGACTCAGGTATTGCCATCAGTAGATGATCATGGTCAGTTCATTATTGCAGTCCTTGCTTGCAGAATAGTAAAGAAGAATAATGCAGCCGTTGATGAGGTCTTAATCCAATGGTCTAATACTTTACCTATTGAAGCCACTTGGGAAACTTGGTTCGATATTCATGCTCGATTTCCATCTTTCGATCCTTGAGGACAAGGATCATTTTAAGGAGAGGGGATTGTAAGGAATTGTTATGGTGTCAGTTAAGCAGTTAAACATGTTAGTTGGTGTGGGTAGAAATGTCATTTCCAAATAAATGTGTTTGTATTTCATTGTTACATGTTGTGGGAGTGCTGTTTGGATATAAGTGCTCAGATTGTAAAGTAAAACGGCATGAAATGAATTGTTGTTATCTTCTTCCAGTTCCTCTCTCCTCTTTCTCCCAATTCCAGTTCTATATCTCTGTTCTCCTGCTTAATTCCTCTGCAATTCTCTGTAATTTTTGTTGGAATTGACAACACAATAGTCAATTCCTTACAATAACACTAATACAATCCAGGTGTATTTTCATTTCTTAGAACAACTATCTGTTTCCATTTCAACTATTGAAATTTAAAGTTTAAACAATATACTTTCATCTACTTCCCATAAAACAACTAAACATGTCATTCAAATTGAATGAAAAAGGATAAATTTACCTCAAGAACACCACCAACAGTTCTGCCAGTGGACTGTTGCTGGACCACAGAAAATCGAGTCCCAATGTACTCAGTCGCCAACAAATACCTTCGAATTCTAGGGTTTCCGCTCATAGTTCCATCGCAACCAATTGATTTTCTCTCTTCACCTTCAGCAGCCGACTTTCGCAATCTTTAATGGACGTTGAGGAGATTCTATTCGTTGATCAAGCGAGTGCTTAAGGTTTTCGTAGCTCAACGGCTGTGATTGGTAGTGTGTCGTTGAAACCCGTCAATTAGCTACCATGTTTTCCTCCGGAGGGCTTTTCCCTGTTCTGAAATTTGGAACGGAAGGGTTTAAGGTTTAGGTATTTTTTGGCAGAACGATTATGCGGAAGCCAGGGTTGGGATAGGTCGTTTAGGTCTAGAATACAGATTAATTCTGGTTTGACGCCTTGACTATAGTTCGGAACTTGTGACGACTATTATCAGAAAAGAGCTTGGCATTGTAATTTACAGCTATAAGAAGCATACTTTTTATAGAATTAAAGACCAGAAATCAAGAAGCATAAATTGAACTTCATCATCTCAAACAAGTGAACAGAATGTAAGATATTAATAGTCGAATTACATTCAACTAAAAAGTAAGGTGCTGTTTGATAAAATTCTGTATTAAGATCTGAATAATTTAGACATCTGAATAATATAGAGCATCTGAATAGAATTGTATCTGAATGAAAAAATGTTGTTTGATAATCAATTTTTTCAGATGTCTGAATAACAGTATTTTACCATTTTAACCCTATGAACAGTTGAACATTATAATAATAATAATAATTATACTAATAATAATTATAATTATTAATAATAATTATAATAATAATAATAATAAAAATATTAATTATAATAATAATAATAATTATTATTATTAAAATAATAATAATTATTATTATTATAAAAATAATAATTATAATATTAATGATAGTGCTAATAATAATACTAATAATAATAATTATTATAATAAAAATTATGATAATAATAATTATAATAATAATAATAATCATAATTATAATTATTATAATAATAATAATTATTATTATAATATTAATATTAATAAAAATAATAATAATTATAATAATAATAATTATACTAATAATAATTATAATTAATAATAATAATTATAGTAATAATAATATTAATTATAATAATTATAATTATTATTAATAATAATAATTATTACTATAATTATTATTATTATTAATAATTATAATATTAATATTAATAAAAATAATTATTATTATAATAATAATTATACTAATAATAATTATAATTAATAATAAGAATTATAGTAATAATAATATTAATTATAATAATAATTATTATTATAAAAATAATAATTATTATATTAAAAATAGTACTACTACTACTACTACTACTACTACTACTACTACTACTACTACTAATAATAATAATAATAATAATAATAATAATAATTATAATAATAATAATAATAATTATTATTATTATAATATTAATAATAATAAAAATAATAATTATACTAATAATAATTATAATTAATAATAATAATTATAGTAATAATAATATTAATTATAATAATAATTATTATTATTATTATAAAAATAATAATAATTATATTAAAAATAGTACTAATAATAATAATAATAATTATTATTATTATTATTATAATTATAATAAAAATTATGATAATAATAATTATAATAATAATAATCATAATAATAATAATAATAATAATTATTATTATTATTATTATTATTATTATAAAAATAATAATAATAATAATAATATTTATTATTATAATAATAATAATAATATTGAGTGTTGGATATAAAAGGAATTTGTTAATATTGAAGAGGATATTTTTGTCCAAGTTCATTAAGATGCTCCTCTTAATGGTTTAGATTTGATTTTGTATCTCAACCATTTAGAGGCATTCAGATGTAACAAAAAAAAAAAACAAACAACTTTGTTCCTCTTAGCGATTAAGAGGTTGTCCATTAAGAGCCATTAAGACACAAACAAACAGCACCTAAGATTAGTTAATTAACCCTGTTCTTAAAACTCCTATAATGTGGGAATAGAGATGATGTGTTCTCTTCAATTCAAAGCCGCACTGCCTTGCAATGATATTGAACTAAGTGAGAGATTTTTGGTGAGATTAACGAGAGATGCTGGGTCAGACAAATTGTTGTTAGTATCATATCCTCCGAGTATTCTTTCTCCAGCTTTTTGATGATTCTGCAGAACATATAAGTACGCAAATTATCCGCAATGTCAAGCCGCAAGCAAAAGGTAAACAAATGAATCGAGAAAGTGATTTCCGAAAGGTCTAGAATAATGTTGAACAATTCTGTTTTGAAAAGATCTGAGTAAAAAACTCACAGGGACAACGTGTTTCTTGTATGTATCAGTTTGAGGAGCTGGCGTACTGCTCCTTTTGGCTTTAAGCGACTTCTCGCGGTTCTCATAAAAGGTGAAGTCATCTAACATTGATGTCTTTCCTGAATAACTTTTGAATATTTTAAGCATTTCTAAACCTTGATCTAGTCCAATCTGGGAAAAAATGATATATTAACTTCTACAAATTGATCATGATAAACCATCATTAAGTGATACACAGAACTTAGATGGCAAAAAGATTTAATGAAGAATGTGGAAAACCACAAACTTCATCTTCCAAGCAATTGAATATCTGATGCAACAAAAAGCAAACTCTCATCTATAGCATAAATTATGACCTTTAAAATTCAAATATATATACATACATACATACATATACATATATATATATATATATATATATAAACTAATATTTATTTGCATTTGTAGAGAGATGAGAGAAAAATCTATCATGCAAGTTTAACGGTGTTCACCTGCAAAAAATTATCCTCCCATTTATCCGGGTCAAGGTGGGGTTTGTTAAATCATCATAAGACCACTAAATTTACTTATGATTGAATACACACAAACATAATTTGTCGTTAAACAACACAAAACTTACCTCTTGAGTATCCCTGGTGAATGTTACAGGCTTGTGGTCATTGTTCTTGAGGATAATGTGTCTCAGCAGTGTGTTAGGGATATCCTTAATTATGTGCCACTTTACTAGGAAGAACCCATTCCACTTATCAATCTGCCAAAAGTCCATGTTTTTGCCAAAATCAACTGGCCCAACCATTTCAGCCACGCCTACAAATTGCCCACTTCCATTAACCTGACGCTCAGGAAGCAAAAATTAGGAAACACTCATTAGAGAGCTGAAATATTTTTCCATATAGAAGTCAGTAACAGAGAAAGACAACAAGCATATCTATTTGAAACTTACTGAATAGAAGAGGAAAATTGGGCATTCTGTGCCTGCTTCACTTGTTTTAGCTACTGTATCATGGAAAGCAGCATCTAATTTTTTGTTGCCATTAGGAGTACTTGACCAAACATCATATTTGATGCACTTATGAATGTTGTCTTCACTATATGACTTGATGACATAGAACTTCGCATTATTATATTCTGTCTGAAAATCTTCTAGGTTATATTGATCTCTTTGTTTAGAGGACCCCCTCCGTTCATCCTCGGCTGATGAGCTTAAAGGAATGCTCTGATTATGGCCTCGAGGACCACGAGTTAGCTCAGTCATGGCTTCAAACTCTCCATTTCTTTCTCTCAAATTAAATCTATCATTGCTATTCCACATTCTAGCATTTGGTTTATAGTTCAATGAAGTACCATACTCAAAGTAACCACCTTGGTTATGGCTGGTATTTGTTGAGAATTTCCCGACTGTTTGAAAACCCTTCACAGGGCCTGCTGACTGATAACCAGAACCCAACTGCAGTACATGACATAAAAACAATTTATGATAATTAATAATTTTTTATATAAAATTAATGAAAATAAAAACCCGAGATGTTCCCATATGGCAAGGTAGAATATGTCTATCTATCAGTTTCAATATAAAGCACCTTATCCAATAATTTCAACAACAAACTTGATAGGGACATGCACCAGAAACTAGAAAGAATGAAGCAAAGAGCAATAAGAAATTGCCAGAATCAACAACTTGAGTTAGCTCTGTATACTCATGGGTCATGGAGCTAGTTCAAAGATTAATTAAAAGAACATCACCACAAAGAAGTTTATAAAGTAAACACTAAAAGAGTAATTTCTGTGTACTCGTGGGTCATGGTGCTAGTTCGATGATTTATTAAAAGAACATCACCACAAAGAAGTTTATAAAGTAACACTAAAAGAGTAATTTACATATAAAACTATCACATAAAAAACAAAGTCTTGTATGAAACTGAAAAGTCTCAGTAATACACACAGAAGTTTTAAAAAGTATGAACTGGAAAAGGAGAACATTGGCAGTAATACTTCAATTGGTTAAACAAACACAAGTTCATCGAAAGCATGACCTTGTCTCCATCTACCTCGATATAGAAATATAAGAAACTCTTTTGTTTTCCTTTTACTACCTACTAGGCTACTATTTTTCTTTATAACTTAATAGTGAACAAGATTAAAGATCTAAACATTAAAGAAAACCTTACACATGATGACTGACCATTTATTTGTTCCATTTTTGCTACTCTTGTTTTATCTTTTGTTAAGTACTGGTATATTAGAAAATAGTCCCAAAGGAATCGAAACCCTATCACATATAGGATGAGAAGAACCCCTTACAACAAGAGTGAAAACACCGGGCTGCAAGGGCAGCAACCCTAACAACCATCTGTAAACACCACTCCAGCACTAAGAAAAGAAAATATATTCTAGCACAAGTTCCTTCAACAACCAAAATTTAGAGACAAATTACAGGGTAAGCTCAGCTTCTATCATTGAACAGCACAATTCACAAGAAAAAAGAGCAGGCGTAACAAAAGTTTTCAGCAAAAAGTGTACCACTAATGTCCCAATTCAATTGGTGAACTCTTTGGAAGCTTAGTTTATCCACTACTAACAATTACTAAATGAAATGGTTACATTAATATGATCTTCATGTATCAAATATCCATACCTGATTTAATGGTTTTAGAGATTGAGCATGAAGGAGAGACTTAGAAAAATTAGACGAGGCAGTATGCTGTCGTGATTTCATATTCAGAGGCAAGTTGGATGGTTTGTCGAGATTATTGTTTGTTTTTATATGGTTATTTAAACCCTTCGTTTTCACTGAAACATTAGAGCCCAGAGCAGACTTTACTCTCCCACGTATAGCAGTTGTCCTATTTGTAGCATTGCCAACATATGTTGAATTCCAAGAGTAACACGGCATGGTTTCTGACCCATAAGAGACACAGTTCTGCAGATACCCTGATGACGAAAAATAGGGCTGATGCCCGTCAACACCCGTTAAAGTCCCAGTAGGATAAGGATTATAGCCAGGCAGATAATAGAGAACTGAACCATTATCTGATTGGATACCCTGGAAAAGGTAAGAACATTAGAAATGGGAAGGTCTCACCCACCGTCATCTGATAAGAAACTCCAACAAGTAATTTGTTTTTTTTTTTGGTAACACAAAATGTAAAAGCCAAAGAATATGAATCAAATCAACAGAAAGATAAAGTGAAGAGAATACTGCATAAGAAGCATCAGTGCCATTGAGATAACCATTATCATCCAATTGATTATAACTTCCATCATATCCTGTAAAAACACAAAAGAAAACTAGCAATGCTAAATCACATAGGAAAACCGAATTAATCATACAAAAATAATAAACAGTAAGTCTGCCTA
Organism: Hedera helix; assembly: GCA_947179155.2. Classification (NCBI taxonomy): domain Eukaryota; kingdom Viridiplantae; phylum Streptophyta; class Magnoliopsida; order Apiales; family Araliaceae; genus Hedera; species Hedera helix. The sequence goes on along the minus strand of OX359272.1, from coordinate 43,701,166 downwards.
AGAAATCTACAATTTAGACAAATTATAATAACTGAGGTGTACAACTGCCAACCCTTTTTTTGCTAGTATATCCTGCATTCCTGCCTAAAATTTTGTTTAATTAAAGTATCAACATTTCCAAAACAATAAGCACATTATCTACTTGTTCCAGAGCAGCCTTAAAAGCTAATATTTAGAAAATACCACAATCCTACATCATTTGACCATTATTTTCAAGGTTCTATTCTTCATGCTAAGAAAAATAAATTAATAAGGAATCAATAAGCAAAAAATAAGAGAACTTATACAATTCAACATTTGGCATAAAACTTGGAACTAATAGAACTTCCAAAGCTTATGACAGACACCCTCACTTGTCAGCTCAACCATACAGCACTTGGACAAATACATGAAATGAAATTTGGAATTTTGGACATTATAGAGTCACAGCTCATAAATCAATAGTGAATGTTTCTGAATCTTAGGAACCTGTAATATTCAATATTAGATTTTTAAGAGATTAAAGACACTAATTAAGGATATCATTTCTAAAGACAGATTCAATCCAACATCTACCTGGGTAGTAATAATAGTAACAGCTAGCAGGTGGATAGTAAACACTTTGCTCTGCCACGGACTGTTGACCAGTCTCACCTTCGACAGTAGAAATAGCATACCCTGAGTAGGTTAGGGAAGAAGTTGCATCCGATGGTACTCCATCTTTCTTTGCAGCCTGTGAAAAATTGAAACAAACACAGAATGTAACCATGTGAGATGATATAAAGAGTTCCACCCAAGAGATATGTTTCTAGACTCCAAATCCAAACACCGAAGCAGTAAGCACCCTTCAGCCTGGCCTACAAACATTCTCCCCACTAAGTGATATTTCCACACTCAAACCCAAACCCCAAGTAATCACACATCAAGCATACCCTAGTATCAACCGCTCTCACAACAGTTCCTAAAAGTGATTTAAAAAATATAAAAACAAATAAATAAAGGAGAATGTAAGAGACACACACATAGAACAAACTAATTTGACCACCTAAAGAGAGCAAGGCTCTAGCCAACTCTGTGCTACACTCTCCAAAACAAAGCCCCCAAAATGAAAGAGCCAAAAGTTAGTCCTAGGCAAAATTTGTAGGTCAGCAAATCCCAAACTCCAATCTTGCCTATAATAATGTAACTAAAAGCCAAAAACCACAGCATAAAGCACTGCTAACAAGAATCAAACATATTAATTAAAGGATATTTTAAATCCAACCTACAAAAATGATAGTTTCACCCAAAAAAAACTACAATGATTACAAGAAAATTTTCAATATTGTTTAAGGCAAAATAGCTAAAGCAATACTGAGTAAAAATTGATCTATAATGCTGATTGGCATACCAGCTCTAGCTCAACCAGAGGACTACAAATATCAGACTTCAGGCCTGCAGCAGCTGGCTCAGCTGGACAATATAGTTAAGTAATAACATAGCCTAAACATCTAGAAATAATACCTAACATGTTCATGGCCTAAGAAAACAAGAAGCTCTTTCAATGTGGTAAACTATTATAATAGACAAACTAATTGATGCTACTAACAAAATCCAAGAGAACTCGTACTAGATTTTAAAATTCTTTATGCAATTAATGAACCATAGCTCAAAACATATAACAGCAAGCCAATCACAATTCATGAAACTATAAGATACAGCCATATCATCAACACCTAATCCACCAATCAATGGTCTGCATCGAGACTACTAATTTTCTCAATATAATTAATTTTGCGGCATTGTAATTCTCCCCTGAAATATATACATCGTGTTCAAACTGCTTTTGCGATGGCTAAGAAAAAATATTTTAAGCACAACTTACTAAATATAGCAGAGCCCAAGTTTTACATAAACCCATACCTAAAACCAAAACTTCAACTGCACAAGATTGTATAATCAAGAAGCATAAATAAAAATTTAAATAAAAAATAGACAAAGGATACGTTGCTCGATTTTCTTCTCACCAGCCATATCAATCTTCAACGCCCAACTCCTCACTTACAATGAACTACAATATAAGTCTGAGAACAACACAGATAAAGAAAGTAAGAAACCCACAGTTTGTATATTGTTAATTTTTAATAAAATAGATCATGTCAAGGACAAACTTAATCACCAATAAATCTTTCCCAAAATAAAATGTATAACACTTCAGTACCAACAAACATTAAAAACAATAAAACAAAGCTTAGAAAGCAACGTCTGTGTCCTGCATTCAATTTTTCAAAGGCACAAAACACCCCACACATGAGAAAGGGAACCAATTCTTCCTTTAATAGAAAGAACAAGATTCTTCCAACTATGCTTTCTACTCTGAAAGGGATATGTAGACTACATGGGAGTAATATATTATATTAGTGTACAAACAAAAGAGAAGTCAAATTTCCCTCAAATATTTTCAGGTTTTAATTTTTTTCGGGTGGTGGGGGAATCAAACATATTTTTATGACTTTCAGCTGATATACAAAAATCCAAGAATATGAGATATTTAAAGAAAAAAGTTTCAATGTTGGTAAAGTTTACTTGAATTTCAACCATTTTCAAAAGGAAAAAAAAACATATTTAACTTCAGCCACCTGAAACCCTGATGATAATAGTCCTATGAGTGACTACAGTCAAAAAGAGAAAAAAAATTGAAAAAAATGAAAAAACATGAAGAAGAAATCAAATACCCTTGAAAAACAAAGAACAAAAAATTTCATAATGCTAGAAAAGTTCATAAAAAGTGAAAACTAGAATAAAATAAAATCCTACTATTTGTATAATACTAACTCATTACTCTCACTCTAAAACTCATTAGTTTCTCACTATATAATCTTCACTAGAAGACAGCAAAAATTAACAAAAAAAAACGGACCTTACAGAGAAATTGTAACCGGAGAAAATGGTAAAACGCGTCGGTACCGATATGATCAGTTAACCTGCAAAGCGGGTTTTATACGCTTCGGAAAACCGAAAACCGCTTACTGTCTTTAGTAACAGTGGTTTTCCGGGGAAAGGAAAGTGTGGACTATGGGGAGGGTGTGAAAGAGTTTAAAAGGAGAGAGTGAGCTGTGACGGGACTAATCCTTAATTGAGATCGTACGGCTGGTGTTCTTTGACCGATTGAGATCGGACGGTTGTTGTTCTTTGAAGTGAGTTGAACCGTTAATTAAGTAAATAAATGGGCACTTCTCAAATATGCATTTACATAAAACCTTTAAAGACGAAAATTTTAAATTAAACTAAACAAAAAAATGAACGTTCATTATAATCTAAACATAGAGTGACCACAGCGAGCCGAAAGCAGTTATATGCAAATTAAAGTAAAATATAAGATTTACAAGAGTTCTACATTCTTCAATCGTCAGTACTAATCTACAAGCACACGCATAATTTCTCAAGCCTATGGTTATTTATAAAAAATATATTTAAGATTAGATTATTTATATTAATTTAATATTATTATAAATTATTTTATTTTATAATAAAAAATTATTAGTCCTTTAAAATTGGACTATTAATTTCATAAAACTATTTAATAATTTAAAATAAGGAGAATATTAATCTCAAAATTATCATAGAATTATATAATTTCTCATAAATAATTTTAAGAATGATAAAAAATAATTCATAGGACTATTTAAATGACTATTAATTTTCTATCATGAATAAAATAGTTCAAAATAATGTTAAATTAATACAAATAGTCTAATCCTAAACATAATTTTGACAAACAAATATAGTCCTAATGTGTAAAATTTAATTTTTTAAAACTAATAGAAAAGTTTGTTTGAGATGTGATTTGACCGAAATCACACTTTAATGTTCAATTGATCGGTTTGGTTTGATTTTTAAAATTTGCAAAATTTATTTTAAAAATTAAATGGGAGGAGAAAGTCTAATTTTCACAAGGTAGTTTGATATTAAAAAAAATAACGACAAAAGGCATCAAAACGTGAAAACTGAAAAGGACCACCAACGGCCTTTGGCTAAGTTGATGTACCCTTGTTAAGTAAGAGATCCTAGGTTCAACTCCTCTTTCAAATTAGCCACACAAAAAAAAACTGACTGTAAAATCTTATGGTGTGTGTAATTATGGTATTGGGACCAAGCATAATGTTGGCGTGCTTATCAGTTTCTACCCCCCACCCTCCCTTCACAACAAAATCCTGACTTTGTCCTTTTGGCATGAAATGCGTACTAAATTTTACCTTTCATTTCAGTACATAATTTTGTTGAAGAATAAATCCCTGGAAAAAGCAGCCATGGTTGCTGCTCCTGATTCAGTTGTTGCTTGGAGGTGCGAGCATTTTTCATGACATTAAACTTAAGGAGCTTATTAATATATACTCCTATATAACATTAGTACAAATGCATTTTTACTTTCCCGGTAAGAATATCAAAGCAAGAATGTGATGGAGAAAAAATGTGTTTTGATTATTTTATTGAAACGGAATGAGTCATTTTTATTTTATTTCAAATTAATTAACGATTTTCACTATTTGTGGAATGAAACATTCCATTTTATTTTTTATTCCGTTGTTACATTGAGTTCATTCATTCGATCTAAATACAAGATAAAAGACGACTGCAAAATAAATTAAATAGTTTGAGATTGATTCGCACTTGTTCGACTAAAAATTCGATACGAGCTTGACTCAAAATATAAATAATTCAAATATGAGCAAAGTTTAAAGTTCGATAAGTTACTCACATTTCTTCAAATTGTAAATTTTTATTAATACTCGAATAATATTTATTCCATTGAAAAGTTCAAACTGTTTGACTTCGATTCAAGCCCTACTCGATAGTTAAACGATTCTCAATCAAATCTAATTTCATACTCGATAAATTTTATGAATAAAATCAGAATAATTCAATATACGGCTCAATTCGGTTCATTGACACCTTTAACCACAGGACTATATTACATAATGATAATAACTCTCGACAACAGCATTATGTTGAACCAAGTATTATTTCAGAACTTTGGTAACATTATTTAAATCTCATAGTTAATACACACTTAGCCTCAGGGGCGAATCCAGCCTTTTAAGTTAGTGGGATCAAATTTAAAATAAATAAATTATCGCAAAAAAGTGAAAATATAATAAAATAAATTACATAGCTAAATATTGCCTAAATATTATTTATAGTAATATTTTTTGATATTTCATTATTTAAAATTATTGAATGATGATAGTCTCATTTTTATTAATTACAAAAATCCATAAGCAATTACAAAAAATAAAAACCGCAAGGAACTACAAAAAATCTCAAAAAAAATTGCTAAATTTGTGAAACTACTTAATGTAAAAATTATACAATGATATTTTCAGAACTTTTACATTAATTTTGGTTATTTTGACTATATCAAAATATATTTTATAAAAATATTTTAAAGATCTTTAGAGAGTTTTTCAACTTTATATAAATTGACTATATTAAATCAAACAGAAATAAAGATTCACTCTATCGAATTACATGTAATTCAAAATACACAATTGTTTTATTAAAAAATCAAGATTTTTTTTAACAACACGAAAATCAAGATTTAATATGTAATTTTCGAAAAATATTAGTTTATCTCCTTTTCTTCATTTAGAAGGAGCCTTTGTTTTATGCTTTGACATTAAATTAAAAAGCATTAAATTGAAAAATACCCACAAACACCTCTCTCCTGAAAAGTCAATGGCGGCAATTAGGTCCGCCGCTGCTGCTTAGGTTTTATGGAAAATGCATGGTATGTTCCGCCATTGTAACATGTACCCAAAAAAGAGCAACATGATTAGATAGGAATAGGAGTACCTTAGTCAGGAATATATTATGTGTAATGATATTGTTATTTATTTATGTAATAATTTTTGTAAAAAATGGTGGGATGATAGATTCCATCATTTTTTACAAAAATTATTATATAAATTATTATAAAATATCATTACTCATGTCTTTTTTCAGAATATATAACCTTTTTTTTGGTCCTCCTGTGCAATCCAAAACTAGGTAGGCCCCTTTCTGAAAACAAACTAATAAAAATTGACACGATATTTCAAATTTATCCTTATGGAATACGTATTGTGTTTAATCCTTTTTTTATTAACATAAATGTCGCGATTAGGAGGGTAATTAATTGAAAACTTAACAACGTTTCTTAAAATTCATAATTTTAAATAAGATTTTTATTTTGAGACAAAAGAAGTATAAAATAAATAAAAAGTGAAATGCCACATAGATGACATGCATCCCCTAGGGTTTATGGTTGCAGAAAGCCTCCACGGTGAGCTTGCTTACAGATAGTTTTGCCCATGATCGGCATGCATGCAGCAAGTGAAAGTGCTTTGGGCCTCTGGCAGAAGAGTATGAGCTTCAATGATTCCCAGGCCATAAGGCCATTAACTTAGATAATGAGTATAAATTATATTTGTTTGTAAAAAATATATTTAGAATTAGACTATTTGTATTAATTTAATATTATTTCACACTATTTTATCTCATGATAAAAAAATAACAGTCCTTTAAATGGTCTTATGGACTAGTTTTTTTTATTTATTTATCATTCTTAAGGTTATTTATGTGGGGATTATATAATCCCATGAAAAATTTAGAATTAACAGTCCATCTCATTTTAAACTATTAAATGGCTTTATGAGACTAATAGTCTAATATTAAGGGATTAATAATTCATAATCAAAAGATTAAATAGTGCAAAATAATATTAAATTAAAATAAATAGTTAAATTTAAAATATATTTTTCATAAATAAATATAATCTTAGTATTTTTTTCCGTTATAAATTTTAAAATAATAACGCATTCTTAATAGTAAATGTCAACTTTCTAATTCAATTCAAAATAAAAACAGTGCTATAAATAAAATGAAGAAGGATTCAACCACTTTATTTGGACAACAAATTTGAAAGCATGTCACGTTACATTGGGGGGCTATTTTAGAGAGAGACAATCTCTTTATTCAAGACAGAGGGATATCGATGAAGTCTCAAATAAAACTCTACCCTTACCACGTTGGGGCCTTGCCCAGATAAGGTCCATAAAAATTGAGACCGGCCCGTACACGTATACCTTCTTCCTAAAACCCTAAATCTAACGGCCAGTATCTAACCTCGAATTAATCATAACCGTGAAATTCCCAATATAAACCCCTCTTCAAGTGCCGAATGAAACTCTAATATAAGTTGCAGTGCGAAGGTAAATTTCTCTCTTTTCTGTCGAACGGTAGGTAATTCTTTCGATTATCGTTTGTAAATCTTCGATGTTTATAAGCTGAAAAAGCTAAGGTTGAAGCTATTGCAATTTACGTTTCAATGTTGTTTTGTATTTAAAATGTAATTTTTCAGCTAAAGTAGATGCTCTCTATTAACTGCCAACCGGTTAACCTTTAGTTTTTTTTTTATATGTATATTGTTTGTTAGCAATTTTTCGTCGATCAAGCTGTAAGATTTGGGTAAGTTTTACAGATCTGATGTTTTTAACATTAGCTTTTGAGTTTTATTCTATGGATCAAGTTACATATGCTCATAAATTATGAAGCATTGAAGAGAATTCCCAAGTTGTAGCTATTTATGTTAATCTAGGAGTTTTTGAATGTTGCTTGTACTGGTTTTCCATCCCATCTACCACAATTATTATCTGTACTTATATAAGCAATCCCAAAATCCCAAATTTTGTTTGCCTTCAAAATGGGAGTTTGCTCTTTTGTCTCAAATATTTTGCACAAAATTTTATTGTTGAAACTATAATTGATAGTATTGTGCTTTAGCATTTAGAATATATGTGTATATGTATATATATATATATATATATATGTATATATATATATATATATGTATATATATATATATATACATATATATATATATACATATATATATATATATATATATATATGTGTGTGTGTGTGTGTGTGTGTGTGTGTGTGTGTGAAGTTTTTAATTTTTTAAAAATAAAGAAGCTGTCATTATTAGTTTTTGTTATTTTATTGAGTGCCTTTGCTTCAGTTTAGATGTTCTTGTTGCTTCTTTCCTAGTGATAATTGAAATTGCCTCCCAAGCAATAAATGTTGAGTAATCAAGGCTGGATTCTTAAAATGGCTCTTTTGCCAAGACTTTTGGGTATTTGGTTAGAAAGACAAAATGAGCCTTAGAATTGGCACAGATTCGTGCCATAGGCCTCTGGTATGGGAGCATTTCTTTTTATCTGTTGGGACTGATAGTAATATCACATTTGGCTGATCAAGGTGTATTTTGATATTTGTTATAATTAAGTACTAGATTGTATTTGAGATAGGGTAAATTTGAATTGTAATTTAAACGTGTCTGTAGTTGGTTTTTTAAACTTAATTTTGTAGGCTCAGTTGTATTTCCTTTGGCTTGGTTTAAAGTACATAAATGTACATATGTTTATATATATGTATATACATTTATGTACTTATTATTGCCAGCAGTGGTTTTTGGTCTGAATTAAGCCAAGTCTGCATACATAATTAATTCTGTTGCCCTTTTTGTGGAAACAAAAAATTAACTTGATAATACAAAATTGTCATTTTTTTAAATGCTTGAAATTAAGCTGGATAATGAACCTTAGCAAACCTTGATTGTCATTAGCTTTAAAGGCTTGTAATGAAGCCTGCACTATGGTCTGTTTTTCAGGTTTATATTGAAGTATAGGTATATTCTAGTCTAAATAATTTACATGCAGATTATATTTAATTTAGAATTTTTGCCAAGTGTTTAACTTTTTTACATCACTTTTGCTGGAGAGAAATTTTATAATGGACTACATATGCAGATAGTATTTAGTGAATTAATATTTTTCATAGGGAGTCTCTACTGTGTGTAGGGACTCTCATAGGTGGATATATTTGCACATCCTCTCATTTATAAGTAGAGTATATATGAACATCCTCTCATTTATAATTAGAGTTCAGTTGCTTGCATCACCAAGTCCATGAGTTTTGCAGAGATACCAAGGAAGGAAGCATGTCTCATCGCAAGTTTGAGCACCCAAGACATGGTTCTTTAGGATTTCTCCCGAGAAAGAGGGCCGCCCGCCACAGAGGAAAAGGTTTTTATAGTTTCATATATCTTTATCTGCTTTGTTAGCTTTTATTTCTTTCTATTATTGTTCTTCTGTTACATGAAAAGATAATTATATGCATTGCTTTGATGTAAATTTCTGGATATCCTTGCTTAAACTTTCTCTGATGTTTGTATTATGAAGTTTGTGGCCTTTCCTTTGTCATTTTTTCCTGAAATGTTATTTTTGAGCAAATTTAAAGAGAGATGCACCAAAAGAGTTACTAATTTAACAGCCTAAAGTTTCCAGTTATGCATTCCCCCTTATCAATTATGGTTGTGATTTGATCGGATCTATTCATTAAAAATAATAGATTCAATACATTATGTTACAAGCTGATTTTTGATTGTTTGATTTGAAGCACTTGTCTTTCTTCAAGATGTAATCTGCTAGATTAAGGTTATGTGCATTTGTCACTTCGGTATCATATTTATAATTTTTTTATGGTAGATATATCATTCATGGGGGTTATAATGCTTATATGAATGTCTTTCGTGTCATAAGGAGTTTTCTTCTCTCTTTCTATGACATTGTAGTATTCATGTACATCATTCAGTAGTTATTTCTCTATAGTGTGAACATTGGACATGCAACTTCATCCAAGTCGTCCTTTGTTTTGGAGGTAATTATGACTATTAGATGACTAATACAATCAAGATGTTGAGTTGCTCTTTTTTCTTGAAAACAAAAACAAAAACTTTAGATAAAAGGTCCGTGGCATTTTCATCATAGTTTTGATGCCTTGTGTGACTCCCACAATTTACATGATTTGATATTAGTTGGCAAATGGAAGTTCCACTACATTAAGGTTTTTTAAATAGAGTTTATGCCATCAATTATTGCAATGTTTGTTGTTACGAAGAATGTTTTCTCTTGTTGACTTCTTTTTGTTTTTGCCGATGTCCAAGATAAGGGTTGCTTTGTCTAGTCGGGATATGTTCCTCACATAATTGTTTTTGGTAATTAATTTTTCTCGCAAAATAATGGTTATTCATATTGCTTGGATTGTGTATGATAATAATTTGGTCATTACAAATTAATGCATGAATTTGATTACTAACAATATTCTTTTGCACTCCACTTTACGAATCAATTAGTTTCTACAAATATCGAGAATATCAATCTGTGTATCCATGTATGAACTAATACAAAGGCTGGTACCTGATAATGTTTTTCTCTACAATGTTTATGCAGTGAAGGCTTTTCCCAAAGATGATCCAGCAAAGCCTTGCAGATTAACTGCATTCCTTGGATACAAAGCTGGGATGACTCATATTGTTAGAGAAGTTGAAAAACCAGGGTCAAGTGAGTTGGTTCACTCCTATGCCATTTTGTATAGGCAATTTTAAAGAATAAAAATCTAAAAAATGCCTGTTTGAATTTACTATAAGTTGATGGGAAAATGTACTTTTCAGTGTTAAGGTGCGTTATTTTGTTTTATGTCCTATTTGTTTGTTTGTTGATGAAAAACCTTGCTATTCAGAGCTCCACAAAAAGGAGACATGCGAAGCTGTAACAATTATAGAAGCACCACCAATGATTGTTGTTGGGGTTGTTGGGTATGTTAAAACACCCCGTGGTCTCCGTTCTCTGAATACTGTTTGGGCCCAACATCTAAATGAGGATGTGAAAAGGAGATTCTACAAGAATTGGTGCAAGTCTAAGAAGAAAGCTTTCAGCAAGTATTCAAAGAAGTTTGAGAGTGAAGAAGGGAAAAAGGATATTCAGTCACAGTTAGAGAAAATGAAGAAGTACTGCTCTGTGATTCGTGTTCTAGCTCACACACAGGTAATCAATCTTTTAGAATTTCAACTATCATTTTTTTCATCAATCATTGTTTCAACATTATCATGTATCTTTGATGTTTTTGAACTTGCACAGATTCGGAAGATGAAAGGGCTAAAACAGAAGAAGGCTCACCTTATGGAGATACAAGTGAATGGTGGAGACGTTGCCAAGAAGGTGGACTTTGCATATAACTTTTTTGAGAAACAGGTTCCTATTGATGCTGTGTTTCAGAAGGATGAGATGATTGACATCATAGGAGTGACCAAGGGTAAGGGTTATGAGGGTGTTGTTACTCGTTGGGGGGTCACCCGCCTTCCTCGCAAGACCCATCGTGGGCTTCGCAAGGTTGCCTGTATTGGTGCATGGCATCCAGCTAGGGTTTCATTTACAGTTGCCAGAGCCGGACAAAATGGTTATCATCATCGTACAGAGATGAACAAAAAGATTTACAAGCTAGGGAAGGCGGGTCAGGAAACCCATTCTGCCATCACTGAGTATGACAGGTTAGCTAGTTCTTTCCATTCTCAAGTTCAGTGTTTCGTCATATCTCAACTATTTTGTATATTTATGTTTGCTTAAAGAACTTAAAATTTGTATTTTATGTGATTCGGTATATTATCCTAGTCAGGGATAAGCTTAGTATTTTTTGGAATAGGTAGTTCCCTGATCCTGGTTTGCCTGGGGTTTATGGGGATCTTTAGACTGAACGAATATCCTTCTCTATTTCAGGAATTAAAAACTGGCACTTTCACTTCAATACTAGTTCTTCACCTCATCGCCCTTTGAATCTGTTTATAGCATAATAATTTATATTCATTACCAGTAAATTCAGGCGCAAGTGTTGGAGCAGTCATACGGCTAATATTCATCTGGGAGTTTATATTAGCTATATATGGTAGTAACTGGATTTTTTTGTTTTATGCAGGACTGAGAAGGATATTACGCCGATGGGAGGTTTCCCCCATTATGGTGTTGTGAAAGATGATTATCTTCTGATAAAGGGATGCTGCGTGGGACCAAAGAAGCGTGTTGTAACCCTGAGGCAATCACTGTTGAGCCAGACATCTAGGCTTGCATTGGAGGAAATCAAACTCAAGTTCATTGACACATCCTCCAAGTTTGGTCATGGTCGTTTCCAGACAACAGAAGAAAAATCCAAGTTCTATGGCCGACTCAAAGCGTGAAGAACTGGTGGAACCTAGTAATCAGTTGAGCTACATTGTTCTTTAGATTTGTGGACTACATCGTGCTTGAGAATTAGTTTGGAGTTTTCTGTTTTCATGTCCTTGTTTTTGTTGAGGGATTTAGCATTTTTGTCCTGTTTCTTATGTTTACTTAGAAAGTCTATTTATATTCTCCGTGACAATGGTGAAGTGGCCCTGTTCTTATATTAAGGGGAGAGTTTTGTTTTGAGAACTTATCAATAGTATGATAATGGATGGTTTTTGATATGAATGTTGAATTTAGCTTAGAAATCTATATATATATATATATGTTTGTGTGTGTGGGTATAAACGAATCGGTCTTGAGTTGGCTCGTTTGTCTAATCAAACTGATGTTGCTCGACTCGCCAAGAGAACTCAAGTCAAAATGTTCAAGTAAAATGTTACCAAGGGCTAGACATCTTCCGACATGTAAAATGTTATCAAGATACGTCCCAAATCGGTCCGGACATTCATGTGGAATTGAAAGTTTTTGGGAAGGATAGGAAGGTGTCCTGTGAGGTTTGAAGTTTTATGCTTCCTCTGTTTCAATCTCAATGTCAATGAAAATCCCAATTTTGACCTGTGTTAGTTCCCAGAGGCACACAAATGATCTAGGGGGGGTTGAATAGATCACTTGGAAACTTTTTACTTTAAGAGTTCATTACCAAATAATTTATTTGATCAAGATTTGTTTGCACAGCGGAATATTAGTTTGAAAAACACCCCTTAAAGATTTGTAAAACTTCTCCGTTAAGTAAACTAATTAACAGTCATATGTATATATATATATGAGACAAAATGTAAATGACTGAAAGTAAATGACACCAGAGAGTTTAAAGTGGTTCGGAGACTGAATAACTCCTACTCCACTCTTTTACTACAGCGAGTAGGAAATCCACTATGAATGGTTCATACGGAACCCTTCAAGCTCATTTGCCTGGAAACTCTGGAAACTTAGTTTAGTCACAAAGACAAGGACATTACTGCCCTCTTCAAGTCCAGTAGACTTGGCTCCTTTAGTCACTATGACAAGGACAACTGTCCTCTTCAAGTCCAACAGACTTGGCTCCCTGATTGTTTGAAAGAGGTTGGAGTTGTGCTGCTAAGTAGAACGTTTGCTCTTCATCATCTTTAGGTACTTACAGCTGCTTGTGATCAATCTTTGAATGCTGCTGATATTTTCCGTTGATGTTCTTCTTCTTTCTGTATTCAACAACTACTCATGATCACCCATTGTGCTGCTAGACTTTTGCACTTTAGCTCCTTTGATACTTGATAACTTCTCGAGATGAACTCTTGAGATGACTGTGATGCTTCTTCCTTTTGGTACTCAGTTGCTACAATGTATGTATCAAGTTGGCGTTTAAGCTTCTCTCTTCCATGTGCCTAGCAGCTCTTAACACTTCTCTTGTAATAGAGTTATTTATCTCTATGTCTCTCTCAATTCAGTGTTAGTGTTCTGATGGATCGTAGAGTCCTTCAGCATATTCATTTTCTGTTTCACTCTACGATCGGTTGTTGTCTACTATCATCTCACTCGTATATTTTCCAACAACCACCCTTTTCTGTTTGTTATGTAAGCCTTTATATCTCAGAGCAAATTTTACCGTTGAAAGAAATCCCGTTGGTTTCCTTTGGCTTTGTGCAGATCTTTAATAATGTTGACTTTCTTGCCGCTTGTGTCAGTGCTTTTCCCTTTTCTGACATGCTCTGATATATTACAGACTCTGACATGCACAAATTCAACACTGATTCATTCTTATGCAACTCTGCTTATATCATACAACGTTTATGCAGAGTGATTTCTATTGAAAGATCAACCTAACATTTCTTATCTTTAAAAATCTAAGTCATTTGTACACATGTATCTAAAAAAGAACTTTACAACATTCTAATCAGATAACTATTATTCTCTTTAATAAGCAACAGATAGTTTATAACAAGATCATATTTGTGCTATACAAGTGTGTGCACATCACAGTATTTGAAATAGGTAATATATATCATACACCCACAACAATGTAAGCACATAATTAGATTAACATATAATCACTTTGTCAAATAACCACATAAACACTTTTGGACAAACTGTGCACATAAATAAGTAAGCACATAATTATATTTAGAACATCTACGCACTTTTTCAGATACACATTATATATCAACCATGACAATCAATCATGTAAGCACATAAACACTTTCAGAGTATCTAAGCACATAATCAATTAAGCACATAAGCATATTAACACATATGCACTTTGTCAGATACACATTGACAATCAACCAAGTAAGCACATTTACCACAGTCTTTTTTGCACAACAGTCATCATCATCAAATCAAACAACCTTCAACAACCTGAATTTTAGATATTTAAGCGACATTTTTGAAATATTAATTTATTTATTTTTGTATATATACTATTCTATAGCATGTAAACAAGATTTTGAAAGGGGATAAAAAGAACATGAGAAATATTATATACACTTGTGTCATAAGACACATAATACTCAAATAAGGAAGTGATAAATGTGCTCCATTCAAGTTCTTTCGTAGAACAATATATATATATATATATATATGTGTGTGTGTGTGTGTGTGTGTGTGTGTGTGTGTGTGTGTGTGTTATATGAGTGTGTGTGAGAGAGAGAATGATTCATAGATAACGATAGATGTTATCTAATTTTTTGGGATTAGACTCTATTTGCACTATTTTTCGATACTGTTAAAAGTGTGTTTGATTATATCTTAATGTTTCTGAAAATCTTACCACTATTTCGCTAAGAATCAAATGCTTGTTTAGTAAAAATTAACTCGTCTCTGTAAGCCTCTATTTCGCTAAAGTATGAAATCACATCTTTAGAGATAAAAGGAACATGTGAATTCATTATTACATGTCCTCACTTCACAAGTTAGCGTTCGTGGTCTAGTGGTAGAATAATACTCTTTCGCATTTTAGACCTGGGTTTGATTCCGGCATGATGTTTTTTTTTTATTTCTTATTTTTCAGGAGAAATAATACCCTTCCACGTATGATTAGAAAAAGAAATTGCTAGAATTTTTTCAGATTCCTAATTTTTCAGGAGAAATAGTACCCTTCCATGTATGGTTAGAAAAAGAAATTGTTAGACTTTTTTTAGATAATAGTTACATGATTTATTCTTACCCATGTCAAGGCTCTCTTTATATGAATCTATCAAAGTAGAATCTATTTCATATATATGAATATAATTATTTTAAAATATTTTTATACATATTAAAGTTTGTATAAAGTTCATTCAAGTATAAAATTTCAAAATACTATAAATATGTATTTAAAATACTATTCAGACCTTTCTGATTATCAAACAGATTTTTCTTAAAATGTTCAGATAGTTAAAATGGTAAAATACTGTTATTCATACATTTTGAAAAATTAATTATTAAACAACATTTTTTCATTCAGATACAATTCTAGACAGACAAATACTTTACATTATTCAGATGTCTAAACTATTTAGATCTTAACATTTAGTTTTATAAAATACAACCTTACTCTGAAAGTGTAGTATAAAACACCTTTCTAGGTTTCAACTCTCAAAAGTTAGATGACATTTAACGTTAACTGTGGACTAGCCCTCAATATATATGGAGACGAGACAGCACTTGAGTTTGATGAACCATTATGGTTAGGGACCACTATTAAGAAACAAAGCTTAAGCATGTCACCTCTTGTTATATAAAACTCTGCGGCAGGCAAGGCCAATCCCAAGTTGTTTCACAACACCAACATGTGACCCATAACTACCAAATAAAAGTATATTGCTGCTGCTGCTGCTGCTTCATGCTGGTTGACTGGAAAACTTTTGCCTTGCAACAGACGTCTAAAACGAGCCTTTTTTGAGCAATTCTACCTATAATTTAATTCGTTTTTTTTTCCCATTTTCCTTGAAGTTATTTTCTAAATGAAGAATGTTGAATTATTCTGCCTTTTCAAATCAAGAAGAAAAAGATTAGTTAAAAAATGAAATAACTTAAACTTATGAAACTGAATTATTGTTTGAGCCACTACTCCCCCACAAGCTTAATGGCAATTGGCCCCTGAACAACATTAACGATATGCACAAAAGGTCATCATTTCCACATGGGGGAGAGACAAGGAGAGAGTTCAAAATTAAAAAAAGGCAAAGCTACACATGTAATAAAGAAATATGAACACAACTCCTTTTGACACATGCAAACGCATATATAAAATTATGGACACGCGTTTCAAAAAATAAAACTCTTATTTGACTTATGAACTGTTTCTTACCCGTCTTATAGTTTGATTCTGACATAACTAAACATAATTTTTCAAAAAAAATTGGTCAATAAAAAATCTTTAGTCTTTAAATTTGAAAAATCTTATTATAAATAATCGTGTCCAAGTATATTTCAGACATATTAATTGCCTGGGGGAGTACTATACCTCGTCTTAACCTTCATGAATTAATGTTAAATTTTGGTCAATTTTCCTTGAAGATCAAAACTAACAACTGTGACTATGAAGCCTAGAGTTGTAACAATAGCTGGTCACTCTTGTCCCAAGGGATGTTGAGGTACTTGGTGTGAACTTGTTGAAAAAGCAAAAGGTTGCTTCACCTGAAAATGCTTGTTTTGAGAAAGGAAAATTATGATTCAATCTGCTTTTCAACATTTCTCTAATGTCCTTTCTTATCATGGGGTCCTTTCTCTTTACAAAGTGTCTTATATAGAAAGTAGAAAATGATATTCTTTTCTTGAGCCATGAAAAATGTCATCTTTAGTCAATAATAAACAGGCAAAACAAAGCAAATCTCCAAAGGAGGAGACAAAATTTTGTGGTATAACCTTATCTTATCAAACATGAATTTGATTTGGCCTTTTCCAAGGAAAAAGAGAAGAAATAAATGTCTTTTCAATACATATATTTTTTTTTGGGGTTTTGTAGATAATAAATCACTGAAGGTTGAAAAAATGTGCATAGGTTGTTTGTATATGGGAATTTTATTTGAAATAGGTTTACACTTTAGATATGCTGTTATATTTTTCTCAGACATGGTGATTGTCTTAGTGGAAAAAAGATCTGCACTCAATGAATTGGAGGGAAGAAAAAGCTTCCTCTCTCATGGTCCTTTTTGATATAATTATTGCTCCTCATTCTTTTCTTGGAATCTGTTCTTTAATTATTTTTTATGTGGTTTTTCAGTGCAATCGACAAAAATTTGCAACTATTTCAGCAATTAGCTTTAGTGATTCTGACAAAGTTGTGGGGTTCCTCTAAACATCTTCTTTTAGGAGAAAATTGAGAAATAAATTTCACCCTGGTCTACAACTCTACTTCACATCCTTTTTTAATACTCTTTCTTTTTCACTTGAATCATGGCTTTTTAGGTAATTTCCTGTCAGTAAGATATCCAATATTGATACTCTCTTTTGCATTGTGATTTTTATCTATCTTGTATGTATGTGATGTTATCTCTCGTTTCAAAGTGGATGTCATAATTTTACAGTGTAAACAATATGAATTTTCAACTACGACATCCATTTCAGGACAGAAGAAGGAACTTGTATTGGATTTGATCATATAAACCCATAGCAACATGGAGATTCAATAACATGTAGAAGTACTAATTTTATGCAGCATTAGGTTCCTTCATTTTTTACATAGCAGCTTTCTTGTTCAATTCCATCTGGTGGGAAATGATGTGACTCTTCAATCATGAATCCAAAAGGTGGTAAGAAGACATATGCATGGGTCCAGATGGGTTTTATTTATCGTGTTTTTGTCGAGAATTGAATGATAATCAGATTGATTTTAATGTGGTCATCAAACCTACTAGTCAAATTGTTTTTATACCATAGTGTTTCATATTGGTCTTGTAAAATAAAGCCATTTCCATTTTTAAGGCTGAACATTTTTGAATAAAACCACGCGTCACATTGAACCACACTTTAAAATCTTAATTATAATTATATGAAATCCCTTTAACGTACACAGACTGGGAGTTTACAATCACATTATGTGATATGATCTGATGAGTATTCTGTATTAGATTTTTTAAGTAAAATTTTCCTTATAAAATAATTTAAATCGGTTCATTCGGGTTAATGGGTTGGGTCAGAAGCTGCCACCTCTCATTGGGTATTTTCTAAAGTTAATGCTTTAGAAGAACCAATAGGCCATTGTTGTTGTGGCTCTACAGACAGGAAGGCCCATACTTTTTGATTTATTTAAGTTTGAACGTATAGTATTCATTAAGTTTGGCATCAAGATCATAAACATCAAAACATTATAAAAAATAAGAAATCATAAATAAATAAAAGAAAAAGTGTACTCAGTGAGATCATCATATAAATTTGTCATTACATTTTGTATTGGGTATAAAGGTAGTTATGCTGAGCTGCATTCTTCAATAAAGGTTGGAGTTGTGTGGGTATGTTTTGTTCTCCCATTGGCAGGTCAACTTATAGAATAGCAAGAGAAAGATAATGGGGTGCTCCTGCTGCTTCTCTATAGAACATTGAATGAAGGCCTTATAGTTTCTACTAACAGCAGGCTGGTTTTGTTTCAATAAATCAAATTTTCATGCTTCAAATGATTCTTGAAATACTGTGATATTAATGCGAGTATGAGCGAGTTCAATTCAGAAAGATCATCAAAGCCATGGAACATCTATAGTGGTTCAGAGCCTAGTCCATCGCAAATAGGATTTGATCAACAAGCTCCATGGAAAAGCTTTGGGACATCCATGAGTGCCATTTCTTTAGGTTTTGTTGCCACGGCAATACTAATATCCATGTTCCTTATCATGGCCATTTTTGAACATTTGTTTAGGCCAAATGCTTCTTTTTCTTCGCCTCAGGATGGTTCCAACAGGCCCTCGGAATCAAGACAAATGCAGAAACTTGGACATCCACACACGGTACGTCGCCATACTGTTTGTAACTTCCTTGTTTCAAAATTCCAGTGTTGATGCTAATAAATTCTTGAAATTATGCATTTGAACTACCTTCTTGCATTTTTAAAAAAATTTCTTTGCATAATGGACATTATCTTTATTATGAACCGTGTTTTTGGGAGAAAGACTGAACTACTGGTAACTTCGATGCCAAAATAATCAACTAGTCTGGATGATCAATCTCTTTGGTGTCATGAGAATCTTTAGGGAACTTGAAAACAACGGATAAAAATAGACAAAAATAAAAATAAAATGAAATAAAATCTAAAACGTTATAAGAGGCTTATCAAAAGTTCCTTAAATTTAACCTTAAATCTTTTTCTAAAGACAAAAAATTATAGAATTCTCGATACGCAAGTCCAAAAGTCATTTTGGCCAAATAAACAGATTTTTTTCTCTCCTTTTATTTGGCCAAAACGACTGTTGGACTTTCTTATTGAGAAAAAGGGAGTATAATGTATTTATCTATAGATTTATTCAAATTTATAATAATGTCCACCAGAGGATTATTGTTTAATAGCTTTTTATCTTGTTCTCGGTTTTCGTTTCTCTTCAAGTTCCAAAAATGAAATGTGCTTATAATTGAATCATTTTTGTAACAGGTTCCAGCAACAGATTTCTCGGTATTGATGCCAGGGCAGCGATGCCCAACCTACATTGCACAACCTGCGCCACTCCCCTGTCCGAGGGAAGGCGCCTATTGGCCATCCCATGAACATACTCTCTCTCTGCATAGGCTATAATGTTGTATTTTTATTTATGAGTACACTGTTGTTGTATGTACTTTTTCCATATAAGACTGAAAGCTATTTAGCTGATGTTGTGTCCTGCTATGTTGTTAAGTATATTCTTTGTAGAATGCACTAGTTGATATATATATATATATATACACACACACACACACACATACATACTTGATAGTGAAGTATCAAAAACTAGTCCTCAAATTGACCCATTAGAAAAAGTTGCTCAAAACATTGAATCACATGACTTGAATGTTTCATATATAATGTCCTCAATAATTTCCACAAACTAGTCCTTGTTATTCTCTTTTTACCTCATGGCAAGAGAGTATAAAGGAAATGGAGAAAGAATACAATGTTTGTGATTGAGGGAGAAAATCAAGCATTCAAGTAATTTAAGGTTTTTAATAACAAAGGATTTTTATACCCAACATTTATATTACAGCTTTTACCTAATTTCTTCCTAATACACATTTAGCAACGTAAGTATTATATTTAATGAGACAATAAATTTCTTTCAAATAATTGTATCACTAAAAATAATATTTGTATCATTAAATATGTACTCCTCCGTTCAAATTTATAAACTTTTTAAAAATTAATTTAAAATATTTTTAAATTCAAAATTAATAGAAATTTGCTTAAAGTTACTAATAAATAAATCTTCTAATTAACAGTACTTTTTAGATAATTTAAAATATTATTTATCGTATTGTCTAAACTTAAATGAATTTATATCTATTTTGAGTTTAAAATTATCTAAATTTAATTTTAAAAAAGTCAATAATAATCTAATAAATTAGATCGAAAAGAGTATTAAAAAAAATTAAAAGAAAGTGTAAAAGAGAGAATCCTGATCCAATTTTTTAGGCATACGGATGTCTACTTCTACACTTTCTTTTCCCTATATCTATTTTTTGTCCTGAAAGGTACAGTGTAACCCATTTTTAGACTCCATCCTAACATTGTACCGACAAGCATAACCACCATAACACGCTCACACACTCAAGTCCGGGTATAAAAAAAATGCCAAATAAAGGAGCAAAACAAAGAATCTACAATAAAAACCCAAACATTATATCACATTAGAAACAACCAAAAATATGGGGTCAGAGAAAATGAAACTAATTACACAAGTGCAAGCCTTTCCTTTCGCTTGCATCCTTAGTTTTTACAGGCTCCATCACCAGTTCAATGTGCACTTTGACTTCAAAATGGGGCTACCAATGTATCAAAGATACTCCACCAAACACAGATGATCTTTTGTGTGAAAAGTGAGATAACGAAAAATTAGGGCTCCTCTAGCGCTTCTTCATCAGGTAAGATTACAGTTAATAACGAGTACTTGACCCGAAGCGAAATCCTACCCTTTTCAACCACGAGTCTTGCTCCAGAAACGATCCAATATCCAGGAGTTTCTTGTGGCCCTCTGATCATCTCCGTTGTGTCGACAAATTTCAAGAGCTTAGGTGCTTGGGTTGGACCCGGAGGGCCACCTGGGTAAATAGCAGAGTTTATATTCACATCAGCTGGCTGTGGAGGTGGTTTCTGAGCTGCTGTAAAATGATGGCTTATGAGAGTTGATATAAGTCCAGATTTACGAGCCAAGCCAGGGGAACCATCCCATTCTGGATGCTTAACTGCAACTGCTCCTACTACAGTTGAGAAGCGGAGTCGTAGAAAGAGAACTCTTTTAAAGCCGTAATCCCCAACTTCTAATTGAGCTCCGGTAACTATAGATAGATCTTCATCGGATTCGACTGGAGCAGTGCAGATGTGGGAGAAGTTCTTCCACTGAACTTTCTCGTAGTATTTACGATCATATGACTCTTGGCGGAAGTTCCCATTTGGATCATCTTCAAGTTGGAAGACTTTCGGAAGAGAGGAAAGGTGCTGCATGTGCATTGCCAAGCGGTTGCTTCTTTTTCCTTCTAGATATAGTCGGAGGCCTGTCACAGGCCTCTTACCTACATCAACCTGTCATGAATTGAAACATGATATATTCTCAATGCTTGGAAAGAAATGTAAAGCAGGGAGCATTGATTCAAATGAATGTAACATCCAAATTCTGAGCAATATATATGAAGAAATACATAATTAAGATTTAAAAGATGTTTGAAGTCTAAACTATTCAAAGTACCGTGTACAGAAGCAAGAGGAGCCATTTCCTTAAACTTGAGACAACAATAGAGACATACAGATAGGTATGTCAACAATATGTGGGTTCAGTTGGGTCATGGACTTGACTAGCGTATCGATGGTCTAGAAGGAAAAGTATTTATGTATGTGTATTTTGCTTTTTGACAAGTGCATTTAGTATGTGTAAATAGTTTCTCGTGCAGACCAAATAGTTGGGAAAATGGAATTAGTATGAGCAAAAAGAATGATGAATTTACTTCGTAAAAGAGCAGGTGTATTGACGTATGTAGACTAATACAACTAATCATGGGGTAAAATCCTTCAGAACTGAGCTATAAACATGGGTCTGAGTGCACACACAGGACAAGTTCAAAGCTACTCAACCCGAATTCTTTGCAGACCTATAAAACTAAGAGATTCTACGACTCGAACATGGTATCCTTCTAGACACAAACTAAACTTTATAAGTACATTTTCTATTATCAACGTTTCTGAATCAGTTCTGATCAAGATTGACCACAATTAAGGAAGAAAGAACAATTTGAACAAATAAGAGAAGAAGCTTTACCGGAGTGGTGTTCACGTAGAGCTTAGGACCCATAAAACTGAACTGCAAAGATGATGTGCTTTGTTGCCTCCGCTGTGGGCCAAGGGGAAGATAACTGAACACAGGCGCCCACTGCCGCGGAAGCTGAAATTCCAAAAATTGATGAAGCTCTTCAACTGGTGGTTTATCTGCGAATTGGAGCCAATAACTTTTTTAGAGGGAATATATTATTTCAAATGATCTAGGTGTATTCATAATAAGCAATTAAAAGAGGCAAAATAGAAGCTATCCAAAACCTTGTTCAGGCCCAAATTCTCTCTCTCTCATAACTTTAGTTTCACATACCAGATCATTTATCACCACCAGCTCTGTGTCCATAGGGTTTCCCATGCTTCGGACTTCAATGAACCTTACACGCAATCCCAGGTTGGGATAGCAAAGATGTAATGTAGAACTTAAAAGCGCAACTCCTCCCCCCTCCCCCACCTCCCCCCTCCCCCCTCCCCTCCCCTCACCAAATATAACATTATAAAATAAAAGAAAATGTAGTCCTTTCTTCAGATACAATCTAATAAATAGACATGCAAAACATAAGAAGCAAAATAACATCCTCAGAAACAAACAAGTGATAGAATGAATTTGCAGGTTTGAAACCTAAATGCAGCCAATTGCATGAAAAGAAGGATTTTGTCTTGCTCACAGCGTAAATAAAGGTTTATGGCATGGCTCAAGAATCCACTTCCTGAGACACCATTCAACAGGGAGGTTATTGGGATGAAGGTCATTGAGATAACATCAGGCTCCAACTGTACACTGTGTAACCATTCATTATGGGTTAGGTTTTTATTATCGCTTCCTCCTCTCCTCTTGCATATGCTTACAATGTCCTGTAAGAAAAGGATGATCCAATGCAAACATAAACGTAACATAAAGCTAGAACCCTTAAATTGTTGAGCAAAGCAATCCAATCATACCTCCTTGTATGAATAAGAGCTTGATGGGCTGGCATCTGCAAACCGCAGCCTCTGCTCCCTGATTTGAAACTGGAATGATATATAAGACATGTAGAAAGTAAGCAGACTGAGTATACAATATATTTTCCTTAACAGCTACTGAAATAGTTTGCAAAAACTAATCTTCACAAAAATCAGATTACGGAAAAACTCAGGTGGGTGTTAAAGGTACTTTCAACCCTATTTTATGAATACAATAAAACCGCCCGAAGCCTTGAACATTTATAAACATCACAGAATTATAGCTTGGTTGTTGTTTACAAGTCACCCATAAAGGTAACACCAGCCATAAGGGGCCTTTAGCGCTAAGGCACAAAGGAGAAAGAATTGTAGCATGAAACTCAAAAAGCTGCCAAACTTGTACTTAATCAAGAACCATATTATTCTCCAGAGAAGGTACTGCATACCAATTGGATATAAAGTTTGAAACAAAATGAAGAAGTGAAGAAGGTAGATAATTCACCACCCAAGCATGTGTATTAGTGTATATAATGATTGTTAGGAAGTCTGCAGGATTCAAACACCGCACCTCCAGATACGTACCATGATAGAACATAAAGAGCTTGTTCCACAGTCAGCAATGGAGGCCTCCAAAATATTTTAGTACAAATCTTGTAGGCAATGTAAAGTGGTTTCAATTTAGATGCTCTATCATTGAATCAAGCCTGGTTATCAACATTTGTTAACCCCAAGAAACCTAAACTAGCTATATTTGACATTACATTATTTTCCCCAAGTAAAGCATTTGAAATGCAAATTGCTTTTGACTGATAACTGACTGTTTAAAATTATGAAACACAATTGTCAAATGACATCCACTTCCAACATGAAAATTAGAAAAGCCATTTTAACATAAGTCACAACATAAAAAAAGATTAGCATTTTTCTACAAGCAAATTTATAAACACCTGTTTAAGCTTTATAATTATTTACTAAAAAAATGAAAAAACAGAAAGCAGAAACAAACTATCAGAAACCTTGTCATTCTGATATGTCTGTTCAGAATCCATTCCATATTGTCCACTCGCATCCACAAATCTCTTATCTGCAATCGTCTTTAACCATTTTTGTACATCAGAAGGTTGAAGTGAAGATGAATGCTGCTGCTTCATATATATTACATCCTTCCCTCCCATCTTCACACCAACAATAATGTGAGTTCCAAATTTTTCAATGAACCTGGAATGACAAATAGAACTACAAATCAATTGTATAGTAAAAAGTAAAAACTAAACACTGTACAGTTACTAATGCATCAATGGGAAAAGCAATGCAGAATGTGTGTTTAACTTATTAAATCAGTAATTTATAAGGGAGATATGGACTTTCATATAGATTACCATACGAGTTTATGGCTATGTTATTCTGTGGAGATAAACTTCTACAAATTTACTAAGAAAAATTCAAGTACAAATATTAAGGTTAATAATAATTACTGAATTGGCACCCATCAAAATTTTGCATTACGTTA
Source organism: Hedera helix (assembly GCA_947179155.2). Classification (NCBI taxonomy): domain Eukaryota; kingdom Viridiplantae; phylum Streptophyta; class Magnoliopsida; order Apiales; family Araliaceae; genus Hedera; species Hedera helix. The sequence continues at coordinate 43,676,208 of OX359272.1, read as the reverse complement.
TGCATCACGACATCACCCGGGCAAATTTAACAAAACTAAGCTTCGTTATTTATGGCGTAAAACCATTTGGGGGTGAAGTATACTGCAGACAGGCTATGAAGCATCATAATATAATTTTAAGTCCTCAAGCAGTCAATTAAATAAGATATTTATTTAATGCCACCGTGTGGCATCCCCTTGATGTAAATGCCTCAACTTTACATATTATTATAACACATATCTTGACAATTTAATAAGAGATATTGATTTATTAACAGAACAAACCCTGAAGTTGCAAATGGCCTTCCAATACAATAAATGAAGTATATATATTTATTTTTTTGGTATTGATAAGGATAACTGAAATGGATAATTCCAAACACGAGTATCATATTTTCCTGTTCTTTTTGTTAATTCTTAGCATATAGTGAAAGATCTATCTAATAAGGCTGGAAAACAAGAAAGCTTAAGATTTAGAAGAGGGTAACAAGAAGGTGCAAGTATCTGTAGCAGAAAAAATTGAGAAAATAAAATATTCTAAACAGTTTATACATTAGCAATGACGATGGTGGTGTGGGAGAGGTGCCCCTTTCCCATGTTTTAAATAGTTTATACAGTAGCATGTGATGTGGTTTAGTTGCAGAAAATGCTTAAAGGCAATGATATACAAAACACAATTCATGTACGGATTCCAAGTTGTTGGAACAAGATTCCGTTGACTTAAATTATTGATATTGTATTCGCATAAACTTTCATTAATTTCAGTTTTGGACACATTTATTGTAATCTTCATCCAGTATTAAACCAAATACATACCAAAAATTATATTATATTTGTATAAGTATTCATTAATTTCAATTTTGGACAGGTTTATTTTAATCTTCATCCAGTATTGAATCAAATGCAAAACAAAAATGGTACAAGGCACAATTTATGCCGAAAAAAAAAGAATTCAACCTAAAATGTTGAATTCACAATTGATGAGGTTTAGCACTAATCCTGTCGTACACTCAAGATAGTCAGTTTATTGGGTTATTTGCATAGGACCCAAAAGTGGCTAACAGGAGCTATGAGACAGCAGGTGGGAGGAAAGAATCTGGGCCCAACTCTTTTAGTTCAACCTAATGGCATACTATTAATAAGATGGCACATGGCACTGCTCTTATAAAGTTAAGCGATATTAGTATAGCAAATATAACCAATTCAAAATCATTATAATTTCACTTTCTATTGATGCTATCTTTTTGTTTACTCACACAAAGACTGCTCATATCCCTTATCCAACCACTTAAACCAACAAATGCATTTTCTATTGTTCAATGTCAAACTCTACGATGTTCTGCCTCCAGAATATGACTTAAGAACCGAATCAAGAACACCATCACTGTCAGAAACTCATATACAAAACGGGTGACAACATATAGCTTTGAAGACTTAGCATGAAATACAAAATGAATATAGTGGCTTCATCACACAAAAAATGTGTGCGAACAGTTTATTTCACCTAGCCAAAGCAGCAGGATCCCATGATGATGGAACGGCTTGCTTCACATGATCAGATAGTATCATCTGAGTCTTTTCCAGTGCAACTGTGTACAATGTGATGAAAACACCATCAAAAGCAAGGGTTTTGGTATTGGCTGCATCTTTCTGCCAACTACCAGGAAACTCGAACATGGCATTGAAGAGTCCTGAAGGTATTTTTCCAGTCAATGATATTTCTTGGTTGAATTGCTCTGACATCTGCATTATAAAAATTGATAATCTTGAAACACCCAAAAATATAGATTGGCAGTCAAGCAAACCAACTAGCACTTAACATTTTTATCCACCTATAATAATATAGTATAACATTCATCAATTCTAAGGTCTGAAAAAAGAGGCCAAGCATTCACTTCACTAGTTCATCCAGTCTCATGTTACAAATTCTTAAAATTACCATGCATGATGAAGACATCAAAACTTATAACTGACATATAAATTAAAATATTGACTTTTGAAAAGCCAATTTCAAAGCTTTTCAAACTCAAAATTGAGATTAATTTATTTAATTTATGTCGATACAATTATGAATATCATAAACTACCTAAAAAATACTATTAAGTATAAAATTTATTTGTTTTGAAAACTTAAAAGAATCACGGCAATTTTGAATTTTAAAATATCTCAAATTGATTTTTAAAAAGTCAACAATGATATTAAGGGAGTATTAGACTAGTATTTACAATCAATAAATTTAGATATATAATTATTTCAGCAATGAACAAGTGCAGAAATTCAAGAAATCAACACAAATGATGGTACCTGCTGAAAAGAGAGAACATCCGACCTAAACCTAGTCCGCTCCCCTTTATCACATTTTATTGCTTTAGACACATTGGGAATCACAATACCACCAGGAAGAACAATTTCTCTACCCTGATCCTCATGAATTTCAATCAACCGCAGATTCGTCGGATCCCCTTTACAGTACTTTAGCCTCAGATCCAAGGAAATATCGTATCCACATCCAATAGATTGAATTGCAATTTTGGCAGCTTCAGGAGCTGAAACCTTAAGCGCCATTACTCAAAACATCACCTTCCCGATGCAAATTCTGAAATCTTCTACAGCAAAAAGGCCTTTAATTGCCTAAACTCATGCCCATTTAAAAAATAATGCACTTATTACCCAATCAAGCGAATGATACTCTAGCTAAAATGGCTCTACAATCAATATTATGATTGTAAAATTTACCCAAAATTGCAGCTGCTACAAAAGTTCTAATTTTGAATAATTCCCATATATGAGTTCAAAAACTAGCTGCACACATAATGTTTGCAAAATCCAAAGCTGATGCTCTCTCTCTCTTTCTCTCCAAATCTTAAGCTATTCAATCAAATTATTCAAGCCGAGTTTACAGAAATATATACAAATTCGAGCTTAAAACGATTTCAAACCCGAGATATCTCAACTCTTCCAAAACAAGCAGCACATATTTCACTCCAAATCCCCGAACCCCCCAGTAGCTAGCTCAACAAACGATATTTTCATAATCCGAAGTTGATACTATTGAATGAAATCCAGCTTAATACGACAAATTGGAACAGAATCCAGAGGATTGCGGTATTGTGAAAATGTGAAGTTCGTGGAGAGGGTAAGGAGCTGAAAAACCTTAGCTTTGAATGGTAGAGCTCAGATCTAGAGCGATGGGCGAGAAATATAGGGAAAGGAAGAGGTGAGAGAAAGTAGGAAAGCAAAGCAAGGCAAAGTAAAAGCTGGAATGAATATTGTTGGGTAGTAGTGGAATGAAGAAGGAAAGAAACTGTGGGTGCCGTGGGGCAGAGTTTTGACTTTTGACTAAACAAAATCTCTTATTTTCTCCATCAATTTTTAGAAAATAAAAATGAATAAATGCTATAGGACAAACATTTAAATATAAAATTAAATATTATATTTATTTTAATTATTAAAAAATAAAAATATAATACAAATTTTAATACTATATTTTATATTTTAATAATTAAAATAAATATAATATTTAAATATTATGTGTATGTACATTTATTCAAAATGTCATAAAATATGATTATAAGAAATTATAAGTATAATATAATACGTTAAAATTTAATGAATCAATGATTTATCATATATAAGTAACATTAACGATTATATATAAATAACGAAAAATATACATGTTTTTTTGAGTTTAGAATCCCTTCCATTTAGTCATATACGACAGGTCGGGATCTAGTTTAGTTTGGATTTATCAGGCTTTGACTGTTAATAAGGTCAAGTCAGACCTTTGACTTCAGGCCTGCAGGCCAAGTCAAGTTTTAGGTCAGATCGGTCTATTTAATTTTTTTATAATAATTTTAAATATTATAAAAATACTAATTAAATTTTTAAACTTAATTGATGTATTAATTAAAAGTATATGTCTATTAACTTACAAATTACAACTTATAAATTATAATAATGAATTAAAATATTATACAATTTTAATGATATTGTATTATTTTATACTATCATTAATAAAAATAAAATATTTTTTTATGAAAACTATTTTTTTTATTATTATTATTTTACAAATGACTTTCTAGTTTTTAAGCTAATTATTTATTAAAATAAAAATGCAATAAAATCTCTACAAAAAGTGTAAGTTTCTAACTAGGAAAGAAAAATTCTTATATATTTTATTACCTAATGTATTTTCATGAATTTCTTTATTCGTATATAAACAAACATGCATAAATGAACGTATTGAAAGACGCCAATTTTATTTGATTTATTTTATTTGATGAACCAGACCGAGCTTGTTGGCAGGTCAAGTCGGATCTGAACCAAAAAAATGTGACCTATTCGTGGTTTTCAAATCGGGTCGAGCCGGACCAGACTTTGATTAGGCCGGACTAAGATTTAGTTGCAGACCATTTGTACACCACTATCTCCATTACACTAATAGTTAAATTTTAAAAATTAAAGATTAAGATCAATGATACCTTAATACGAAGGTTAATATTGAGAATTTAAAATAGTTAATCTTATATATAATTCTCATCAAGGGGACGAAATGTTCAAGTTCCATGTTTAATTTTCATCCTAAATGTGCGGGCTTTATTTATTTACCTTTTATATGAGACATGTATTTATCTTTCATATGACATAAATTTGTATTTTTTTATTTATGTGAAATTAGCGTTTTTTAAATTTTTAAATGTCACAATTGATATAAATGCTCATGTGTTTTTATGAAATTTTATGCATTTATGATTTTTCAGCATAACGCAAAAAAATTATTCAGTGCTTCTGGGGTATTATTATTTGATGTCTCAGATTAATTATATATTAGGGGTGCAGACAAAACAAAAAATAATTGAAAAATCGATTTTACCAAACTGAATTATTAACAAATCAAACTGAAAATTATAAAATTGAAAAATCAAAATATGTAAAACTAAAAAACCAAAACTATATTGGTCGGTTTCGGTTTGGTTTATTCAAAAATCGAAACCGACCGATCGAACATCTTAATATTATAATATAATTTATATATTTTGCCAATAATTATTTATTTTATATAATTATATATTCATTATATGTCTTTTTCATAATTTGATGACATATCAATTCTCTCTTATCCAACAATACATTATTTTAAAATTTGGTGACATACTAATTTTATCTTTTATGTTTAAGTTTTAATAACCGATTAAACCGAAAATCGAATAAACCGATAATCGATTACGGAATAAAAATTTAGACATTTTTGATTTTTAATTTTTTATAATTGACTTAAATAGTTTGGTTATTTTTTTACTTACTAAACCGACTATTATGTACCCTTATTATATATTATTATTTCAGTATATACAAAGAATCTAAATATAAAAAATATATTATATATAATAAAATAATACTATATAATTAATTTAAGACCCTCACGTAAGAACGTCCTACGAAAACTTAATAACTTATCCAGAACGTGTGTTTCAAAATAAATTAGAAAATTGAGAGGTGTAGAAGTCTTTATTTACAAAGAGACAAGGGGGGTCAACCAAGTACTTTTCTTCCATGTAGAGAGAAATATAGGGTGGGTTGTTGTGAGAGAGAGTTTGGAGCACAGAAGATTGATTTTAGCACACGAGACGTGATAGTTTTGGAGTGATATTAGATAATTAGATAAAAATTATTTAATTTATTTAAATAAAATATTAATAAATTATATTATACAATTTATTAATTATTTATTTTTATAAACTAGACAATTTTTATTTATTAATGCAAAAAAATTCATAGTCTTGCCCTAACTTACATTTTGTTTGAGAATTGAGGAGTAAAGAAACATTTATATTTTATACTATACTATACTTTTATTGTCTTAATATATGGATAAAAGTCTTAGGACATGGTTGGAAGATTTTTTTTTTTTTTATCAAAGATGAGAGGGTATTATTAAATTTTATTTTCTATTTATTCTGATCTATTTATCTCTCCTATCACGATTATTCAAATACCAACATATGCATTTTTTTTCTTCATTACGTTAGTGTATCAAATGAAGTTATATTCCTTCATTATTAAAATATAAGATCACTTATTTTTATAATTTAAAAAATCTAATGATTTAAAATAAAAATAATATAAAAAAGAAATTATAAAAAAAACTCGCGGATAACAAAAAAGGAAGCTTTGTACAAGTCTATTTTTTGACTAAGTCAATTAAATGTCGAATAATATTATTACGTCAACTAATGCATGTCGATTATATTACGGGTGAGTATGGTGCATTTTGAAATTTAAACTATACTTGAGATTGTTTAGGTACGGTTTGACAAATTCAAAATTGCATATAAAATCGTTTGTGATTGATCGACTGCGGTTTTGAAATTTGTGGTACTGTTTCAATTTCAAAGTCAATTGAACATATACAAAAAATTAGAACTGAAAGAATCACTTAATTTTCAAGTGCAGATGATTGTATATAGAAGATATTAAAATAACTACTTGTTTATAACTTAAAAGTAAATAGTGTATTACTTATACAAAAAGACTATCACTATTGAATTTATTCATCTCCATCCATGTTATAATAAAACTCTGTAATTGTAAAAAAGTCACTGACAATCAAACAATAAGAAACTTGATTAATTAAGTAAAATTCACAATTAAAAGTTTTCAAAGTTACAATTAATAGTCATACGAGAGGCAACTGTAGAAGTTGATGCTATGCTAACAAAAAACGTGAGAAATGTATAATAAACACTATGTAATTTTTTTAAAATAAATAAATAAAACCAAAACAATGTCGTTTTGATTATTATTGGTGCAGTGCGATTTATATGGTGCGGTGGACTAAAAATGCAGTTTTTCAACCATCTTAAAATCGTCACATACGCCGGAACCGTTAGTGCGATTTTATTGGTGCTGTTTGATCGATTTTTTGTATGATTTAGGAGCAAATTTCAATTTTTTTGCTCATCCCCAAATTATAACATCTTGTAATTGTGACGCCCCCAAATCTGGGCCCACACAGCCCAAACTTGAGTCGTCAAAAGACTACAACAAAATTATTACAACAAAGCACAACGTACTACAATACAGTGTATAATAATACACAACTAAGTCTTCACTATTATTGCCACACTATTTTACAAAACGTGAAGACTATGATAACTATTCCTCGGACCCTCACTCCATTCCCCGGCTAGACCCTGTTATGTTTTCATTTCCTGTTGAAAAACAATGGAACAAAAGAAAGGGTGAGCTCAAATAGCCCAGTAAAGAATATCATGACTAAGATAATGACGAATAAATTATCATTAGTCTTCAACAGTTGAGTTCTTGATAGAATACAATAGACTACAAGGTTTATATCAAAAACTGCAGTTAAATTCTTAAACAACGTTCAGATCAATAATAGCAGCGGAATTAGTAATCTATTAGAAGAATAATGCAGACTATAATGTCCACTCGGTTCTCTTTTTAGGAAAAACATCATCAACTTTTATCATCTGAAATATCATTAGTCAAGATAATACAAATTCACAGTTCCTGATCATAATCATGCAGATCAACAGTTCATCTTTGCACTACGGGCCAAAGACATTCAATATAACACCAACGGTCATGATTATACCAGATTCAGCCTTTGGTCATAATCATACCAAACAATAGTTCATCTTTGCACTACGGGCCAAAGAGAACATTCACCACGTGTCATAAAAGACACCGAACAGATGTATCGCCTTTAACCTATTATATCGCCTTTAACCTATCATCTGTTCAACAAATATATCACATCTGTGCCCCCGGCCACAGATATTCACAACAGCTTGATTTTTGGATGATTAGAATGATATAAATGATGAACAGAAGAAATAGGATAACAATAAGTATCGGAAGTTTACTTTGTACATATTCAAATAATGTCCAAATTGTCAACATGATGTGGAGTGAAATTTAAAAATGATATTCAAGATCCACAGTTCAGAATAACGGTTACAATTCAATAGAAAGGTTCACGTAAATAGGAAGGTTCAGTTGAAATAATGAAGTTCAACTATTATGGAACATATAATATTTTCAGGAATTATAGAAGCAATAGTTCCATAATAAATTTCGATTTAGGAGTATGAAAGAAAATAATATCCCTTACCGTAGCAGGTTTGATTAACAAAAGGTGAAGGAAATTAATACAAAGGGTTATTCACCAACAGACGGCAATCCGCTCCGTAAGGTTATTCCCACAATTTAATAGAATTTGAGTACAAAGAGTTATTCACCAAACAGGCGGCAATCCGTTCCGTAAGGTTATTCTCAGAGATTAATAATGAATGAATACGAAAGGTTATTCACCAACAGGCGGCAATCCGCTCCGTAAGGTTATTCCCACAATTTAATACATGGAAATAAAAGGCACGTCTTATGAGTAAGGAAGAAACAATATTATTATCGAGAATCAAATAATGATAATCCCTTACCATAGTATGTTTGAATAATGGAAGATGAAAAAGATGGTATCCCTTACCTCAACACGTGACTGGATATTGATTTAAATGAGGTTGATTAACTTGAACAGTACACGTATACTTATAGATCTTCACAAATACTCAAGATGACTTAAGCACACTTGGAGAGAACTTTCGCAAGAAGTATTTAGAGAGAGAAAGAAAGAACAAGTAAGGAAGTTTATGAAAAATCCTTAAGTTAAGGCTTCTATTTATAGCCAAAAATCTTATCATTCATTTAATCTAAACCATTCATTTAAAGATCATCTTTTAATCTACACCATCCATTTCAAATATTATATTATCTTTAATCTACACCATTCATTTCATATCACCTAATAATCACCTAACTTTATATTATAAACAAATCAATTTAATTATTCAACAATAATTCACACTTTAATCTACACCATTCATTTCATATCACCTAATAATCACCTAACTTTATATTATAAACAAATCAATTCAATTATTCAACAATAATTCACACTTTAATCTACACCATTCATTTCATATCACCTAATAATCACCTAACTTTATATTATAAACAAATAACTTTATCAATTCAATTATTATGACTAATTGTTATAAATACAGTATAGTTAGTTCTTAGATATCAAGTCAATAAATTAATGAAATACAACTGTTTAAATAACATCATAATAGAGATAACAATAATGTAAAATAAAGCATACGTTACTGTGTAATGACAATTATTGATTCAATAATGTGAATTACTGTGCATATGTTACTGTGACAATTATTAGGTTCAATAATTTTAAAAACAGTGCAACAACAATTATTGACTCAATGATATAAAATACAGTGTAATGACAATTATTAAATCAATAATGCAAAATACTGTGTAACAACAATTATTGAATTGATAATATAAAATATTATGCAGTGACAATTATCGATGAAATGATGCGTAACAATTACGGTGTCAATTATCAGACCAATAATATGAGACACTATGCAATACCGTGTGTTACTGTAGAGTACCGAGTGCTACAGAAAATACCAATAACTACCGTATGCTACTATTCTTTTATCACCGGTATTTTAACAGTTCCGTTGACTATTTTTATTTAAAAAGGTTATTTCTGTCGTTTTCTATATCCGACAAATATTCCGTTGTGGGGTCCACCAATAATTTGTTATTTCGGCGCCATCGGACAAAACGAATATTCCCCGACAAAGCGAATATTGTCCGACAAAATAAAATTTGCACATAACATCCTTAACTTTTAACTTTATCGATTTAACCACTTACTGTTTCAAAAAATATATATATGAAGAAAAATTAAATTTTGTATTTCATAAAATTCGGGGTCTTACAACCTCCCCTCCTTATGAAATTTCTTTCCCGAAATTGACGTACCTGACATATCGAAGAGGTAAGGATACTTAGATTTCATCTCAGATTCTAGCTCCCAGGTCATTTCCTCAGTATCTTGGTTCCTCCATAAAACCTTAACTTGAGGTATAACTTTTGAGCGTAGGATCTGCTCCTTCTTATCCAGGATCTTAACAGGTACCTCATCGTATGTTAAATCCTCTGCTATAACGTCTGGTTCTAACTCAATGACGTGGTTTGGGTCCTTCACATATTTACGTAACATAGATATGTGAAAAACGTTATGGATGCGAGACATACTTGGTGGTAGGGCTAGTCTGTAGGCTACGGTTCCTATTCGATCGAGGATTTCAAATGGGCCAATAAATCGAGGGTTGAGCTTTCCTCTCTTTCCGAATCTCGTAACCCCTTTCCATGGAGAAACACGTAAGAATACATGATCTCCGACGTTGAAACTTTCGTCTCTCCGATGAAGATCAGCATAACTCTTTTGTCGTTCTTGTGCGGTCTGTATTCGTTGTCGGATCATTTGAATCTTTTCGGTCGTCAAGCGTACCAACTCGGGTCCCAACAATTTTGCTTCTCCTACCTCATTCCAACATATTGGAGAACGACACTTCCTTCCATACAATGCCTCGAATGGAGCCATGCCTATGCTTGCTTGGTAACTGTTGTTGTAAGAAAATTCCACCAACGGCAAGTACTTATCCCAACTTCCTTTGAAGTCTAATACACAAAGTCTCAAAAGATCTTCGAGGGTCTGGATCGTCCTTTCCGATTGTCCGTCCGTTTGAGGATGGTATGCAGAACTAAAACGTAGTTCAGTGCCCATAGCTTTTTGTAGACTGATCCAAAAGCGTGAAGTGAATCTAGGATCTCGATCAGAAACTATGGAAACTGGCATGCCATGCAATCTCACGATCTCATTTATGTACATACCGGCAAGACGTTCAAGTGAAAAGTTTTCTCGTATAGGCAAGAAATGAGCAGATTTGGTCAATCTATCTACGATCACCCAAATTGCATCTAAGACTTGAGAAACTTTTGGAAGACCCGTCACGAAGTCCATATTGATGTGTTCCCACTTCCATTCGGGAACTTCAAGTGATTGTAATGGACCTTTAGGAACTTGATGCTCTGCCTTGACACGTTGACAAGTTAGGCACCTTGAGATAAACTCCGCAATCTCTCTTTTCATATTGTTCCACCAAAATGTATGTCGAAGATCTCGATACATCTTGGTACCTCCTGGGTGGATTGCAAACGGCGTGTTGTGTGCCTCCATCATAATTTTATGCTTTAATTCAGGATCGTTAGGAACACAGAGTCGAGAGTTGACTCGAAGTATTCCTTTCTCGTCGATTCTTGCTTCGGGAATGGCACCTTCTTGCACTTTCTTTATCATGTTTATCAGTTCCGGATCGGTAGCTTGAGCAGCTTTAATTTTATCGATTAAAGTTGGTTCTACTCGCACGTGAGCAATCTTCGAGTGGGTCCCTGGTGTCTTTAGCTCTATCTCCATCTTTTGCAAGTCGTACAAAATACACTTTTGTGTTGTCAGTAGTGCACTTGTACTTGCATAAGATTTTCTGCTCAAAGCGTCAGCTACAACGTTCGCCTTTCCCGGGTGATACTGGATTGTGTGGTCATAATCCTTTAACAGCTCAAGCCAACGTCGTTGTCGCATGTTGAGTTCCTTCTGGGTGAAGAAATACTTGAGACTTTTATGATCCGTATAGATATCCACTTTTTCTCCGTACAAGTAGTGTCTCCAGATCTTCAACGCGAAAACGACTGCTGCCAACTCTAGATCACGAGTAGGATAATTTTTCTCATAATCTTTGAGTTGTCGAGAGGCGTAGGCTATAACCTTTCCATGTTGCATAAGGACACAGCCTAGACCTTTGCCAGAAGCATCGCTGTAGATAACAAATTCTCCTGATCCTGATGGTATGGTCAGAACAGGAGCTGAAACCAGTCTCTTCTTGAGTTCTTGGAAACTTTTCTCGCATTCCTCGCTCCATATGAATTTTGTGCTTTTCCGAGTAAGCTGCGTTAATGGAGTGGCGATTCAAGAAAATCCTTCTACGAATTTCCGATAATAACCAGCTAGACCCAGAAAACTTCGGACTTCGGTTACTGTTTTGGGTTGTTCCCAATTTAGTACCGTTTCAATCTTCGCAGGATCGACTGATATTCCTTGACTAGAAATCACATGCCCAAGAAACGCGACCTCCTCAAGCCAGAACTCACATTTCTTCAACTTGGCATATAATTTATTTTCACGGAGCTTTTGTAGTATCAATCTCAGGTGTTGTTCATGATCCTCGCGACTCTTGGAGTATATGAGGATGTCATCAATAAAGACAACCACAAAATGATCCAAATGTTCCTTGAATATCCGGTTCATCATGTCCATGAAAGCTGCAGGAGCATTAGTTAGTCCAAAAGGCATGACTAAGAACTCATAATGCCCATAACGAGTTCTGAAAGCAGTCTTTGGAATGTCCTCAGCTTTAACCTTTAACTGATGATATCCAGAACGGAGATCAATCTTTGAGAAATGTTGAGCGCCTTGCAATTGATCAAACATGTCATCAATCCGAGGTAACGGGTACCTGTTCTTGATGGTGACATGGTTCAATTCTCGGTAGTCAATGCACAATCTCATACTCCCGTCTTTCTTCTTCACAAATAGAACAGGAGCACCCCAAGGTGATGCACTCGGACGAATGAAACCGGTATCCAACAATTCCTGTAGTTGGACTTTTAACTCTTGAAGTTCAATGGGAGCCATTCGGTAGGGAGCTTTGGAAATGGGTTTGGTACCGGGTTCAAGATCAATATAAAAATCAATTTCACGGTTTGGGGGTAAGCCAGGAAGTTCTTCAGGAAAAACGTCAGGAAACTCATTAACAATGGGAATATCATTCAAGTTTGACGTATTTTTGTTCAAATCAGTGACATGAGCTAAAAAGGCTTGACATCCGTTTTTCAATAAACGAATGGCTTTATGACTAGAAATAACAGTTATAGATTTCAATGGTTTAGTTGCTTGAATTTGCATGACAGGTTGATTAGGAATATGAAAACTAATAATCTTATGAAAACAATCAATTTTAGCATGATGGGTAGTCAACCAATCAATTCCTAAAATCACATCAAATTCATGCATCTCCAAAGAAATAAGGTCAACAGGTAATGTGAGGTTGTTGATTTGAACTAGGCAAGATTTATAGACAGTAGATGTAATGGTCATTTCTCCTAATGGGGTTTCAACTGATAAGTCAAAGTCCAAATTTTCAGGAGTTAAGTTTAAACGCTGAGCACATGCAGGTGAGATAAAAGAATGGGTAGAGCCAGTATCTAACAAAGCGTAGACTTCTCGAGAATTTATGAATAGCTTACCGGTTATCACCTCGTTCGAGTTTCGTGCCATTTGGGATGTCACAACAAAAGCTCTCCCTTGAACTACAGATTTTCCCTTATCCGCGCTAGCTTTTGGTATCATCATTGCAGCTGGACTTGATTTTGTGGCAGGACAAAATCGCGCAAGATGACCCTCTTTCCCACAACTGTAGCACTTTTTGGACTGCAGTGTACAGTTTGGGCTGATGTGACCTTCCTGACCACACCTATAGCATCTCACTGGTGGTCGATCTTCTCCCCTTGAAACTGGGGTCGGTGCTGGTGTTGGTACTGGTGCTGGTGCCCTTCCATAATTATTATGGAATCTCTTTCTTTTGAAATTGTTCCCACTAGATTCTCCTCTTCTGTTATTTGGTGTGGAATTACCACCGAAGTGTTGGTTACCTCCTCGATGGTTCTCGTTCCTGTGGTTGTTGTCACTCCTTTCTCTATGCTGATCATTAACTCTTGGCTGCAATGTTTCATCTGTTTGCTCCACCCTTTGAGCCCTATCCACAACATCTGAATACAAACTAAATTTATGAGAGCTAAGTTGTTGACGAATTTTGAATCTCAAACTTCTTAGGAACATCCGACTCATTCGTGCTTCGTCATCCACAAGATGGGTGGCAAAGCGAGATAACTCGGCAAACTTAGCTTCATATTGAGAGACTGTCATGTTTCCCTGCTCCAGCTTAATGAATTCCACTTCCTTCATATGGCGGATGCTTTCTGGGAAGTACTTCTCGTTAAACAGTTCTTCGAATTCTGTCCAAGACATTTCGAGTGCTGAAGGTTGGATACGTTTTACCGCTTCCCACCAATGGTCTGCCTCACCTCGTAACATAAAAGTGGCAAATGACACCTTCTGATCATCCGCGCATTGTAAGACATCAAGTATTTTTGTCGTCTGCTTCAGCCATGCCTCCGCTTTGAGTGGGTCAGGCTTCCCGTGGAATTCAGGTGGTCCTAATTCTTTAAATTGCTTAACAGTGACCATCCTCAAATTGCCAGCGTTTCTACCGTTATTATTGACTGGATTTCCTCTTCCTTGATTCTGTATGAACTGCATGAAATTCCTAAAGAATCCATCGTTCATCATGTTATCAGGAACATTATTTCCTGAGTTGGCAGGAGGATTGTTTGGGGCCTCTTGATTCTCGGCTACATTTGCTTCGGGTATTCCATAGTTAACCTCTTGATTTTCAGATGCCATACTTAACTGTGGTCACAAAATAAATGTTAGTTCAAATAAACTGACTCATCACTTCATGTTCCTACATTCAAATCGACTCATTAGATAATAAAATCTATTTTAGGTAGGACACACTAGTGACTGATTCTATTCGTCTCTCCCCTCCTAGTTCTACCCCAGATCTCCATTAAAGACCATATCCCTAAGCTCTGATGCCAACTGTGACGCCCCCAAATCTGGGCCCACACAGCCCAAACTTGAGTCGTCAAAAGACTACAACAAAATTATTACAACAAAGCACAACGTACTACAATACAGTGTATAATAATACACAACTAAGTCTTCACTATTATTGCCACACTATTTTACAAAACGTGAAGACTATGATAACTATTCCTCGGACCCTCACTCCATTCCCCGGCTAGACCCTGTTATGTTTTCATTTCCTGTTGAAAAACAATGGAACAAAAGAAAGGGTGAGCTCAAATAGCCCAGTAAAGAATATCATGACTAAGATAATGACGAATAAATTATCATTAGTCTTCAACAGTTGAGTTCTTGATAGAATACAATAGACTACAAGGTTTATATCAAAAACTGCAGTTAAATTCTTAAACAACGTTCAGATCAATAATAGCAGCGGAATTAGTAATCTATTAGAAGAATAATGCAGACTATAATGTCCACTCGGTTCTCTTTTTAGGAAAAACATCATCAACTTTTATCATCTGAAATATCATTAGTCAAGATAATACAAATTCACAGTTCCTGATCATAATCATGCAGATCAACAGTTCATCTTTGCACTACGGGCCAAAGACATTCAATATAACACCAACGGTCATGATTATACCAGATTCAGCCTTTGGTCATAATCATACCAAACAATAGTTCATCTTTGCACTACGGGCCAAAGAGAACATTCACCACGTGTCATAAAAGACACCGAACAGATGTATCGCCTTTAACCTATTATATCGCCTTTAACCTATCATCTGTTCAACAAATATATCACATCTGTGCCCCCGGCCACAGATATTCACAACAGCTTGATTTTTGGATGATTAGAATGATATAAATGATGAACAGAAGAAATAGGATAACAATAAGTATCGGAAGTTTACTTTGTACAGATTCAAATAATGTCCAAATTGTCAACATGATGTGGAGTGAAATTTAAAAATGATATTCAAGATCCACAGTTCAGAATAACGGTTACAATTCAATAGAAAGGTTCACGTAAATAGGAAGGTTCAGTTGAAATAATGAAGTTCAACTATTATGGAACATATAATATTTTCAGGAATTATAGAAGCAATAGTTCCATAATAAATTTCGATTTAGGAGTATGAAAGAAAATAATATCCCTTACCGTAGCAGGTTTGATTAACAAAAGGTGAAGGAAATTAATACAAAGGGTTATTCACCAACAGGCGGCAATCCGCTCCGTAAGGTTATTTCCACAATTTAATAGAATTTGAGTACAAAGAGTTATTCACCAAACAGGCGGCAATCCGCTCCGTAAGGTTATTCTCAGAGATTAATAATGAATGAATACGAAAGGTTATTCACCAACATGCGGCAATCCGCTCCGTAAGGTTATTCCCACAATTTAATACATGGAAATAAAAGGCACGTCTTATGAGTAAGGAAGAAACAATATTATTATCGAGAATCAAATAATGATAATCCCTTACCATAGTATGTTTGAATAATGGAAGATGAAAAAGATGGTATCCCTTACCTCAACACGTGACTGGATATTGATTTAAATGAGGTTGATTAACTTGAACAGTACACGTATACTTATAGATCTTCACAAATACTCAAGATGACTTAAGCACACTTAGAGAGAACTTTCGCAAGAAGTATTTAGAGAGAGAAAGAAAGAACAAGTAAGGAAGTTTATGAAAAATCCTTAAGTTAAGGCTTCTATTTATAGCCAAAAATCTTATCATTCATTTAATCTAAACCATTCATTTAAAGATCATCTTTTAATCTACACCATCCATTTCAAATATTATATTATCTTTAATCTACACCATTCATTTCATATCACCTAATAATCACCTAACTTTATATTATAAACAAATCAATTTAATTATTCAACAATAATTCACACTTTAATCTACACCATTCATTTCATATCACCTAATAATCACCTAACTTTATATTATAAACAAATCAATTCAATTATTCAACAATAATTCACACTTTAATCTACACCATTCATTTCATATCACCTAATAATCACCTAACTTTATATTATAAACAAATAACTTTATCAATTCAATTATTATGACTAATTGTTATAAATACAGTATAGTTAGTTCTTAGATATCAAGTCAATAAATTAATGAAATACAACTGTTTAAATAACATCATAATAGAGATAACAATAATGTAAAATAAAGCATACGTTACTGTGTAATGACAATTATTGATTCAATAATGTGAATTACTGTGCATATGTTACTGTGACAATTATTAGGTTCAATAATTTTAAAAACAGTGCAACAACAATTATTGACTCAATGATATAAAATACAGTGTAATGACAATTATTAAATCAATAATGCAAAATACTGTGTAACAACAATTATTGAATTGATAATATAAAATATTATGCAGTGACAATTATCGATGAAATGATGCGTAACAATTACGGTGTCAATTATCAGACCAATAATATGAGACACTATGCAATACCGTGTGTTACTGTAGAGTACCGAGTGCTACAGAAAATACCAATAACTACCGTATGCTACTATTCTTTTATCACCGGTATTTTAACAGTTCCGTTGACTATTTTTATTTAAAAAGGTTATTTCTGTCGTTTTCTATATCCGACAAATATTCCGTTGTGGGGTCCACCAATAATTTGTTATTTCGGCGCCGTCGGACCAAACGAATATTCCCCGACAAAGCGAATATTGTCCGACAAAATAAAATTTGCACATAACATCCTTAACTTTTAACTTTATCGATTTAACCACTTACTGTTTCAAAAAATATATATATGAAGAAAAATTAAATTTTGTATTTCATAAAATTCGGGGTCTTACAGTAATATTTGATTATGTCTTTTCTTTTGCCATAATTAGTTTTAAATAATAATATCTTAGATTTCCTCTTAGACACAAAACGCTGGTACATTAGTTTTTGTCAAGATGTTGATTTCACACGCAACAGTTTCATAAGAATCGAGAAGTTGTAGGCGCATTCCCAATATGTGTGGAAGCTAAAGAAGTGTCATTATTCGATTTCTTACAACTTGTTGGTTTAAAGAATGAAAATATTTTTTTCTTTGGATTTAATGCTTGACGAGAATTTGACATTTAACCTAAACAAATTAATAAACCAAAAAGGAGTTAAGGGTCTAAAATTGAAATATTACTTCTTATGTTTACACGTTAAATATATTCAGCAATGGAATCTACCAATCAAACTTTGCACCAAACAATGATGAAACTTTTACAAGGGTCAAAATGGCAAATTAAGAAAAATAAAGGGGCAAAATTACAAAAACCAAATATATTTGACACTTCCAAAAATCACCCAAAGCTTAAAATCAACCAAGCACTTAAATGGCATCTTGATTTAGCCATGAAAAGAGACACCCGCTTGCAGAATTCATTGACAAAAGCTCATATTTAGGCATGAAGACCAAAATGAACCAAAACACAAAAGAATTATGACATGGGAAAGTATTAAAGGACATAATCAGAAATGGCAATTAATGGGTACTCTTGATTTGGCCAAAAAGATAGACACCCACTTGCAGAAGGAAGAAGAAGGATAAAATGAGATGTATGGAGTTACATACCAGGTAGAGGTAGTTATCCATTCAAAAAATTAACTAGAATTAGGGAGAAACATAAACAAGTGGACTTGCATGCATTGTTTAGAGTCCCAAATTGAAGGTTAATGAATCATACAGGAAACGAATCATAGTTACATACACATAGTTCAAAACAAATCTAAGTTGTTCAATCTTAAAGTTATGCAGTGAAACTATACCTCACACAGAGACCCACGACCTGCTGCTTCGCTACCGTGAAATTGCTGTGATTCTGCCGAGCCGCTCCACTACTACGATGCTTCACAATCTCATCTGCCTGACATGATGGAACTAAACCTTATGTCCTAAACAAGTCAACGAGTTGTAAAGCCATTAAGGTGTCATCTCTGCTCTCTAACTGTTTAGCGACCAAGGCAAAAAGATAGCGATGTTTGATTTTTTGGGCCAGGCTACAGCCCACCAAACCCCCTCCTGGCTCCACCACTGACTAGGCCAAACAAAACCCAATTTTTATTGGGTTCTAGAAGGGAGGCCCATGCCCCAAGGCATAAGGGGCTGGACATTTTTTAATTTTTTTTAATTAAAAAAATAAGGTTATTATAATGTTATTAATCTGTCATCTAAAAAAGATAGTATAGAACAAAACGAACAAATAATTTCAATTGATTAGCATGACATTGACAATAGATAATCCATTTTGACTTACTCGTTAATTGTTTTTAACTTTTTTAAAAAAATTATTTTTCTATGTTGCATATGTTTGCTTGTATACAATTCAAACATTATTTATAATTTATTTTGTTTTCTTGATAAAATAATATTGAATAACATAAGATCATCGTTCCCAAATAGTCTAATCACAAAAGTTAAAATACTAGCTTTCAATAATAAAATATAATAATTTATTTTGATTTACAAGTAATGGATATATAGTTAAAACTGTTATATCATACAAGTTTTAATTCAAGCATATAGAAAGAGATGGAAGCAATCGTTTGATAAAGACATTAAATTAAAACACTAAAAACAATTGGTTTGACTAAAACAAGTATGAGATAAAGAGTAAGTGAAAATGGAAGTCGAGAAAAATATAAATATAAGTAATATTTCTTTTCTTTGTTTACTTACTTTTAAACAATTTTATCAAACTCGGACCGGACCGATCGGTTGAACCGGTCCAATGCCTAGTTCGATTTGGGCCGATTTAACCAATTTGGTCAAAAATCGGTAGAACCATTTGACCACCAGTTCGACCAGTGGTTCAACTGGTAAAACCGGTTAGTTGACGGTTCAATCGGTTTCAAAGTGTTTTTTAATTAATTTTTTTAATTTTTTTTTGTAATATTATAATATAATTGCACTATATTTTAACTTACAAAAAATTAGATGTTTTAAAATTTTATTAATTAATAATAATATATATTTATGACGTCACTGGTTCAATAACGGTTCGACCACTGGTTGAACCAGCGATCCATCCACCCGATACCCTTTTCGATTTGATGACTGGTCCGATTCTGAAAACAATGCTTCTAAATTTCCCAATAATGAAATTTGACTCTTAACTTTAAAGTGGCATTATAGTGGAGATAGAATTAGTGAAATAAATTTGTTTTGAATTACTATTAAGAAATAGGTTGGGCTAGGCTGAACTAAAACTGAGTTGAGCCAAAAAGGTCAAAATTTTATTGGGCTTAAAAATATAAACTCTGAACTCATTTCTTTATGGATAGGTCGAATTGACCCGTTGACTTAAGCCACTTTTATTAGGTCCACCTACATTTTCTGCATATGACAAAGTATGGGCCAATTATTATTTACATAATTTCTTTGTGATGTGATGTTTATAGATAGGGACAAAGTCACATGAATGTGGGTGGGTTCAATTAATCCCATTAAAAAATAAATATATTATAATATATGATGAATCTAAAAAAATAAGTGTAATATATAAATTGATATCACTGGAATTTTATAAATGTTTTATATGTACGAACAAATTAAAAAATTAATAATATTTTTTAGTCTATATCACTCTTATCCCTTTATATATGTATCTTACTCTAATTTTCTTAAAATAAATTATAATATTCTTTATATTAGTTTTTAAGACGAAGAGTATTTATAAATAAATTTATGATTAGAAAAACAAATTTGAGATAAATAAAGTATCTTCGCCTGGACATCTCGTGATATATCAGGGATAGCAAAAGACGTGACCATCCACAGGTTATCAGTTGATCTTGAAAAGAAACCCGTGTTTCAGAAGAGAAGAATTTTCGCCCCCGAGCGTCAGAAGATTATCGATGAGGAAGTTGGGAAATTGTTGGATGCAAGAATAATTGAGAAAATCGAATACCCAGAGTGGCTCGCCAACGTGGTCCTAGTAAGAAAGCAAAATGGGAAGTGGAGGGTGTGCATTGATTATACAGATCTCAATAAAGCGTATCCAAAGGACTTCTACCCTCTCCCTCACATAGACTAGCTGATTGATGTTACCTCAGGGAATGTTATACTAAGTTTTCTGGACACATTCTTCGGATATAATCAAATTTTAATGGCAAAGGAAGACATCCCAAAGACATCTTTTATTACTGATCGGGTCATTTATGCATATAACAGAATGACGTTCGGGCTCATTAATGTTGGGGCAACCTACTAAAGGATGATGAACAAGGTGTTTCGTAAGCAGATTGGTCGAAATGTGGAGGTATACGTTGATGACATGATTGTTTGAAGTACAAGGATGAATGACCACTTGGAGGACCTGGAGGAATACTTTCAGACAGTTCACCATTACCATATGCGGCTTAACCCTACAAAATGTACCTTCAGACTTGGTGCAGGCAAGTTCTTGGGATACTTGGTTAGCAAGAGGGGGATAGAGGTGAATCCAGAAAAGATCAAGGCAATTATTGATATGAAGTCTCCAAAAAACTTTAAGGATGTGCAAAGGCTGACGGGTTGGATAACTGTTCTCAGGTGATTCATGTCCCGATCAGCGAAAAAGTGTTTGCAGTTCTTCGACACACTTAAAGGATCAAAGAACGACAAATCGTTTCATTGGACTTCGGAGTGTGAAAATGCGTTTCAAGGCATCAAACGATATCTTTCTTCGGCTCCGTTATTGCAGAAACCTTTGCCCATGGAGTTGCTTTATTTATACTTGGCGGTGAGTTTGTTGGATGTGGGGGCAGTTTTGATTCGAGAGGAAGGGGGTCGGCAGATCCCGGTCTACTATGTCAGTCATGCTCTGAGGGATGCAAAGACACGATACCCCAATTTGGAGAAGTGTGTTTACTCTTTGGTGATCACGAGCAGAAAACTTAAACATTACTTTCAGGGTCGGATAATAATCATTTACACTGATTAACCATTGAAGAAAATTATACACAAACCTGATTCATCGAGAATGATGGTCGCATGGGCTGTTGAGTTGAGTCAATTTTCATTGGAGTATCATCCTCGGACTACAATTAAAGGGCAGACATTGACAGATTTTGTGGTGGAGTGCATGTTTTCCGAAGACGAACCAACTACCTATTCAGAATCGGAAGTGACATTGATAGCTGGGGGCAGTTGGTCTCATCTTATTCATGGATTTTATGTGTTGATGGGTCGTCGACGGCAGAATCCAGTGGGGCTGGAATCATTCTAACCAACCCTGAAGGCTTCAAGGTTCAGTAGGCCATTCTATTCAAGTTCCAGGCAACTAACAATGAAGCGGAGTATGAAGCTATTTTGGCAGGCCTAAGGCTAGCTCGGAGGTGAAAAACTTATTAATTCTTAGTGATTCGCAGTTGGTAATAAAAGCAAATTCAAGGAAAGTATGAAGCCCGGGGTGCTAAGATGACGAAGTATTTGTCTGAAGTGAAGAATATCCTGCAGCGTTTTGATTCTTACTCTTTATAGAATATTGATCGGAGTAATAATACCATAGATGATGCCTTGTCAAGACTTGGTACTACACCAAATGAATCTTTGTCAGGGTCAATATATGTAGAAGAATTACTTGAGCCCAATATTTTGAAAAGGGAGGTTAGGTGTTTGGAAAGGTCTAACTGTTGGTTGACACCTTACTTGGATTATTTGGCTGATGGTAAGTTATCGACCGATAAAATCTTGGCGAAGAAGATAAAGTATATGAGTGCTTATTTTTACTTGATCGATGGAGATCTCTTCTGGAGAACGTATTTGAGGCCCTTGGCAAAATGTCTTATGCCATCGAAAGCAGCATATGCTATTCGAGAAGTACATGAGGGCATTTGTGGGGACCATATGGGAGCTAAGTCTCTAGCATATAAATTGGTTCGACAAGGATATTATTGGCCGACGATGTTTCGGAAGGCAAAGGAGTTTGTGCAGAAGTGCCCGAAGTGTCAGCTGAATAGTTCTGTTGCACATCGGCCGTCTGAGGAGTTGTCTTCAGTACTTTCCTCGGTTCCCTTCGCGGTTTGAGGGGTTGATTTAGTCAGACCTATGCCGAAGGCCAAAGGTCAGTTTTCTTACTTGATTGTGGCAATTGATTGTATGACCAAATGGGTAGAGGTGAAGCCACTTCGACGGATCACCGAGCAAGATTGCATTCACTTTCTCAAAGAATACATTGTTTTCAGATTTGAGATCCATATGGTTTTAGTATCCGATAATGGGTTGCAGTTTGTGGGAGCTGAATTTGAAAAATTCCTTTTTAATTTAGGGATACAGCATCGGAGGGTGTTAGTAGCTCATCTTTAAGCCAATGGGCAGGTTGAAGTAACGAATATGACTTTACTAAACAAAATTAAGAGGAGGCTTAATAAGGCTAAAGGAAGATGGCTTGAGGAGCTTCCTAGTGTTTTATAGGCTTATCAGACGACTCCCAGGACAACAACAGGTGATTCTCCTTTTCGGTTGACGTATGGGACTGAAGCTTTGATTCCTGTAGATGTTGGGTCTCCATCTTTTAGAGTAGTGAATTTTAATGAGTTATACAATGATCACGGACTTCGATTTAATCTTGATTTATTAGACGAGGTTCGGGATGCTGTAGTGATGAAGTTGGCTTTATATTAGCAGAGAACCGCAGGGCATTACAACCGAATGGTTAAACATAAGCGTTTCGAGGTAAGGGATTTGGTTTTTCGGGAGGCAGAGGCATCTACTCCGCTAAATACTGACAAGTTAATGCCAAATTGGGAGGGGCCATACGAAGTCATTGAAGTTGTAAAGCATGGAACATACCGACTTCGGGATATGTCTGGTTCGGATCTGAATTTTTTTGGCATGCTACTAGGTTAAGGAAGTATTTTCAGTAGTTCGAGAAGGTTGTTTTAATTAGTTTATGTTTGGTAGGATTTTGCATTATTTTTTCATATAATGAAACATTAATAAAGTACGAATTTTTCATTGATAATAAGGTGATTTACATTTTGTAAAAAATAAATAAATAAATAAAAAGAAAAAAAGAGGAGAGAATTAATTGTTGTCATCAGGAGCGTTGTCATCGGAGTCGGAGAATATGGAAGGGTTCACGCCGGCTTTTGTTGCCTTTACTACGGCCGATTGGAATCCTTGGCTAAACTGATTTATTATTTCTTCAAGCAGTTCTGGGGAGGATCGATATTCTTCGAGGATTTGGTGGCGAAGCTCGGGGGTCATTAGACGGGTTTGATCTCTTAGGATTTCATTGATTGTTTGTTGTCATTTGATTTCGGAGGTTAAGTGGTCATTCTGTTTCTTCAGCTCGATGATCTCCTGGGATTGTTGTTGAGCTTTCTTCACAGTTTCCGAGTTTTCAAGTTGAACTCGGGTAAGCTCCTCGGTTTTCTTCTGTTGTACTTCAAGAATAATTTTGAACTGTTGTTGAAGGTTTTCATTGGATGTTTGGAGGCTGGTTTTATCCTTAGCCAGTTGCTTCTTCTCCTTTTCATGACTTTATATTTAGCCTTGAACCTTTTTAATCTGGCGTCACTATTATTCGGTTTCGTTTTTCGACCAAGGAGGCAGCTGAATGTCGCCAGTGCCTAATAAATTAAAGTTGTCAGAACAGAGCACATTAAATACAACGTAATTTGAGGAAAGAGATCTTACCCGGCCTTGATGGATTGCGGTGGCAATGATGAGGTCCCGATCAGAATAATCATAGAATGTTTCATTATCGGGCAAAAAGTTAAAGCTATTATAAGCAGAGAAGGGGATTGGGAAGTTGGCATCGTCCGGAAAGAAGGTTGTTGGTGCTCCGGATGAACTAGGAATATCTGATGGTTGTTTTGGGGGATGTCCGATCGGGAATGGATTGATTTCGGCGGTTGGTTGTTTGGATGATTTGGGTTGATCGGGGGTTGGTTGCTTTCTAGGACTTATTTTTTTAGTTGTTTGTTTGGGGTGTTCGTCGGTTTGGAATTGTTCGAGGGTTTTTTGTTCGGGAGGTTGGTGTTCAGAAGATGGTTGTTTGGGTGGTTCAGAGGGTCGTTCGGCCTGATCCGGGATTGTTTGGGTGGGTTTCTGTGGAGGATTGGGTGAATTTGATTGAGATCTTGGTGGGTTGAAGGTTTTCAATTTTTTGGCCTTTATAGGTTTTTTGAGCTTGGGGTCTAACATTTCGAAGACACTCCGTTTTCTTGTTATTTCTGGGTCTTTTCCTTTTAAGGCGTTTGAAAAAGGGTTGTTTGATGATGATGCGACACCTTTTCCCTTTACAGAATCTTGAGGATTTATCGAAGAAGAGGATGGGTGGTTTAAGGGAGTGGGATTTATGGTATGGGGGGCAGACTCTGTGAGGGGTATAGTTTGTTCAACTTCTCGGGTAGGGGGTGGGTTTTTTGGAGTTGGTTTGGAAGACAGGATTGAAATTTCTTCGAGGTTGCCGAGGAAGAAGAAGCTCGTGGTTTTTGAATTAAGGGTTCAGCGGGTGGTTCAGATTCTTCTGACAAAGTCGGCGAAGGTATAAAATTAGGACCTTCTTGCGATTGCCTATAAATGATCAGGGGGTTCATCGGTTGGGTTCTCTTTCGAATTTCGAAAGAGTACTACTGTACAAGGAATAAAGAAAAGTTAGGCCGAACAATTAAGTTAACATATCTTAAGTTAGGTCGGGTACTTACTTCCGTGGAGAAAAAGCTAGTCGGGATCGCTAAGGTGGTTGGTTGACCAAAGTGTGGTCAGCATTGTGGACAACAGTTTTTCAAGATCGGCTTCTCGGACGTCCTCGATATGGTCGAAGCCTAAGGAGGTTCTACTTGGTTCACCCCAGGGTTGGAGAAGTCGGGTGTCGGTTGCTCGAAGAAAGAACCAAGATGAATGCCACCCTTTGTTGCTCTAAGGAGTTGACATCCATACATTCCGATTGGCGTATCGGGTTAACACTTTGAACCCTTTTTCTTTTGAGTTAATTAATTTGAAGTAGTTTAAAAATAGATCCAGGGCAGATTCGATGTTCTGGTCTCTGCAATAGGCGATGAAGCAGATAAGATGAATATAAGAGTTGAGGATTAATTGGGAAAATCCAATTCCCATAAACCTTAAGAATTCCGTTATAAAGGGATGAAGGGGAGATCGAACACCGAGTTTCAGGGTCCGGGTGGGTACTTCTATCCAACCTCCATCAAGTTGCCAATACATTCTTTCTTGAGGTTCAGAGGCTCGGAGCTCGTACTGGAGGGGTATTTGATACTCATGGCGAATAGAGTTGAGTTGAGTGGAGGTAATGTTGGAAGAGGTGTTTGTTGTCGTAGCATCTTTGTATTTCAGTCGAATGACATTCTCTTTCTCCATATCGAACGGAGGTGAAAGAATATCTAGGGCTTGGGAAGAAGATGTTTGACCTTGAGTAGTTATGGCTTATGAGGGTTTGAAGAGATTTTAGGGGGGGTTTTTTCCAGAGAGTTGAGGAAACAAAAGGAATTGATGATTTGGGAAATGAGAGTAAGATTTGGGGGAGACAATTTTGGGGGTTTTATTAAAAGGGTGAAGCGCACGAAGTTCAAAAGGCGGCGAAATTTGGGGGGATGTCAGGGAGTAATGATGATCGTGTGGCTGAAATGAAAATTGGGAACTAAGCGTCGTTTGGCTATGTTCGGTGTACGAGGGAACTTGTTTTTTTTTTTTTAAATTACTCTCCTATTTAAGGCTCTTAAAAGTAGGAGAGTGGGGGGTAATGTTGAGATATAATTATTTGGGCTCGGGTATGGACCAGTCCGTTTTGTTTGTTGGGTTGGGTCGTGCCTTGGTATGTTTATTCCTTTCCGAAGTGGTTTAGGAGAGTTAAAATCCTTATCTGGGGGAGATTATGTTTCCTTATTTGGAATAGAAAATGAAATCTATTTTGGGTGAATCTATCAAGTCATTAACTGGCGAGATACAAGAAGATTTGGAAAGTGACTCATATTCCTAATTGTTTTCGGATGGTTACTCACTTGTATATATACGGTGCTGCATGGAGGTGTTGGGGACACATTATTATCATTATTATTATTACTCTTTACTTACAGAACCATTATTTTTCAGCATTTAGGCTTTTTATTATTCTTAGAGAAATTTGTAAACACAAACATCATACTAGTGAATTCTTTATTTTTTCGTGGTTTTTTCTCAATTGAGTTTCCATGTAAATTCCTTGTGTTCTTGCATTAATTTCTTTCGATTTATTTGTATTTGACGTCTAGTTTTATTAGTTATTTTATGATTTAAACAGGTAATACAAAATTTGGTGTTAACAAGAGCTATTTCAGAAAATATGGGTATTTAAAATCTTTAATGTAAATAATTTTTTCGATCATACAGATGGAGAAATAGATATGCATTCTTGGTGGCAGGCTAAGTAGTTGGCTTGCTCGTTGGTTGACGGCCAGTATAATTTTGAGGGAGCAAGAAGGCCCTGAAAGGGGGCCAAATTTTATTTGGTTATTTTTTATTTTTTTTAAATCATTCTATATGTATTTTTTTAAATTTGGATTTATTTTTAGACAGAAACAAAGGCTACTTGATCTGAATGCTACGATCGGTGCAATGATGTGAAATCTTTACCTTTTTTTTGTGTAGATTGACAGAAGAGATGAAAAAAGTGTTCAAAATATATTTATATTTTTAAGTTGGAAAGAGGGATTCTTTTTTTGTCTCACATTTTTCATTGAACAAATACGAAAAAATAAAAACATTTTACCTTCTAAATTATGTGAATCAACTGGGCTATATATACGTCCTACACACAATAACATACTTGGTTACATTGTGTAACTTAGGAAACATAATTTTAGATATAAAAAGACAAAAAGTTATTTTGAGAAATTATTCATTAATAAAAATAAATAAATAATATTTTGAGAAAAAATTCTCTCTCCCCTCCCGCGCCTTTTAAATTGTAATACCTGAATTCTTTGACATGGAAAAATTTAACTGGCCTGACGATCCAATTCCGATACTATTACAGACAGAAATGCTATATAGATCTCTTTTCTCGCTTCTTCTCCACTCTATTCTGCTCATTTTTCTTCCATTAATTTACACATTCAGTTATTTCTCTCTCTATACATGCATATATATATATATATATATATAACATATTCATACACTGAAATTCTATGTTGATAAAAACCGTCACTGTTCAAAGCTGAATTTTATTAGTGCTGTTTAGGCCTTTGCTGATCGGATCCACATCACAATTTTCGGGGTCACCCTTGCATTTAGACTAAAATATCCGAATAATCAAGGTTAAAATTTTCGCTAGAGTTTAAATCTATGCTAGCTAATTATTGTTTTTGCTGCATATATCTCATGCTATGTGTATATGCAGTTGCTTGAATTGATCTACTCTTGGCAAATCGTTTGGTGCATGTTTTCTTGTCTTTCACGAAATTAAAATTGTTATTATTTTTGTAGGTGCAATTTTAAATCTTATGGCTGCCTTGAATTGTACCTGTTGGATTTCATTTGGATCAAGATGGTAATTTCAATTTTTATTTATTTTTATTTTTATTTCTTTGATTCATTCATGTGGCAATCTGTACCTATTTTTAAAATTGTCTTTTAAACATGAAATATGATCGATTCTTCAAAATTTCTCTCAGTCTTGTGATTTGTCAAGTTGTTGAACAAACTTTTATTATGCGTAGGTTGTGCTTGCAGCTCCCGTGATAAGTAAATCTGGGAAAGGTTAGTTACTTATTCGTTGTCATTTTCTTTTCTTGATATGTAGAACACTAAAACTTATTTATACCTTGTCTTTTGTCTGCATTTTGTTTCCTCAAGTAATATTATTTGCATGGATTGATGTATTGTAACCAACAAGTGAGAAAACTTTTAGAGTTAAAACAAGTTCGCTTAAATGGTTTCATCGAGTTATATTGAGTGTTGATATGGAAGTTTATCAGAACCCAAAAATGTGTTCAATACAAAGAAGCTAAAGAAATTATAAATGGAAAATGAATATCATAACTCAAAAACAAACATGTAGAACCTGGAATGAGTGAAGATGGAATATACATCAGGCAAACATAGTAACTCAAACTTCTTTAGTGATTGCGGAGAGTGACAGTTAAGAATCACCACCAGGTGTATTCATGCCACATCACTCTTTAGGAGACTGCACACAAACTGGGAGGGTAGTGGATTACCTATTTTAGATTTAAAGATTTTTCCCATAACGCTGATTATCTACTACTACTTAGAATAAACAGGTCAGAAAACATTATTTGTGCTATTTTCCTTTTGGCCAGATCATTTTGTGAGAGTAGTTGTGTTTCTGTGGGGCTGCTGCCTTGCAAGTTGCACCTTGGGTATACTATCCGTCCTATCCTCTTTCTCATAGACTTCTATTATGGTCTCATCCTAACCTTGGACTCACTCCTGCAATATCTGTATTCTGCATTCCTTTGACAATTTTAATAATCTCTCACTTGTGTCCTACATTTTACCTCTTATAATATTCTATACTTTTTGACGTTTGTATGCTTTTCTTTGTTTGCATGACTGTATTGGCATCGTCCCCTGTTTGAGGGGTTGAACAGGGAGGCTTGTGAGTTTGTGCTTCTAATGACTATATTTAAACTTGCTTATTTATTTTCTCGAGATCTTTGTATCAGCTCCATCCCTTTTCTCTCATATAATTTTGTCTGTATTTATTCCATCAAAAGAAGAAGAAAAGACAGTGGCATGTTTGTGTAGTTTCTTAATCTGTAAAATTATTATCTACTATTTCTTACACATTCATTTTCGATTGGTTTTATAGTAAAAATGAGTTGACTGAGAACTCTCTCTTCTAGTATTAATTGTTGCAGATCCTGCCTTTCAGTTACCTAGTTAGTTTGTCATACTTTGAATAGATCCAGTTTGGTGGTTGTACAAGTTTGATCTCATCTGATTACATTCTAATGTCAACTTTTACAGCACTTGTCTCAAGGCAATTTGTTGATATGTCTCGCATAAGAATTGAGGGGCTTCTAGCAGCTTTCCCCAAGTTGGTAGGAACAGGAAAACAACACACTTATATTGAGACTGAAAATGTGTGCTATGTTTACCAGCCAATGGAGGATCTGTATTTGGGGCTTGTAACAAACAAACTGAGCAATATTCTTGAAGCTCTGGAGTTCTGGACACACTCAGGCTTCTTTCCAAACTCGTATCCTCTCTGAGTTGGTAGTTTGCAATTTTATTGTGAAACTGATAGTTGTCTATATGCTGATATTTCTGCTTCAATCTTTTAGATCCCATTTGTCAAACCTGTTACTTTTCTTGGTTCCTCGGTAGGAAATACTGAAAGGAATTGTTTATGCTCATTGATACTCTCAATTTTCTCTTATAAAGTTATTATAATATGCAGCTTGTTTTACAATTCCTCACAGTCAAATAGTGACTGATGCTTTTAGTATTTTCATCTATAAGAGAATCAGTGCATTGAAAAATGATAGCGTTGATTCCTTAACCCTATATAGGTACCTGAATATTCTGACCCTCTAAACGAAGAAATTTACAAGGCAGCTTTTGATTTTATTTTTGCTTATGATGAAGTCATCTCTCAAAGACACAAGGAGAATGTGACTGTTACATAGGTCAACAAGTTCTGTGAGATGGAGAGTAATGAGGAGAGATTGGATGCAGAGCAAGATAAATGAAACCAAGGATGTCATGAGGCGCAAAGCTAGTGAGATTGACAGAAGTAGATTAAATTCCATTGGCCTAAATGTCACATCTTTTGTTTTACCCACGAAGAATATGATGTTACAATCAAATTGTGTATCAATGTTCTGCATATCGAAGAGAATAGAGATGACAAAAGAGGGTTCATGTCTCTACAGTCGATGGGTTCTGGAAGACTTGATAGTGGAATTAGTAGTGATATGAACATATCTAGCAGCGGAAGCGGTTTTGGGAGTGGTTCTGGATTCGGGTTAAGCACTATGTGGAATCCTTTGCTATGAAGTCTAAAGGTGTGTTACTGATTCTATGTCTAATAATCAGCATTTCCCACATAGCTTGATCTGAGTTTTTGATGACATCATAGACATGCACCCTCTTATGGTATGAACCGAAAGTAGTACAGTATGTCAGGATCTCATTAAACGTTGTTGTATCCGTGAAGAAATGTAATTGTCCTGTAAATACTATGAAACTAAGAGTTTGGGGTGCGTTCTCATACCAATAACCTGTTTGTTGACAGATAGTAGTAAACAAACTGATAGTAAATCAGTAAGTCACTTCCAATATATTTGAATTTCATTTTGGTGAGTGTTTCGTAAATCTTCCTAGTTTCAGTTGTTACCAAGTTAACAGCATGTAAAGAAAGTGAAGTCCATTTCTGGTCGTTTAGGTGAAGCTAGTTTGAGAACCTCACCTCCACACAACTTTTCTTCTTTAATTTAAACATTATTTCAGTGCTAACTTACGAATAGTGTCTCCTTTTGATTGAATCAAGAGTTGTACCATCATATCCAGAAGAATTGTTTTCTTCCTTTTTCTTTTTTAATTCTTTATTTTGAACTACAAACATTATTTTCGTATTGACGTCTTTGGTTTGCACCATCTTCGGGTTCAGCTTTATGGAAATGTATGCTGTGATTACTTAAAGATTATTGCTTTCTTTATCTGCTGGTTTGTTTTGACAGTCAGCCATGTTAGTGCTAGATTTTTAGTAAGATTGAGAAGTCTTATATTGAGTAGATCTTATTCTATTACTTGCTAAGGGTCAATACCTTCATTGCATTTTTGCATATTTTGGTAGGTAGTCTTCTATTTCTTTGTATAGATCCAGCAACACTTTAATGTTCCCTTAATGTTTTTCGTTTTTTGTTTTGATTAGTTGTTAATAGATGTTTATTCTTTCTAAAATACTGCATGAGATAATTGTACATGTTTCCCTTTGTTTAAATTGTGTAAAAGAGAAGAGACAATTGATAGTGTCTCAACTTAAAGGATAGTTTGACTAATTTATTTGCATCTTCAGGTCGGCCATCTTCATCTACCACTGCTCCACCAAAAGGTCTGGGTATGCGGCTAGGTAAAACACAAAGGACCAACCAGTTTTTGGAATCTCTTAAAGCTGAAGGTGAAGTTATTCTGGAGGATGTACGACCAGGTCCTCATCCGTCCAGAGCAGCTACTGCACCGCTGGCTGATCCCGTCACATTGACTGTTGTGGAGAAGCTTAGTGTGACACTTAAACGAGACGGTGTATTCAGAAACTTTGATGTTCAGGGAACTTTGTGTCTGCAAATTCTTAACCAGGATGATGGGCTTATCCAAGTTCAGGTTCTCCCTTTCTTTCTTTGGGTCTAGAATGAACTAATTTGGATTTTCATAAAACCAAAAGGGTGGATGTCTTGTGGATTTTCAGAATCTCAAGAATCCAAATCAATAATCAGAAGTGAATCTAAGCAGGTTCACTGTATTATATTTTTATTAGGAAGTTCATAAGCCCACAAATCATTTCTTGTGGCAAAGTATGAAAAATCAATAAAATTTTGCTGGCTTCAATTCCTAATTAGCTAAACTTTGCTGTTGTAGATTATCATGTTTACCTAGTGGCATGTTCTTATATTGTATTTTACTTTCAGATTGAGGCCGGCAGTAATCCAGGAGTTCTTTTCAGAACTCATCCATCCTTTCATCAACAAAGAGTTATTCAACAATGAAAATACTCTAGGCCCCAAAGATCCTAACAGGCCATTTCCCACTGGCCAATTTGGTGATGGTATTAGTCTCTTAAAGTGAAGAGTGAGAAGTGTAGATGAGTTGGTTGTTCCGCTGGCGAGTGAGCTTGCATCTTATGTAACTGATTTTCCCCCCGTTGCTTCATATTTCTTGTTTCATGGTTTCATAATTTGTTTAAACATATTAGGTGTCTCAGTCAACTGCTGGCCCTCTGTATCTGGAAATGAAACCTATGTCAGCATTAAGTATGAAGCCTCATCAACATTTGATTAGCAAAATGTTGTGGTCTCCATTCCTCTTCCAGCTCTTAGAAGCGCCCATGTAAGGCAGATTGATGGAGAGTAGAGGTGAAATCCCAAACTTATTTTTCAATACCTTCGTGTTTTTTTAAATGTATTTGGAAAGAGGTCTTCAGTATCAACTTGCATTGTGGGAGGATATACATATACTAATAATTTGTTATATATAACATCCCTAAAAGCTTCAACTTATCTCCGAGGATAGCTTAACAATGGTTATTTTGTCCTTGTTACACTTTGTAATGGAGAAAACATGTCACCACAATGCAGTGACAGTAAGTTTATGCTTCACGTACAAGTCCATGATGTAGATATTTATATATAGATAGATAATATCCCAATAAATAAATGTCGATAAAAAATTACTCACACGCTTGGACTGTGTTTGGTGGTTGAGAAAAAGGTTAATTGCGGAAAATATATTTGAGATCTCCAAATACTGTTGTTCTTTGTAGCTTGTGGTGCTGATACTTTTTGAAAACTGATAAATTCACACGGTGAACTCTACAAAAGTGTCGCTATAAATGTATAACGACAGTTAAATCGTCGTTATAAGCATTTTTGTGGGGTCCACTGTATGAATTAATTAAAAAACCGTGTGAAAATATCAATTCCCTACTTTTTATATATCCTCTGCATTACTTGAAAATTCTGAAATCGGTTTGCGGAAACTTGTCTATTTTCTGATACTATTCTAGGAAACAGGGTGTGTCGAACTATTTATGTATGAAGATCATGTTTTGTGATCTCTTATATATATAGCTATGTTGCTCCTGCAATCATAACACAACACTAGATATTTTGTCCGGATTGTGTTGTGGGAATAGATAAATATTTCTTCAAAATTTGCTTATAAAAAAAGATTAATCTGTATTAAATATTTCTTTACTTCTAAATTTGAAATTGTTAAAACATTAATATATAGAATAGAAATTGATTTGGTTTTGAGGCGTGTAAATACTATCTTTAAAGTGATAATTGCCCCCACTCTATATGAGTTTGCTATCGGGTTACAAGCATTTCATTTCTAGGATACAACAAGATCAACAAAATCTACATATAGCAAATCTGAACTTCAGAAAATACTATAGGACTTATTAATTTGTTTTTTAATCTTGTGCATTATACTTGATTAGAAAAAATTAAAACTTTTAATCTAAACCATCCGATCTCACACACGTGTCTTGTCTTAAGTGTGCCTCTAAAGTGTTACGTTATGCGTGCGCACGTGCGTTGCACTTGATTATATCCATACTTCTCCCTTTTGTCTTTTAGTGTTAGTAAAGTATCCCACTATATAAAATCAAGATCACAATAACACTAAAACGTACATACTTATAATCTAACCTCAACAGAAATGCTCGTGATTGAACCAGTTTAAGATATACTCTTTACTTAATGGATGTGGGTAGTTAGTATTTTTATGTTTTTGAATTTCAGGTATGACTCAAGAAATTCCATTTTGGAGTGGTCCATACTTCTCATTGAGGTTAGCTAATAATGAATTGTCTTGGTATAAAAATCTGAGTAATCTATATCATCTAATCTGAGTGAGGAGGCTGATCTGGTTTATGGTTTTGTTGAAACACTTGGCAGTGGATCAATGGAGTTTGTTGTTCCTCTATCTGATTCTTCAGACTTCTTTCCAAAGTTTTCACAGAGAAGGCAGCTATCTACTGAAAATTACCAAGTCGTGTGACTGTACTTGCGTTTAGGCAAACTTGCAGTTAAGAAGTCCCTTTTCAAATTTAACTACTAAGCTTAATCCTGCTTCACATTTCATTCTTTCTCCAAATTTGACATTATTCAGATCATGATATAAGCATTGCTGCATATAGTTGTCTTTTCTTTTTGGGTAAGGTGATATGGTTGTCTCTTTCATTTAGCATGAACTCTTGTATATTCTTCTTTCTTGAATATATATAACACACCAAGAGTTGCTAGTTGCTTTTCCCTGTAATACCTGGCTTATGAAATTTTTGTTTTATATGCTAGTATAATACAAGTGTGCAATTTTTTTCCTTGATTGCTACATTATTACCAAGATGTTATTGTGTTCGAATTACCAATTTATATCGAAAAGGTTTATATTTGATTGGATCTGACAAGCGCATCGGCTTTTTTGCCGTTGTTGCTTGCAGACTTAAAAATCTCTCTTTCGCCTCTCCTCTCTATCTCCATTTTGATTGACTAGTTTATTTACTTCGTTATACTGATTTTCTTTAGTTCGCTTTCACTAAAATTGGTCGAATATCGTTTGTCCACAAACAAAACCAAAACCTATGGTAAAATTGTATCAATTTCACTATAGTTTGTTCTATAATTTTTTATTACACTAGTTATAATAAATATTATATTGATAAATTATATAAATTTTTATTGCGTTAGTTTATATAATATTCCCTCCCAACCCAAGAAAGTTGAAGGTGAAAAAAGATGACCAATTTATTCTTCTTCTTGTACTAAATTTGGACTGATATCACTGACCAATTTTATTGATGATGGGACAAGACTAGACGAGTGGAGTGGCTAGAACACACAATACAATAGGGATTCAAAGATTAGTTCTTTTTAATTGTGAATAGTTATTGTTTAAGTACGTAAAGACAACCCCTTAGCATGCATAAAAATGAAATTCTAGCGTTTTCCAAGTGAAATCCTTTATTTTTGTAAATTTTCTTTAGTAATGAATATTTTATGAGAGAGAAAATATAAATGTTTTTAAATTCTATTTTAGTAGTATATATTCTAATAATTGATAACACAACATTTAGTTAAGTTGTAAAGCAAAAAAAGATAAAAACGTGAGAGTGAAAGATGTTAGGCACCTTCCAAAGTAGCCAAAAGTTTATTGGAATTTTCTGCACGTGTGCCCAAATACAAAAATGAAATCATTCTATGTTTCTTTCTCTTCTCTCCATTGGATTCTCTGTTTTAGCACCGTCTGGTCAACCTTCAACATCTCCTCACTTGGGCTACATTTGTTTATCAAAATAATGACACTAATTTATTATTATTATTATTATTATGAATTATTTTATTTTATAATTAATCCATTATTTAATTTCTAAATTTAAGCATCTACTATCATCTCATACCATCTTCCCCTTTCATGTCCTCCATCAAATCTACCCTCTTTTTTAAGTACTATTATTTCTCATTCACCCCATTTCTTTAGTCTTTTCTTACCTTTTTTATTCCCCATCTTTTGTCCCCTCATTACCCTGTCCCACATTAATAATCCCATCCCCTCAAAAACACAAACACACACACACACACACACACACACACACATTTCTCTGCTTATATACCTTGACCACACTCACAAACATATCTCTACTTATATACCTTAACCCCCAAACTTCTCCATATTGAAAAAAGAATGAATAGGTACTCCAAGATCAAACTGGTGAAAAGTACCAAAAAATCAAGATCCATAGATTTTTCAGATCTCCAATTATTCCCTCATGAAACCACAAAACCCATTAAACCCCAAGACATCAATTTCAAAGCCCAAGAGCCAAAACAACAAACCAACACCCAGAAATTCAATAATTTCCCCCCAAATTTAGAAGAAAATGATGAACTAGCCAAAACCAGTGACAAGAAATTTGGGACAGTGAAGTTGAACAGAAACAGCTCAGTCTCTGCAACTACTACCAATTCTTCCAGCAGATTCAAGCTTGAAAAACAGAGCACAAGTGCCCTGCAAAGTGCAGTGAAGAGGGCATTTTTAATGAGAAGATCTTCATCAGTCTCTGAGAGGTATTGTAAAATCCATGACCAGTGTG
The DNA here is from genome assembly GCA_947179155.2 of Hedera helix. NCBI lineage: Eukaryota > Viridiplantae > Streptophyta > Magnoliopsida > Apiales > Araliaceae > Hedera > Hedera helix. Next base: position 43,639,761 of record OX359272.1, on the reverse strand, counting down.
TGACATTAGCATCCCCCTTTGATGATGATGATGATGAAACTGATGATGATGATGAAAACGATACAACGCAGACAAGATCTATGAATATGATGATGAAAAAGAAGAAGAAACAGAGGTATAGCAGTGGAAGGATCTTAAAAGCCTGTAAGCGCCTTTTTGGGCTTTAGTTTAATTAATTATTAAGTTAATTAATTAATTGTTCCATGTATGAGTGAATCTACTTTTGCCTTTTTGTGTGCCACAAGTCAATCATAGTTAGTCTCTTTTCTTTCTTTTTTTTTCCAGTTTTACATATATACTATATCACTGTTATAGGGTGTTCATTACATTTCAAAAATTGAAATAACAGTAACTTTGAATGAGGTAAAGTAGACATCTTTCTAATTTTTTCTGACGGTGGAATCGGGTGTGCAATTCCTTAAACCAGCTATTTCTGAGGAGTAAAAAGGAAGACTCCGCCGAAGAGGGGTCGCGTGCTCGTAATATTTTACAAATCACTTGAATAACTCGGTAGTTTAGGTACTTCGGCACCTATAACTTGATGTTTTATATTATTTATGTGGTGTCATGTGAACACTTTTAAGTACTCACATGACATCATATAAGTGAAATAAAATATCACGTGATAGATGTCAAGTATCACCGAATAATTACTCATCGAAGTTTTTTCAGGGACCTGACCCGGTCTTCAAATTCTGCAAGTGATTTGCTAGAATTCAACACTTTTTATTATAAAAAAAATAAATAAATACTTCTTCCTTGTAACAAAGGGTGGTTATAGTTCATATCTACGATCATGGAATGGTTTCAATTCTAGTGATACACATGTTTTTATCGGACCATCTATAATTTTTATCAGAAGTCCTGCAATGCATTTATTGTAAAAAAATTCTACCGAATTATAACTGCAACACATACTAATACACGAGGGATTAGATATAATTATAAGTTGGCCTACTATATATCATATATTTAATCAAAAGAATTACCACTAATAGTAGTTGACAACAAAAAAGTAGCAATCTTTGCAGGTAGTATTTGCAATTTCGACAACAAGACCAATATTTCCAAGCATAAACCGAAGCATTTGCAATATTCAGTATAACAAATTACAGGTAAAACAAAGTGCTAGGGGGTTTTACTACTAGAAGTTTTACCTACTGAAACACTTGATCCTCCCACTAACCTAATAAAAATTGTTTCTGAAAACTCGAAAGATCACAAGTGACTGGATAAATAACCCATGGAATTTGATTCTCATAAAATTATTCCTTATACACATTAAAGAAAAAAAATTGAGACCAAGGCAAAAATGGAAGGAAATCAGCAGACTGCCTTTTTGTTCTCTCACTTGCTGTCTGTGAAATCTGCATCAATAACATCTCCTTCAGGTCCCTTGTTGCTTTCTGAAGGTCCATCTGTGCCGCCAGGTGTGGGGCCTGCACCAGGAGCGGCACCTGGCTGATTATAGAGAGACTGACCAAGCTGCATTACTTCCTGGTTAAGAGCAGCCATGGCATCCTTTATGGGCTGGGTCGAGCCTGCAGCAATTGCATCCTTAAGCTCCCCAAGTTTGGCCTCAACCTTCTCTTTTACAGGTCCAGGCACCTTGTCTCCCAACTCCTTCAGTTGCTTCTCAGTCTGGTAGACAACAGAATCTGCCTGGTTCTTTGTGTCTATAGCATCTCTCTTCTCCTTGTCTTCCTTGGCAAACCTCTCAGCTTCTGAAACCATTCTCTCTACCTGTTTATCATTGACAAAATCTCCAGTGTTAATCATCTATAATTGAGGCACCGAATAGAGTGCAAGATGTTCATTCGCTCAAAGGAAATCCCTTTAACCAAATGAAAGTGACTACCTCACATAAGCCCCTCACAATTTGGGAGTTTGAATGCATACATCCATAAAAATTTAAAAATATATTATTAAGAGGCTTTCCGGTTAATGTTGGTTTGAATTAAAAGCTTCAAATTTGGTGAAAGATAAATGATACAGAAATGTGATTAAAAGCAAACTTATTAACACAGATTGCTCATGAATATTATATACCTCATCACTAGGCAAAGTGCTAGCACCAGTAATGGTAATATCTTGCTTCTTCCCAGTGCCCTTGTCAATGGCAGTGACAGATAGAATACCATTTGCATCAATGTCAAATTTGACTTCAATTTGAGGAACTCCACGTGGCGCTGGTGGGATTCCATCGAGACGGAAGCTTCCAAGAGACTTGTTGTCCCTAACAAACTCCCTCTCACCTTGAAGGACATTTATCTCTACACTTGTTTGTCCATCAGCAGCTGTTGAGAATACCTCTGACTTTGAGGTGGGCAGTGTCGTGTTCCGAGGGATAATTTTTGTCATAACACCACCAAGTGTTTCAAGCCCGATAGATAGCGGCGTTACATCCAAAAGTACAATATCACTGACATCTCCAGCCAAAACACCAGCCTAGTGTGGTACAAAATCCAGATAATTAGTTGATGCAGCTTCAGCCAAAAGAATATTGAGTACAAACAACTCCTATCTGAACCCCATGAATTCATAGACTCCCTACAGGCGTCTCACGTTATTTAAGGATACAAAAGGAAACACCAGAATAAAACATGAAAACTGCAGCAAGAAACTGAGAGAATATCTTACCTGAACTGCAGCTCCAAGGGCAACAACCTCATCAGGATTGACAGTAACATTGGGTTCCTTTCCTGTCAAAGATTTCACAACACCCTGAACAGCTGGAATACGTGTTGAACCACCAACAAGGATCACTTCATCTATATCTTTGAAGGAGAGCTTTGCATCCCTCAAGGAATTTTCAACAGGAGTTTTAAGTCTAAGGAAACAGAGAAAATGAAATTAGTTAAATTTCCATAAAACAATCAACCACATTCCATGAAAACAAACAATTAGATGAAACAGTGATATACAATATATGCTCAATCAGTTAGTTTAACATATCCATGAAGGAACACTATGTACCTGTCAAGGAGATCTGAGCATAGTTCCTCAAATTTCACTCGAGTAAGGGTTGTCTCTATATGTTTAGGGCCATCTGCTGTGGCTGTGATGAAAGGTAAACTATAGAGAAAGCAGAGAAAGAAATGAACAATTAAGAATCAACCCAAAAGAGAAAAATGTTTTTAATGTTGTAAATTTGACGCTCCATACAGTTTACACCTACCTAATATTTGTCTGGGTCAAAGACGACAGCTCCATCTTGGCTTTCTCTGCTGTCTCTGTCAGACGCTGAAGAGCTTGTTTGTCCTTCAAAAGATCTATGCCTTCATCTCTCTTGAAATTTGACGCAAGCCAATCTACAACTCTCTGCATGATGCATACAAATCATAAATAACTTGAGCAATAAGAAAATAAGCCCTATAATAAAAGCAGACAATATTACGCATACCTTATCAAAGTCATCCCCACCCAAATGTGTATCTCCAGATGTAGAAAGAACCTCGAACACCCCATCACCAACCTCAAGAACTGCAACAAGGGGATAAGAGAAATAAACTGAGAGTTGCTCACAACCAGATGGTCAAGAATACAGTTTTCCCACATTAAAATTGACACAAAATTTGAAACTAAGAGATAGGCATATAATCATATTATCAATCCCCAAACAAGAATGAAACCACTTCTTACAGAAAATCAAATGAGCATCTAAAACTAATATTAATAAGTTACATATCCAGCTTCTAAATCGCTTATTAGGTTAATGAAACTACAATAAGACAGCACAATTCGTGAAGCAAAAAACTTATGAAAACCTTCATACTAAATGGTATTATTTTAACCCTTCAGAATAAAATCTAAACAGATGTTTATTTTTGGTATTAAGAAATTGCATGAAGGATCACTAAATTAGGCTCCTACAGACAATGTTTGAAAAAGAAAGTAACGCTAAATCTCTTCCCTAATGGTCTTTACAAAGTGTCCTAATGGTCTTTACAAAGTGTCCCAAAAGGATGATAAACAGGGGCCACGTCAATCGATATCCAAGGTAGAACTCAAGATTACCAAACAACGTTAAATTGGTAGCGAATTGCGTTTCGGTACAAACGTTCCAAAACATGATACACAAATCAAAGCAAACGGAAGGTTAGAATCGACTATCTAGAATCATCTTCTAAAATATCAATGATATTTACAAATTACAATCACATGAATAAATCTAGAACATTATATCAGAAATCCTAATATACAAAAGAAAATTCTAGAGAGTGTGAATTAATGTAGTCAAAAGTAAGAGATGAACAATTCGAAGAAACCAGCCCCCACCATACACCGTATCAGGAAAGTAAGATTTTTCATTCCCAATTTCGTTCCACTTACCGCATCGAACCAGAATTTAGGTACCAACCGCATCAAACCATAATTTAGGTAACACTGGTAGAACCAAGATAATATAAAGATGGGCTACCTGAAACATCGAAGGTGCCACCTCCAAGGTCGAACACAAGAATGGTTTCATTGTTCTTCTTTTCGAAACCATAAGCCAGTGAGGCAGCAGTAGGTTCATTTATAATTCGGAGAACTTCCAAGCCAGCAATGCGACCAGCATCTTTTGTTGCTGTCCTCTGAGAATCGTTGAAGTATGCAGGAACCGTGACAACAGCTTTGGTGACTTTATCATTCAAAAACTTTGATGCATCATCGACAAGCTTTCTTAAAACCTAAACCAATAAGGATAAGAACATTTAGTGCCTGTTGGACAAGAAAAAATTACAAGAGAAGCCCGAGTGAGCTATGCAATTCATTTTGAAACCATTCTTATGGCCGTAAAATACAAACTATATGTGTTTGCATCAGATCATTCTATTATCAGATTTAAACCTTCACATGTACATATTTATTAGAACAATCATAATTAATATTCTTGACATCAGCTTCCAAAAAATGATTTTTTTTAAAATAAAATTATTTTATACACACCCAAATACTAAGCAGTAAGCAGCTTCACCATCAATTTACAGTATTCAATAAGTAGCACATTCTCAGACAACAATTTAAACCATATCCTTTCATAAGTACTTAAAGAACAATAAAAATCCAATATAAAGTAAAGTACATAAATAAATACAAACATATCAAATCACAAATGCAAATATACAGAGAATCAGAAATTGAAGAAACTCATTTGAACAGTCCATCGATAACTCTTAAAAACACTGTGCACATAATAATAGTCTAATCCAATATAAGAATTTAAAAGAATGATCATTTACGAATATTCAGAATGTCAAACATCATTGAAGTATCTAGGGAGGTATATTCCAAAGCTAGCACCATAAAGAAGCAGGAGATAATACAACACATACTGAATTAAATCACAATATCCACCTATCCATGCAAGATCAATCGAAATGAATCCATTTCAAAAAGGTCAGTTACAACTCCCATAAGCTACTATCAGTAATCATATTTCAAAGACAGTATATATGTACAGAAAAGGAAAACCCAATTCAAAAAAGAGGGTTTAACATACCTGAGCTGAAATTTCTTCAGCTGCAAATTGCTTCCCAATAGCTGGACATTCAAGCTTAACATTTCCATTCTCATCCCTAACCACAGTATAAGACACCTGCTTCGCCTCCTCGTCAACCTCGGACATCTTTCTCCCAATGAACCTCTTCACGGAAAAGAAGGTATTTTCAGGATTCACCACCGCCTGCCTCTTTGCAATTTGACCCACCAGCCTATCCCCATTCTTAGTATAAGCCACCACCGACGGCGTCGTCCTCTGCCCCTCCGCGTTCGTCACAATCACAGGTTTCCCACCTTCCATCGCCCCCACGGCGGAGTTAGTCGTGCCAAGGTCAATTCCCACCACTTTCTCCGCCACAACTCTGAAAGGAGCATTATTCCCACTATTCCTCCTACTTTTCTTCAATTTCTGGAAAGAGGACTTAGGGTTTATGAAAGAAACAGTATTATTCATTCCCTGACCGAAAAATGCAGTCTTTAAGGGTTTTTGGGTTGGACTTTTTGACTGAGAAGAGATGGGATTTGCTCCCAGAGCGTGAATTTGAGCTGCTGCTGAAGCCATTTGTGGTTATCAGCTATAAACCAAACCTTAATTGGCCGTTGTATATATGAAAATCAATTTACATAGAGAAAATTAGTGATTTTTGGAGAGAGAAAAACCGTAGAACGAAGAAGAAGTGGCTGCTCTGCGTGTGTATTTGAGGGGGAGAAACTTGGGAGAGAGGAGAAGATCCGAGAAGATAAGAGAAAGAGGGAGAAAGGGTTTAGGAGAGAGATGAGGGTTAGGTGAGGACACGCGGCTGATTTCTAGAATGATCTATTGGCTCGTGCATCTTATGGTGGATTTACGGGCTGGGGTTATTGGCCGTTTGATAATTTTGATTTAAATTATTGGCCTACCCGGATGGTGATATCGAGGAGATTATTTGGGCTCTTTTAGTCAATTTCTGAATTAAATTTTTTATGTGTCTTCTTAATATGTGTCTTAAAACTACATGTTAAGTACAAAAAATAAGAAATAAGATTTATTAAATATTATTTATTTATATATTTATATTTAATTTAATATATGAAGTTCACTAACATATTATTTTTTTATATATTAAATTCAGTATAAATACATAAATAAATAATATTTAATAAAACTCATCTCTTATTTTTCATACGTACCATGTATCCTTAGACACATGTTAAGAAAGAAAAAAAAATTATATAATGAGGCTAGAGCTAATTTCAAAGTCATGACATGAAACAGGTGAATAATAAAATAAAAATCAGAGTTATTTAGAAAAAAATAATAATTTTATATATATAAAAGAAAATCAATATTGTAGAGAAAATTGTGAAGAAGGAATATAAGTATTTATCTAAACGGATATAGTATAAAATAACATAAATACAGATTGGTATATATTGTCCAACTTTAGAGCCACAAAGCTATTGATATACCAAGTACTCAAGTAGTGCATTTTAGATTAAAGTAGTATTTGTACATCAGATTTTATATGATAGACATCTATCACGCTTCATATTTTAAAAAATTCACTTTTACACTCTAAATTTATAATTTTAATTTTAAAATACTCTAAATTTATAATTTTAATTTTAAAATATAATATTCGGACTTTTAACTGGTCATATTTTACCGATTTCATTAAAAACAAATATCTCTTTAGGGGTAAAATTGTCTAATCAGCAACTAAATATCAAATCCCTTTAGAAGTGATCGGAAAGGAAAGACTAAAGAGTACCATTCTCTATCCTGTTTCCTTCCGCAACGAACTCTAAATCTGAAAATCTGATTTAATAGCTTGAAATCAAGATGCTATTATTTTTTATAAAAAGTTTTAGACTTACTCGTAAATTTTATCCGATATATTTATTTGCAAAAAAAATAAAAAAAATTAACTCACTTTTAATTATTAAGATAAATATAATAAAATCAAACTCTTTTATTTTTTTTACGAGTAAACTTTATGGGTAAATATAAAATACTTTATTTTTATAAGCAGAATCACATGCTTGATATACATGAATTCTTACAACTTTGGTTTTGTCTCTCTTCTTCAATTCTCTTCTCCTTCCATCATCATGAAACCTAGATTCTTCAAATGTTTCCGCTATGGGAGCTTAGATTGGAGGTATCAAGGAGCAGCTGAAGGTTTTTGGTTCATCTGTTGAAGGTGTGTGAGAAATTGAAGGAATGATACATACAAATTCATTGACAAGAACATCAGGTGTTGACTGCCCCGATACCATCACCTTGATAACCATCTTCCAGGAGCTCTGAAACGTAGTGTTCAAAATTCATGAGAAAAAAAAAAAGTTGTTTCGGCTATCTGACTTTTGCTCGTACTGTTAAACAGCATTGATCTATGTATTGTTTGGTTGCAGCTTCATTTGTTTTTCATAATGGACAACCTGATTCCAGTAAATTGGCCATGAATGATAATATGAAACAGATCTCCAGTTGCTAAATAAACAGGTTGAGCCAAAGCCTCTTAGACTTGATGAACTGATGGGTTTTTGTGACATGAGACTGACTAATTTACTCAACATATCATGGCAGAGGTAAGCTGCAAACATGGGCAGTTTCCAGAAATAGTCCTGCTCATGTTCAACTTTCTAAGTTATATCCAATTTTTTAATCTTTCTTAATTATAGCCTCAACGTCAATTTTATTGTCGTTGAAAAAAATTTACAAATTTGAACGCCATTTCAAGTGACGTTGGCTGATTAGCCTATTAATTAATTACTTAACTTATCTTAACCCATTTTTTGTATAAAAAAAATTATAATTTTTATTTTTTCAAAACGAATTTTTTTTTTTTAAAAATATAATTTTTTTTAAAACAAATATTTTTAAGAAAAAAAAATACATACTCTAATCTGAATGGCGTTGAACCCAAAAATAAACTCAACCCCAATTTGAATGGTTTTCAGAATTTAGTTAAAAAAAAAATTATATAAAAAAGTACATGACAGGTGTGACCCTTCATGTAAGCAAATATGTAAAGTATCTTTTAAACTAATTTGACCAAAGCATGTAGTAAGCAAAAAAAAAAAAAGGATATCTAATTTGTAAAGGTAAGACCACTTTATTGAATAAAAATGAATTGTTTATTTTATTTTAAAAAAAATTAACTTAATTTTTTTAAAAATGAATTTATTCTTTAAACAAATTTTTTTTTTTTTTTTTTAAAAAAAGGTGCACTTCAACGCCAATCTGAATGGCGTTAAACCTAAAAGTAAATTCTAATTTTTTTTCATGCTTCAACGCCTATCAAAATGGCTTTCAGTTTTTTTTTAAATACTCATTCAACGCCCAAATTTATAGAGTAATTTTTAAAAACGAATTGTTTATTTTTTTTTAAAAAAAATTAAAATTTTAAAATAAAAATCTTACTTTTTAAAAAAAAAATCTTAATTTTTTTTAAATCTTAATTTTTTATTAAAAATCCTAATTTTTTTTAAAAGACAAATTTATTTTTTAAATAAATTAAATAAAAAAAATACATATTCCAATGTCAATCTGAATGGCGTTGAATCCAACGCCAATTCATTTTTATTCAATAAAGTGGTCTTACCTTTACAAATTAGATATCATTTGTCAAATTAGTTTAGAAAGTACTTTACGTATTTGCTTACATGAAGGGTCACATCTGTCATATATTTTTTATATGAAAAAAAATTAACTAAATTTTGAAAACCATTCAAATTAGAGTTTATTTTTGGGTTTAACGCCATTCAGACCGGCTTAGAGTATGTATTTTTATTTTTTTTTAATATTTGTTTAAAAAATAAATTTGTTTTATAAAAAAAATTATTTCATTTTGAAAAATTAAAAATTGTAATTTTTTTCTTTTTTTACAAAAAAATATATTAAGATAAATTAAGTAACTAATTAATAGGCTAATCAGTCAATGCCATTTCAAGTGGCGTCCAAATTTACAAATATTTTGACGTTATAACTATAAATAAGAAAGATTGAACAAATTAAATGTAACTTAGAAAATTGAACGTGAGCTGGACTCTACTCCCGGAAACAACCCCGGCGAACACCTCTATTTTAAAAAGAAACTTATAAAAATGGGAAAAAATAAAAATATGGATGACCAATATTTTTATAATGACAGAAACCAATAGATTATGCCCTGACCTGACCATCATCACCGATAATCACAAGTTCGCAGCCATAAAAAGATAGAGAATAAAAACAGCCCATTAAAATCCCAAATCTACATAATCAAATCATCTAATCCAATCAAACAACTACCCTTTTCCACCAAAATTCCCCACCCAGTACTAGTTTTTTTAACAATTCCTCCTAATTACACAGAATCGCCATGATAAAACACTGAGAGTAACAAAATCCCTAACATACCAATTCTTTTGAGGATTAATTCTTCTTCTAGCCATTGTTTGAGGAGGAGCTTGTCGATTTGGGATTTTGGTTTTGCCAATTTCCTAATTCTCAGTATTCTAACAGATCAATAAAAAACAAGAAATAACCCTCGTATAAATGTATACATAACGTACAGATCTGAGCTGGGTTTTTCTTAAAATAGAACTTCTATTAATTAAAGAAAGATGGGGAAGAGGGGGCAGAAAAATTAAGAATATACAGCAGCTAACTAAGTAAAGAAACAGGTCCTCAATTCCATAAAAAGAGAAAACTTAATTGACCGATTTGCCCCTAAAAAGGTGGACGTCTGTCACTTCCGGACAAAAACGATAAAATTTGAAATCCAAAATAATAGTTTAGTCAGCATTTTATTATAATTTCAAAATTTGGAGGTCAAATGTAATATAGTGTGGATATACAAAATTATATTTTATATTTAAACATGTGTAATCCTGGTTGTTAATCATGTCAAAGTTTATATTTTCTTAAATCTTTAGCTTTGAAAAATATAAAACATATTTTGTGACATTGGGAGTATCTCAATAATTTTTTGATGAGTTTGTTAGTTAATTAATTGTGTATAGAATAAATTACTTATAAACAAATAAAATTTTTGTAGTATATTTAAATTTTCAAACTCCCAGAAACTAATAATTGAATAAGTACATAATTATTTATTTTTCCACAACATTTGGTAGACGAACAAGCACATACTTGATCATCTTAGAGGTTTTATGCTCCTTTCATTCTTTCTTTTATTAAAAGAGTGAAATAAAAGAATAAATAAAATAAAAAATAATATATTAGATAATCATTTTAATAGAATGAAAATTCATTCTATCTTTTTAATTTTTATTTTATGTAAGAAGTGGTAGAATAAAATCTATTCCAGTATAATAAATATGTATGACAATTTTACTATCATATTGCACCACTCACCATTTTCAACAATCAAACATATACTTAAAATATCTTAAAAATATTTTATTCTTTTTTCCATTTCATTCTTTCAATTCAAACACAACATAAAGATATTACATTTTGATCATGAAACACAGACCCTCGCTAGCATCCTTGACAAGATATTTAGATATATTAAGGTGTTTAGTTACGTTTATAACTAGTCAAACTTATTTTTAATTAATTTTAAAAAATAAAAAATATTTGATAAATTAATTTTAAAATTATTTATAATTATTTTTTAATGAAAATAATCAAAAATTTTAATTTAGAGCTTTTAATTATTTGTCAAATCTAATAATTAGTTTAACAAAGTATAATACTAATTTATCTTTATTTATTTTAGTAATTCAATCAATTATTCATCTTAACTTCTCCAAATATTCTTTTTAGTATTTTATGCTTGAAATAAGTAATTAACAATTTTTTTTCTACCAAACATTTTTCTCTTTTTATTAATTTAAGTGTTTTTTATTTACCAAATACAAACTATTTTTTAAAAACCCAATTATAAGAAAAAGTAGTAATCAGAATCACTGATCATATTTTTTAAGCAATCTCAAACTCTTAACAATTCTATAAGAGCTGAATTTCTCTACACCCTAAGAAGTTATGTCATAATCTATAAGTTTGTTTGCCTTTTCAAGAGGATTTGGGACTCTTTACGAATTGTTTGGTTGAACGAAATCATTTTAGGACAGAATAAAATGATTGTTGGAATCGAAAATAAATTATAATGGAATCGGAATCGAACTCTTTATTCACGTATTTATTACGTTACTTAAAAGTTATATTAGAATAGAATGAAATAGAATATAACGAACAAAATATCCATAACTAATTAACTAACTAACTAACTATATATATATATATATATAATTATATTATAATATCAAATAAATATAATGCATATTAAAAAATATAATATTATATATTAAACATATATTATTATATGTTATAATATTAAATATAGAATAATATATATTATATTATGTTATATTATATTATATTTATTTATTTATATGAATGAGGACATTTTTGTCTTAATATTCTTTTACCCATTTCTTCATTAATTAAAATTGAGATTTCCATGGGAGGTAAGAAATCGCAATTCTAATATATAAAAAAAACGCGATTGCATTAAAATAATCATTTCGACCAAATTTAACATACTCAACGTAAAAAAAAATGCTCGGTTGAAATAGCCATTGCTTTCCACACTCAATTCCTTCAAACCGAAAGAAGGGTTCATTAAATTTACTTTTTTATACCGGTGCTACAATTTCTGACGCTAAAAAGAAAGTATGAAACCAAGGCAAAACTTAGCTCTCACAAGTAATAAATTGGATAATAGAAAAGCATCCTGAGAGAAATGATCACCAAAATGTTGAGAGAGTTTTCCACATATATATACATAAAGATGGATATCATCAAGTATATTTTTTGTACAAAATCTAGGTGACTTATAGAGTACCCCTTTCGGCCAAAACGATACGTACTAGTCCAAAATTTATAAGCAATTTGTCCAGGCAGCTTCGCTACTTCACTAGTTCAAAAGTGTTCTTTTGTATCTATCTAGTTAGCTGCATGATCAGCTATTAAGGAAATAGCTGAATCCAAACATACGTTGTACTAAACAACGACACTTGCTAAATAAAAAATCAAACAAGATCAGGCTATTAGAATACAAATATTGCACAATAGCAGCATTCTAGCCCTTTATATGGTACTAAACAAATTTGACAAAGATGCATATATAATAAGCACCTTGTGAACTTGTATGGTTTCACAATAAAATTTCAAGTACACGTTGAGCTGATAATCATTTCGCTCCTTTTATTCACTGGAGTTAAAGAGTTGACGGAGCTGGCTTCTTACTTTAATGATGTAGAAAATTGTACACGCGCCTTTTGACATAAATAGAAAATAAAGCCATTGAAGGAGTAAAATTTGTTAAGGAAGCCATTGAAGGTTAATTCCTTAGAAGACATTAGTATTATACTCAACTGCCAAAGCTGTTCGTCTCATGTCCCAAAATTTTCCGGCAAAACAACCACTTCACCCCTTCGAAGATAATTGTTTCAGGGGAAGTGCTCTCCATCCGATGTCTCTCCGGTAAAACCCTCCTGGCCAGTTGATTTCATCCACAGCTTGGTAAGCTCTATCCCGAGCTTCTTCGAGGTCCTTACCCTTGGCAGTGACGCCAAGAACACGCCCCCCAGTAGCTATGAAATTTCCATCTGAGTCGAGAGCTGTTCCAGCATGAAATATCTTTACAGAAGGAGCAACATGCTCTGCTTCTTCAAGCTTCTGAATAACAGTTCCCTTCTCATAGCTCCCAGGGTAGCCATTACTTGCCATGACCACCACCATTGCTGATCCAGGGGACCAATTCAGAGATACTCCGCTTAGCTCTCCCCTACAAGCTGCAAGCAGCACTTGTGCCAGATCAGACTCCAACCGAACCATCAACACCTGCATGTCATAAAGAGGAAGTTTAAAAAGCAGTTCAAAGAGTGATAGTTGCAAGAATTAAATAAAAATATTGGGAGAAAAAACGAAAGATAAATAAAAGATCATAATAGATTTTTCATATGTCCTAAAAGGACAAAACACTATCTTTTGAAGATAAGCTAAACCTCTAGTTACACTATAAAAACAAGAAGTTTAAACTAAGTTTTCTAGGGTGAATTGGTTGCAAATTCATTATGTGCCAGACCAATTGTCAATTGCTTTGTCAAACCCTATCCCACCCAAAAAAAAGAATCATTGTTAGACTACAACCGACGCAATTGGATTAGGATTTTGTTAGTTTTGGTCGGCCGAACTTCAAATTAAAATAACTTTTAATCCAAGATGAGTTATGGGATCATACTATATCAAATAGGATCACTCAACGAGCTCTAAAAGAATAATTGCCTTTGGCCATGAGGTATGTTGTTTAGGCTGAAAAACCTGTTTAAAGCATGCTTATCAACAGTCAAATTTGGAATAGTTTTTAAATTTTTCTTCTTCTGTTATTTACTTTTTCTAAGCAGGGTCGGAAAGTGATTAAACACTATAAATATATTTTCTTAGGTTTCTGCATAATTATTCTCGACTTTTATCAATATAATTATGTTTCTCTTGGAAAATCCTTTATCTTACTTGTGAATTCAAGAGTTTAATCTACCTTTGTGTTTGTGTTAATAGGTTAAACTAACCATTATTCCGCTGCCCCAACAACATACTTATTAGTGTCAATTACTCCATTAAGGAACACAAGTATAAACAAATGAAATTTTGTACACTTACCTGGCACTCCGGATCTCCAAATCGCACATTGTACTCAATCAGCTTTGGTAATCCTGACTTTTTCTCAATCATAAGTCCAGCATACAGAACTCCAACAAAGTTGCAACCTTCTTCTGACATCCCTTTTACTGTGGGAAGAATTATAGATTTCATAACCAATGATTCGAGTTCTTTTGTCAAGACAGGTGCCGGAGAGTATGCTCCCATCCCACCAGTATTTGGACCTGTATCACCATCCCCAACTCGTTTATGGTCCTGAGCAGACTCCAGAGGTATGGCGTTCTCTCCATCCACCAGGGCAAAGAATGATGCTTCTTCACCTTCCAAAAATTCCTCAATAATTATGCGACAACCAGCAGAGCCAAAAACACTCTTCACAAGCATCGAGTCAACAGCTTCATATGCCTCCTCAAGTGTCATTGCAACGATTACCCCTTTTCCAGCAGCTAATCCGTCAGCTTTTATTACAATAGGTGCCCCTTGCTCTTTAAGATATACCTTCGCAGCAGATGCATCTGTGAACGTTTGATACTGCATCAAATTAATAAATGATTGGAAAGGCACCTCTATTAGTAGTGGTAAGACCAAAGGAGAAAACAAAGGTCATCCAAAACTCATCAGTCAATCACTAGATTAACCAAACCCTGCTTCATTAGCATCTAACCTAACTATAAAAATTACAAACTTCACTAGCACAGTAAAAACATATTATTGCTTTTTTCAAATTTAAAAAAAACAAATAAAAAAATATGTAACTTTCTAACTTCAGCAATGCATACATAGTTGCCATTTTCTTGCCTAAAGTGAAGTGATAGTTATTTTGATGACTCAGATTGTATGTTAATATTACACTTACGTTTTAAAAATTAGAAATGTATAGGACTTTTCTTTAAAGTGGCACAAGCAAAAAATGAAGACAAAAATTTATCTCGTATAATCGAGATTAACACAAGAGGACAAACCTTAGCAGTGGGAATTCCATATTTGTCACACAAACCCTTCATAAAGTTCTTTGAACCTTCCAAAGCAGCGGCCTCTGATGAGGGGCCAAAAGAAGGGATCCCAGCCTTGACAAGATCATTTGAAAGACCTGAAACAAGAGGAGCCTCTGGACCCACCACAACCAATCCCACTCCCCATTTGCGGCAAAAGGAGATCACATCTGAACTATTAAAAATATCAAGATCTGAAATACAAGTGGCATCTCCAGAATCGGAAATCCCAGCGTTTCCAGGGGCACAAAACACAGCATCACAAGAAGGAGACCGCTGTAAAGCATGACAAAGTGCATGTTCCCTCCCACCTCCACCAATGACCAAAACTACAATCCTCTCTTCTACAGTAACAGTTTAGAAAGACTGATCAATAATTAATGAGATAGAGTAACATAAGCAACCAGTATTTAACAATCAAGCGAATCAACTAGGGATTCCAATGAAATAAACATTTAAAGCATGTATATGTGACTTTTTGATGCGCAGGAACAAAAGACTATTTGACTCAACTATTAGCTAAACGCCTAGATAGACGTCCAGTACTCTAGTTCCTTGTCAAGATTCTCTACCCTGAGAATTCTCAATCCTAAATCATGTACAGTAAATCCAGTCCTCAGATTCAAATTTCAAATGCATTCAATCCTAGCTAGTTTCAATACGAATTTGTATTAAAGTAGATAAATAAAGAGTAAACCCAACCCTAACAAATCAAATCAACTTATTTCAAAAACTACAGGGTTCATCATCATTATAAAGTAATGATTTTCATGGAAATTATACTAAACAGATCAAATGAAAGCTTCTCTAAATATTTGAACTTGACATTCAACATAACATACTCCAATGACATATTTGCACATTCCTTAGCTATTATCTCAAGGAAAAGTTATATCAATCTGCTTTCCAAAACAAAGTAAATCAAAATTCAAAAATTATAATTTCTTACGCCCCTAAGTTCTGTTTGGTTGCTAAGAAACTATACGGTCTATCTGGTTGCTAAGAAAATGGAGACAATCAAATACTCTTGTATTGAAAGTAACAAACTTTCCTATATATATAACTTCAATCTCTCAGAGACCAAATAGTTATTTTATGGTTTTAGAGGAATAGGGTTTTTCCAATTCTCACCAGAAATTTCAGTATCTGAAGAAACACTGTTGAACACAGCGGTGAAGAATCGGGAGCTTTTGAAATGGAGAGAATCTCGAGGAGGCTGAATAACAGTCGAAGAGTCAAAATTGAGGGGACCCGCATGAAAGAGTGATGAAAATTTCCCAAAACTGAACTGAGCTGCAAGAGATTGTGGCGAGCGGCGGTGATGGCGATTCAAGTAATTTATTGGAGTTCCGATGTTGAACGAAATGCAGGCCATTATGTTTGTTAACAGAGAGAAGTTTCCGATGAAAGTTAGCTGGAAAAGGAGGGAGACTACGTCGCCGGCGTAGCCGGAGAGATTAGGAAAGAGAAAGTTAACAGGTGAGAGCTTGAATGACAACTTTAACAACAGCACCAGGGTTTTGAGAAACTTAAAAAACCTTTATTACAACATTTATCTTTTCCTTTATTTTTATTTTTTTTAGGTTTACTAGGTTTCCTTCATCTCAAGTAATTTTTCCAAAATAATGTTAGAAAAATAGGTAGTGGCTATTTTTTGAAATAAATTTAGCTATTTTTTAAAAATAAATTAGCTATTTTTTGAAATAAATTACGTCACTGAAATTGCTTATATATAAAAAATAATATTAAATATTTTAAATATATTATAAATAACGTGACATCGAATAAAATAAAGATATTTATAAGATAGTCCGCCACAAGTTGACTCAACAAGGAATTGGGATTCATCACCGTTACTATCTTTTTAATCTTAATATGTCTTTTCTTGAAAACAATACCCTTTTAAACCTCTAAGCATGAAAAATTATTTAGATGTTAAATGATACTCTGCCCATCCTTAAATTCGATATTTACAAGCCTTTTAATCAAAGAAGCCTTATTTTGAGCTATTTGCCGCTCATATATAGGGCTTGTTTGGGAATGATTTTTTTATTTTTTATTTAAAGTTAAAATTTTAATAAATTTATAAGTTAAAATTTTAGTAGATATATAAGTAAAAGTACTCGACAACATTTTTATTTATAGATCAAAAATTAGAAATAATAGTTGTGAATTTGTTTCAACAAATAATAATTTATAAGTAAAACTAAAATGTAAAGATTATTAAAATATCTTATAATAAGAAGAACATTAAAAAAAATAAAATAGGGCATTTTTGTAATTTCATAATTGTTAACCAACTTTAAAAAAATGACTTATATAATTTTTTTTTAAGTAACAAAAACTTACTTACTTTTTTATTTTTATTTTTAACTTATAAGTAAAAAAAAAATTGATCCCAAATAACTTTTTTGGCTTAATTACTTATAAATTGGGTTGACCAACTTATAAGTAATTCCCGAACAACACATAGACTCTAATTTTTTTTCAAGTTAATTGACTTTTTGGTCACTGTATTAGGACTCGATTTTTAATGTGGTTACTGATTTTATTTTTTTTCCAATCGTATGACTATAATCGAAAATAATTATAAAATGGTCATTAAGTTTTATTCCGTCCAAATATCTGACAGAATTCGTCAGTGACGTCAGCAAGAAGGTATTTTAAAAATAAATTTTAATTTAATAATAATAATATCTTCTCCGTTATACAAAAAAAAAAGATCAATTTTGCAATTTAAAAATTAATTTGAAGTATTTTAAAAATAAATTTTGATTTAATAATAATAATAATATCTTCTCCGTTACACAAAAAAAGTAAAAAAAAGATCAGTTTTGCTCTTTAAAAATTAATTTGAGGCATTTAAAAAATAAATTTTTTATTTAATAATAATAATAATATCCTCTCCGTTACACACACAAAAAAAATCAGTTTTGCTCTTTAAAAATTAATTTGAGATATTTTAAAAATAAATTTTGATTTAATAATAATAATAATAATAATAATAATAATAATAATAATATCCTCTCTATTACACAAAAAAAAAAAAAAAAATCAATTTTGCTCTTTTTTCATCATGTTTTTTTTTTGTTTAACGTAAAGGACATTATTATTATTAAATCAAAATTTGTTTTTAAATTACCTCAAGATATTATTATTATTATTATTAAATTAAAATTTATTTTTAAAATACTTTCTCGCTGACGTCTTCACTTTTTCGCTGACGACACTGACGAATTTTGTCAGATATTTAGACGGAATCAAACGTAATGATTATTTTGTAATTATTTTTTAATATAGTCATGTGATTGAAAAAAAAAATCAATAATCACATTAAAAAATCGAGTCTTAATACAGTGATCAAAAAGTTAATTAACTCAATTTTTTTCCAAGTACATCCGTTTTCTTTTTCTTGGCAATATGGTGGAAAAGACTTTGATCAATCCATTGGCAGATAATGGCCACAGCCTTTCTATGCATCACCTTCACTCCTTATCATTCTTGGGTTTCGCTTCTTCGCCTTGAATGGGTTCATGCAAATCTTTGCAATAAAGAATATCTTCATCTTTGAATTCCAAATCAAATAGTTGAATGAAGTCAGCTTCACCATGCCCCAAAATGATGTCTCGTCCATTAATTAAGAACACATTAGAAAACCTTCAACACTGATACCACTTTGTTGTGTCGTGGACACCATTCTTTTGTTCTCTACTACTCAAACAAGATGCACAATATACTTATAAAATGCACAAGGATGAATTCGCCATCACAGAACATACTGGATATGAATAAAAATAAATTATTTCACTATATAAGAAAATGGAATTACAAAATTACTTCCAAAATATTACAACACAATTTCTTTACATTCACAAATGCGACTCTCTCTTACTTCTCATATTCTCTTTTGTGAGGCTCTTTATATTCTGAATGAAGTAGATTTCTGAATAGTGAATGAAAAAAATTATTTGATAAGTGACATGTCTGAAACATCTGAATAACATATTTTTACTATTTTACCCATCTGAAAAAAATTCAAAGTTGTTGTAAATTTATTTAATATTACTTAATATAATATTTAATATTTTTTTTACTTTATTCAGTCTGGACTTAACCATTCAGCTAAAAAAATTAGACTTAGTCATTAAGCCCAAAAATATGACTGATTCAATTATTCAGACCTAAACAAACGCACTGAGTGGTTGACTGATTCAGCCATTCAATCATTAAATTCCATTCAGCTCTAAACAAATAGCTCCCAAGTCACTCTTTTAAATCTCTTTTTGTCGATAAATATTAAAGATTCTTATATGTATGTTTAGGAAAATGATTAAGGTTTTCTCAAGCATGTTTAGTTAATCTATCATGTTTTGTTTTTTTATAGTGATTTTTTTTTTAAATCGAGTCTATTGAAGGATTATTTGGTGATATTCATGTTTTGGGTTTTATATTAAATGGATTAATAAGTTATGAATTATTTTGTTGGCTTATACTTTGTAAATGATAAAAAAAAATGAATGATATGGTGATTAGGTTTATGCGAGTCTAGGAGACTCATCAAGACCCTTAAAGTTGTGTAACAAGTTTAAGGGAATTAACGGTGACTTCATGGATATAAAAAATAAGTATATATATGAGATAGGCGTTTGTAATCTTGATTTTGGGCCTTAAACCAATATGAGTAGTTTTTATGCCTCAAAGTTGGGGTTAAGGTCCTTAATAGTGGAATTTTGTGATTGTATGGTGATTTGGGACTTGGTGGTGATAACTCACATGCCAAAAAAACCTATACCAAACATTAATTTAATAAATTGTATGATTTGTGTTTATTTACTATGGTTCAAAGGTGTGGCAAGATGGATTTCATGTCCAACAAGACCACTTAAGACCCAAAATTAATTGATTTTGACTTTTAGTTATATTAAAATAATTAATTTTTTTTTTAAAGTTACTCAAATGATTTTGCAAAAAAAAAAAGGCAGATTGACAAATGATTTTGAAAAGCAAATACAAAAGACAATTTCAAAACGAAATTAAGGTGTTTTTTAGAATAATAAAAATCTAAAATTGAATGATCTTTAAAATTTAAAAAGTTAAAATGACATTTTTTACAAAACAATCTTTTGAAATGACAATCAATTAAAAAGTGAAAAGACTCTTTCTAAATATAGAAACTACTATGTTTTGAAAAAATATATATTTAGAAGGAAAAACACCGAATCCTATTTTTAAATTACATCAAGCTATTATATTTTGGAATAATTCTTTAAAAACTAAAAGATATTTTTTTTATTGAATGACTTTTCAAAAGCTAAAAACATTTTTTAAAAATAACTAAAAGGCATTTTTTTTTACAAATTGAATAACTCTTCAAAAACTAAAAAACATATTTTTACAAATTAAAAGACATTTCTTTATAAACTAAAAGGCATCATTTTATAAATTAAAAGACATCTGCGGAATGACTCTTCAAAGATTTATTTTCCTTATCATATATAAAACTCTTTTTATATCATATATCAGATCTATTTTTATAAACAACTAATATTTTCAAAAGTCAACACTTTTAAGTATTTATCTCTACTTTTGCTAATAAGAATTGGGGATATATTAAAAATGACATTCAAAAACCCTTGAACGCACATTTTCACGCACTCACTTATGGATGACACAAAAGTATACACTTAATCTTTTAATACAATTTTAAATACAAATGAAAAACTTAAGAGTCGCAAAAATTGTGATTTACAAAACTCAGGATGCTTAACACACGTTCTTTTCGCTTAAACAGTAAGATCTCGATTATTATTGAATAAAATTTAATTTTTTTTATATATTATTATAAAATAATAAGGTATAATATTAATAAAAATTAAAAGTTAAAAATATTATCTATAAATTATAAAATATATATATATATATATATATATATATTCGATTTCTCGAGAAAAATGGGTTGCAAACAGTTTGCCGGCCACCCAGACATAGCCCAGCGACGCGTACAAGTAGATGATATTGTTGTTGAGGAAAATGGGTTCCGC
The DNA here is from genome assembly GCA_947179155.2 of Hedera helix. NCBI lineage: Eukaryota > Viridiplantae > Streptophyta > Magnoliopsida > Apiales > Araliaceae > Hedera > Hedera helix. Next base: position 43,618,585 of record OX359272.1, on the reverse strand, counting down.
TGAATTTGGTCCTGCAATGATGGTGAGTGCATGAAGAGACTTGGTAGCTTCGAGTGATTGAAGCGTTGAGCAATGTTGAAGGAGGTTGACAAGCCGTAATCCCCGGAGTTGCCTTTCTCAAGTAGTTAATTCACCAGAAAATCTCTGCATTCACAACTTGCCAAGTCTAATTTAGTGCTCGTTTGATTACACCATTGTGCTTGGCTATACTAATGATTGATCGAATGCTCTACTTTTTATATTCCTTGTAGTACTCCAATTCATTGGATCCGAATAAGCCGGCACGCTATGCTTGAGGTCGAAAGCCTCAGAGATAAATTCCGGTGGAATCCAGCCATTCAAAAACCGTCCGGTGGTCCGGCCACCATAAATGTTGGACTAAAATTCTCCGTAAGCTTTTAGGGCTGCTTTTTTATCCCCAATTCTTTTCAGTAGAGTGAAAATACTGGAGTGAAAATGATATTCCGTGTCCGTTAGTAATACTAACGGATGGTGCAAAATTTTTTACAGCATACTTGGACCAACGTAGATAGCTTCGGGGATATTTTTGAAATTTACTCCGACTAACGGAAGTCGAGTTTTTCTTTTTAATCATCTACGTTGTTATAAAAATCAATGTATTAGATAATATTTATCTACTTTTAATTTATAATAAATATTTATTATAGATCGTCACCTATATATGTATGTGTGTGTGGTATATACTATTATAAATATATTTGAATTGCATATATTATATATTTTACATATATGGTGTATTTACATACTGTACAAAATATTTATGTACGTATATAGTATATACTAGTAAAAAATTAAAAAATGAATTAAAAAAATTATTTTAATTATTTTTTTTTCACATAATTAATAATTTTAATTTTTTATTTTTGTGTTGTCACGTAGTAAAATAATGACTTTTTTGGTATTTTTTTTCCAATACAACGTAGGCAATTTTTAACATCTATTAACAGAAAGGTCTAATTAATAATTTTTTAAAAATTCAGTAATTTTATTTTATTTTTAAAATTTAGTGATCAAATGCTTAAAAGTGGACAACTACATTGGATAATTACCCCTTTTTGATATAATTAAAAATTGTGAAAGAAGGCACGATAATTTGCATTTGTAAAATTTATAAACTTTAAAAATGTATCTTTGTTCCATAGATTAATTATTTAGTTTAGTGTTAATGGTATGACAATAAAATTATAATAGTAAAATTTAAGATACTGTATCCATTTGATACTATTATAAAAAAAATATGACCTTTGTAAAGTAATAATTTTTCCAATTAATCTATTCAATTCTAAAGTGACAATTATTAATGGAAATTTAGATTAAAAAAATATTACTAAATTTAATTATTAAGAATCACATATTAAAATTTTATATTACTTTTTATTCTCAAATTAAGAAATATATCATTGACCTAAAAATTACACTTATATTATTAAGTACAGACACACGTCAAATAAACAAAGAACAAAGAGAATAAGAGAAAGAAAGAGAGGAAGGAAGAGGACGAGAGACCGAAAGGGAGAAAGACAGAAATAAAGAGAGAGGGTTGGTGTCGGCAAGTTTCTTATGCCCTGTTCCCACCTCTACCATAGAAGGTGCATTCGAGTTGTTCTGGAAGTGAACATTTGTTGTCCACTGTTAATGAATTGGCTAGTTGCAATTAAGTACTTAGCAGCTTGATGAAGAACTGAGGGGACAGAATAAGAGGGGAGAAATTAGAGAGAGATTCAGACGAAATTGGAGAGGAGGAGATTCATTCATTCAATTAATGCTCAAAATGCCAAACAAATTTATTACATATACTCCAATTCTAGAAGATTCATGGCATGCTTCCCGAAATGCTCATGCTGCTGGAATGCTTATCACACTAACAGAATTAATTGGAAAAGGGAGTTATTCATGATTTAGTTGTTCAGCCTATTACAATTTCTCTATTATATAATATATATTATATTAAAGAAATTATTTTTTAGGCTAAGAATAAGAGTAGAAAGTGTTTTAAACCCCACTCAATTATCAAGATAAGGGTTTTATTTATTATATATATGAAACCCTATATAAGTTTGAGGGTGTGTTCTTTTTAGTTCCCTCGGATTTGTTCTTTTTTTAGTTCCCTCCAATATGTCAAAATTAATAAATATATGAAATCTGACATTAAAATTACTAAGTTCTGGATTTGAATCTCACGTCCTGATGGCATATATATATAAACAGACATTCACATTTTTTTTGTTTTACAATATTAGAATGTAGATAGCATGAAAATGGTAAGAAATGTGTTTATTGTGTAGTCAAATTTTTTTGACTGATTTTTATGTTATTATTTATAAATGCCTTTACATACTAATTAGATTTGTTGCAAAGCTTACTAATTTAATTAATGTGTGGATCTTTTATCTTAATTACTAGAAACTTATCGGAAACAACAATAGAAACTTCCCTAATCAACGATTAGCATGTAAATGTGTTATGCGTGTGTCCAAAATATACGAGTCAACATTATTACAAAATAATTAAAATATTCAATATCTTTTCAAAATAAAACTCAGAAACAGAATGCTAAGATTTAATTTTCCATCACGAGATATTAAATAGTTATTAGCCGAGACTTTAGAGAAAAAGTTATCAGATGTTAATTTGATCTCATATATTAAATAATTTATAATTTTTCAACAGGTTCATTTATTATACCACACTTAAATATTTACAAAATTTTACAAATATAAATAAATAAACAATCCAGGGTCAATTGTCCTCACTCTCCTCTACCCGGTGTATATGTGGCTTAGACCATAATCGAGTGACATTTAAATTAATTCACAAATGAATTATAAACTTCAAGGACATAATAAATTAGGAGATTGAAACCAAGCATTGAAAATTTATTTTGAGATGCATGAGTTTTTAAAATGAGATTCACATTTTGGAAAGCAAAGAGTAAAAAATTACCAGGCAAATATTGTATAGATTATCATAAGTCATAACTGGCTAAAGGATGTAATTAACTTAAGTGAAAAGTATCAGAACTCAAACAGAGGCGGAATCAGAAATTAACATTGAGAGGGAAAAAATATGAAATATTATATAATTAGTATAATAATTAATTATTTATGTGAAAGTACAATATAATACATAAAATGTTCTAGTGAGATTAATCTCTATTCAAACGACACTCAAATCTTTTTTTAGGTTAATAAAATTTATTTTTAATTAAACATATTAAAAGTGTAAGTTATTCTTTTCTTGTGCATAAAATCAACAAGTCTATCCTAATTCATAAATAGTTGGTAATAATTATGAAAGGAATAAATTCAAAAAATTTATAAAAATAAAATAACTCATTTTTCGCTAAATGACAAAAGCTAAAATATTAGTTCAAGTATTAAAAATTTTAGTAAGATATGATATTTGAGAATTGATTCACCACTATATAATGTGTACGTGTATGTTTTGAATATTTTATATAAATTATTACAAACAAAAAAATTGTGAGGGTTTCAAATTAAGTTTTTAGAAAATAGTAGAGGTTAAAGTGAAATTTTATAAAAATCGGGTGGAGCCATGGCCACCCCCGAAAATGCCTAGTTCGGCCACTCTTTGCTACTGAGCAATGTTCTCAAACTCGGACCGGTGATCGAACCGGAAAAGTTACCGGGCGGACGGGTCACTGGTTCAACCAGTGGTCGGACCGTTATTGAACCGATGACATCATTAATATGTAATAAATAATAAATAATTAAATATATTAATTATTATTATATATTATTTATAATATTTAGTAAATATGTAAAATTAATCAATTTATCAACACACAAAAAAAAAATTTAAACCTATTTGTATAATGTTTACTTCATGCAATTCAAAAAAATACTAAATTTATATAAAAAAAGATATTAAATCATGATCATAACACAAAATTCAAGACTCAAGAGTGATAAAATCAAATACAAATGAACAAAAATATCTCTAGGATATATTCAATCAAATTCGGTAAAAAAATAAATCTATTTGTACAATATTTATTTTATATAATTCAAATAAATACTAAATCTATATGAAAAGAAATATATTAAATCATGATCATAACTCAAAATTCAATCAAGGATATATTTAATCAAGTTTAAATGTTCAATTTTTTTTAAATTTTTTTTTTTTAAAAAAAAAAAAAAAAGGAGGTAGGGAACCGGTGACCGGGTCACCGGTTCGACCGGTCCGACCGTCGGTTCACCGGTATGACCGATTTTTGACCAAAAACGATTTTTGGGCTTGGACCGGACCGGAAAGTGGACCGGTTCCGGTTCAACCGCGGTCCAACCGCAGGTCCGGTCCGGTTTTCAAAACCTTGCTACTGAGTTTTAAAATAGACAGAAAAACAAAAGAAATTGACAAAAAATTTAAGTTTTCTATCAAATTCTTTTGTTATTGAGATTTTTAATGACCGCAGGGGAGGGGGGGGGGGGGGGATAGATGAAAAAGTTAGCCATTTTTTTGGTCCAAAAATAGACGAATTTGGACGAAAAACTAAATACCGTAAGATTATCTTTTATAATATCTATTATACCCTCTAGATTATAAATATAATAAAACAAATATAAGGATAATTTAGTAACTTAAATGTAAAATTTAATTTTTTTTCCTTTTATAAACTCAGTAACAATGTGAAATAAAACATACAAGTTTTATGTTCTTTTTTTTTTATTATTATAAATTAAGTTTTCTATTCTTTTTTTTTCGTCCGAAATTCAAAAACAGAGTGTTACTTAAAGTTAGCCATTTTTTGTCCAAAAATAGATGAATTTGGGTGAAAAACTAAATACCATAAGATTATCTTTTATAATATTTATTATACTCTCTAGATTAAAAATATAATAAACAAATAAAAGGATAATTTAACTTAAATGTTAAACTTAATTTTTTTTCCTTTTATAAACTCAGTAACAATGTCAAATAAAACATACAAGTTTTATGTTCTTTTATTTTTTATTATAAATTAAGTTTTCTAGTCTTTTTTTTTTCCATCCGAAATTCAAAAACAGAGTGTTACTCAAAGTTTCTTCATGTAACACTACAGTCTCATATCGAAACATTTAGACAAAATTTATCTATATAAAAGGAATTAAATTACTAACAACAGTACCTTTAGTCATGATCTTAATTTTGGGTGAGCGCATGGTGAGTTAAAATGACCTCAGAAGATATTATTGTGCTAGTGATTTAAGGTCTTATTTAGATGAATTTAATTCGAATTTGAGATTTGACCTAAGATTTGTTCCGAACTTAAGATTTGACCCGGGTTGTTACATATAGGGAGTAAGGGACATGACGAAATCAGTCGATATTATGGTTAGTGTGTATGAACGATTCTGATCCAGTCCCCACATCATTTAACATGTGATACTTTGATGTGTATATAAGGACTCAAACTGCTATCACTAATGCCTTTAACATTACCTTTTGGGTGAGCTTGTGGTAGCCTTATTTGGATGAACTTGATTCGTTTTGGACTTAGAATTTAACCCAAGATTTGTTCCAGACTTGGAATATGACCAAACAAGATTGTTTTATATGGTACATCGAAACATTTAGAGTGAGCTTTTGGTGGCCTTATTTGGATGATTCGAAACATGTGAATATTTTTTTGTCTATATATAAGGAATTAAGCAACTAACAATAGTACTTTCGATTATAACTTTTTCTATATATAAAGAATTGAGTAACGAACAATTTTACCTTCAATTATAACTTTTTGGATGAACGTTGATTTGATTCGAATTTAGATTTTAATCCAAAATTTATTCTGAATTTAAGATTTGACTCAAGTTATTTCACTCCAAATTTATTAAGCCAGTCAAAACAAATTTTTGAACTTCATAGAAAAAACTGTCAAAATTTACTATTCACAACTTTTGTGGTCAGATTATAACTATTATGTTTTTTTTTATAAAAAAGAAAGGGAAGTCTTTTCAATATACTAGCTAGAAAAAAAACCTACAGTCTAATTTGATACGCAAGGAAAATTCATGCAACACAATAAAATTTTAAGGCTTAAATACACTAGTAATATTTTGAACTCTATAAGAACGACAAACATTAAAAGTAATTTTAATAAATATTTTAACTTTAAAATAATATTTTATCTTTATCCCTAAAACATTAACGTCTACTGCAAGAAAGATGTGCGGACCAACATTTGTTTTGGTTTTAGGATTGTAATCAACTCCACTGAGACCAGTGTTCAAAATATTACCAAAAGACAGATTGTAAGCTTCCTTGCTTCAGGATTTTAGTTTGAGTTCTATCTAAAACTAGTACTCCCTTCGTCTGACAGAAGATGTTTAAAGTACAATAAGATTTTGTTCTACAAAAAGATATCTAAAGATAACTATTTTACTCTCAAAAGTACTTGGGTAATGTCTACTACTTTGAGCAATAAAGAAAGACTTTAGGGAAAGTAAGAAGGAATGGAAATCTAAGCAATACAGAACTCTCTTATATGCATATTTGCATTTTTGGAATATTACGGATATGAGAAAATGTAGAGAAAATTTGAATATTTGAGGTTTGTACCACTTGAACAACCTTCAGCTTATGTATGATCTTTAGGATCAACTCATGGTTTTATTTTATAGCACTGCATAAGCATTTTTCCACATTTTGAGATGCCAAGATCAGGGCTGGCCCTGAGAGGGTGCAGAAGGAGCAACCGTACAGGGCCCCCAAATTCGGAGGGCCCACGATTTTATTTTTTTTACTAAATACAATTTTTTTTTTGTATATTTATACTTTAAAAAGAGCAAGTTGTTATTTTAATTAATGATGAATTTTGATATAAATTGTGCTTTATATATTAGTGCTGATAAAAAAAAAATTATATACGAGAGAGGACCCCTATTTTTTTCTGGCACAGGGCCTCCAAACTCTCAGGACCGCCCCTGGCCAAGATATATCTTTTTATATTTTACTTGCAAACTTGGATGAAATCTGTCATTGTCTTTAATTTTTATTGTTTTTTTTTTCATTTTGTTTCCTGCATTTGAGGATGAACATAGCTCAACTTTTACATGGAAATGATGAATTTTGCTTTTGTCTTCAGTTACTGAACTAGTTGATTTTTTATGGCTAAATACACTTCTTTTACACCAAGTGTCATTAAATTCATAATTCGGTCTTCAAAGTATTTGGGCTTACAATTTACTACATAAAGTACCTAATTTCATACAATATAGCTCCCAAATTCAAATTCCGGCCAAATTTGGCCGAAATACCTAAATTGTCGGCCAGTTATGAATTGTATATGGTTTAACTGTATATAACACGGTTTGACTTTAAAAAATATAACAGCCTTTGTTTTCCGCCCTAATTAGTTTCCCCTTCCTTCATACTATAAATAAATAGAATATGAGAGAATAAGAGCAGCAAAGAAGAAGACCAGAGCAAGAGTAGCAAAGAAGAAAATCAGATCAAGGAGAGAAGAAGAGCAACAAAGAAGAAACTAATTAATCAATGACTGTTGTATGACTGCACTTAGGACTGCCAATTCAATTCCAACTTAAATCGTGGGAGAAGATTCTTTGCTTGTCAATCCATTGGGGTAATTTTTTCTTCATTCCTTAGCTAAATTTTTTGTTGCAATGAAATAGGGCTTGTAATTTTTCTATCAAACCTTCATGCTTTTTCCCTTTTGCAGAATAGAAAAAACCTAAACTCTAATTTGATACGTAAGGAAAATTCATCCGACATAATAAAATTATAAGCCTTAAATAAACTAGTAATATTTTGAACTCTATAAGAACAAAAAACATCAAAAGTAATTTTAACAAATATTTTGATTTTAGAATAATATTTTACTCTTATTGTCATTTGGTTTTCAATTATTAGTTATTTTGGATTTCTGAGATTATTTTTTAATAACTAAGTTTAAATTATTGTTTAAATTTTTTGAGAGCAAATTAAAAATATTATTTTCGTTTATGAATTTTATTTTTAGTTTTTAGTTTTGAGGCTTTATAAGTGTTTAATTACTTTTCAAAACTCTATAGTATATATGTATATAAACACACACACACATACACATCAAATTTGTAGAGAAGTCTCTAATTTTATAAAAGCGAATAAACGTTTTATAGTCATTTATACCCTATTTGAAATTAAATTATTTTTCATTTAAAAATAGTAGTTGCTCTAACTGAATTGTTCAAAGACATTGTCCTAAATTATTTTAACAAAATTAAAATTAAGTTTTAATGATTAAATAATTATTTTAATTCCATGCAACTTAAATCATATACCCTATTTGTTGTCAAATATAAGATTAAACTTAACTTTTCAAATATAATATCAGTTATGTAATCATTGCTGTCTTGTGGACTATTTGAAAAAATCGAAACAAAGAGCCAATTGAGAATATATGTTCCACCCAATTTGAGACTAATTGAGAATACAACTACGGAGCTTTGGGCCTTACGAGAGGGTTTGTTGTTAGCTTGGGAGAGGCGGATTCCAGAACTGAAAATTGACACTACACGAAAATATGCTAAACTCGACCGAATTATTTTTGAAGGAAGACATAAGTTAATTTTGACGGATATTTCGGTCAAAAATAATTCCGTCGAAATTATATTATATTCGAGGGACTTTTGTCGGAAATATGAATAGCAAAATACCGCCAAAATTTCCTGCTCACGTCAAAGTTATAGCTGATTTGAAATTGGCAGTTAGCTTGATAAAAGATGGGAATGTGCCGAACCACCCCCCTCGATGAGGTGCTTATTAGGGACTGCCGGAAGCTTCTCATGAAGCCTTGGAACACTCTCATCATCATGCATACCCGTAGACAAGGCAATAGGTGTTTAGATGCCCCTGCGGAGTTTGGACATTGTTCTAATTATGTAATATAGTTTGTAGCGAACATCATCCACTTGGTATCTTAGCGGTGTTAGCGGATTATTGTACGTAAGAATATTTAATTTCTAGTTTTTGGCATCCTTTGCGTCAAAAAAATAAATAAAAATAAATTCAGTATTAGATATTTTTAAAACTCAAAAGCAATTTATTTTTCATTATTTTAGACTTCCTACAAATTTTAAATTTTAAAATATCTCAAATTTACGTCAAAATTATATGTTAAAAAGAGAAAGTATTTTACAAATTCTAATTAGTTTAATTGATGTTGCACTTTTATTGTGTACTATCCTATAAACGATATTTGTTAATCCATCCATCTCACAAAAAATAACTCAAGTACATATTTTTTTTGTTATATGAAATATATCTAAAGTATACAATTTAAAATATAAAATATTCTATAAAATCTATTTTACCCTCAAAACTTCAGGGAAGACAAAAGAGTCCGAGTGCAATTGTGTAGGATTTATTGTACATAAAACGAGAACTTATTTATATTCTCTTCTCTCCTTTAATTTCTATTTTTTTTCTTATGTATGTTATTATATATATATATATATATATACTTCTTAAGTATGTTATGTTAGGATATATCATTTTCAGTATTCAACAATGTCCGTACACAGCGAACTTAGGCCTTCAGCTCTTGGTCTTCGACTAGCTAAATACTAGAGACAAATGGTCGACCAACACCTAACACCTGCAGAACATTTATGCATGGTGGATTGATAAGTGACTGGCGAAAATCCCCTTATCAACCAACACAAACACAATGACACGTGGCAAAAGACATGTCAAATCTTTGGGCGCCAAACCTTCCTATAAGTAGCCCTTGCATAAAAGTAGAAGGGAATACTTATTTTCTCTCACTCTCAACTTTTAAGATCTTCATTGTGATATATTTTTACTCAGTTTTGTTATGTATAATGATTTTGTTACTTATTTATGCAATAAATTTTGTAAAAAATAGTGGGATCGACCACTTACGTAATGAGTCTTATCATTTTTTATAAAAGTCATTGTATAAATTATTATAAAACATCATTACTCATATTCTTTTCAAGTGTGAATACTTGAGATTTCCACCGACGATAACGTTGAGTCACCAATTTGCTATTTATGCAGATCCGAAATCTCGCGACAAAAATGAGTTTACATGCAATAAGGCATGAACAGTAGATTCCTACTTAGCCCCACAATCAAACGACCGTCACCCAAGATTTATCCGCACCGGGAGGAAATCTTTCAGATGCCAATCCAACTAAATATCGATTCATTTAAAGACAGCAGAAACGTACGATTTATTATATTCTAGCAAAGAATTGTAATATTAATTTCTAACAGATAACTTGAAGCAATTAATGTTCTCGTCATTCACAGTGTAAGGGAAAAAACAACGATGTGGTCACAATTTCCACATAACCATACTTGACAATTTAACATAATCACCGACACTAATAAGTCATTGAAGAATTTACAATTTCAGTAAAAACACAAAAGTGTAATCAAAATACCATCAAGCAGCTTGTTCTCAATTATATTCCACCAATTGAAATACAGTCTCAGCCGATGAATTGTTGTTTATGATTTATTTAGAATTATCATAAAGCTCTGATCTTTATTTTAGACTTTGTCTCTATCTTAGATACAACCTTCGAATCCTCCAGCTTCCTAGACGCTGTTAGAATTTTAGTTTTTCACACACATGCAGCAGCATAACATTTTCTCTTACAGGTAGAAAATGAAAATTCTTTCTTTCCAAGGGAAAGAATAGGATTGCATTGTTTTTCCCATTTTGTTCCTTTTGAGCTTACAAGAGTTATGATATATTATATTTGATTATAGATCAGCACGTTCCATGAATTTAATGTATTGAACTTCCTTTTTATTTTGCCTCTAGTCAAGGACAAAAAGGAATTTATACTTTCGTTCGTTGCACTAAAAGACGTAGAAAATATTATTGACATGAATGAAGTTTTACAAAGCTTCTGCCTTTTGTCATAGAATTTCCTCATTGTTGATATAAGAGACTATTATATACGCTTAGAACAAAAGAAACTCTACCATCTAAAATATTGAACTGAATTTGGTGCTGAAGGATTATTCAATTTATCTTTCTCTAAGTTTGGTGCAAGAGAAGTATTAATTTGAGCTCGATCGACAATGTTAAGCTACAAGTTTCTAGACCCCAATAACACTGAGAACATGTGAAGTTTGATTTTGGAACACCACATTACCATTTCTATTCAAAAGGGTCCCTTTTATGAAAATTTGCTTTTATACTTATTGTGATAATCAATTTGTTTGTGATTGTTTAGAGTAATAAGATCTTTTTTTTTTTTTTTATGTTTGAATTTGCAGTAAGAATCTGCTATGCTAAAAGGATTGTATCAATCTAAGTGATCAACAAAGATTCGAAATGTTTAGAAATAGTTTTGTTGTATACCATATTGTTCACTAAATTACTTTTATTTAATTTAAATTCATTATGAGATTTATCGGCATATAAGATAAGAATAATAATATGCAAGTTTTTTCATAATTTTCTTATATCTCATATATTCATATACGTTATACATTTACCATTAACATAAATTTTTCATATGTAACAAGATTTATTTTGAAAATTTGGGACTTTTTGAGGGTGTTTCTATGTCCAGCACATTGGGAAAGATTTGAGAAACCCCGTACATCCAAACATTAAGCAGCCCAAAATTTAGCTGTCCGAACCGACCAACATTAGATGCCACCTATAACAGTTAAGGGAGGGAAGGAACCGATTTGTGACCGAAATTGAAACTGCACCCAAAATTGAAAAAATCACACCAAGGAAACCATATCAATAATTTCGGTGACATATTGTGGTTTTTCATTAGAAATCTCACCCTTTACAGTTGCAGTTGTGATTTTGGTACAAAAACAACCCTGCTTGAGGAACCACACCTGTTTAGAGTTCTAAGTTCTTTAAATATTTCTCATGCTTTTGTGTATTTTTTAGAGTTATTTAAGTTCTATTTAAATATAGTTGTAAATTTAATTTTGAAATATATAAGTTTGCATAGTTTAAGACTTTAAGCTTGAAACAATGGTTGTATTAGAGTAATGTATGCATATTCAAAATTTCTATGGCACTAATTAAACTTTAACTTTTTTAATTTGAGGAATTGGAAGTTTTGAATTAACCTGTAATTTGTTTTTAAGAATTTAACTTTTTGTAGCTAGGTATTATTTATAACACCAAGCCAACAATATTTTTGATATATTTGGAATATGAAAAGTATATATAACATGTTTAATATTTTTTTCAATTGGTTTTCAAACTAAAACCGCACTCTTTAAAACCACACCGCATTCATAAAAATCTAACTGCACCAATTCAAGCGGTTTCATGGGCTATTTTTGTTCAAAATCACATCATGCTCACCTCTAATAACTGTCTTTCTTCCAATGGGCCACCAACTAAATTACATGAGAACTACATATAACCAACCTGAGACACAAAAGCCCAAGAACAACTTAAATCATAAAAACATGAGAAAATTACACTTCCTAGTATATTATTAGAAAAAATTACAATAAAAGTGCATTTAAAAAATATTTAGAGAATTAATATATTTTTAATAGTTTATTTCCAAAATTAGTGCAATTAATATTTGTTTATTTTCATTGGGTGTTTAATGGGTTGCCATGTTAGTGCTTAGTTGCGTAATTTGTGAAAATTTGAATTACATGTCTTTATCTTTTTTTCATTTATCTGTATTGTTTATTGACTCCACTGCTTGCCTCCTTTTTCATATGTACACCTGCAATTTTTTCATAATGCATGTCGACGCCGGGAAAAGTCGTTTCGTTTTTTTATAATTTACACTTTTTCAATTTTAGCCTTTGGATTAAGATGCGATTTTTTGAAAATGGTCGGCTTAAGTGTCGACGGGGTTTGAAAGGTCGATTTTATGATGAGCCAATTGACCAGAGTCGCCAGTTGGTATATTTGCAATGGATATACCAACTCATCCGAGTTTTAGTATTCGTAATCGCTGGCTCATGTATGACTCTGAATTAATTGGTCTGCGAACCGAGATTCATAGAATTCGGGGGCTTGCTTAAGCGAGGGGAAGGTGTTAGGCACCCCCCGACTTCCGTGAAAACACGGTTACCGCAATCTTGATGTTTTTCTATCCTTTTAAAATCCTAAAACGTGTGTGTGTGTGTGTGTGTGTGCGCGCGTGCGTGTGTGCTTAAATGAATGTTGTGATAAGAAAACCCGCTTTGATTCTTTGTGTAGAAAACATGCTTTATTTAGAGAGTGTTTTGAAACGTCTTTTGACCCAAAGGACAAGGCTTTGTTTTATAACATATATTGGTTTTAACTTTGAAAACGATGAGGTTTTTATTAGGTGTCGTTTTCAGAAAACAAGAGTTTTTTAAACTTCGTCAAATAGGAATCGAGACTATACATTGCCTTTTAACAGTAAAGTCAAATAAAATAAAGGCAACTTCTAGGAACTCTTTAACCCTATGCACAAAATTTAATGAAAACATTTATCTATTCTTACAAAACCATTTTTTATGATGTTTAAAAAACGCTTGTAGCCTTTTCGTCAAATAGGAATCGACGTCCATTAAAACTCTTAATTTTAAACCTCGTGATTCTAATACCCTAATTTGATCACTTTTAGAAAATCCTTATCGTTTTCCCTTTTTTTTGAAATCGCTTTTCATGTCGTAAATCAAATCAAGCATTCAAAAATTGTGTCGGGGCTATTCACGAGCATGTGAGCCATCTAAATAACCCCAAACACCCACAGTCACATACTTTACTATTACGGGGCCTTAAACCCGATTTTTGGTATCGATATCGTTTTAAGGCCCAAATGATACACTTTACATCAAAAATGACCAATAACAAGAATTACAATTAACCCAACAGTCCATCTTCGGGATTTTATTAATAGCCTCGAATCGAAATTTCAAGGCATTAATTTCATCCCTAGGCTTACAACCACAATGTCACCACAAAATATTGAAATGATCAAAATGCCCACACGGACATCATCGGAGGGCTTGGCCGTAAAAATGCACGCAACGTGCTCCTTAGCCAACCTTGATCCAGGCTTATTTAATGAACCAAACCCTAAATATTGCAACGAGACCAATCCAATACAATAATATTTACTCAATCAAATGAAATCTAGATCTTATAACCGGAGCTCGCATAGGTGAGTCCAAATTATAAATCTAACCCAATAACACAAATATAATCGGTAGAAATGCTCAGATAATACACGGAAACAAATATTAAATAGCACAATTCCACAAAATAACAAAATAAACGGTAGATCTATTACAATAGAGTCAACATCATACAAATCGAGCCTTTTCACCTTGAATTCGAAAGGAGAGCCGAGAAAGAGCTTCAATACACCATGGATCTAACTTTTGACACCCAAAGATTAAGCAAAAATAGACTAGATCTAGTATTTAATACACCATGGATCTCTCTCTTTTTTCCTATTCTTTTCTTCTCTTTTTTTTTGCTCTCGGATCCCCTCTTTTTTCTTCTCTCGCGTCCTCTTTTTTTCTTCCTCCCGCCTCTCATCCAGAAATGAAACTGGAAGAGGCGATTTAGAAACTCAGATCTTGGCTGCAGGTGCAGCTGCGGCCGGCTTCGGTGCTTCCTCGATTTTTGTGTATTGATGTCGGTCTTTCGTTTTTTTCGCTGGCCATTAGTCGTCTTTTGTGATCAAATCAGGTTCTTCCTGTATCATCTGTTCGTGGCTTTGACCGTAAGTCGTTGGGGTGGCTTTGTGTTGGGGTCCACCTTCCTTTTCGCATGTCGTGTCAAGTGACGATTTCGCCCTCCTGCTAGGGTTAGTAGAGAAGTGCAAAATTTGAGTGTCTACAATGCAGTTGGTAACCAAACTTTCATATCAAAGTAACCAAACCTTCATACCAAGGTAACCAAAACCTTCATACCAATGTAACCAAACCTTCATACCAAGGTTCCACCTCCACACCTGCAGTTTTTTCTTTCCAAACTTCCTTCGCTACTTTCTCTTTCCTCCATTTTCTCTCTCATCCACTTTTATTCCTTTCTTGCTTCAAAGATTTGGCTCAGTACGTACATTCAAATGTTTATGAAGCAATGGTTGGGTCAGAGAGAGAAGCTAAACTTTGCTAGTTGGAAAATGGACAATGACTCCACTGCTCGCCTCCTTTTTCATGCGTACTCCCTCAAGGACCTTGATATGAAGATATGTTAGATTTGATTTGGGGTTTTGCGTTTTTAAAGTCTGAGAATGTTTGTAAACTTCACACCTGCAATTGATAACCAAACCTACATATCAAACCTGCAGTTTTTTCACCTCCACACCTGCAGTTTTTTCATAATGCAGTTGGTAACCAAACTTTCATATCACGGTAACCAAACCTTCATACCAAGGTAACCAAAACCTTCATACCAATGTAACCAAACCTTCATACCAAGGTAACCAATCCACCTTCATACTTGCAGTTTTTTCATAGTGCAGTTGATAGCCAACCATTCATACCAAGGTAACCAATTTAGTTTTATTAGGCTACCAATTTATTTTGAATGTGATGTAGTTGGTAGCCAAACCTTCATACCAAGGTAACCAATTCAGTTTTATTAGGTTATCAATTTATTTTGAATGTGATGCAGTTGGTAGCCAAACCTTCATGCAGTTGGTTGCCAAACCTTCAGATCAAGATAGCCAATTCAGTTTTATTAGGTTACAAATTTATTTTGAATGTGATGCAGTTGGTAGCCAAATATTCATACAAAGATAACCATTTTAGTTTTTGTGGGTAGCCAAATCGTCAAAAAAGATTTCAAAACAGTCACTCAAGTACTTTCGGAAATTCACGGTGGAGGATGATGATGAAGGGGAAGAGAGGGCGATGTAATGGCGGCGCAACCAAGGAATGTCGGAGATTTACGGCGGAAGAGGATGATGAAGGAGAGGCGGATAAAGAGAATGATGAAGGGGAGTCCATTAACTCTTCCTTTTCAACCCCATTAAATCAGTTAACTAAAATTGGTTGAGATCCCAATTTTTTGTTCATGGGCAGCCTTGGTACATATACTACATACAAACAATGCTTACAGCCGTGGATAGCAATGTGGTTGAAAAGGAAGAGTTAATGGGCGTATTTTCTTTTTGGTGTATTCCGATAGTTTTTTGTTCCTTTTGATTTGAATTTTAAATTATGGATTTGTTTTTGTTGTTAGATTCTAAATATTTAAATTTGAATTTGAATTATTAATTATGGTGGTTATTTGTCCTTGATTTTAGGTTTTCTTATTAATGTGAAATTGAATGGTTTGAATTTATTATCCTCTTTTTATAATTATTTTATAAACGCACTAATGATGTAATTACTTTCTAATTGTTGTATATTTTTGTAAAGGATCCTGTAAAAAATTAGGCCATTTTGGCCCGACCGATTTGCCACCCCGCAATTATACGAGAGAGTGAGGGAGTTTTGCTTTTTGAAAAGCATGCTCTGGAATAATCCTCCCAAGAATAGGGATGCCTGCAAGCTCTGCAACAAAAATAAAATTGACAACTAAAAACAAAAACACAACTAAAGATGTATGCAGATTTTGTCCTGTGACTAGTATTCAAAGTTAACCGAATTAATTCCCAATTCAAGTGTCTTATCTTTTTTACCTCTTTACCCGTAATACTTGGAAGACAAGCTAGCTACATCTAAACTAAAGACAATAGTTCACATACAAAAATCGATCATAAAATTAAATATTATATTTATTTTAATTATTAGTCACATATTTTCATCTATCAATTTCATTATCATATCATAAAATATTAACCACTAAATTTTACAAAATAAAATATTAAAAAGTTGGTTAACATTGATATATATAGAAAGAGAAATTGAATCAATACCAAAAATAAAAAGTAATTTCATTTATCATATACTGTACCTCCAAATTATTAACAATCTAAGCTATTATTAAAACCTAGACTGTACCAACCACAAACTAACTAATACACTAACTACTTCTTAAGATTAACTTCAATGATAATACACCATGTCAATCATAAAGTTGGTTAACATTGATATATATAGAAAGAGAAATTGAATCAATACCAAAAATAAAAAGTAATTTCATTTATCACATACTGTACGTCCAAATTATTAACAATCTAAGCTACTATTAAAACCTAAACTGTACCAGCCACAAACTAACTAATACACTAACTACTTCTTAAGATTAACTTCAATGATAATACACCATGCCAATCAAAATTGTGGCCTGCATTTGCATTGTAATCAAAAATGGACAAACTCTTGCAAATTATTAACAATCTAAACTAGCTACTATTCAAACCTAGATTGTACAACCATAAACTAACTAATAAACTAGCTAGTTATAAAGATTCTAACAACTAATATATACTCATGAAGATTCCATCCCCATTAAGTTTGTTAAATGAGCACACTTACTACTAGGGATGTAAACGGATATAAACGAATCCGAATACAGTAGTATCCGTATCAGAAAAATCTATTCGCTATCCGTATTCGTATCCGATATTCGGCGAATTTTTAAAATACTATCCGTATCCGGTATTCGAAATAATATCTGAATACAGATAATATCCGTTTTCGTTTATTTTATTCGAATAAACAGATTATTTGAATATTCAGATTCGTTTATCAGTTACCTAATATAAAATTCATTCAAATTATTTACAAAAAATAAAGAATTTTTTTTTAATAATTACTCATAACCAATCACAATTTAAAGTTTAAACCATACATATTAGTGAATGAATGTTAATTTATTTATTTTTAATAAATACAATAATCAATGCTCTAAATTACAATTCAAATAAGTTTTTATTATTTTTGAAATCCTAAATTCAAAATGAATGCTCTACTTATTAATGTTTAGATCTCCACTAATAAGTAGATGTCAATTTTATGTGTTAATTTGGAGTAATACTGTAGTGTGTATGAATATTTATAATCTATAATTATAACATTTAAATAACATTTATATTATTTATTCAATGATACATTTTAAATATATTGTAACATTATATATAATTAGAATAAGGGGGGAAATGATGAGTTTTAAAGTATAGTTCATTAATGAATGAATGTTAATTTATTTATTTTTAATAAATACAATAATCAATGCTCTAAATTATAATTCAAATAAGTTTTTATTATTTTTAAAATCCTAAATTCAAAATGAATACTCTACTTATTAATGTTTAGATGTTCATTTTATGTGTTAATTTAGAGTAATATTGTAGTGTATATGAATATTTATAATATATAATTGTAACATTTAAATAATATTTATAACACTTGTTAAATGATACATTTTAGATATATTGTAACACTATATATAACTAGAATAAGGGGGGAAAGAATGAGTTTTAAAGTATAGTTCATTAATGAATGAATGTTTATTAAATTTTTTAAATAAATACCTTAATCAATGCTCTAAATTACAATCTAAATAAGTTTTCATTATTTTTGAAATTCTAAATTTCAAAATGAATGTTCTATTTATTAAAGTTTAGATGTCCATTAATAAGTTGATGTACATTTTATGTGTTTGGAGTAATATTGTAGTGTGTATAAATATTTATAATCTATAATTATAACATTTAAATGATATTTGTAATATTTATAACACTTATTAAATGATCCAAAAGTTATATTGTAACATTTGTTAAATGATATTTATAACACTTGTTAAATGATACATTTTAGATATTTTAACTTTATAATAGTAAAAATTCATTAACTATACGTAAATCAATTTATTTTAGTTTATTAATATTATAATAAAAGTGTTATTTCCTACTTTTAGAAGTGAAATGACATATTTTAAAAATAATTTTCGTATGATAGTGAAAACTAATTATTATATAAAGAAGATCATATAAAGAAGGTCACGTTATATATATATATATATATATATAAGTTATTCAAATACGGATCCGAATTCGGATATCCGCTGTCTACTGGATATATTTACGGTCAGATGTTAAACGAATACGAATATGCCTATATCCGTATTCGTATCCGTTTATTTGTTGATATATCCATATTTTTTCGAATGCGAATAATATCCTCTCTTTTTTGAATACAAATACGGACGAATACAATTTTTTTGGTTATCATTTACAGCCCTAGCACTTACAATCACCTTCTTTGTCTTGTTGAACCAAACTAACTAAACTAACCAACTAATTATTAAAACTAACTTCAACATTTTCTTTTTAGTTCCCTCCAATACTTCAAAATTAATAAATATATGGAATCTGACATTAAAAGTAGGAAATGGATATTTTTACCGTCAAAATTGATATTTTCGCATATGAGGTCCCTTTTTTTAGCTAACAATTTTACCCGTTGTTATCGGTTGAAAAGGGATCTCACATGCGGAAATATCAAATTTTACTAAAAATATTCATTCCCTAAAATTACTAAGTTCTCAATTTGCATCTCACATCTTGATGGCATATATATAAAAGACATTCACGTATTTTTTGTTTTACAATATTAGAATGTAGATGGTATGAAATAGCAAGAATTTTTTAGAATTTTTTTTTTTGTTTTACCATTTTAAAATGTAAATAGCATGAAGATAATAAGAAATGTGTTTCTTGTGTAGTCAAATTTTTTTGACTGATTTTTATTAGTTATAAATGCCTTTACATACTAATTCGATTTGTTGCAAAGCTTATTAATTTAATTAATTTGTGGATCTTTTATCTTAATAGAAACTTATCTAAAACAACATTAATAAAAACTTCCCTAATCAACGATTAGCATGTAAATGTGCTATGCTTGTGTCCAAAATATATTTGTCATTAATTGTCACTAAATAATTAAAATATTCAATATCTTTTCAAAATTTAATATTTAATTCTGCATCACGAGATATTTAAATAGTTATATATGACTTCAGAGAAAAAGTTATAGGATGTTAATTTGATATCATATATTAAATAATTTATAATTTTTCAATAGGTTCATTTATTATACCACACTTAAATATTTACAAAATTTTACAAATGTAAATAAATAAACAATTCAATAGGGTCAATTGTCCTCACTCTCCTCTACCCAGTGTATATGTGGCTTAGACCATAATCGAGTGACATTTAAATTAATTCACAAATGAATTATAAACTTTAAGGACACAATAAATTAGGAGATTAAAACCAAGCATTGAAAATTTATTTTGAGATGCATGAGTTTTTAAAATGAGATTCTCATTTTGGAAAGCAAAAAGTAAAAAATTACTAGGCAATATTTTATGAATTATCATCAGTCATAACTGGCTAAAGAATATAATTAACTTAAATGAAAAGTATTAGAACTCAAACAGAGGTGGATCCAAACATTTACATCGGGAGGGATAAAATATGAAATATTATATAATTAGTATAATAATTAATTATTTATGTGAAAGTATAATATAATACATAAAATGTTGTAGCTAGTGAGATTAATCTCTATTACAACGACACTCAAACATTTTTTTAAGTTCATAATATTTATATTTATTTAATCGTATTGAAAGTGTAAGTTATTATTTTCTTGTACATAAAATCAACACGTCTATCCTAATTCCTAAATAGTTGGTAATATAATTATGAAAGGAATAAATTCAAAAAAATTATAAAAATAAAATAAGTCATTTTTCTCTAAATGAAAAAAGCTAAAATATTAGTTCAAGTATTAAAAATATTAGTTAAATATGATAGTTGAGAATGGATTCAACACTATATAATGTGTACATATATGTTTTGAATATTTTATATAAATTATAACAAAAGAAATTGTGAGGGTTTCAAATTAAGTTTTTAGAAAATAGTAGATGTTAAAGTAAAATTTTATAAAAATAGGTAGAAGCCATGGTCCAGCCGAAAATGCCTAGTTCGGCAAATCTTTCATGTTACTAAGTTTTAAAATAGACAATAAATAAATAAATAATTTAATTTTTTTGTCATATTCCTTTGTTACTGAGTTTTATAATGAACAAAAAAATAGATGAAAAATGTAACCACTTTTTTTTGCCAAACTTTTTCATTCAAAAATAAACAGATTTGGACCAAAAACTAAATAACATAAGATTATAATCTCTATTACACCCTATATATATAATAAAACTAATATAAGGATAATTTAGTATGTAACTTAAATGTAAAACTTAAAATAAAAAAAAATCTTTTATTATTTAGTAACAACATGAAAGAAAATATACAATTTTTTTATTATTTTATTTTTTATTATAAATTAAGTTTTCTACTCTTTTCTTTTTCGTCTGAAACTCAAAAACAGAGTGTTATTCAAAAATTCTTTATATAACACCACAGTCCCACGCCGAAATATGTGAATTTTTTTTATCTGTATATAAAGAATTAAATTATTAACCACACCGAAACATGTAGGTAAGAAATATCTATATATAAAAAATTAAATTACTAACAATATTACCTTTAGTCATGATATTTTTTTGTAAAATTTATAAAAAAGAAGCTTTGCCATGGTGTATAGTTGTTTACATGAGATAGATTGAAATGATAAGAGTGATGTGTATTTATAGCAAGATTTTTAGATCCAGACCAATTATCGAACTGAAAAAAATATCGGTTAGATAGATCACTGGTTCAACCAGTGGTCGTCGAACTATTATTGAACCAATAACGTTATTAATATATAATAAATTATAAATATATTATTTATTTTTATATACAATATATAATATTTAATAAATATATAAAATTAATCAATTTATTTATAAAAAAAATAATTAATGCAACAATGTTAATACTCCATTTATTTAGTATGTATACATTTTCAAAAATATACGTACAAAGAAACAACGCTCGATAAACATAAGAATATAATATATTATAAAAAATAAGATAAATTATATTGAAACTCGTGCAATTTGATAAGTCATAATCTAGTCCACGATCCTCTCAGTATCCCATCTCCTTACTTTACTCTTCATCTCTCTTCCTATTAATCTTCTTTTTTCCAACTCTCTTCTCATTTTCTCTCTTTATAATAACTATATAAAGAATCGAAAGATTAGTACAATGGTACTTACACCTCCACAAACCCCCATAAGCCATCATTCATTCATATGTGTTGACACTGCAGTCCAATCTAGCAAGTTGAAAATACTAATGCAGTTGATCTTTGAGGAGAAGCGATGATGACCACACATTGAATTTTGATTTTTTGGTTGTGGAGCATGGAAAGTTCAAATAGTTCTGTTGTTGTCTTTTTTTCGCTCGGTTGAACGGCTTAATTAGTAGGTTTTCAGTTTTCACCGATTCTGTGATATCTCCGATTTACAGTCCGAGTTTAAAAACATTAATTTACAGTAAGTTATTTAGTCTAACATAACATGATCATATATGTAAATATCAAATTTTGTTGATTGAATTATCTAATTACTATTCCCACTTTTTTTGTCCAATTCTTTTGTTACTAAGTTTTTTAATGAACAAAAAAAAATTAGATGAAAATTTTAGCCATTTTTTTTTGCCAAAACTTTTTCATCCAAAAAATAGTCGAATTTGAACGAAAAATTAAATATTATCTTTTATAATCTCTATTACACCTTATAAATTATAAATATAATAAAACTAATATAAGGGTAATTAGTAATTTAAATATAAAACATAATTTTTTTTCTTTTATTTTATAAACTGAGTAACAATATGAAAGAGAACATACAAGTTTTTTATTCTTTTGTTTTTCATTACAAATTAAGTTTTCTATTCTTTTTTTTTCCCTTCGAAACTCAAAAACAAAGTGTTACTCAGATTCTTCATATAACACCAAAATTTTATCCTTATATAAAAAATTTACTAAATTATTAACAATAATATCTCTAGTCATGATTTTTTGATTAAATTTCTTCATATAACACCAAAATTTTATCCTTATATAAAAAATTTACTAAATTATTAACAATAATATATCTCCCTAGCAGAGACACGCCATATCCAAATGAATAAACGGTCAAGCCATTGAAAAATTTATAAGTTTAACCGGGATAGCCTAAGGTGTCATCTAGCCTTAGTTGCATTGATGCTAACCGGGATAGCATAAGGTGTCATCTAGCCTTAGTTGCATTGATGCCATGTCGGTGTAACTTTGTTCATACCATGTGAGGGGTAATCTACCACCTATTGAATAAAAACAAAGAGGAATTAGTGACAAATTACAATTTCAAAATATTTCAATCTATTTTACTGTTTACTAATAAATAAAAATGTGAAAACATATTTAATTTTGTAGGGATTAATATATAAATGAACATATAGGAATCCATAATAATTAGTAATTAAAAACTTGATTTTTTTATTTTATTTTAATAGTGATTAACTAATAAATCAATCACCACCAGACATCACGACAAGAATTACCGGACCTTTAGACACCATAGAAACTCCTTCAATCAATTCTTTCTGATAACCTGGGAACAGAAAATCTGCTCTATCCCAACCTTCCCTCTCAAACTCCCGGTCAAATTTGATTGGCACTGCTTCTCTTACTTTAATGAAACTAACTTTAACATTTTCATTTTAGTTCCCTCCAATACTTCAAAATTAATAAACATATGGAATCTGACATTAAAATTACTAACTTCTCAATTTGCATCTCACATGATCTTGATGGCATATATATAAACAGACATTCACATCTTTTTTGTTTTATGATGTTAGAATATAGATGGTATGATATAGCAATAATTTTTTAGATTTTTTTTTTTTTTTTTACGATATTAGAATGTAGATAGCATGAAAATAGTAAGAAATGTGTTTACTGTGTAGTCAATTTTTTTTGACTGATTTTTATATTATTAGTTATAAATGCATTTACATACTAATTAGATTTGTTGCAAAGCTTTACTAATTTAATTAATGTGTGGATCTTTTATCTTAATAGAAACTTATCTGTTGTTGTGTCCAAAATATATATACGAGTCGATTTGTCATTGTTACTAAATAATTAAAATATTTAATATCTTTTCAAAATTTAAGATTTAATTTTTCATCACCGGATATTTAAATATTTATTAATTGAGACTTTAGAGATAAAATTATAAGATGTTAATATGATCTCACATATTAAATAATTTATAATTTTTCAGTAGGTTCATTTTTTATACCACACTTAAATATTTACATAATTTTTTAAATATAAATAAATAAACAATCCAATAGAGTCATTTGTCCTCACTTTCTTCTACTTGGCTTCATCAGTGTATATGTGGCATAGACCATAATCGAGTGACATTTAAATTAATTCACTAATGAATTATAAACTTTAAGGACATAAGTTTTTAAAGCCAAGCATTGAAAGCTTATTTTGAGATGCATGAGTTTTTAAAATGAGATTCTCATTTTGAAAAGCAATGCGTAAAAAATTACTAACAAATTTTAAATAATTATTAATGAGATCGTGCTATTTCATAGAATAAAATTATATGTATTAATTATTATATTAGGTACTTACATTAATTGAGAGAAAACATCTTATATTTATCATGTTTTCGATGCGTTTAAAGTGAAAGTTTTCAAGTGATTCTCTCAATTTTAGAATGGATGTATAGATGTGTATAAAATTCTTGAGAGAATAATTGAGACAGAACTCTAACTATTTTATTTATAGAATAGTTAAGACTTAAAATTAGACAAATATTTTATAATTTTATCATAAATTATAACTGGGTAAGGATCTAATTAACTTAAGTGAAAAGTATTAGAACTCAAACAGAGGCGAGTCCAGACATTTACATCGAGAGGGATAAAATATGAAATATTATATAATTAGTATAATAATTAATTATTGATGTGAAAGTATAATATAATACATAATATGTTCTAGTGAGATTAATCTCTCTATTAAGACGACACTCAAACCTTTTTTTAATTTCGTAAAATTTATTTTTAATTAAACTTACTGAAAGGGTAAGTTATTCTTTTCTTGTGCATAAAATCAGCAAGTAAGTCTATCCTAATTCCTAAATAGTTGGTAATAATTATGAAAGGAATAAATCAAAATTTTTATAAAAATAAAATAACTCATTTTTCTCTAAATGACAAAAGCTAAAATATTAGTTCAATTATCAAAATATTAGTAAAATATGATACTTGAGAATGGATTCACCACTATATAATGTGTACAAAATTTGTGAGGTTTTTAGAAAAGGGTCTGCTTAATGTGTGATCTTTAATGTGTGTCCTAAGGGCACACATTAAGTGCGAAAAACAAGAGATGACACTCGTTAAAAATTATTTTTTTATATAGTTGCACTGAATTCAATACATGGGGTCCACTAGTATATTATTTTTTTATACATTGAATTCAGTGCGCCTACATAAACAAATAATATTATACATCGTTTTCCGCGCTTAGTGTGTGCCCTAAGGACACACATTAAGAAAATCCTTTAGAAAATAGTAGAGGTTAAAATAAAATATTATTAAAATAGGGTGGAGCCGTGGCCACCCCCGAAAACACCTAGTTTGGCAACTCTTTGTTACTAAGGATAAAAAAGAAAAGAAATAAACGAAAATTTTAAGTTTTTTGTCCAATTTCTTTGTTATTGAGTTTTTTAATGAACAAAAAAGAAAAAAATATATATATGAAAAACTTAGCCACTTTTTCATCAAAAACTAAATAAAATAAGATTATCTTTTGTAATCTACAAGTTTTCTTTTCTTTTATTTTTCATTATAAATTAAGTTTTCTATTTTTTTTCATTATAAATTAAGTTTTTTTTTTCATTCAAAACTCGAAAACAGTGTTACTCAAATATTCTTCTTATAACACCACAGTCTTACACCGATCTTACACCGAAACATGTGAAAAAATTTATCTGTGTATAAAGAATTAAACTACTATTCACATCGAAACATGTAAAAAAAAGTTATCTGTAACACCTAGTTCGACAACTCTTTGTTACTAAGTTTTAAAATGGATAAAAAAGAAAAGAAATAAATGAAAATTTTTATTTTTTTTGTCTAATTCCTCTGTTATTGAGCTTTTTAATGAACAAAAAAGAAAAAAAAATAGATGAAAAACTTGGCACTTTTTTTGCCAAACATTTTCATCCAAAAATTAGCGGATTTGGGCGAAAAAGTAAATACCATAAGATTATCTTTTATAATCTACAAGTTTTCTATTCTTTTATTTTTCATTATAAATTAAGTTTTCTATTTTTTTTTCATTATAAATTAAGTTTTTTTTTTCATCCAAAACTAAAAAACAATGTTACTCAAAGATTCTTCTTATAACACTCTTACACCGAAATATGTGAAACAAATTTATCTGTGTATAAAGAATTAAATTACTATTCACACTGAAACATGTAAAAAACAATTATCTGTATATAAAATCTGTATATTTTTAAATGTCTATATTTATTATGTACTTCCAAAGCGAATGTAAGAAATTTGTCAAATTGAATGTTTTTTCCCTTCTAAATTAGAAGAATAATTTTTAAGGGAGGAGTTTGGAAAGAAAATTAAATTTTAAAGTACAAAAAATTAAGATAATGGCAGACACAATGTACATACAATGACTTATAAGTACTAAACTTTTAACTCCAAAAATATTCATAACTCGTATAAATATTAAATTTAAACTATTAACCATTAACTCCAAAAATATTCATAACAGTACTAATATTGAAACCTAACCACAAACTAAAAATACTAAAATTAAAACCTAACCACAAACTAAAAACTACTAAAATTAACTTCAACCGGGAATGATAATACATTATCCCCAAACTAAAAACTACTAAAATTAACTTCAACCGGGAATGATAATAATTATCCCCAATCATAATGGTGGTTTGCCCAGATCGCAATAATTGATATGCATTATAATCGATAATGGACAAACTCTTGGAAACATTTAATGCAAATTTCACAGGCAATTTTTCCCCTACTTTGATGAAAACTCTTTTGAATGCAACCAGTTGTTTGATAGGAGCACCCATTACATCCTTTGGAGGTTTTGAATAAACCGAGATAACTTCACTGCCATCTATAGTCCCATTGTTGAGTACTTCAACTTCAAACTTAATTTTATCATCACATCTCAAGTCGTCGATACAGACTGCAAGACATGGTGGTCTGTAAGCACCATTAGTGTAGTTCAAGTTGCGACAATGTTGAAATTTGTTTAATTTGATACCGACAGCCCTTTGTGAAGATTTGATTGTGTAGTCAAATTGGGTATAACTAAGCCAATATCCAACCACCTGTTGAATAAAAACAAAGAGGAATTAGTGACAAATTACAATTTCAAAATATTTCAATCTATTTTACTGTTTAATAATAAATAAAAATGTGAAAACATATTTAATTTTGTAGGGATTAATTTATAAATGAACATATAGGAATCCATAATAATTAGTGATTAAAAACTTGATATTTTTATTTTATTTTAATAGTGATTAACTAATAAATCAATTGACCACTACCTGGATTGTATTTTCCAAAAACAACGTCTGCAATGGCACGACCTCCTTCCTCACCAAGTCAATAATGTTTGAGATTTATTTGGAATTTAGAAAGTATATATGATATATTTATTTATTTTCAATTGATTTTTGAACCGAAACCACACCCTTTCAAATCACACCACATTCATAAAAATCGTACTGCACCAATCCAAACAGTTTCATGTTACGATTTCTGATTTAGACAGTCACATTAAAGCAATTTTATTTGCAATTTTGGTTCGAAACCGCACTATTCTTACCCTTAATAACAGTCTTTTTTTTGGGGGCACCAACCCAAGAACAACTTGAATCATAAGACAAATCGAAACACAATAAAATCCCAAATTCACACCCAAGCCTGTGAATTGGTACCTTTCTTACTAAATTATTTTTACAAATGAGAAAACTAATAAATGTAATTCTTTTAACAAAGTTTATTTGTAAGAAAAGTGGGGGACAAATGCATAATTACAATTGGTACCCCTCTCTCTCCATCCATCAAACAATAAACTTCATAATTCTACTTTTTACGGTTTTATTATGAAATTTCTTTTTTCGTTTTTTAAATAATTATTTATCTTGTAATAATTCCCCGTATCCTAACCAATTTTGCACCTGTTTTTTTACATGTTCTCCCTACAATAACTTAAAATAAAAAGAAACACACTGTGATTAATTCCTCATTCAATTGTTACCGAGTCTTGCCTTAAGATAATCACATCAAGTTGTAGTATCATGTAAAATACAGACCATGAGATAGACACTCTCATTCAGTATACTGGGACATGATGGAAAGTTAAGAGCCTTAAAATTTTAGCATAGGTTGTCTTAGAATATATAATTCCACATAAGGTCATTGGCTCAAGTAATTTTACCCAATTTATGGTATTTATGAGATTTGGGATTTAATTCTTAATAAAACCAAGATAGGTATGTGTGAGTTTAAATTAATAACAAATATATATATATATAATTCTTATCTTACAAAAAACATACTTTTCCATAATTGGGGATTAATAGTCCTATGAATTATTTTTTATCATTCTTAAGACTATTTTTGAGAATTATATAATCCATGAAAAATATTGAATTAATAATCTTCTCATCTTAAGCTTTTTTTTTTTTAATTATTCCTAAGGCTATTTATAAGGATTATATAATCCATAAAAATTATGGAATTAATAATCTCCTCATCTTAAGCTATTAAATGACTTTATGAGACTAATAGTCCAACATTAAGGGACTAATAATTCCTTGTCAAATGATTAAATAGTACAAAGTTATGTGAAATTAAGACAAATAATCCAATCTCAAGCATATTTTTTGTCTTGGTAAAAAAAAACTGATGAAAAATACAGTCATCCTCCTACAATCTCACTTTGTTTCCAAATTACAAAGGTGACGATACAGGTCACAATAAATATCACCATAACTTGTACAATAAGTATCACCATAACTTGTAGGGAAAATTATTCACTAGTCTCGGACCACAGTCACGTGGTGTTCCAGACCAATCACATCTCCTTATTTTAGCTGTATCCCACTGCATGTAGTTCTGGACTTACTAAAATGAGAAGGGGCCTACTAAAATAGGAAAATGTAATTGGTCTGGAATACCACGTGGTTGTGGTCCGGAACTACTGAATAATTACTCTAACTTGTAGTCGTATTGCTCTCAACTTGTCGTGTAAAGCCTATTTAGAGCTATTATAAACAGAAATAACAGATGATTGTGAGCGATCAATATTGGTGACAAGTGATCACGTAGCTGTATCGTATGAAACCAAGCCAGTGTAGCAACGACAATTAATTAGACCTGATAAAATTGGCCCGAGCCCGAGGATCGACTTGGATTGTTTGTCAAAAATTGGACTTTGGGCCTTCAAAATGTTGTCCAGAGAAAGTTGGGCTGTTTTTATTTTTTATTTATTTATAATTTTATTGTTTGACATTATTGACAAAAAAATGTTAACTTAAAAAATGAATCAAGTAGTAAATTATGAAGAATATAAGAATTAGACCTAGCAAAAGTGGTTTAGGCTCATGAGTCGGGCCCGCCCGCCCTCCAAAATGCGGGCTTTGGGCTGTCAAAAATTAGCTCACTGAAAGCTAGGTCGTTTTAGTCCGGCTCGCAGAAAAAAAAATATTTTAAAAAATATTTTTTTGTTTGATATTGTTGACAAAAAATATGTTAACTTAAAAATGAATCAAGTAGAGAATTATGAAGAATATAATAATAAATTCTAATATATGATCTTGAATAATAATATAAAAAAATATTATGAATATAATATATATATTACCTTTAGTCTTTCTTTTACTCTCTTATTTTTAATATTGATATTATATACATTTATCAATTAATTAATCATAAAATTAGTTACATTTTAATATATATGACTACAAAATGTCTATAAAAAAAATATTATAAAATACTCAAATGGCCTGCGGGCCACTAGCTCGCATTTTTCAACCTGCCAAAAACTAGACCGTTTTTGGCTCGGCCCGTTGCCAGGTCTAATAAGAATAAATTATTGTTAGAGTTCATGCCCTAGTGGCCAATTATTTGATGTAATTGCTTAACATTTTTTATATTATATTTGATTGAATAAATAAATTATTTTATTATGATTTTATTTACTGTGTTATATAAATGTTAGCATAATAAAAGTCCTTAGAATAGTAATACGAATTATATAGCTTCAAGTATGTAACTTGAACATGAGATTATATAATTACAATTAGTATCATTGCTCTTAAATGTCCCTAGTCTAGTATCATTGTTAATGAGACAACAATGATACATTGAGACTAGTATGTGGATTGACTGATGGCCAAATTTCATTGGTCATAAATATATGAGATATTAAGTTAATACATAGGTACATGTTAGAGAATAATGTACTAGACAGACCCACCATGAGAATTCTACGTGGAGCATTATGCAAAGTGTCATAAGAAATTCTCATAGTGATAATGATATAATGATCCTCCGACCTGAAATCACTATATTATTATACGAGAATTTATGTATTTTGATATCATCAAAGGTCACCTTTTATATGGTGGACAATAAATGTGATTATTGGGTACATCATGAATCGTGTGAGGAATATGAGTGATCTAGATGGAATTTAACCCTCCTATATATTAAGGGTGATATCCATAAGCCTCTTGATTGAGTAGGACTATGAAATGCATGGTCATACTCAAATAGTGATTTGTTTCATATAGTCTACTCATTGATCAAGAAAACTCAGATTAAATTATGAAGAGTATGACACATTCAATGCCTCAAGTTTAATCTAGGATGTCAAGGTTAAAATGATTAAATTACCTTGAAACATTGGTCACGAAAAGGTTGCATCGAATCACTGATCTTATTATTATTTGGTTAGCAGTGATGCATTACTAGATGTCACTCACTGTTTATAATTTTATAATATGATTTTAAAATTATCGTCAACGTAATAATAACATCTAGAGTCACACACTTAGAACGTAATTAAAAGGGAATTAATTTAAATTATAAGAACTTAAATATATCAATATGATTGATAGTATTTAAATTACGAATTTAAATTAATAAGATAACTTGTATATATATGTATATTAATTAAGTAAGACTTAATTAAGATATAATATATATATATATATATATATATATATATATATATATATATATATATATATATATATATATATAAATTCGGATTTTATTTATTTATTTTAGATTTCAGCAAAAAAAGTCGCGTAAGAAAAAAAAACCTAAACCCTAATCGCTTTTAGAAAGAGACTAGAGAGAAAAATATTCAAAAAATTCAGATCTTTGTGGCTAGTACCGTAGCTCTCTTTTGCTGCAGATCGTGTGACGATTCGCGGAGCGTTCGTGTGGATATCGTAGAGGCGTAGTTCCATTGGATTGCGTTGAGGATTCAAAGTTATTCCAGAAGTTTCATCGTCTCCACTCAAGCTCGGATAATCGATAAAACAAATCTAAACCTCTGAATTAATATATTTTCCCATGGATCTTGTTTTAGGGTTTCGAAAATTATCTTGAAAATGTTTAAATTCCGCTATTTTTATGATCCGAAACCCCTACAAATATAACATGTGATCTTAAATAATAATAAATAAATATATGTAGACACCCAAATTTTGCACTTTCTCTACTAACCCTGGCAGGAGGGCAAAATCGTCATTTGACCCGACATGCGGAAAGAAAGGTGGACCCCAGCACAAAGCCACCCCAGCGATTTATGGTCAAAACCGCCACAACGGACAACGAGCATCCGGTCACTTGAGGCAAGGCGAACAGTTGATCCAGAAAAGCCTGAGCTGACCACAAAAGACGACTAATGGCCACTCCGCTTACGATGTTCGGGGGTCTCGCTCCCCGGTGAGCGAGCGGCTGCCCAGCTCGCCGGTGAGCTGGCGGGGGTGGAAAGGGGGCAGCGCCCCCTGGAAGCCAAGCACAATTATTAAATTCTATATCAAGTCGCAGCCCTCCGAACTAGCCTCCCAGAACAATGTGGCACGTTTCCCAGGGATTTCCGGATTGCAAAAATACAGCCTTCCAAAATAATACCGCAGAAATTGGCGAATTAAGACCGCGTGGCACGAAAATCGAGAAAAGCAAGCCAGACAGCCGCGGATGCATCTGCGGCCAAACGACTTTCGAGGTTCGCACGGCTCGAGGAGACGGCACACGGCAGCCGAGGAAGCGGCGCAGGCGGCTTGCCGCCCAGCCGCAGATGGATCTGCGGCCAGCCGCAGATGCATCTGCGGCTGCCTGGAAATGGCTATAGATCGCCATTTCCACCCGAGAGCTGAGAGAGAGAGAAATTTTAAGGATTTTCTAGAGAGAGAAAACGCGAGGAAGAAGAAGAGGGAGCTCGGGTTTGGTAAAAACCAAGTGAAAATTTCATTTTTTCTTTGCTAAGATAGTTGAATATTCTTGTGGGTTGTCTAAATCGTGATATATAAAGCTTTCGTTGGTTTATTGCAAGGTGAAAAGAGTGTTCTTTTTGAATTTTTCTTGTTTATATAAATGTGATAATATTGTGTTTTGGGTTTGTGTAGTATAGTTGTTGTTGTAATGGTGATGATCCGTGGATTAGGGGTCGTTTAGCGAGGGTTCCATCGGAACGTAATTCCTCCTAACGCCCCGATGACATCCGTACGGTGATTTTTCGCTCGTTGTGGTAATGAGTAATGCGTAGTTTTGATTTGGGTGATATTTGGGTTATGTAGTGCGATATCGAGGTTTAATATTGTTAGATTTGGTTTATTATTGGTTATGTAGCTATTTGGATGATTGTGAGCCTAGGGAGGAGATCCTAGTGGTCGAATCCCGATGATGGACGTTTTGGGTATATGTAATCGTGATATAGGGCCCATGTATGTGTATTTTATAATATCGGGCCTTAAAACGACACAAAGTCGTGTTAGGGTTAAGGCCCCGTGATAATAATAAAATATGTGATTGTGGGTGTTTGGGGTTGTCTGGATGGCTCACATGCCCATGGATAGCCCCGACACGTTTTGGGATGTTTATTTTAATTTACGACACGAAAAACGGTTTTCCAAAATAAGGCAAACGATGAAGATTTTCTAAAAGTGATCAATTTAGGATATTAGATTCACGAGGTTTAAAGGTTAAGTGTTTTGGCAAACTTTAATCCATGATTGATGAATAGGCTTTAGTTGGTTTTAAAACGTCACAAAAAACGATTTTGCAAATAAATAAATGTTTTCATTAAACTTTGTGCATAGGGTTAAAGAGTTCTAGAAGTTGCCCTCGTTTTATTTATATTAAATGTTAGAAGGCAATGTATGATCTCGATTCCTATTTGACAAAAGTTTAAAACTCTTGTTTTCTAAAATGACATCTAAATAAAAAACCCTCAACGCTTTCGAAATTAAAATCAATCTTTCTTATAAAAAGCGAAGCCTCGTCATTTGGGTCAAAGAACGTCCAAAACACTTTCCAGATAAACACTTTTGCCATATAAAATAAAAGCAAAACTTTTATGCAAAACGCACCACAAACGTTCATTTAGGCATACACGCACACACACGCGCGCACACACATTTTAGGATTTAAAAGGATAGGAAAACATCGAGATTGCGGTAACCGTGTTTCACGGAAGTCGGGGGGTGCCTAACACCTTCCCCTCGTTTAAGCAAGCCCCCGAACTCTATGAATCTCGGTTTGCGGACCATTTAACTCGGAGTCACATATGAGCCAGCGATTACGAAAACAAACTCGGATGAGTTGGTACATCCATTTCAAATATACCAACTGGCGACTCTGGTCAATTGGCTCATAAAAAATCGATCTTTCAAAACCCGTCGACATTAAGCCGACCCTTTTCAAAATCACATTTAATTCAAAAGGCTAAAATTGGAAAGGGACATTTTAATAA
The DNA here is from genome assembly GCA_947179155.2 of Hedera helix. Lineage (NCBI taxonomy): Eukaryota > Viridiplantae > Streptophyta > Magnoliopsida > Apiales > Araliaceae > Hedera > Hedera helix. Next base: position 43,584,679 of record OX359272.1, on the reverse strand, counting down.
TAAAAAATGAGACGACGAAAATCCCGGCGTCGACAATATATATATATATATATATATATATATATATATATATATATATATTAGTTTTAGTCTTTCTTTTACTGTCTTATATTTAATATTGATATTATATGCATTTATCAATTAATTAATTACAATATTAGTAATATTTTAATAAATATGAGTACAAAATGTCTATAAAATTATTAATTATTTTATTTTATTTACTAATAATATTAAATAATTATATAGAAATTATGTGTCTTAATTATAAATAATTAGAGTTAGTATTTATTTTAAATTATGTGTTATAGTTATAAAAATGTATAAAAAAAAATAGAAAATACTAAAATAGCCAGCAAACCGGTTCGATCTGACACAAATGGACCGTGGGCTCACATTTTTTCAGCATGTAAAAAAGAAAAAATTACACTTCCTAGTATATTATTAGAAAAAAATTACATTAAAAGTGCATTTAAAAAATATTTAGAGAATTAATATATTTTTAATAGTTTATTTCCAAAATTAGTTCAATTAATATTTGTTTATTTTTATTGGGTGTTTAATGGGTTGCCATGTTAGTGCTTAGTTGCGTAATTTGTGAAAATTTGAATTACATGTCTTTATCTTTTTTTTTCATTTATCTGTATTGTTTACTGACTCCACTGCTCGCCTCCTTTTTCATACGTACATCTGCAGTTTTTTCATAATGCAGTTGGTAACCAAACTTTCATATCAACGTAATCAAACCTTCATACCAAGGTAACCAAAACCTTCATACCAATGTAACCAAACCTTCATACCAAGGTTTCACCTCCACACCTGCAGTTTTTTCTCTCCAAACTTCCTCCGCCGCTTTCTCTTTCCTCCAATTTCTCTCTCCTCCATTTTTATTCCTTTCTTTCTTCAAAGATTTGGCTCAGTACGTACATTCAAATGTTTATGAAGCAATGGTTGGGTCAGAGAGAGAAGTTAAGCTTTGTTGGTTGGAAAATGAACGATGACTCTACTGCTCGCCTCCTTCTTCATACATACTCCCTCAAGGACCTCGATATGAAGATATGTTAGATTTGATTTGGGGTTTTGCGTTTTTAAAGTTTGAGAATATTTGTAAACTTCACACCTGTAATTGATAACCAAACCTATATACCAAACCTGTAGTTTTTTCACCTTCATACCTGCAGTTTTTTCATAATGCTGTTGGTAACCAAACCTTCATATCAAGGTAACCAAACATTCATACCAAGGTAACCAAAACCTTCATACCAATGTAACCAAACCTTCATACCAAGGTAACCAATCCACCTCCACACATGCAGTTTTTCATAATGCAGTTGATAGCCAAACATTCATACCAAGGTAACCAATTCAGTTTTATTATGTTACCAATTTATTTTGAATGTGATGCAGTTGGTAGCCAAACCTCCATACCAAGGTAACCAATTCAGTTTTATTAGGTTACCAATTTATTTTGAATGTGATACAGTTGATAGCCAAACCTTCATACAGTTGGTTGTCAAACCTTCAGATCAAGGTAACCAATTCAGTTTTATTAGGTTACAAATTTATTTTGAATGTGATGCAGTTGATAGTCAAACATTCATACAAAGGTAACCATTTTAGTTTTTGTGGGTAGCCAAATCGTCAAAAAAGATTTCAAAACAGTAACTCAGATACTTTCGGAGATTCACGGTGGAGGATGATGATGAAGGGGAGGAGAGGGCGATGTAATGGCGGCGCAACCAAGGACTATCGGAGATTTGCGGCGGAAGAGGATGGTGAAAGAGAGGCGGATGAAGAGAATGATGAAGGGGAGTCCATTAACTCTTCCTTTTCAACCCCATTAAATCAATTAACTAAAATTGGTTGAGATCCCAATTTTTTGTTCATGGGCAGCCCTGGTACATATACTACATACAAACCGTGCTTACAACCATGGATAGCAATGTGGTTGAAAAGGAAGAGTTAATGGGCGTATTTTCTTTTTGGCGTATTCCGATAGTTTTTTTGTTCCTTTTGATTTGAATTTTAAATTATGAATTTGTTTTTGTTGTTAGATTCTAAAGATTTGAATTTAAATTTGAATTATTAGTTATGGTGGTTATTTGTCCTTGATTTTAGGTTTCCTTATCAATGTGAAATTGAATAGTTTGAATTTATTGTCCTCTTTTTATAATTATTTTATAGACACACTAATAATGTAATTACTTTCTGATTGTTGTATATTTTTGTAAAGGACCCTAAAAACAACCCAAATTCACCCCCCTTTGAATAGGTAACCTTTCTCACTAAATTATTTTTACAAATGAGAAAAACTAATAAATGTAATTCTTTTAACAAGGTTTATTTGTAAGAAAGGGGGGGGGGGGGGGGGGGGGGGGGGGGGGGACAAATGCATAATTACTATTGGTACCCCTCACTCCATCCATCAAACAATAAACTTCATAATTCTACTTCACATTTTTATTATGAAATTTCTTTTTACCTTTTTTAGATAATTATTTATCATGTAATAATTCTGTCTCCTAACCAATTTTGCACCTGTTTGTTTACATGTTCTTCCTACATTAACTCTTCAATAAATCTCTTTCTTATAAAGAGCTTATTTTTTACTTCACTGAAAATAAAGAGAAACGCAGTGTGTTTCCTCATTCAATTGTTACCGAGTCTTACCTTAAGATAATCACGAGAGATTACTCAAGTGAATACAGACATTCTCATTCAGTATATATACTGGGACATGATGAAAAGTTAAGAGCCTTCAAATTTTCTCACGTCTTAGAATATATAATTCCTATCTATCTGTTTCCATTTCAGACTTCTGCATAACCATCGGAATTGTCAAATTATAATCACCTGGGTAAAAAAAAAAACTGACGAAAAATACACTCATTCTCCTACAGTCGCACTTTGTTGCCAAATTAAAAAGGTCAGGGTACAGGTCACAATAAGTATCACCATAACTTGTAGTCGTATTGCATAAACTAAAACAAACGCCATAACATTTTAACTCAAGCTATCCCTCCCAACTGACTGGTCGTGTAAAGTCTATTTAGAGCTATTATAAACAGAAATAACAGATGACTGTGACCGATCAATATTGGTGACAAGTGATCACGTAGCCGTATCGTATGAGACCAAGCCAGTGTAGCAGCAGTAATTGTAGGAGAGAGAAATGCCAAAGCAGCACAGGAACGGTGAGCAGAGCGCACAGAGAATAGCGAATAGTCACTAGGCATGAAGAGCCATGAAGGAGCTCTGCTTTCGAGCATGCTCTGGAATAATCCTCCTGATAATATCAGGAGGGATGCCCGCAAGCTCTGCAACAAAAATAAAATTGATAAGTTTAAGTAAAAAAAAAGCACGAGTAAAGATGTCTGCTATATTCAGATGGACAAAAACAGCAACCAGCAGATTGTGTCTTGTGACTAGTATTCAAAGTGAAACAAATTCTCAATTCAAGTATCTATTTTTTTTTACCTCTTTACTAGTAGTACTTGGAAGACAAGCTAGCTACATTTAAACTAAACTCTTAAGCCGCTAAAGGAATCGATGTAGACTAGCTGCCCCACTTATAGAATAAACTAGCTACCCTTTCAAATTATATGTTTTATAGGTAGGTTTGGCACAAGTGTGCCCTCAAGGCCTCTGCCAATTCTCCCACCCCTAGGGATTTTCTGTTAAATTGTCAAAGTTTCCAGAAGACCTAACTGCCCCTATTCATCTCTAGTTTGACCGCTACTATACCCATCCTTATACTCTTGAGGATGGGGCAAGAAGAATCAATCTCCTATATTTTTTTTGAAGGAGATTCATTCTGCTTAAGGTTGATCAGTTCATTACTTAGTGACCAAGTTGCACAGACTCTTTCGGATGGATGGGGTGGTCTAAAAAGCACTTTAAATCCACAGCCTCTTCAACTCGAAGGTTAGTAGTTACTTCAATCAACAAGTTATCGAACATACCGTGGCAAGTGGGCGAGGATATTTTAGTTCGCAATCCGTATCATAAGAAGGAAAATGCACTGCGTGAGTAAATATACAGCGTCTAATTTAGGTTAGTCATGAGCTTCATCTGGAGTAAAGACAGATTCTGAAGGAACAAACCACCTAAAGATCATAATGCTCTAGGGAACATAAAATAGACATCTGGAGCCCAGCTCCACCTATAACTAGGAGTGATCCTAATCTTTCTAAGCAACACTGTATGCTCTCCGGTCCATTTGACTATTTGAGGCTTCAAACAGCATTATGCCTAAAACTTTAATGTCCTACTGCAAGAAAGATGTCCAAACATTTGTTTAGGCTTTAGAGCTGTAATCAACTCCACTAAGACCAGGATGTCAATTGCCAAAAGGCAGATTGTAAGCTTCCTTACTTTAGGGACTGTAGTTTGAGTTCTATCTAAACTGCTATAACTAGAAACACGCAAGTGTATATATAATAAACCGAAAGGGTGCATCTATGCAAGATAAGTTGGACATTAACAGTATCATGTGAACAAGTCATTATAATTTTATGATTATAATTCCACAAATTACAAGGTTTTTCTTTTTCAATTTTAGAAACCAATTTCTTTCTAATGCTAGATTCAAGTTAAAGGACAGTCACAGACTCACAGGAGCTCCATTTTTTACCATTAATTTTTGGAATTTTTCTTGGATTAGACCAAATTCCATTTATTTTTTTCATTTGTAAGGAAAGATCAAAACCCTGCAAATCACTATCAGAAATAAAGAATATTGCAACAAATAATGTGAATATCGCTATTACGAATACCTTTGCGTAACAAAATAGTGAGAACCTCGCTATTGCTAATTATGATATGTAGCTTTTGGTCTATTCCTAGAAAGTTACAGAAAATTGGTCTTTGAGAAAACCCAATGCAAGTTCAAAATCCATGTTATCTACAATTGCAGTTTCTCCATATAACAAAAGAAAAGCCAAGGTTCATGTGTAGCTTAAATTAGCCAAACACACATAAGAATGATCTGTCTCATAAGTCAATATATTGAATAACTTGGTATTTCTCAACATACTACCTACAAATATGCTTTTTCTATAAAGAAGTTTGAAATCCCAACCAAAAGGAATCCTTTTCTACTAATATAACTATTGATTTTTCGGAAACATAATTGCCAATATCATCAATGTAAATATGCCATGGCAATGGAATGATACGATACACCTTTTGTGCTAGGTAGTAAGTCAAGCTTACCAGGGGACTTGAAATTAAAGAGTGGAGGTGTGCTAGGTAGTAAGTCAAGCTTACCAGGGGACTTGAAATTAAAGAGTGGAGGAAGAGGACGGCCATTTGGTAGTCGGGCGTTTGGGTCCCTCAATTCATCAAAGAATGGATGAATGCAAGCTTCCAACTTGAATAACAGAAAAGGAAAAAAATTGTAACTTCATCGCTGAATATTAAATGATTGACTGTGAAATTATACTTACAGCAGTGCATCTCAGATTGGGGGAATACTGGAAAAACCTACAAACCAAGTCCACTGCTTCCGGAGGTAAACGTTTTTGGAAAACCTAAACAGGAGAAGAGATTTAACATGAAGCTTGCATCTGAAGCCAAAAGCACACCAGACACAATTAAAAATAAGTTATACATGCACACAAGCTAAATACAGAGGTAAAGCCTGGAAGCCCCAAACTACCAAAAAACAGCTCTAACATAAAGGCAATTAAGTACAAAATCCACGAACATGGTAGTATGACACTTGCAGCAATTACGGATAGACAAAAATCCGAAAACCTATCCAAGAACATGGAAAATATGATACTTTAAGCAATTACAGATAGACCAAAACACTCTGAAAGTTCAAATCAATATGATTTAGGATTGTGATGCACAGTATGTCGGACATGCCAACACTAACACATGTTAAAAGCAACACCAAGTTACTTTTACTAGTGTTACCGACATGGAATTCTTGATAAAACATATTTCAGCTTTAAACAGGTGAAGTTGGTTCATGTGTAGCTTAAAAGCAACACCAGGGAGTGTTTCACATGAAAATAAAGCATATTTCAGCTTTTTAACTCAAGAATTCATGATACTCTGCGAGAAATAAAACATGAGCCAACAAAGGGGATAATATAACAGGACATACCTTATGCCATGGATGAGGCTTTATCTGTGGGAATTTGAATTCAGTATAGTTTGGATTCATACATTTTATCTCCTCCCTGGTTGGTGTTCCCAAAACCTATAAAATGTAGATCGGACAAGTTTCAATGTTAAAATTTAAGGAAATGAAAGTTGATATGCAATTTTTGGAGGACCAAAAGATTATGAATTGTAATTTTCTATTCAGCATTTATTATGCTAATTTATTTATTTATTTTCAGAATTTCCCCAAGTTCCTTTTGAGAAAAAGGGAACAGCAAGCTGAAGAATACAGATTAAGACAACAACCAGGATTCAGTTCAAATTCTAATGTTATTGAACTCTAATCAGAGTGAACCTTATAAAATTTGTGGTAAATCAACCTCTACTGCTTCAGTTTTCAAGTTCAGTACCTTCATATATCATGGATGACCAAAAATCCCAAGCCCATGACGAGCAATGTTAAAAAATTCTTAAAACAGGTGAATCCCAAAATAAAAGAAGTGGAATAATTGCTAGTTAAATCACCTTGATAATCTCAACTAACTGATCAACTCCACTCTCTCCAGGAAACAAGGGCTGTAAGAGAACATGCTTATATAAATAACTAGAAATAAAAGGAGGAAAACAGAACTTTGAGCAGCAATGATGCACATCCAGAAAATTAAACTACCTGTCCAAGAAGCAATTCTGCCATCACACAACCTGTAGACCATATATCTATAGCCGTTGTATATTCAGTGGCACCAAATATGAGTTCTGGTGCCCGATAATATCTTGAACAGATGTAGGAAACATTGGGTTCTCCTTTCACCTGATTAACAGGTTAAACAAAAACAAGTTAAGTAAGGAAATAATTAACAACAAATAAAGCACTGTTGCATGAAAGACGTACCAAGACTTTTGCACTTCCAAAATCACATAGTTTCAACTGATGTGTGTGTGGATTCACCTGGACATAGAAACTTAGCAATTTAGCCTTTCAACAATGAAATTGACATATGATAGACATACATAGAACAATTCCATCAGCAACCTATTATTGTTGAACTGTCATCATTTTTTAGCCTATATAGGAACTTTCCACAGCCATAAAACAGTTGCATTTTTCTCTTTTAAAACTCTTTATTTCTGGTAATAGATCTGCCATTTATAAAATTCAATTTTCCTGATAATATATTTTCTAATCTTTAGTAAATCTTTTGAGTTATATCTTTGCCTCCACTTTTACAGAATCCAGACAAGAGTGTAAGCAGATAATGGATACCAACTGTACTGACAAATATGATTTGAAAGACCAAGCAAACACACTATGTCTTTCAAATGCATCATGAGCTTACCTCATTATCTAGCTGAACTGACCTTTCGTAGCTGACATTACAACCACATGGACACTACAATATGCATTAGATCCCTATCTTCTGTTTGTAATAAATACTTTGCACCTGACATTTATATGGATACCTTGACACGCGCACACAACTGAGCCTGTTTCTGGGACATGTTCACCTAATATTTATACTGTCAAATGGATTCTTTGAAACCTATATATGTACATGTGAGCATGCATTTGTGTGTAGGATCCTCTCATTAGATTTATAGCTTACGATGCTTTTCTTGTTATATTAATATCCCACCATCTCGTAATTGACTCGACTCAACGCCTTTTAACGAAACTATGGGGTTGGCTGAAATTAAATCCCACATTTAAGTGAAAATGTAGGAAGGCAAGAAAGAAAACTAAAAAGATTAACAATTTAAATAAGAAAAGATCACATAACACTTTAAAATATAAATATACATATATACACACACACACACATATAAATGAATGAAGATGAGTAAAATAAAAACACACCCGCATATAGAAAAGTACATGCACACATTTTACATAAAAAGCTAAATTTTGAACAAAGAAGACCAAAAAAAGAAAGAGGAAAGCAAGAAACAAAAAACACAAAATAAAGGTGGAACGCTCTCTACATGGCCGCCAATATGAATATTATATTCCTCCACTCACTTTTATCATAGGTCCTGTCCTTAATTATTTTCTGCTCTTTCAAGTCTTTTTGTAAAAAAAATCCCCAGGTAATTTTCGGCCCTCCCCTCCCTCTTCTTATATCTTCTCCTGATACATGACCTCTTCTTCTCACCAATTATCTATAGTTCTGTGTAAGATATGACAAACCATCTCAAATAATACTTCTATAATTGATTAAATATTTATATTCAATATCAAATAGTACTTCTGTAACTATACCCCTTCAAAATTATGATATTGTAAAGGGGAAAATATTAATGTGAAACATTTTAGATTTTTTCCTCATATATTACCAGCAATGCCACGTAATCAAGAATACTCCCTTAAACATCAAAGTTAATTGCATACTGATTGTATGTTCGCAATGTTATTTTATTTGAACCTGTAAATTGCATACTGTTAATTGCATACTAATTGTTTTAATTATTGTAATAGAGACCTGTCACTTGATTTATGTTATTGAGTTATATCATTGCACCAAAACTAAGAGTAGTTTGACTTTTCACCATTTGATGAACATGTCCATTCTTTTATCAAAATTGTAATGTTTGAAATTCCTATATTATTCGTAATAGTATAAATATATTTACTGAATCTAATTATTTCATAATTGATCCCAATATTACAAAATACCTAGAATTTGGAGGAAAAGTATACTGAAGCCTAGTCCAACTACTACAGAGAGAGTACACATGCAAGTGCTGATATTGGAGACATGAAGAACTTGAGAAGTTTTAGATGAATAAATTGTCAAGATTATCAAGTCCTCCATTTGAAGAGTACAAGAACCTTAGATGTAAATTATACCCAAGGGATGATGGGAGAAATGGCAAAGGCTTTGAGGGATAACCTCAAGGTCGTTAGCTCCAACCCGCATACGTAATTGGGGCCAAATATATGTACCAAACAAAATAAAGAATCTTACCAGTAAATTCTGAGGCTTGATGTCACGGTGACAAATATCAATACAGTTATGAATATACGCAAGTGCCCTGCATATCTGCACCCAAAAAAAATTACCTAGGTGTTAAGAAAGAAAGGGGAAAATGATAATGAAAACTCTAACAAAAGTACATAACACATATAAATGACAAATGTTTCTGATTGATATCTTTGTTCAAAGGGAACTAATAACATCACTAAAAAATCTCGTAGCTTCAATAAGATATTCACATAGAACACCACCGTCCAATGTTAACTTTGCACTTGCACAAATATTAAAGGCTAAAAAGCAGCATGGTTGGTTAGGCTTAAAAAATTTCCTCAGTGTATATGCAGACTAGATAACATTTTGCAGGAATATAACAACCAAACACAATAGCATTTAAGAGTCCTAAGAGCATATTGTAGATTATGTAACTGAGAAGACCAGAAATCGATGCAAAGGCCCGTATATAAGAAAAATCCAGTGCAAAAAGAAAGATGCATCGGATTAAATACCAGAAAATTATAAAACTGATATTATGTGCAGTAAGTAGCCAAAATAAGCAAAGGGAATTTGATACCACAAACCCCAAAAACAAGATGGATTTGACCATCAAACATAGCAAGAGCAGGTGTACAAAAAAAATAATGTAACAACAATTGCAACATAAATTTCAGAAACATCTTAGCAGAAAGAAACTTTAACTAGGATATAACTGATACCATACTTATACCTTATTGTTAAACTTTTGAATGGTAGGTAAAATTTAATCCAACTCTTGAGTATCTGATGAATATAACACACAACGAAAATGGAATTGGGGACCATTATAAAGCACAGATAGCTTCTAATCGATCGGAGAACATGGTCCGGATTACTTGCCCTTGAACATAGAAAAGCCAGGGTATCTGATGAATCTAACACAGATAAAGAAAGTGGAACAGGTAGGCCATCATAAAGTGCAGATGGCTGCTAACCAAATGCTGCACAGGATCCGGATTACCTGACCTCGAAAATAAAAAGGCCAAGGTGCTCTCCAAGGTAAGAACCTTGATATCCCTTCAAAGTTCAAAGCACTAAATGATACACAAAATCACATATGAAGAGAGAGGTCCTCTTCCCAATCAGCAAAAGTGAATCAAAGCTGGATTAGCTTATGTATGATTAAGTTATTGATGAATTTTGAGTACCATTGATTAATCATCTGTAAATCTCTTCTTCCCAAACAGTAAAAATGAACTAAAGCTGAATTAGCTTATCTTATTGATGAATTTTAAGTACCATTGATTAATCATTTTTAAGTACCATTGATAAATCATTTTTAAGTATGGTCTTCCAAAGATGAATTCAAAGATCAAACCAAAAGGCTACGCACCTGATAGGTATAAAGTTTGACATATATTAAGGGCATCTGCTGATTCAACCTACTGTATTGCCTCGCAATACGATTTACAGTTTCAGGAACAAACTCAAGAACCAGATTGAGGTACAACTCTTCTTTGTCGGTCGTTGAAAAGAAAGAATGCTTGAGGGCAACAATATTAGGATGGTCCAACATTTGCATAATCTGCAACTCTCTATTCTTGTAGCGCTTATCTTGAAGAACCTTCTTAATAGCGAGGATCTCACCAGTCTCTCTGCATTTTGCCTGAACAAAGAAATTTAAGTTATCTTAAAAATATTCTATTAAAAAAAGAAGAACAAATGCAGTTTTAAATCCGTTTTAAAAATATTAAATATAAAGAAACAGAATGATCCAACTAGTAGATGCAACAGCTCATTACTTGGCAAACTACACCAAAGGAACCCGTTCCAATTACATGCTCTGCTATGTAACTGATAGCCTGTCAATGAAACAAAATATTGCAAATAATGTAAGACATTTTCCAGGAAATCAGTCATCACGTTCACCAGATGAAAGTTAGGTATTTGCATATTTCACAAATTATCACAAATCATTTCTTTGTCAACCTGCCTAGATTGACCATTTCGACCACCAATGGTAGTTCTTATCACGTGTCCTGCTTCAGCCCCCACGCCATTAACTACATCGGGTTCACTGTCCTGCATTGGGGCGAAGAATAGAAAATTAATAAAAAAGAAATGAGAAAATCGGTTAAAGGTTTGTTTTTAGAAATAGAACAGTATAAATTACACTCAAAGTGCTGTCACTATGAAACAATATTATTCATCAGCAATTTTGGACTAGCATCCATAAAAACATTGCAACTAAATAAGAACAGAATGTAATAAATAAACTCAGAAGCTTACTCTCTCATCGTCATGGTCCACCTTATCCCTTAATCTCATTTCAAGCATCTCCCTGCCCAGCCAGTCAACTGAACTGGATGACTCATTGAAGCCATTAATAGTTCTCGAACTGCCTACTTTCCCATGTCCTATGCCGGCAGACGCCATGGATATGACTGATAAGAATCACAAATGCTAATATGTTCTACCGTCCACATGCAATTTTGTTATTTGGCAGTCCATCCCACCCAAGCACCTGCCTTCCTAATACAATGACAACATTCTTGAGTCAGTGAAAGAAAGTTTAAAGCAGGCTGGCAGCATGATCACTCTTTTTTCCTTTCACAATAGATGGTACATGATTATATGATGAAGGAAAGGGAAATGTATTACAAAAGGACACAGAGTCCATTAAAATAGAAAGGACGTGAACATTTTCGAAGACGTCCATGAGACAAATTTTTCTAGTCATCTAAATTAAATTCAACTGAAAATTTCTTCTCTCTCTAAAAGAGCTTCCTTTCTGCTCTATTCCCTCATGACTTGAAACTCAAGTTCAGTTTTCATTATATAATTGCTTGAAAGCCTATGAATGAAACTGTAACAGAAGGCAAACTATCTGTATAAAGTTTTCTTTTAATTCTTAATAAGTATTTTATTAGAAAATTTGCATGAAAGTTTAGACTAATCGACTTATTTTCGTTACTGAAAGCTCTATCGGTTCTAGGCAAAATGTTTATGCACGGGTAACTATAATATTATGTTATTCCAGTATCTAAAAGCCATGTTACCAATCAATCGTCTACCAGGATACTGCCGATTTACCCTCTCCCTCCCAACCAATAAAGAATGAGTACAGTGATTATCTAATTTCTAATGCCACTGAACATGCAATCAACATTTTTTTCCAGTTAACAACATGCATGACCAATTATCCTCCCATCATAAATCATAACACATACACAGCTCAACTGAGTAGACATTTTTAGTTTTATTTGAAATTTTTGCGGACTCCGCCGCCAAGAAAAGTCTGGCAACAACTCTACCTTCCATAGTCAATAATGGTCACTGATCGAAGCTCATGTAGAAGGGGGGGGGGGGGGGGGGGGGGGGGGGGGTGAATATTATTACTCACGTAATAAAGACAATTTATTGGGAGAAGTCTTCCTAAATTATAAAAACTCACCTTTAGTTAAAAGGAGGCTTACATTTCCAAAAGCCAAAAGAAAATTATCCATTCATAACCTACTCAGTAGTCCGAATTTCTTCTGAATTCTCAAATGACGCAAAATAATGTTTATTAAATTCATAGATGAAAAGCGTAACAACACATTAATCACAATAAATTAACACTAAATTTTAAACAAGATCAGCATACTAAATTATCAATCAGATCTAGAAAAACTAAATTACTCCGATTATCTACACAAAACATTCAAATTCAAACCCCAAAAACCAAATTGAACGGCGGCAATTACAAGTTATGACAAAAGGACAACTAATCAAAATTTAAAATGAGTACACACACAGAATCATACAACAGTAACCTCACCTGGAAAAAGTTGAAACCAAATACGATGCAGAATACGTGCATTTCTGTCCGCATTAAGCTTCAATCATAAATCAAATTCAACAACAATCTGATTAAATTGGTCGATAATTATACACCGACTGAATCAAAATTCAGAAATTGTTGATTGTATTGATTTCCTTTTCTTTCTTCTCTCTCCCCTCTCTTTTTTCTCTCTCTCTCTTCTAGATTGGTGTAGAAATGAATTGGGGGTTTTGAAAACTCACTGACAGTATTCACTGACAAGTGACAACGTCCTTTTATCTCTTTCCGTCCTTGCCTTATTATCTATCTATCTATCTGGGGTGTAGGGATTCACTGTTACTTGGAACACCATTGATAGGTAAGCCCCGCCACTCATTTAAACTTTAATAAATAAATGAATATATACTTGACTCTTCAAAAAATGTCCTATTTATAAAAGAATTTTTTTCATAAATATAATCTATGTTTATTGATATTGGTTTAATATAATATATAATATATTGATATAAGTTTCTCATTACTGTAATAAAATTACCAGTATAGACATACTACTGTATATGATTTTAATGATAATACAAATTTGCTATACTTGTAATAGTATTCCTTAAAATTGTTATTTAGGAAAAATAAAGTTATTGATATTCTACTAATAATATATTTTTTAACATAAAAATATAAGACATATATCTAATTTTCACATGTGCTGTGCACAATTATTTAAATTAATATTTTTCAATAAATTATATGTTGCTCCAATAAAGCTCCCGACAGATAAGAAATTATAAATAAATATATTTATTGTATAGTAATATAATTGAATTGAATAAACTGCTTCCATTTATAATAGAGCAGATAATTTAAATAAATCGAGCCATTGGGGGTAATACATTCACCGAATATGCACTAACATTTGATTCTTAGCAATAAAATAAATGGCTTGGTTATTTTGATTTCATCGAAAACACTTGAATGGTATGTATAAACAAATAAACTGTTAGATGTATTAAATATTTAATTAATGACTTCTAAATGACAAAATGAGATTCCAAATTTAAACTATAATACTCAAAATAATATTAAATAAAATAATAAAACTCTTTTCTCGAGTACTATAGGCCGAGATATTAGCATTATGGTTAAAATTAAAAAAAAAATAAGATTCAGTACAAATATTGCGAGATTTTATAAGTTTGCAGACTTGAAGATAGAACAAAAAAGGGCGAGACTCAATCGTCTTTCGAGAAGAGATGCAACTATATTAAAAGGTAATTGATATTTTTATAAATTAATTTGATATTTTCACAAGATTAAATAGGATCTATTTATAGAGAAATATCATATTAATTTGTAAAAATATCAATTTCATATGAGAATTGATATTTTCACAAGATCAAATTTGACCCACTTATAAAAATATCAAATTAACTCGTGAAATTATTAATTCCCTATTAAAAAGATAATTATCTCACTTGTTATGTCTCAAAATCAATTCTAACTTTTACTATGTTTATTTATTTTTTTATTGTGATTTTTTTTATTTCTTCATTGTGAAATTTAATGAATTATCGATACTAGAATTGTAATTATACACGTGATTATGAGAATTTATTTTATTTCTTGAATTGTGGTTTGAAATAAAAAAGAAGAGGTAGTACTAAATATTAGATTTATAAAAATGTTACTCCCATTTGACCTGAATCCACTCTTTAAAAAATAAAATTGAAGAGAAAATTGTACAAATTAGCTCTATTTTACAAATTATATCTGTATTATTAGAGGAAATCAACTAAAAATAGTTACTTTTTGCACTCTTGATTTTCAATTATTATCTTCCACAAAATTTTATTTTTATTTTTTATTTACCAACACAATTATTTTTGTCAGTGTTAGATAACTAGTATAAACAATTGTGCAAAAATAGAGAGACTAGACCTATTATTTTAAAAATAATAATATTTTTATAGTATTTTTTGATATTTTTATATAAAAATTGTTGTTATAAACCTATAACAATAGTAAAAACTGTCGTTATAAATTTATAAAAAAAAATTCACTTAAAAATATCAAAAAGTATCGTAAAAATATTAATTTTCTTATCTAAATTATTGATATATATATATATATATATATATATTAAATTGAGTGAAAAGTAAGGAAGGAAGTACTTATATGATTGGAAAGGGGTATAGTGGTCAATTTGAAGATGGATAAGCTTATTCCACAGAGTGGCGGTGGGGCAGGGGGTCTATGATCACGACAGTTTTATTCTCTTTTGTCCACTTTTCTCCCCATTTGTCCTTAGCCGAATTGCGTAGCCTACCAGCAACGTGACACGTGTCAGAGTCAGTTACAAAAGAACCACGCTTCAGGGGCCCCGCCTACTTGACAATCATATATAAACGGTCAACATCATCAGTTCTGATCTTGGACCATTTGATTGTTGACTTTCACGGTAACCTTTAATTTTCAAAGCAACAATACTCTCCTTTTTCGCTTTTCTTGAGGTGAATTTATTAAGACAAGGGGAACTAAGGTTTGATTATAAATACAATAATTTATTAATAATATTTTTATTTTTTTAATCATTTTTATTAATAATATTTTAAATAGTTTATTACCCCCAAAAGAATAACTTAATGTTTTTTCGTTGGATTTTGTTTTAACTGGATTTTTATGATCAAATTAATCAATTTAATATTAATAAATAAATAAATATATTAAAAATTTTAAAATGAAATAAGTCGATTTTGAAACTATATTCAATGTATTTTTTTATAATAATAATATTGTGTTGTGTCTAAATTTAAAAATAAATTTTAATTTTAAATATGATTAATTATGACAAATAAAGATGTTGGTAACAATAGTGTAAGACAGATAAATGCATCTTAAAAGGAGTCGAGAGGTGAGCCCATAATCAAGTGCAAAGATAAGAATTTTCAAATAGTTGAAACAGGTGGTCCATACGAGATCCGACCGTGTTGGGGGCTAATGATGCTGGTAAGAAGTACCTTTCAGTTGCATTAAATGGAAAAGGGGTTCAATAGGCTATGATAGATTAAAGATTAGTGGTTCAGCTAAAATCAAAGAAGATAGTGCAGCATGCCTCCGGCATTCACAACGCGACGGACACTTTTACAATAATTAATTAATAATATTTACCATTTTTCCTTTTTTAGCTGATAAATAATTCACTATATCATGCGTCATGTTGGACTTATATCCAAAAAACTGACGATATATTAACTTTTTAAAATTATTTATGTGTTTTTAAATTTAAAATTCATACAAATTCAGTTTATTTTATTTAATATAGTTATAAATTTTCTAAAACTATAACTTGTTATTTTTAAAATTCATAAGAATCACCTGTTCAAATTTTAGAAATATAAATATCGACTTTAAATAGTAAATAAATAACTCTTATAATTTAGAATGAAGGCACACTTTTCTCCGATCCCTTTAATTTCACATAGATACTAGGAAGAAACGAAGGAAGCGCACAGATAAGGTGAGCGAGAGTATTCTTGTGAAGAAAATCATGTTGAACGTTGTGTTAGTCAAGCTACGGAGCTAAGGGTTCATGTAAAAGAAAATCATGTTAAATGTCGTGTCACAGATACATGCAAAAAACGCCTGGCGTAATATCATATTTTAAATGTCGCGTTACCGATTCATGCAAAAAAAGCCAAGCCTGGTGTAATATCAAATTTTTCTCTAGAAACATCAGTCATTTATTAAACAAAAATATTTTTAAGCCGCCGAATTAATAAAATGTGTAACCACAGTAAATTTGTTATTTTTCGGGTTTTTGATGTCCGTATATGAAAGGAAAAAGATGTATAATTCCCAGAGACAGAGCTGGAAATATAAGAAGCATGAGCTACCGAAGGGCACAACACTATAAAGAGCGTAAACATATTTTCCATTGCCACAATCACCATATCAAACCAAAGGAACAAGTCAACCGGGGTCTGCTAACCTGGACTCGAATTCCTCAAATGCTCCTAGAGAGTTTCTAATGTTGTATCGATGAACCAAAAACAAACTTCTAGGCTGGAAGCAGTCCCCAAAGCTTTCTTCCTTTTAACAAACCCAATTACGGATAGGCCTAATAATAGTAAAAACCTGTAGTAATTAGTGCGGCGGTACACACTGTATTTACAGTTCCATCAAAAAGGAAAACTAAAATACCACCATAACCACCAGTAAGCAGAACCCGAACACCCCCCATGAAAACTGAGGTGGTCAAATCTCTTCCATTTCTTTATCACTATGCTCCTATCCTGGTCATCTTCGAGTAAGTAGGATCAGAATTCTTCAAGCCGCCTAAGAGTAAATACATCAATATCTGCACCCTTCGAGTAGCTGGAGTTCCTCTAGGTCTTACAAATACGCCTTTTCATTCACTCCGAAAACTTTGTTTTCACCTGATGTCCTGTAAAAGTGATAGTTTCCGGCCAAAAGCCAGATGTATACTCCATTATGGTAATAGATCCAGCATTCATCTGTGACAGCAACCAAAGTTCAGTTATCAGAAGGAACCACAGCTTTTATTGAATGCAACATTAATGCAAGTTGAACCAGGTACAGTAATACCCTTTGTATGACATTGCAGAGTAATACGGTTATTAAAATTATTGCATTCTTACAAATTGCAAATCTAGTAAAAAATAACACGGGAGTTCGGACTGTAAGTTTACTCTCTTCATAAACCAATCTTTTAAATAGTCAAGTACCAAATGTAAAGTTTGCAGCTCAGAGCTGTTGTGTCTACATCTATTACATTCCCTCTTTGTGCAAGAGTATTTTGTGTTGAGAAGAGTATGAGTTAACGTTCTTCACATTAAGAGACAAATCCAATTGCATCTTCCAATGGTAATTTACACAACTAAGAGAAAAGTAGCATGTCACACGAGCTTATCCATGCATCAAGGAAAATCAGGTTAAGAATTAAGCTTCTTTATCACCAAGCCTAGAACATAGTCTTAAACATCTCTACATCCTACCAAGAGGGAGAATATAACTCTGAACCAATCGGAGGTTTTACGAACAAAGTATGAAGTACATGTAATCCCTGAGTTGCACAAGAAAATATCACCTCACTCCTTAACATATGTTCCCGACTCCATAAAGACTCGAGGGAGACAGGTCTGACATAAGACAAGCTAACAGGATCACGTAATTAACACTTGAAGCAGTGTTAACAACCATCACACATATTGTAATGGATCATGATTCAAAAGTATGATTTGAATTCATGTTGTTCAAGTTAGATAGTGCATGTCAATGATTTACTCAAAATAATGTTTAAGATACCTACTTAAAAAGGAAAGATGAATCTTCATATGGCTAATTCTATTAATTATTTGCAATTTAAGCACTTATTATTGTACAGTAGATGAGACGGGACTTTCTTAGGTTTCCAGGAAATTTGGTGCTACAGAATACATAATTTAGGATTTTGAAAGATTATGCTCCTGATATTAACTGTTACTATATTGCCTATGAAGGTCTTTTGGTACTATCCACTTTGCAAAATAATTACCAAACAATGTGTCTATGCAACTTTAAATGATTTCATTTAACTCAAATAAAATAAAATTTAAAAACCCACTTGGTTAAGTTGCATGCAAGTATTAAGTTTAAAAGAAACAGGTCAAAAGCATTTTTCCCATGAAGAGAGAGTGTTTTCCAGTTTTGCTTAACATCTGATAAGTTATTCATTAAGATGACAACCCGGTAAGAAATTAATAGAATTTGTATTCCTCAAGACTTGTGATAAGGAATAACATTGTCATATTCATTCCAAATATGAATACAATTTTCACGAACTAAAATTGTGCTTACCATTAAGAACACTAAGATCCAGAACTTGACTTTTGAACCCACACCTGTTTCTGCATTTTCATATTTTATATAAACTAATTAGCCGAAATGTACAAGCAAAACATGGAAATTGATTAAAGAAATTCAAACTCAACTCAATGCCCTTTTTTCCCAAACTACTCGGGAAGGCTAAAAATGAATCGCATATGTATTAAGGAAGTTCAACTAACTAAAATTAATTCAAATCTCACCTCGTGGGAACCATAGCCAGAAGAAACCCCTTTTTTTAAGGGTTTACCTTCCCCTATGATTAAAGAGCCATCTGTATCCTTCCCATTATGTGGAGCTCCAGGTCCACGGCGACCACCGTGTTTATTGGAACCTGCAACAAGTACATAAACACAAGTTGTGATACACCATCATAAGATCTAAGTGTGTACAAAAAATATATCTATGACATATAAATAAGACATCTCCTGGTCCAGAGGTAAAACTAACCATTATCGACTGACAAATGACAGCTGCGCCCACTGCCAATGTGCTTGAACTCTCCGCTCCGCGCACTCAACATGTCACTCATCGTTTCTCCATGAGCTCCTTCAAAGTAATATGCACAGTAAGAACAATATCCTAGTCAAACATAATAAAAATTAGAAGCAGCTGTAGCCCAATTTCCAATAATATTATTCAATCCTTTAATTTCATTTCCATGAAAATTGAAATATGGATTGAGTGAAGATTCTGGAATCATCCATCCAATATAACAGTGTCATGACTACGCACTAAAATGTCTCAAATCTTACTAAATTTTCAGCATCTAGTTGAGTAATAATCACACCTTCTGCAGGATCTAGCAGTGATTGCGTATTCTGTGATGTAGAAGACAATAAAGACTCATCACTTGCATGTGATCCATCTGAACGACGAAGAGGAGCCCAAACACCACGATCAGGTCTATCCTTATTCCTTGTACGCTTTTCATGCTTCTCAATGCAGGAACCATGCAAATCATCTGCAACCCTGTCTTCTGGTACCCCATTTGTATCCCTAAGGAACAATTGAACATTTGGTGGACGAGGTGCTCTTTTGTCCTTCTCCTGATTTGAGGCCTGGATTTGTGTTTCAGAATGAGGCACAGACGAATTTTGGCGTGAATCCTTATTAAGAAGTATGCTTCTGATAATCTTTCCACTAGCCTCACGTCGGTGGTTCTGTCTGACAGCAGATACCCCGATTGAATTCTTCACAGGTAATGCTGAAGTCTGCTGCAATGTCAAGCCACCAGACACCTATACGATGAATGCAAAGTGCAAAAAACAAGCCACAAGAAGTTTCTTATTGTGCAAAGTAAGAGTATTATAGGTCCACAATTTCTTCTGAAAAAATGTGATCATTCTCATTTAACAGTAAGACTACGTCAATGTTGGGTAATGAAGCGTATGGACAGTGGGTTAATGTTGGATTTGTCCATCTCTTCGGTGGACGATCTTCTCCTTTGCAGATTCAAGGGTATAGATGAATGGAAAGAGAGGATCCTTTGGAGATGAGATTGTTTTGCCATTTTATTGGGCATTTGGATCAAGAGTAATACTAGAATTATTTGTTGTAAAACAATGATATAGATTTACTTTGGCATAATGTCTTTCTTTGCTTCTCTGTGGACTCATGCATTGGGAACTTTTCTGAATTCCAATAATGCCTTGATAAATTTTCAACTAACTTCTTTGGGTTTTCTTTTGGAAGGACTTCTTTGTCCTCCATATGAATTGTGATTTCTTCTCTAGACAATCTTCTTTCATCATAAGAAAATGAATTAACTCCAATTTAGTAAGTACAAAATCTTCATCTAAACTTCTCCATTAATAACTGACAAATCAAGTCAACCTGACTTGAAAACAAATTAGGTGGTAGTTCATATAAACAGTAACTATTATATGTTTCCAGATGGACTTGTTAAGAAAAGCATATAGTGTTTACAGTTTTTGTTTTTTAAAAAAATAAATAGCACTTGAAGTTGTAACAAAGCACCTCTTAGAAGTTGCACAGATGCATATATAAATTACAGCTATATACATGTGTTCTTTCAGCAAATGATGGATATCTGTCAAACGACTTTTGATGGGAACCTTCTGGATCAAAATAGAAATTGACTTATTTATTTTATGGAATTTTTATTATGTCAAATAGGGTCTAACTGATGTAGTTATTTTATTTAATAGTGAACATTTAGGATGTATTATAATCCAATTACTTAATTATTTAGTAGCATTATTTTAGTCCTTCAATACTTTCTTGTTCCCCAAGTATAAAAAGGGTGTTAATTCCCTTTAAATAGCTATGCAATCCCCACAAGTTCACTGCATTACAGATTATCATCGATATTTCATTGATTGCGATAAATTTTACTCTTCTGCAATTGCGGATCCTAAGGGGTAGTATAATGCAGAGTTTCACCCTAGTAGAATTGTGGATCCCAAGGGGTAGTATAATATTACTGAATATTATTATCATTACTATATTACCTCCATTTGACTGTCAATTCCTGAACCCTATCTAAGTAAGCTTAACAATAAATAGCATACAATACACCAACTACAATGTCAAGGTGCAAAGGGGCTAATGAAAAGAAAAATGGCAAAGAAGGACGCAAAAGCAAAGCACTTACATGAGGAATTTCCTTTTCTTTTCCCTTTAAGAGTAAGATTTTCTTTTTCCCAATTTCAGTGGTTCCAGACACTCCTGAAACAAATTTAAGGACATAATAAATTACAGAATGCCATGCAAAAGCAATTATCAATGACAAATGTTTAAAAAAAAAATTAAAAAATATAAAGCAACTGTTACGTATATATCTAAAAGAAACTTAACATAGTATGTTCTCATGAAGAGAATAAAAAAAGAAAAAGTAAAGAATACAATAAACGCATCTGGCTTCTGATCCTACCAGCATATTTTCTTGCCATGGTCATTTCTAGTTCTCTACAGCCAGTTCAGTTTCCATTAGCATCTCTTATTTGGAAGTCTACGGTTCCATCCATAGTCGAGGCTTCTTGCTAGATTAGAGCTCAGAGCAATGAGATGCATTCTATTTTTGTATTGTCCTGTTGCTTGGGACTTGAAGAAATCAATTTCATTGTTTTGGAAGAAATAAAAAACTAAGTTATAATGGATTTTTTCCTTGTTTTGGGGGGGATTTGGAATGAGCGTAATTCTAGAGAATTAAGAAAAGCTTTGTGTCTTTCAATATGTCAAGAGAGAATTACTTTTTCTTTTCTCACTATGGCTTTATGCTATGCGAGCCATTTTTGGACGGCTGCACTTCTTTTTGGAGAACTACACTTTTTTAAATGCCCTTTTTGTCTTTCTACTTGTTAGGCTGGGTATACTTCTTGACCTTCCCATTCAAAGACCCTACTTAAATTTCCCATCTTTCAAATTCTAAAAGAAAACACATTTTGACCTATCAAACGAGTATAAAAATAGTAAATTAGGACGCTCTGGAGTCTTTAAAAGCAAAAGGGAGGTCATGCTGAGACCAGGACATGTGAAAATTGATAACCTCACAATATCAGGGACCTAGAGTTACTCTTAAGCTTAAGGAATTGCAGTATTGCATGCTAGTACACATGGTAAGAGAGGGCGGCAATCAAATTTCCTAACCCTGACTTAATCGGACAGGGACACTTTGTTTAGATGTTAGGTTGATCTCCAGGTGCAGCCGTGCAGATCATCAAGCACCAACACTTATCATATTTGCGCGGAAATCTCGAACAAGCCACCTCAAGACAAGCCCAACCTCTCACGTGTATCTACAAACACATTATATATGTCTTTCTTCAACTACGCTCGCTGTAAATAGTGCTATATTTAAACCCATCAAAACCAAATGTGAGAATCATTTAATATCAGTTTCTCCATTGGACTGCATACGACTCGTGTTTGTCATGGTTTTCATTCATGTCAAAGGTTGAAATCAATGGCCAATTATTCATAACGGTAACCAAAAGTGGGCAGTGGAGCTCATCTACTAAAATTTTTACAAGGTTCTTTATCATGTGGATGAAGATGTCAGTCCTCCTGGTATTTGCTGTCCAGGAAAGGCATGCGCGATCTCTCTACTCTAACAATGGACTTAGCAGATGAAAGATGAACCCACCCGGATTTAAGTATGATTTTTCTAGATAAAATATATGAGGTAATCTAAGTTTGTATTAATTAAAGGTTTAACTTATGCTTTGGAAATTCATACAAAAATTCTCTTTCCCCCTTATCCTTCCCCTTTATTTACGTGAGGTCTTGAACATATTGATTATGTAATACCTCTGTATCAAATTATGCGATTAACATTGCCTTTTTAAAAGTCAACTTGAGTATTTTAGAATTTAAAATGGACATGATTCATTTAAGTTTGAAAACAATAAATCTCACAATTAATAGTACTTTCTAAATAGTATATAATATTCATAATTACATTGATTAAAAAAATCATATCTATTTTGAATTTGAAAATATTTCAACAGACTTTTAAAAAGCCAATATCGATCTTCTATTTTGGAATGGAAGGAGTATATAATATCAACAATATAAACCAAAGTTTGGGATTATGAAGATTATTCATAAATTGCTATGTAGCTTTCCTTGATGCACCAAACTCACAGATGAAAGTTGCTCCACTATACCATACTTGCTTTGTCCAAGTCTCCCATATAATCTCCTCTGCGTGTTCTTTTAGTAGCTTTAAGTACAAATGAACGTTAGGGGTTAGATATTGCAGATTTTCAAGCACAAATTTCTTCAATCAGCTACCAAATGCAAGTTAATAACTCAAAATTGGTTTTTGTTGTATCCTAAATCTTAGTGGTAACTGTATCTTCTCTCCACACATTCATCTTTTCTAATTATCACAGTTCATAAATGAAGTATGATTCATGAATTTGTTTAAGTTTTGCAACCTATTAATTGTACAGAAAATCAATTAACCTCCGAAACAAATTTCTTCTAATATGATAAAACTTTCTCCCGTGTTTTAAGATCCACAACTGGTCGCATCTGCAATGTGAACGTTTTCCCATGGGCCAACGCACCCCCCCCCCCCCCCACCAAAAAAATACAAATAAATTCAGGCATTGATCTTTATCACTTCAGAAGAAACAATATAACAGTACTTACCTTGTCCTCGGTGAAGTCATTCTCTCTTCTTCTTTTTTTACTTTCTGTTAGGGCCTGTTCTAAGAACAAGCGTTAACAGTAGCACCGCTTTTCTATGATTCACTCTGGTACCCACCACACCCCAATAAAGAGGGGGGGGGGGGGGGGGGAGGAAGCAGAACAAGAAGACATAGAACTATATTTGTCTCAACACAATATAGGTAATTAGCATTCGAAAGATTGACAAATATGAAAGTGTAGTGATTCTGTGCAACTTCAACCTACAACGTTTATCAACAAAAAAGTTCATCAAACCAAACAATTGAGATCCTAGTAATGAAACATACCACTTTCCGCCTCCAAATTTTCAGTTCTAGATGCTGTGGTAGCTAACAAAGACTTTTCAGAAATCTGCTGATCATCACGTTTAGGAACCATGATATATGTCGACTTGTCTTTGCCAAGTGTTCTCTTCGCAGTATCCCTTAAAACATACTGTGAATCAAGCAGGAGAATGAGTTACTTAGAGGAATGGTTCATTCGTGCGAATTGATAAATTCAAGTGCTCAATATTGGAAAGCAATTGGCAAAACAAGCCTCACATCATCAAAGCAGGATTTATGTGAAAAAGATGATAGTAGCCCTCCATATTACATTATTACTTGTATAAACTACGTATCTTGGATTGGTGATAGACATGACCTATGGCGTGAGAAACACGACCGACAATAATAATTCAATTAAAATAAATCAATCAGTTGATCTAAAGCTGCTACAAATTTATAGACATAACTCGCAATAATTGAAGTTCAAAAAGAAACATTTATTGAACATCTATAACTTCAAGGGGAGCCAACTCAGAGTTGGTTTGTATAGTTTGCTTCCGAGGGAGGTCCTTTTGGGATTTAAGGGCTTCTTTTTTTGAGTGTAGATGTTACTATATTTACTTATGTATAAACCCTGATAAGGCAGAAGAAGTATGAAAAGTGTGCCATATCAGACTATACGTCTGGCATATGAAAACAATATAATTGTGAACTAAATGCCATTTAAAATACCGAGCTATAACTTCTCAAAAGTCAAAACTATTCAATGATTTTTCATTTATTCAAAAGAGAACATCCAAAGATATTTATGACAAGTATTAAATACAACATCAATAAAGTGAATAAACCAAATCTAATAGAAAATGGAAATACCATAGTGGTAGAGACCCTTCTTTTTTCAGAACCTCGTTTTAATGAAGCAGAACTAGGACTTCCGGATGATGTTCCACCAGTCCTTTTGGTTGGTTTCCCATTAGACAAGGACCTCTGTCATATCACAAAATAATATTAGCAACGACGGTTTTGCTATAAAGGTAGTGAGTGAGCACATCCAATATATAATTATTGGTCAGTTATGAACTTTATACAGCATAACATACAAGAGTATGACAAGACTCAAAACTGAAAATGAAACTATGAAAGAATCAACTCAAATATTCTATCAAGAATAACAAGTAAACAAGCCTCCTGCCATCAATCCCCACAACTTGAGATCCTGATCCCATGTTAGCCAGTCAAGGAAAATAACATTATCATTCATCATTCCTGCATCTATTACACTTTCAAACAAATTCATTTTCAAAGATAAGTGGAACAATTTTTTTCGTTTTCTTTTTTAACAAGTAATCTGAAACGAATCTTGCTGCACCAGTTTTGTCTACGAGGGGATCCACAATGAAATAACAAATGGAAACTTCTACTAGGATCAAATCCTCCGATTATATTTCATACTCGGTCAAACTTTAATTAACCTCATTTCCTTTTCGGACATCCACTTTCAATTAGAGCAGGTTTAGAAATATATTAAGATAAGAAAGAAGGGTGATAGGGGACCTATCCACGCATGGAATCAGTAGAAGCAGACATAAACAAAGCAAAAGGCTTTAATCTCATATCAATAACAATTCAACTCTGTCAAATAACGATGGATTGCAATGCTTATATAGATTGCCTAGACTTGAAGACCAAGTAATATCCTAATTAAAAAGGATTCAAATCCTAATGATGAAAAACTCTACAATATTCTACCTACTTAATTTAATTAATAAAGGTTTTACAATAATTACCAAAAGCATTTATATGTAAATAGTATAATTGATTAATCTTTGGATATTCCTCTACTCCACGTCAACTTTTAATTGAAACTCTTCAATTTATATCGTTTCAAAGTTCATGGACCACATAACCCACTTAAACAGGAGTTAAGAATCTTACTCTTAGTTCAGTCCACAATTAAACAATTATTGAACTTGAATGAAAAGCTTTAAACCGTTATTTAAAAGATAAAATTCGTAACGTATGATCCTGATAGAGTTAATTAAAGACGAACAGAGTGAGTATCCCCTCTTGTGCTGGACATTAGAAAATTTCTGCTTGCAAGTTGAGTAAACAACTGCTCCATATTATCTAAGGCATACAGTCTTTAATGAAGAACATAAACTCAAATCGCATGCTACCATAATTTCCATACAGCATCATTTGTTGTATAGGAATGATTTTCTAAACCACACTACAAAAGATATAATGAAAAGTAAGAGCCAATTAATGACACAGAGACTTGCCAGTTATAATATAATAAATTTAAAACAGTATTGCCTCGGTAGTTTCTAAGAATAAGGCATGCATGTTTTCTAAATATGCAGTGTGAGTACAGAAAATCCAAAAATCAAAAGGAGAAATTTGTAGTGGTTTCCAACGATCTACATTGCTTGATGCTGTGCAACGTATATATATAATAGAAATAATAGCAATTCCTACCCGAGATCCACCCTTGGCAGCTCTTTTCTGACGAACAAAATGCATTAGAGGTGTAACTATAGGAACATCCTTTGCAGCACCTAGAAAACAATATCCAAATTGTTCTAGTTAAGAGTACAGCCCAATTCACCTCATAAGCTATTTCTACTTTCCAATTATTTTCCTCTATTTGAGCAAGCATATTCAGGAAAGTTTTTGACTAACCGGCTCTTTCGGCTTCCCTTCTTTCCAATTGTATTTCTGCACTAGGAAGATTCTCAACAGGCTTTGAAATTAATTCAAGGAACTCCACATATTCTGGATCTACATTTTCATCAAAAGTAACTCGTATGGAAACTAAGGAAAAAGATTGGTACATACTACAAAGGCAACTCAATGTAATACATGAGCATTTATAATACCTTTATATATAGTTCCTTCACGTCCATCCTTTTTAGACCATTGCTTAGGAACACGTTGTGAAGGAGCATACTCAACAATAGTTTTGAACTGAGTACCTGAGAATTCATAAATGTTGAAGGGTGGGAAAGAAAGAAATGAGGTTAAGAACCAACGTTGTTAAATAAAGATGAGACTCAGCAAAGCTTATCACATGAGTGAGTGAAATATACATTTGCCAACACTTTTAAATTCTTATCTTTCTCTTTATTTGTAAGGATCTATTTTACTTCATTTAAAAATAAATAAATAAGCACTTGAGAAAGGTGTTGAAAATGGTAATTTGAGTATTCCTAATGTTACCTACAGAACTCTAAGATTCTCACCGCGCAGCTAATGTCAAAAGGGGTAAAACTTATTACCCTGGTGACATAAAATTCCCTTGAAATGAATGAAGAATATATTTTGCCACACTTTTTTGGGAACCACAATTGACACGTCTAAGCAATGCCTTTAGTAGATGCTGAAGCCTTACCCTTTTCATTAACAAAAACATGTCCACCGAAGAATTCAGCAAACTCTATAACGTCCTCTGGCCTCTGAAAGTCGATGTAGGCTCTAGAATATGACTGATTTTTCTGACTGCAAATTCAGATAAAGAGAAAGGATTTGAGCATAGGTAATATATAATACAAATGTTGGCATAGAATCAACATATTTCTAGAGAATAAAAGTGAAATCAAAACGAAGTGATAGTTCAAATTAAAACATTTCCTTGCGATGGCCTATTATCATACATCAGCATTGTGGTGTGTGTAAATGGATTTATGTAATAATTAAGAGCACACTAGTTTTCATGCAATTGTGAAACTACAAAAGGTACTAACTCATAGAAATCAGAAAAATCATATCTCTAAGACCAGCTTGAAACTGTGTTTATACATGTTCGGATGTTCCTACTTGTAAAAATACATATCCTGAGCTGTGGTAATTTGTGATGGTTAATGTGTGCGACTATTTTATATACACGTATTTGTGATGGTTAACGTGTTCGACTATTCTCTTTTTGGGATAAAAAAAAGTTTGTAGCTCAAAAGGTTATTAGAATTATGTTATTCCAACGAAACACTGCATATCTAAACTCACAATGGAGATTTCTTTATAAATTATTATGAAACCTGTCAGTGAAAATGACAAGCATCGTACTCACTGGAGGCTGTGATTACCTCATGTTCGTGACACATAACTATTGTTTGTCTTTAAACAAACTCGTAATTTTCTATGTATTACCTCTGGTAGCCTTGTGAAGCTATTAGTCTATTAGCAATTTAATGCCAATCACAATTCGGTAAAGATGATATAAATAGAGAATCTGACTGAAGGTAATGATGATCCAAAATTAGTTAGATATTATTTAATCTGAATATATGTAAGTACTTGCACAGCTCTCCATGATACCATTTAAAGCACCCATCACTTCCCAACATATGTGTGTTACAATGTTAATTCATTTAAAGTTAAAAAAATAAAGACAAAAGAAATAAAACTAACAAGACATAAAACCATATTATCCATACAAGAGATTCAGAACAGATAACTCCTCCACAAAAACAGAACAGAATGCGTACAAACTAACACAGACGAAATTCAAACCAAATCAATTTACAAGGAAATATCTCAACTGCCCAGCACTAACTACATGAATCATCACCTTTTTGGGAAATATAATTTATCAAACCAAAGAAAGAGAAATAAAAAATAAAAAAAACAAAGATAAACTTATTACCAAGACAATCAGTACATAAACTTTCCCTATAGAAAAAATAACAATAATAAAAAGAACAAAACATCTCATTTGGTTGGTCAAAAGCTAATTACTTTCCATCAAATCACTATACTTAAACCCATTTGTTTCTCCCCATTAGATTACTAGCTGTCCCAAAATCCTGCAACTGGTTTCTACAACCATTTACTCCCCATAAATTATTCACATTTCACATATTGTGTGTGGCACCACAAGTTGCTCCGAGATTTACTTAGATAGTAATCTGTTATAGATAAATTCACACTTCAACCATATGTGGCCATTAACCTTTCTAGAGTTCAGTAACTCCCCACCACGAGCACTCAAATTCATAAACCCTTACTAAACTCATTGCCTCACTGTTTTCAGGGCATCCTAAGTATTAAGTAACTTGGAGTAGATATTCAATCAAAACAAAAATCAATACATTTAGGACACAAAGGTGCCATCCCTAACCTGTTGTTGCCAGGACGGAAAGACATCCAATTATAGCGACCAGCGAACCTGCCGTCGATTTGTTCCATGAACATCGGCTGAGTAATTGTCGGCGGCAAGTGCCGAAGCACGACTTTCGTTCGATCTGCCGTACCCCTCATGGGTGAACTTTATCCACAAAAACGAAAACCCTAAAAAAATAAATTATTACAAAAACCAACTAAATAATTCAGCGATTTGACACTTGAAACCCTTGAATCCTTCGAAACACCCCTGAAATTACATCTTCACTTCGCGTTCGCGTTGCTACAATCGATCGTCGTTAATTTTGTGCCCTAATTCGCAATTCGTTCCCAAATTGTCATGTGTATTTAAGAGGTTAAGGGAAAGTCACTATAAAGAGAAATTACACAGTGGTGAAAGAGAATTTTGTGCATCCCTGTGTATTTATACACAATTACTCTCCCCCGTCCTTTTATATACTGTATGAATATACATGTATGTATATATGTATGCACCTTGGGTATAAGGAGATTGGATAGATTATGTTTTGCGAGGGAGGGCGTATTGTATACGTGAATTACGTGGCTATGCTAAACAGCACGTCCAGCGCAGTACATTTCAAATGATGGTTATGTTTTTATGCAACAATTAGAATCCCTGATAGTATTAATAGAAGAGAGATTATACAAATAGGACTCACTTAATTTTAATTTTTAAGTGATGTGTGATGATAAGGTTTTATAAATGCAGTAATAATAGTGTAAAATATTATTATTTCTATCAAACCTAATAGAGTTGATGTTAAATAACTTAACAAAAGTCGCTTTAAATACGAAATAATTTGATTTTTATTCAATAATTCAATCATAAAAATGCGAAAAAAATACAAATATATATCCATAGCTAATTCATCTCTTGTCATTAATTTCAAATAGAAATAACCCAAATAATAATGGTCCAGCAAGTATTCGCAACTCTTATCCGCAACAAAGAGTTGCAAAAAATTATTGGACTTGAATTGACATCTTTGCCCCTAAAAAAATATAAGTACATACAATTGGAATAGTTGATAGAATATTTTCTACTACTTATCTTCAATAAAGAATTGTGAATAGTTTGTTTCAACATTATAAATACCTACAGACGAATATTTGGGTGAGATAAACTCAAACCCTAGCCGCTAAAGAGAGTTGAAAGCAAAAAATCACTCTATCTTCTTGCTCTATTCATCAACATTTCTAAGCAAAATTTCTAACATGACTAATAATATACTGTTGGAATGAACTATTTACAACTCTTTATTGCAGATAGGTAGCAAAAAATATTCTGACAACTAGTCGTAGGAATAAGTTGTAGGAATGAGTTGCGATATGTGCTTGTGTTTTTTTAGGGGCAAAAATGTTATTTCAGGTCTAGTAAGTATTTGCTTGTAAATATTAATTATTATCTGCAAGAAAGAGTTACAAATATTTACTTGACCCTTTTAATCTAAACCTTTCCTATTTGAAATTAATAGCAAGAGATCAATTGGTTGAGAAATGGCTCATAACCAACAATAACTATAGATCGCTTCCTTATATATATCGTATAATTTAGACTTTTAGAACACAATTATTATAACAAGAAACTATATATATGTCAAATTTAAAAATTTACTGATTAAACTATATATATATATGGGAGGAATATTTTCACATGTTTTTTTAAACCTCTTACATGGTCTCTTTTCCCACAAAATGTGGGACCCACTTTATTTTAATGCAAGAGATAATTTATATAAAAATATAAAAAGCATATGCATAAATGTCAACTCACTATTAATATACAGATCAATATACAAAATAACCCTCAAACCATTATAATTGACACCTAATACAAAAATAAAATCAAATAATAAATTAGGGTCTTAAAACAATTAATTATAAAATTACAACCTCAAATCTCGAAACAAATGAATTTTGAGTAAATGAATGAATGAGAGTCCACTTCAAATAAAACAAAATTATTATTAATTTCGAAAATCATGGGTAAGAGGAAAAGAAGACGCGAAAAATGTTTTATAATTAAAATAAATATAAGGTAGATCCATTCTATAAAAAATATAGTTGAATTGTACATGTGAGAATAAGAGAAGTATGCAAGTGGGAGACGGTCGATAAGTAGAGAATTTTATTTATTTATTTTGGTACCTTTAGTGTTCACTCAACCCCTAACCCATCACCTACCTATCACAAAACCCCCCACCGAATGAGCCTTTTTATTTTAATATTTAATAATACTTGGCCACTGTTGAGGCTCAAACCCTCCCATTTGAGACCGAAAATTTTCATGTAAATAAAAGATGAGCCAATTTAGTTCTCACCTGTTGAGGCAA
Organism: Hedera helix; assembly: GCA_947179155.2. Taxonomy (NCBI): domain Eukaryota; kingdom Viridiplantae; phylum Streptophyta; class Magnoliopsida; order Apiales; family Araliaceae; genus Hedera; species Hedera helix. The sequence continues at coordinate 43,553,022 of OX359272.1, read as the reverse complement.
AGAGGGAGTCATACACTTGATAAAAAGTTTTGTATTAAAAAAATTAAACAAATATGTGGTAATTTAAAACTTATTCAGAATATTAGTCGATATATATACTTTGTTGGGACGTTTTAACCATTTTTTTTCTTAATAATTTTGTTGCATCCCTGACAAACTTGTTATATGCATAACTTTTTCATCGCATTCATCCTACCAATTATACCTTAGATATTTTTTTAATCCTAGTATGTATTGTAACGTATTTGTACCAAATTATAATTGCAAAATATATTAATACATGATATTGAATAGAATTATAAGAATACTCTATTTATTACACATTCATTTAACATGACTATCGTTAATAGTTATCCACATAATTGATAATTAAAAATCTTAATAAATATTCGCAATATATATCATTTTTTTACAATATATTAAGCTAATTTTTAAAATATTGGTCTAAATCTTTTTTGGAACTGCTTACATTTTTTCAAGTACATGATCATCCACCATAAGTCATGAAGCAAGCTTCAATAGCCCCCTAAAATTGTTCAATTTAGGATGAAATATAGTACATTCATAAATTGGCTATCAAATTTAAGAATGGAATAATGATAAAATCTCAATCTTCAAAATAAAGACATCGTCTTTTCAAGGAGCTGCACCAAGACTATCACAACATTATATATGGATATATGATATAATCCCTATAATATCCCCTTCGTTTTGACCAAAAGAGAACCTAACCATGTTAAAATGAAGGAATTTATAATGAATAATAATTTTTAATTTTGTTAGTAATATCTCAAATCGGGCGGAGTCAAATTCTCAGCCTTTCGGTCAGAACTCGAAATCGAGCTCCGTAAGTTGTCACGACTTTGAAATATATAATAAGTGTTACACCTACGGTTTCGCGTCGTTTCAATGTTTGGGGCGAGGTCATTGCGGGTAAATGCCTTGTGAAGGAATTTATAAGTTATAGCATGCTACAAACTAAGATAAAATGCTTTTGTAAACAAACCTATTTAATTACGTTATGAAATTCAAAACTAATATCTAAAAAATAACCAAAAGTTAAAAGCACTTGCATTTTAGTTCTCCGTACGCCGTTGTCCGCAATCTTTGTCACCATGTTTGTCTTCGAAATTGAAGATATATTACTTGTTGTAACAATTAAAAATGACTTTAGACCATTCATCGTAACCAAAACACATTAGTTATATACATCGTTATTGTCACTGCAAAAATCTGGTCAAGACCTAATAAAAAATTATAATTTTACCCGATTAAAATAACCCAAATCCATATAGAAAGGCAAGCCCAGAAGCCCCACTACCCTCTGCAAGCACCAATTTTCATTATTTATTGCATCTGCGTTATTGAATTAGAGAAATGCTATTAATATTCTACATGTCTAAGTAGACAGGTTAGAACATCACTCAAAAATATACTATATGTTAATAATAAACCTTAAATGGTTGTATACAACGTAAAGGACATTAAATTTTGATTAGGTAATGAACTTTTCAGACTTGAGGATCTATTGCTATAAAAAAAAAAAAAAAAAAAAGAAGTAAAAAACCTAATAGAACACATCTAGCTGAACTATAAGGGTATAAATAAAACCTAATGTGTTGCCCCCATCATCCCCCCCCCCCCCCCCCCCCCCCCCCAAATCTCCCAGTTAAATTATTAGCTCAGCTTTCCCCTCCCCCGACATTATTGCATTAATTTACTAAACATAAAAATCAACTTTTGAACCATAACCAACTTTTGAATAAAGAAGCAGTCTAACAATAACTTCAAATTCATCATACTATGTATTTTGTTTCACATTAAGATAAAATTAAATTCTCGAGTTTAATGTATAATTATAATGAATGTGGGGAAATGCTGTTTTCAAGTGTAAACGTACATATAATTTAAACATATACATTCATCATTTTTTACGAAAGCAAATATTTACTTAATACTCCCTTAAATAAAAAAAAATATGATTTTTTAAGATTAAATTATACAATCCAACAACCTTAGTTTTATCCAATACATTGAATAATAACAAAATTTTACACAAAAAACTACTATATAAACATTAAGCGCGGAAAACAAGAGATGAAACCCACTAAATATTAGTATTTTTTTATATATTTGCACTGAATTCAATACATGGGATCCACTAGTATATTATTTTTTTATGCATTGAATTCAGTACAAATACATAAACAAATAATATTATGCATTAAACTCCGCGTTTAACATGTGCCCTAAGGATACATTATAAGAAAATCCTATAAATATGTGCTCGTATTGACCTAATAGACAATTCTTCTTAAAACCATCTCTGCTCCATGATGATCGTAATAGAAACTAGCTCGTGTTTCCATATGCTTTATAGTATTAAAAGGCTTACCTTTTATATAAAAAATAGGCATTAAAAGGCTTACCTCTTCCTTTTAAATTAAAGTTATCGTTCTTCCATTTGTTTGTTGCTACTAACATGAAAGAAATTCACAAAAAACGAATTCGTTGTTAAGTATTAATTTATACGGGAAATGAAAAAGATACGCGAAATATTAATAAAAACACGCGGATGGAGTGAAATGTGTAATCTCTGCGTGACTCGATTGCCATTTCTAATTATTACATCATTTTTATCACAACTATTTAGTCCTCTATATTTTATAATTAGTTTTAATAATTCACAAATATTTAAAAAACATTTATTAAAAATAAAAATAGATATAGCATACTATTATTAATTTTTTTGGGTAAAGGAATTAGATATATTTCACACTTGTTGCACCAACTTTAACACTAAACTCATTTGTGTTAAAAAAATTCCCCATATAAATAGATCATTTATCTATTTTGCCTTAATAAAAATAATTTATACCACTATTATCTTTGTTTAAATTTTGTTACAAACTAATCCATTATTTATCATGTACCTATTATACCTTTTCCATTCACAATTTTGTTAAACACACGTATAGAAACTTCTATATTGAAGCCAAAAGTGTCTCAATTAATCTACTAGATTGAAACCAAAAGTGGTAATTTTTTCAAAAAATTATTAATTTTATGACCTGATACTATAATTAATAGTATTTAACAGAGGAATATTTATTACAAATTATTTGTAAAATTCTAAATTTATGATATTCAATATTTTTTATTTAAAAAAGATTGAGCCTACTAAACTAATGGCAATAATTATTTGATCAAAAAAATAGCAATAATCATAATTATTAAAAAGACACATACTATTATCATTGAATTATGTCAATATAGAGTTTAAATAAATTTTTTAAAAAAGAATTATTAAATAAAAATATAAAGGATTTTGTACTGTTATTGCTGTCACAATTTGTCCACGTATAAAACACGCATACAACAAAGCAAAGAATCAAATGTATGGGAGCCTCGTTCAATAGGGGTGATTTTTCTCTGTCATTTTCTCCCTTCTTCTCCAGAGGGGTCCATCAAGGGGGGAAGAGTTGAATCTCTTCCCATTCCCACCCACCCACCCACCAGCCACCCCTTCACTGCTGTAACTATTTTCCCTTCACTCTTTCAAGCTTCAACGCAGATTTTTTTAGTAAGTATAGATATCTTTTATTTGGTTAGATTTGTGCACGTATGTTTGTTTGCTTTTCTAATTTGTGTGTTTTGTTTGATATGTAGAACAGAGTTGATTGCTGTAAAAAAGTGATTTTTTTTGTTATCTGGGGATATGGATAGTAGAATTCAACCGGGAAGTTTCTTTCAGTACTCCCCAACTGGAGTCAATGGTTCACTGCAAAGGTCTTCATCTCCTACAGATCGTGAAAGGTTAATTTTTATACTGATGTTTTGATTTTGATTTAATATTTCTATCATTAAATTTGGATCTTGGTATGGGTCTGTACCTAATTCTTGTAACTATTGATATTGTTCTTAGATAATATCCATTTATGTAGATTTGTAATTGCAGTGATGGATTTTATGTTTACTTCAAATTGAGTGGCTGATTTACTCATTTTTGTTCTTGTATTGGCTGTATATAATGGCTACAAACTTTGAAATCTATGAACTTGTTATGCACTCGAGGGTGTTTGCTGTTTCTTTTTGGGTGATGATATAATTAAGTTTTGATGGTTTATTGGAACGTACTGTATATCAAGCAGGTGCAGTGATGAGCCTAAAAACACACATTCACACACAAAAAAGAAGAAGTTATATTAAAGTTTCTATTTCTATGTTAGTTGCCAATTTGGCTAATGTAGCCAATTGGAATTTTTAATATGATAAGAAAGTTGTGCCTTGAAAAGAAACTCTGCATTTTTCAGTTACCTGTTATTGGTTCCATTTTACATGGAGAGCTTTTGGTGTTGTCTTTCCCAGTATCATGGGTTTTAGATTTGAATTTGACATATTTTCTGGCAAAATGATGAGACACAGATGGGGAAATCGTCAAATTTTGACATATTCCCATGTCCATCTGTCAGGATAGGCAGATAGATATGAGCTGTTTAGGCAGACTGCAAAGTAAGCAGTTGCCAATTTACGATAACTCACATTTAGAACTTACAACTTAGCTATCTACTTAGTTATATCTCTTATTGTCTATTACTATTACGCCATTTTCACCAAAATATGTTTTGTTTTCATACTTAATTTGTATGATGTTGTATTGGCAGATATTTGTCGGAATTATTTGCAGAGAGGCAAAAGTTGGCCCCGTTTATGCAAGTTATGCCAGTCTGCAGCAGGCTTCTAAATCAAGGTTTTTAATCCTTTTTTTGTACTCTTTACCCAAATGGCCAAAATTTATTGCTAAATTAGGAAATTTTGGTTCTACAACTACATTTTCTTTTTCTGCTCCAAGAAAAAAAGCAATTATGCCCCATAGACTATGGAAGATCAGACTTCGTGCTTTCTGGTTTACTTGTAGCAATAACTGGAAATTATCTTTCCTTTGATATTAATACGTAGAAAAGTGATAAACATCTATGTAGACCTGGCGTAGCTTTCAATATCAACTAGGCTTTGTAATGTCTTTCATGATAGAAAAGTTGAACTTAGCAGTATTGACATTTATGTATAAATTCTAAAGAGGAGAGAAGATCAAAAAGGGCTTCTTATGTTACCAATTAATGGCTTCTGAGTACAATGATATATTTATACTTATCCTAGGACCCAAAAAAAATGAAAAGACCAACCTATTATTGATAACATTCATTGACCACCGCCAGCAGGCACGATTCCCGGCAAGCTAGACAGTACTGAGACCAGAAACTTCTAAGCCGTCTAGCTGTGTTATGATATTAAGAGATTGCCAGACTAAATTTATCCTGAACGCTTAACAGACTGGGCTATTTTACCTTGTAAGAATCATCCTTGGGTATATTGCTTTCCTGACTTCAGAAGGCAACATAAATTTTTCTTGATCAGAAGATTCAGAAGGAGAGTATTCCCAATTGGATAGCGAACATATTCCATTAATTAAACTTGTGATTCAATGATTTGAATAGGCTTCTTCTACATCTAATTGTTCTTCTTCCTCCTTGGTTGCAAGAACAACGAGGTGCCAAAAAGGGAGCTTAAAATTTAAGATAGGTTAGGAGTTCTTTTGAACGTGTGTACAGGTACAAGAGTAGTCCATAAATCCAATTTTTTGGAGTGTTGGGTTTCTTGACATGAGATAATCCCTTTGAGTGAGGTGAAAATTTCATTATTGTATATCATGATCTTTGTGGAATATAAAAAAATACATAAGTAGACTAAATGAGGTCATCAGAACACTTGGATATTACAACAGACAACAATTTATAGTCAGCACTGGATAAATGACACTGGAAGAGTAGGAACTACTAAAGAAGCACAGCAGTAACTATGATAAGAATGTGTACCGACTTTCAGCCATACAAAGCTAGCATTTGATAAGCTTATATTAGTTATTGATTTAACAGTGATAGCAGTACTCATTGATACAAGGAAGCAGTTCTCTCATCTCAAAAAGCTTCATTCTAATTACATTGTCGTGTTTTGCCATTATGCTCTGTTTGCAGATATGACTTTTTGTTAAATCATGTGCTATCTGATCTTTATTTACTATCTCTGCGTGTATAAATTTTATCTTATCTGGAGCATCACCATAGATATAGATCACATTTTTTTTTTGGGTTGACACAATTATCTGTCTTCAAGATTTGTAGCCCAAACATATGAGATGATTTTTGTCAATATATTTTATGCTGTTGCTATTTTACTGTACCTTTGCCCAAGATAGCCTGCTATATGTGCCTCATTACCTGCTATTTTGGTAGAAAGAATATTTTCCTTAAACCAATTATAATAATTATTACGTATAAAATTCCAAAAATGAGCACTAGAGCTGCCATTAAAGCAAATGATTATTTATCTATTTACGTATTAAAGTAGGAAACGATAATGATTGTTCCTACTTTTTGATAAGTATGTTTGTACCCTTTTCCTGAACTTCATTTAAGAACCAGGAGCACCATACCAATCACCTCAATTAACCTACCCCTTTTAGCTTGTGACTTTCAATTCCTTTTTCCTCCATAATTTTGACCTTCAAAAAGTAAAAAATGTCTGAGGTGTTGATGAGGACCGTGACTCAGAGAAGTTGGTAGTCATAAGTCATCATACAAGGATATATGCCATGTCTATTTCTCACCCCAACTTTCCTAATAATTTGCAAAGCATTTGATATTGTTTCATAGTCTGGGCTGGGGCATATCACCTGAAGTCAGCTCTTATGTTATTCCATATATTATGTGAATGTACTAATACATTTTGGATGGTACCCTACATATGATGTCCAGTAGGCAAGTATATAACTATCCCAGTCAGTACTAGGTATTGTTTTTCCTCTGCTAATCCCAGATTTTTCCTTTAGGAAAGGTTCGTGGAGTACGTATAATAACAGTCTGGGAAAATGTTTCAATGACTACGTGTTGGTCTCTGATGCTTATGACCCTGTTAGCAATATTGTTTGAAGCAGATATACACCAATTTTCTAATTGCTAACTGTTTTTTGGGCTTTTATTAACATTAACTTGCTTCTTTGGTTTGACTTTATGAAGAAATCATGAGGACGTCGGGGTTAGTATCCAATCAAAGTTATATGGATCGTGAAAGATTGGGGCCCGAGCGGCGATATAGGCCATTAGGTCAACAACCTAATGGAGGACCAATGGATGTGGAGACATGGTCCTCAATGCAATCAGAGGTAAGAGATTTCTATTTATTGTAGCCATATTTCTCTGCTGTATTTGTTAGAGTCCCTTCCACTGCCGTTAATCTGTTATAAAGTTGAAAAGAAAAGAAATTATGGACTACCCTTTGATCCTATTGCATTTGCGGTCATGTCATTCTTATGTTCACTCGAAGTCAAAATTCTTGCTTTAGTGGCAGATGCATGCAGTGAATCTCTCAAGATATGTGCTAAGACATTATTAAAGATTTGCATCATGCTTCTTTCTAAAATTCATTTTATTGATCTAGATCTAACGGTGTCTGGATAGGTCACTAGAATGGACGTGAAATTTGCTTAAGTGAGCTGTGTGATCTGGTTAAAGCTGGAGGTTTCCTAAGTTAATGTTTTAGACCACATAACTCACTTTAGTTGATTTAAACAAAATAAAAGGCCAATGCTTACCACTGAAGTGAATGATCTAGTGTCCTCAGTTATGCATTAGAGAGTATTTTCTTTCTTATTTAAATTTCATGTGCATGAAAAACTTGCATAAGAAGAACTCCATAAATTTTAGCAGGGTGGTTGTATCTCCTTGACAATTAACAATATGAAGATGCATCATATGTTTAGTGGCTTCTGCTTATAGAAGTTAGAACTTGAGTGGATGATAAATACTTGAATATCATAGATCATATCATTCTAAATTGAGGACTGATTCAGAAGTTACTAATATTAACTAGATTCGTACTCGCAGAGAGAGCCTTCCTGAATCTTGATAACAAATTATGATTTATATGATAATTGTCTTGCTTCAGGAAAACGGTCTTCTCCGAAGAATGGCCCCAGTTCAAGCCTCCGCTATGGGTTGGCCTGCTGCAGCTTTAGGATTAACGACCACACCTGTTGTAAAGAGAGTTATCAGACTTGATGTTCCATTGGATAAATTCCCAAATGTAAATGCAGATTTTTTTCGTCCCGTTCTCTATCATTTGTTCATTGGTTTATTTTCTTTTATCTGTTATAATTTCTAACTCAAAGCATGGCGGTTCAATTTTGTTGGTCGAATTTTGGGACCGCGAGGAAATTCTCTGAAAAGGATTGAAGCTATGACAGAGTGTAGAATATTTATAAGAGGCCGGGGATCAGTGAAGGATTCTATGAAGGTATCATTATTCCCACCTCTTTCACTTTTATTTTCATAAAACAATAAATTTCAATGTAAGTTATTGCTTAATGAGGCTGATGGTGGAACCAATATGATGAGTCAGCAAAAACTGCAGCGTATGGAGTTTATAAAACCAAAGTTCATCTATGTGAATAGTTTCTTTTATAGTTGTATATTACTTGATTTCCTTTTCTACTTATATGTCGGGGCACTAATAATCCTTCTGATATGTATGATCTAAGTAGACTTGTATTTCAAGGTCTTTTTCATCAATTACTCTTCTAAAGGAAGACATTTTAAATTGTAGGTGATCCCACGAATTCCCCTTTTCCACGTTTTGCCTGTTGGTGGTGCACATTTTCCTTTATGATTTTCTACTGCATGAGTTATATTTATGTGGAAGTTTGTTAAGTTTGCATTATTAAATGGCTTTGTATGTGATGAGTCAATGATGAAGATTTTTGTTTTCTTGGACACATTTACTTGTTCCCTAATTTTGTTTTTTTGGAGGAGAAAAGAAAAGAGGAGAGATTTTAAACAAATTTCCTCCCAAAAATTTCTTCCCAAGGTCGGGAAGATTTGGATGAAAATTTATCAGACTTTAGATGACATATTAAAATAACAGTATATCCTTATAATGGTTTCTTAAATATAATCTCATAGGGGTAAAATAGTAATGTATTTTTTAAAGTTAAAATTTCCTTCCAAAACTCAAGACACAATGAACGCAAGTAAATTTCTTTTTTCTTCCCCCTTTCTCTCATAATTTTAAATTCTTTTCTTTTCTTCTATTTCCAAACTCACAAACACAGGCATTTCAGCATAGAATTACTTTGAATACAATGGAAGGGAAATAATCATAGGCATTTTAGGTCAAAGGAACCAAAGGACATTGTATTTCCATCTAAAATGCCTTTTTTACATTTACATGTGTACATAGTCGTCATTCCTATTTAAGATCATTTTCCTTCTTGTCTCCTAGTGACAGGGGTGGACCTGTAGAACATACTGCAACTTACTGATGAAATGGTTTACAAAATGTAAACAAAGATACTTGAACCCATGACCGCTCAAAATCAAATATTGATATCAGGTTAGACCACCAACTGCCCTTAAAGCATTAGTTGTCGGGCCAAACAATGTACTCCTTCCGTCTAAGTTTATGTGGTTTCATTACTTTTTGGACGCATCTTAGCCGTCAAGGACACATCTATACATCATATTTTTGATGTGTTTTTTATAATAATGAAAATATAATATATAAAATATATTAAACACGTGAAAATATAACACTTTGATATGTTTTTGGCATGAGCTATAATACATGCAAAAAGCCAAAAAAGCAATGTGGCCACATAAACTTGGACCGAGCGAGTATATCTGACTATCGCATGTAAGAGCATTCCAGGTTCCTGGAAAGCTCAGCTGATACCTGCCATTTAAAGCTATTTTTTAAGGTAGATCATTTAGCAATTTCAGACGATATCCAATTATGTCAAGCAGTGATATACTAGGCGTTTGTGAACTTGTAAGGACTATTGCTGCTGCTACTATCAACTATAGATGGTACCTAGGTATAGGTATCTATGTCAATAATTTGGAAATCGCAGAATCTAAACATGTTTCTGTCTGGGTGGATGGTGACATGGTGGGTTTGGTAGACCTGCCTAAGTGCCATCCCACGTTGACTTCAGTTGCCTGGGTATAAGTTGCAGTCCACCTGACATCCTTTGTATTCTCTTGCCTCATATCCTCCACCCTGTCTAATATTGACATTCTGTTTCAGGCAATCAAACTTTTAAAATCCATATTTTTTTGAGAAGTATGAACAAGAAGTATGTAATGCAAAGCGAATCCACCAGTGTGGGCATGGAAGCCACGCAAACTAGGTATCATCATAAACTATAATCAACATAAATAAGTCCACTGAAACCCAACCAGATCACTTAAAGGGGAATTACTTGTGAGGATTGGTGAATCTAGCAAGGGATTTACGTAGCTATCCAACAACCAGCTTTGGCCTCTAATTTGACTTAAAACCAACTTATCCAACTACAGAGCTTCATCAATTTTCCGGCTTCTACAAATATCATATGGTGGTTATAGGTTATCCACTTTATGGTTTTGTGTTGGAATTTATAACAGTAAATTTCTGGTTAGGTTTTAATTTTCTGGCCTTCAGTGTAATTGAAAAGAATTGTGAATTTCTATTGAGCTTGTACATATTTCTTTAAACTTGGTAGTCGTACCCTTTTACTTGTCAGTCTCTGACTCTCCAAGGAACTGAAATGACAAAAGTTGGTGTAGGGGGACTGACAGAAAAGGCTAGGTTCTTTAGTTGTCAAAATTAGAATAGAAACAATTTCATTGCAATGTTAAGTATGGAACTATCGAATAGCACGAAGCAACTTAGTCTTTTCCTTTTTGTTAAGTAATTCCGTGCAACTTAGTTGAAACTGTACATGGCTAATTTCCTAGAAATTACTTGGTTTTCATGAATTTTCTTTTTGTTATGGTGAAACAATATAGTCTTCTGTACTTCAATCATTTGTTTTTATTGTCATTAATATTGTCAGTTGTAACAGTCATGCGTCATTTTGCAAGGATTTTTGGGCAGAACGTTATTCAGTTTCATATATCAAAACCCTGCCTATAATTTCTCACGGCAGGCTCCCCTTTTATTTTTCCCTTGAATCAGGAAGAAAAATTAAAAGATAAACCTGGATATGAGCACCTGAATGAGCCACTACATTTGTTGATAGAAGCTGAATTTCCAGAAGACACAATAGGATTGCGCTTAGAACAAGCAGTTGCATTACTGGAAAACCTATTGAAGCCAGTGGTATGAATGGGAATAACCTTTCAGTTATTTGCTACTAATTAGATTTTCTTCATACTTTTTATTCCTCTCTTTCTTTTACTCCAGGATGAGTCTATGGATGTCTATAAGAAGCAACAGCTGCGAGAATTGGCGATGCTAAATGGTACACTAAGGGAAGAAAGCCCTAGCATGAGCCCGAGCATGAGTCCCAACATGTCGCCATTTAACAGTGCGGGAATGAAACGAGCCAAGACCGGAATATGACCATTTCTTATCCGATGCTTATGATTCTTTTTCAGAGCATAGTCTCTAGAGGCGAGCTGCTAATTATATCTTGACGGTTTCATCTAGGAATAAACGACAAGAAATTTGAAAGAGGCAAAGAATTCTTGAATTGTCAATAGACCTCCTAAGATCGCTTGGGCGTAACGACGTTTGACATCTATGGCAGGAGCCACCTTCATATCTTTGGTTCAACAAGACTTCATCTTTAGCTTCGGTTATCTATTCTTTCATATAATATTTGTTAATTGCAGTCAGTTTTTCCCCATCTCTGACATTTGAATGTTCTGGTTGTAATGTGAAACTCATTTGGAGAAATATTGCAATGATTTTTGTATCACTTTATTTTTTCTTCCCCAAAAAGGATGGAAAAAAGAACCATTTTATGACATTATATGCGTGATCTTAATTTAGCCTTTTATTTATTCCTATTTGATCGCTCCAGTTTTACTTTTCTTTGTTATGTTGTATGCATGAAATGTTCAACTGCCAGCCTTATTTCTGCACCCTCTTAAGGGGGCTTCTTAGTGCTGCTCTAGTCATAAAATGTGTCGACTTTAGGCTTTAGCAAAGGAGCCTTTTGTTATTTATTAATCTTAATTCGATATTGGCTGCTTGCTACAGAAAATTTGAAGGACTTGCCTCAAAAGTAGTTAATGTGCTTTGGCATTCGTCTTTGGGAATTCCAACACCTCATGCGAGCTGGAAAAAGCCTGGGCTTGTTTACCTTCTAAGACAAAAACTACTAAAAAAATTATAAAAACAAAACTATTCATTTTGAACAACAGAGGGAAACTAGCCTTACAAGGGGTTCTAGGAATTTTGAGTAGTTTGAACAAGAAGTTACGATAAGTAGAAAGACAGTTTAACCATAATCATCCCCTCATCGATAGCGGTTAGTGACAGTTTAACCATAACCATCCCCTCATCGATAGCGGTTAGAGAGTACGTGTAGACCAGAAAAGATGTCCCTATTGAGTTATCCTTAATATATTCACCTTTTGGCTCCTTGCCCTTTATAGCAGGCTAGATGAATCAAAGAAGTGTTTCGTGGGGTCATCGCTCATGGATAAAGAAAAACCATTTCAGCATCAAAAACTAAAGCAAACATATAATAAGGTATTCAAAATTGTAACCAAGCGTACGTTGGCGATGTCATTGCGGGTATTTTGCTTGATTTTGGTTCAATAAGTTGGTACAATGGCATTTTGCTTGATTTTGGTTTAGTAAGTTGGTCCAAGTGTCGGCTTTTAGTTATTTGTTATGGTACTTTGATAAGGACAATTATTTTTCTTATTACCCTTGCAACCTGGATCAAAATGAAAGACTTGAGCAACTCTCCATCCTGCAGAATTCCGCTAACAAAAGCCTTGGAGCTGTTTTCCACCGCAAAATTTTAGCTCATTCTTGCGTGAAAGACCTCTTAGGAGTTGAATCATTGGCTTTTTTTTTTGTTCTTGGTAATATATAAGTTTATTATATTCCTATTGCTAAAAAATTAGAGCTTTTTTTTCTTCTTTCAATTCTTTATGTTCGTCACGAAAATGAGAATCTCTTTCTAAAACTAGACTAAAAAGTGGCACTATTTTGAATTTGACCTTAATTAAAAAATGGTTAATTCTTTAATTTAATTCTAATATTTTTGTTTGAATTGAACTAGAATAGAGAAATTACTACATATTTTTTCTCAAAAATTTTGTAGTAATTTTGCAAGGCCCACTCATACTTAATTGCAGAGCTCAATTACTATCTATGTGAGCAGAATTTTATAAAAAAATAAATTGTACACCTAAAATTATCAATCCCTTCTTTAAACTACATGATTTTATCTAATGTTGGACACTTCTCAATGTTGTCATTTAGAACTCATTTTTAAAATTAAATATATGAGGAACAGTTTAGATACAGGTATTTTTACCCGCAAATGTAGTTAGCAGAGATGGAATTCCTTTTTATCCATATCTCTATCTATTTAGTATTAACATGTACAAACAAAGTGATGAGACACTTAATTTGGGAAGGACTAGGAACATATTTTTATATATTTTAACCACGGCACTAAATGTAATTATAATTTAAATTAACAAATGTTGTAGATTTTAATTAAGTATGAAATTCTTATATATAAATATATAATGATATTGGCATAATGCTTGACTACTCATCTTAACCAATTTTCCATTAATTTAAGAAAATGAACCTATGCGAGAAAATTTTGGAACTGTTTGGGATTTGGCAAATTAATTTAAGAAAATGAACCTATGCGAGAAAAATTTGTAACCGTTTGGGATTTGGCAAATCCTTATATATTGGTAATATACTAGCTAATTAATACTACTCCGTACGGTAATTAGTTTATACAAATATAACAAAAATTAGCAATTTTATAATTAGTTCCCTCCACTATCTCAAATATTAATTAATTACAAATATTTTCTTAAAATATGCTTCACAAATAAACCGATAACTAATCTAAAAGAATAATTAGTTTTACTTGCAATAAAAAATAACTAATATCGTTTGTCTAAAAGAATAATTAATCTTACTTATAATAAAAAATAACTAATATCGTTTATATCAATAATCTTGAATGCGTTCTCTTTGTGCATTAAAAAATATTTAAATGATTGAAGTTCATTCACCGAATGTTGCAATCCAAAATGCATCTGGTATGAGAGTTTGAATAAAATAATAAGAGTATGAATAAAGTAAGATAGAAATGCATGAGAATTGGACTGTATATAGATTAATACTCTAAATTTTTAACTTTTTTTATTTTATTTTGAGAATTGAACTCTTAATTTTTTTAATTAAATAATTAATTTTTTTTTTCACTTTAAGGATTATCTTATCAGTTTTTTTCAATTAGGGAATTATACTTTTAATTTTTTTTCTAATTACGTCTAATTGATAGTTATATGTTTTTTTTTATTGAATGAAATTATGTACGTTCTCCGTCTCAATTAAAAAAATGATTATTGACTTTTAAAAATTAATTAAATTTTTTTTAATCTCAAAATTGATAAAATATATTAAAAATTATGAAATAACAAGATTTTAATTAGTAGTACATTTATACATTTAAATATTCATCATTATATTGATTATTGCTACTTTTAAAATCTTGTAATGATGACTTTAGATAATTTTGTAATTAGGTATTTATTAATTTTTTAAAGTAACTTTAAGACGTTACGAACTCAGCTTAAAAAAATCATCAATATAATGATAAATATTTAAAATGTATAAATGTATTACTAATTAAAAACTTGTTATTTCATAAATTTTAATATATTTTTATCAATTTTGAGATTAAAAATATTTTAAATTAACTTTCAAAAGTCAATAATAATATTTTAATTTGGGACGGAGGAAGTGCATAATTTCATTTAATAAAAAGAAACAAATTGAACAAACACATAATTATCAATTAGCCGTAATTAGAAAAAATTGAGAAGATAATCTCCAAAGTGGAAAAAAATTAAAAGTTTAATCTCCTAATTAAAAAAACTAAGAAGAAAATCTCCAAAGTAAAAAAAATTAAAAGTTTAATCACTTAATTAAAAAATTTGAGAGTTCAATCTCCAAAATGAAAAAATGTATTAATCTATATTTAGGCCTAAGATAAAATATGCAAGAGTTTGGTATTTGACTTTTCTTAATTTCGTTTTTATAGATGGTCATTTAAACAGTGGAAATTCTTAAGAGTGGATTAGGAATCATTCTTAAGAGTGGATTAGGAATCATGGCACTAACTGTAATTATAATTT
The DNA here is from genome assembly GCA_947179155.2 of Hedera helix. Classification (NCBI taxonomy): domain Eukaryota; kingdom Viridiplantae; phylum Streptophyta; class Magnoliopsida; order Apiales; family Araliaceae; genus Hedera; species Hedera helix. The sequence continues at coordinate 43,537,795 of OX359272.1, read as the reverse complement.
AAATTAACAAGAATTAAGTATGAAATTCTTATATAATGATATTGCATAACGGTTGACTAGTAATATGTTGACTAGGTAATACTCCATTCTTTTTATTATGTAGTCGTTATATTTAAGATGAAAAATTTAATTATTAAAGATGGAGTAATTAAGAGGAGGAGGACACATAATTAATTAGTACTTGAGGAGTAATGAAATTTCAAATTAATATTAATTATCTAAAATTAGTATTAATGAGATTTTTTAATATATATAATTATGTCTTAAATGACTTATATAATGAAAAAAATGATATTTAGATATATGATCATGTTGTGTTAGACTAAATAACTTATTGTAAATCAATATTTTTAAATTCGGACAGTAAATCTGAGATGTCACAGAACTGATGAAAACTGAAAATCTACAAGTTAAACCGTTCAACCGAGCAAAAAAAAAAAAACAACAACAGAGCTATTTGAACTCTCCATGCTCCACAACCAAAAAATCAAAATTCAATGTGTGATCATCATCGCTTCTTTCTCAAAGATTAATTGCATTAGTTTTTTCAACTTACTAGATTGGACTACAGTGTCAACACATATGAATGAATGATGGCTTATGGGGGGTTTGTGGAGGTGTAAGTACCATTGTACTAATCTTTCAATTCTTTATATAGTTCTTATAAAGAGAGAAAACGAGAAGAGGGTTGGAAAAAAGAAGATTAATAGGAAGAAAGATAAAGAGTAAAGTAAGGAGATGGGGCAGTGAGAGGATCGTGGACTAGATTATGACTTATCAAATTGCACGAGTTTCAATATGATTTATCTTATTTTTTATAATGTATTATACTCTTATGTTTATCAAGTGTCGTTTCCTTGTACACATATTTTGAAAATGTATACATACTAAATAAATGGAGTATTACCATTGTTGCATTAATCATTTTTTTTATAAATAAATTGATTAATTTTACATATTTATTAAATATTATATATTTTATATAATAATAACTAATATATTTATAATTTATTAAATATTAATGACGTTTTTGAGTTAATAACGATTCGACGATCACTGGTTGAACCAGTGATCTATCTAACGGGTACTTTTTTCAGTACGATAATTGGTCCGGATTCAAAAATCTTGCTATAAATACACATCACTTTTATTATTTCAATTTATCTCATGTAAACAACTATACACCATGGCAAAGCTTCTTTTTTATAAATTTTACAAAAAAGTATCATGACTAAAGATAATATTGTTAGTAATTTAATTTTTTATATATAGATAATTTTTACCTACATGTTTCGGTGTGGTTAGTAATTTAATTCTTTATATACACATAAAAAAAATTCACATATTTCGGTGTGGGACTGTGGTGTTATATAAAGAATCTTTGAGTAACACTCTGTTTTTGAGTTTTGGACGAAAAAGAAAAGAATAAAAAACTTAATTTATAATAAAAAATAAAATAATAAAAAAATTGTATATTTTCTTTCATGTTGTTACTAAATTATAAGAGAAATATTTTTTTTAAAGTTTTACATTTAAGTTACGTACTAAATTACCCTTATATTAGTTTTATTATATATATAAGGTGTAATAGAGATTATAATCTTATGTTATTTAGTTTTTCGTCCAAATTTATCTATTTTTGGATGAAAAAGTTTGGCAAAAAATGTGACTAAGTTTTTCATCTATTTTTTTGTTCATTAAAAAACTTAGTAACAAAGGAATTTGTCAAAAAAATTAAAATTTTTATTTATTTATTTTCTTTTTTGTCTATTTTAAAACTTAGTAACATGAAAGATTTGCCGAACTAGGCATTTTCGGCTAGACCATGGCTTCTACCTATTTTTATAAAATTTTACTTTAACATCTACTATTTTCTAAAAAATTAATTTGAAACCCTCACAATTTCTTTTGTTATAATTTATATAAAATATTCAAAACATATATGTACACATTATATAGTGTTGAATACATTCTCAACTATCATATTTAACTAATATTTTTAATACTCGAACTGATATTTTAGCTTTTTTCATTTAGAGAAAAATGACTTATTTTATTTTTATAAATTTTTTGAATTTATTCCTTTCATAATTATATTACCAACTATTTAGGAATTAGGATAGACGTGTTGATTTTATGTACAAGAAAATAATAACTTACACTTTCAGTATGATTAAATAAATATAAATTTTATGAACTTAAAAAAAGGTTTGAGTGTCGTTATAATAGAGATTAATCTCACTAGCTACAACATTTTATGTATTATATTATACTTTCACATAAATAATTAATTATTATACTAATTATATAATATTTCATATTTTATCCCTCTCGATGTAAATGTTTGGATCCACCTTTGTTTGAGTTCTAATACTTTTCACTTAAGTTAATTATATTCTTTAGCCAGTTATGACCGATGATAATCCATAAAATATTGCCTTGTAATTTTTTATTTTTTGCTTTCCAAAATGAGAATCTCATTTTAAAAACTCATGCATCTCAAAATAAATTTTCAATGCTTGGTTTTAATCTCCTAATTTATTATGTCCTTAAAGTTTATAATTCATTTGTGAATTAATTTAAATGTCACTCGATTATGGTCTAAGCCACATATACACTGGGCAGAGGAGAGTGAGGACAATTGACCCTATTGAATTGTTTATTAATTTATATTTATAAAATTTTGTAAATATTTAAGTGTGGTATAATAAATGAACCTATTGAAAAATTATAAATTATTTAATATATGATATCAAATTAACATCCTATAACTTTTTCTCTGAAGTCTTGGTTAATATATAACTATTTAAATATCTCGTGATGCAGAATTAAATCTTAAATTTTGAAAAGATATTGAATATTTTAATTATTTAGTGACAATTAATGACAAATATACTTTGGACACAAGCATAGCACATTTACATGCTAATCGTTGATTAGGGAAGTTTTTATTATTGTTGTTTTAGATAAGTTTCTATTAAGATAAAAGATCCACAAGTTAATTAAATTAATAAGCTTTGCAACAAATCGAATTAGTATGTAAAGGTATTTATAACTAATAAAAATCAGTCAAAAAAATTTGACTACACAAGAAACACATTTCTTATTATCTTCATGCTATTTACATTTTAATATGGTAAAACAAAAAAAAAAGATCTAAAAAATTCTTGCTATTTCATACCATCTACATTCTAATATTGTAAAACAAAAAATACGTGAATGTCTTTTATATATATGCCATGAAGATGTGAGATGCAAATTGAGAACTTAGTAATTTTAGGGAATGAATATTTCTAGTAAAATTTGATATTTTCGCATGTGAAACCCCTTTTCAACCGATAGCGACGGGTAAAATTGTTGGCTAAAAAAAGGGGTCTCACATGTGAAAATATCAATTTTAACTGTAAAAATATCCATTCCCTACTTTTAATGTCAGATTCCATATATTTATTAATTTTGAAGTATTGGAGGGAACTAAAAAGAAAATGTTGAAGTTAGTTTTAATAATTAGTTGGTTAGTTTGGTTCTACAAGACAAAGAAGGTGATTGTAAGTGCTAGGACTGTAAATAATAACAAAAAAATTTGTATTCATCCGTATTCGTATTCGAAAAAAAAAAAGATATTATTCGCATTAATTTTTTTTTGGATATATTCGTATTCAGTTTAAAGGTATCCGCAAATAAACGGATACGAATACGGATATGATACGAATACGGATATAGGCATATCCGTATTCGTTTAACATCCAACCGTAAATATATCCGATGGACAGCGGATATCTGGAATCCAATATCCGAATTCGGATCCGTATTCGAATAACTTATATATATATATATATATATATATATATATATATATATATATATATATATATATAAGTGGCCTTCTTTATATAATAATTAGTTTTCACTATCATATGAAAATTATTTTTAAAATATGTCATTTCACTTCTAAAAGTAGGAAATAACACTTTTATTATAATATTAATAAACTGAAATAAATTAATTTACGTATAGTTAATGGATTTTTACTATTATAAAGTTAAAATATCTAAAATATATCATTTAACAAGTGTTATAAATATCATTTAACAAATGTTACAATATAACTTTTGGATCATTTAACAAGTGTTATAAATATTATAAATATCATTTAAATGTTATAATTATAGATTATAAATATTCATACACACTACAATATTACTCCAAATACATAAAATGTACATCAACTTATTAATGGACATCTAAACTTTAATAAGTAGAACATTCATTTTGAAATTTAGAATTTCAAAAATAATGAAAACTTATTTGGATTGTAATTTAGAGCATCGATTATGGTATTTATTAAAAATTTTTAATAAACATTCATTCATTAATGAAATATATTTTAAAACTCATTATTTTCCCTCTTATACTAGTTATATATAGTGTTACAATATATCTAAAATATATCATTTAACAAGTGTTATAAATATCATTTAAATGTTATAATTATATATTATAAATATTCATACACACTACAATATTACTCTAAATTAACACATAAAATGGATATCTAAACATTAATAAGTAGAATATTCATTTTGAATTTAGGATTTTAAAAATAATAAAAACTTATTTGAATTGTAATTTAGAGCACTGATTATTATATTTATTAAAAATAAATAAATTAACATTCATTCATTAATGAACTATATTTTAAACTCATCATTTCCCCCTTATTCTAGTTATATATAGTGTTACAATATATTTAAAATGTATCATTGAACAAATATTATAAATGTTATAAATATTATTTAAATGTTATAATTATAGATTATAAATATTCATACACATTACAGTATTTGTAATATCCCAGATATTTACAAGATTTGTAAATAAGATTTGAAATAATTAATTAAAGATATGGTTTAAAACCTAGAGTTGTCGAAGTGAGATGTGTAAAAAATGGGTGAACATTTTTTTTTAACATAATTTATTTGTTAGAAATTAAATGTGAGAATATTGTAATGATGCATGTAGAGAATTATTAAGGAAATAAATGCAATTGAGAAGTGAAGGTGGTTATATTGATATAAATATATACCTAAAGTGTGCTTGTTAGTCAAATAAGAATGTGAGTAAATTAATACTTAATTAAGTTAATAAATTAATTAGTTTAAATATGAAGTAAAGAGGAAAGTCATGAAATATAATTAATTAATTTAATTATATTAGTTATTGAGTTAAAGTTATAGAAGAGCTGAATTATTGCCTAGGATGGCAATAATAAGAAGTGATTAATTAAGTAATTAACTTAATTATTAAGTTGTTGTATAGAGTCCATTAATGGATTTAAAACAAGTCCAATATGAAAATATTTGCTTGAGGGTGGGTAATTAAATAATAAACCCAAGTGTTATGTTGAACATTGAATGATTAAATTTGATGATTAGAAATTATGTACAAGGGCTGTATTAGATAAGATCAAAACTGTTAGGTTGATCTATTGTTAATTGTATAAAAGTCTTGTGTGTTGTACTAAGACTTAGATAGATCAAAACTGTTAGGTTGATCTGTTGGTGTAATAAAATCATAGAAAGAACTCTACGATTTATGTCAAGGAAACTCTACGATTTGAACAGACTCTACAATCAAGGCAACCAATCGTAGAATGGACTCTACGATTGTGATTCTGAAGACTCTACGATCAAGGCAACCAATCGTAGAATGGACTCTACGATTGTGGTCCAGAAGACTCTACGACCAAACAGACTATGTTCTTTACGAGAAACCTTAAATTAAACTCTACGATGATCAGTAAGAGTTGATCCTTTACAGATCAATCACGTCAGCAAGAATATTCGTAGAGTTAATCACATAAGGTCGTTGAACAAAAAGGCAAGAGACATCACGATTCTCAGATCAGGAGCTATTCTATTCAAGCATTCAATCTTCATCAAAGTAACCAAAAAGGAAGCCTCTGCAAATCGATCAAGTCAGAAAAGTCACGAGTCTGACCCAAGCGCACTATGGAACAGAAAGAAGACTTTCAAGGCAGAAAAGTCAGAGGACTGTGTCCTATCAGTCCTATAGTTTGGAAGGACCAAACGACTCTATAAAAGTTGGTGGGAACCTACGACTGACATATCTGTCCCAAAGGAAAAAGGAAACAACCTTCCATGGACTAACAGGTCAGATTAAATAATATCTCATCAGAGCTTTAATGAGCTATATTAATATAATATACAACAGCTCTCATCTGTGAGGTAACGGAAAGAAATACAAGTTCAAGCAGATTATCCAACGGGAAGAAATCTGAAGCCCTAATTTCTTAAATACTAAGATCAGCAAAAGAAAAAAAGAAGCACTGCACAAAAAGAAAAAACGCAAGAAGTGAAAAAGATTGAACTGATAAGAAAGCCTGCATTGCTACTAAGCCCTTCAAACACTCAAGCTAATAAGCAACTTAGTAGCACATCCAAATATATATCAATCCAGAAGAGTTCTTTGTGAACTGGTGTAAGCAAGTCTGTTAGACTTGGAGAGTTCTTTGTGAACTAGTGTAAGCAAGTCTGTTAGACTTGTAAAGTTCTTTGTGAACTAAAATTCCAAGACTGCGGGTCTTGAAGGAATCTTAGTGATTCAGATATTGTAAAAGTATCCTTAGTGGATTTGCTGCTGGAAGAGCAGAACAGTGGAGTAGGAGTATTGTGTGCTCTGAACCACTTAAAACCCAGAGTCTCTCTCATTCTGTCTTTCATTTGCTATATCTGCCATATAATTGTTTGTTGAATTATTACTTTAACATTTCAAGAAAAGAATAACTAAATCATATTCCACTGTGTTAAACTTCTGTTTAAGAATTAATTAAGTGAGATCTTTTCAAATAGAAGAAATTTTAAAAGAATCTATTCAACCCCCCATTCTAGATTTCTATCGTGTCATTGGGAACTAACAGTTATGTTGATTAATAGCCCAAGAGGTAATTAATATAAGTCCAATTAATTAATGTTGGCAAGTATCGTATATAATGGGGTGGTAGTCCAATAAAATAAATTACCTAGCCCAAGTTATGGAAGATGTGTGAGTTATGTTGGGTAGCCCAAGTAATTAAATAAGAGAGCCCAATGCAAAGTAAACTATGTAACCCAAATATTTAAAAAGTCAATTGATGGTCAAAGTGTTGAGAAATTTGGTTGAGTGTAGAGAATTAACTAATGTAGGGTTAATTGAATAACCGTAGTTGGTAGACAAGAGAGAGTATTAACCAAACGTTGGTTAATTGCTAAGTGAATAAATATGGTGATGAGAATTAACCATGTATAGTTATTTATGTAACCCAAGGTGGTAGAATAATTTAAGGTAAGTCTAATTGGATTATATTATAAGTCCAATTGATGTATTAAACTAAGTTAAATAAATTAACCTAGTAGTCTATGTAATTAATTAAACCTTGATTCAAGTTATAATTAATCAAGCCCAATGCTTGTTTTAATTAAATGTAACATAGGGTATTTAATGTTAGCCCAATGTAACAATTAAATTGAGCCCAACCAAATTAAATAAATGAGCCCAATATAATTTAATTCTAAGGTCCAAAGTGGAGCCCAATGTGCAAGTATAGGTGAATATGTATACATATGTTGGTGTATATATATATGAATGCTTATATAATGATATATGACATAAAAATAAAGCCAAATTGGTGTAATAAATTATAAATCCCTAATTTTGAGAGGGCCCCACATGAAAATGTTGAGTGTGGACTTCCTATGGCTTTATTTACACTCCAAAAGTTGCTTACAAGCAACCTTGATAGATGTCACACCAATGGTCATTCATGGTAGTCATTCTATGCAATAGTAATCTAGTTTAAGCTCCTAATTTCACCAACACTAGTTGATTAGGAGGTTAATGAAGGATTAACATTGTGCTATAAATAGAAGTGCTTCACTCATTGGTGAGATTGGTTGGTCATTTGTAGCATTTTTTAGAGAGAAAAAGGGAGAGTTTCTTGAGAGATATAGAGAATTACTCTTGTGAGATTGATGATCCACCAAGAAAATTTGCTAGAGAATGGACAAGAGGAAGTCACAAGCCAAGTTCACATAAAGAGGAAGAAGATCATCGATGTCTAAGAGGTTAAAAAGTACTCTAAATCTTCTTATAGTTCATTTTTATAGTCTATATATATTTTAATCGGTCAAAAAGTATTTTTATCCGATCAAAAGTTATTTTGATGCTATAGAAGTCTAAATCTATGATATATAGGTAGATTCATGGTTTAGTATGTTTAATACAAGTATTGGTATGAGTGGTATGCAAATAAATGGAAGAAAATTCCATATTGTGTTACCCGTAAAATCCTAGATGGTTCGATCTTAAATTTCTTGTCAAAACATTTTCAAAAATGTGATTAAACTATGAAATATTGTAAAACAAGAAGTTAGGAAGACAACAACACTAAGTTGGTGTCATTTGGATGTGTAGAGTTTATTTTATTCAAGTTTGAACCATTAAAACCAAGGATTTGTGATTTTAGTTTTCACTCTGTCCTTGTGAGCCGTTTTTAGTATAGTTTCGTTTGGTATTTGGATTTGTGATCTAAAGAGAAATTGTAGAGGGGGAAATTATGATGAGAATGAACTCAAGAATCACCCCAAAATATTTTAAAATAAAAAAAGTTATAGCTGTCGAAGCGTCGGAGGGTCGAACAACCCATTTTTAGGGTTTTTTTTCTGTTTTGGACGCTCCGGCGCCTAGTTGAGCGTCACGGCATTCAAGGCTAGAATGTTCAAGTTGTTGGGTCGGTCCGGGCCGGGTCGGGTCGGTCTGGGTCGAGTTTTTAATGAAAATTTAAGTTGAAATAAGTGTGAAATGAATGAGTTTGAATACTAAACCAATATATGAAGTTATTAGTAACTAATTGGTAGCTAAATATTTAACATAAAGACTAAAGTTAACATAATTAAAAAGTTAACTATTGGTATTATTTGAAGATTATTAAAATATTATTAAATGATCAATAATATTAGTATATGATTAAAAAGTTATTGAATGATGAATAACATTTATAAATGATTAAAATATTATTAAATGGTTAATAATATTAAGAAGTGAATAAAATTTTATTAAATGATTAATAATATTAATAAATGAATAAAATATTATTAAATGGTTAATAATATTAAGAAGTGGATAAAATATTATTAAATGGTGAATAATATTAGTAAGTGATTAAAATATTATTAAATGATTAATAATATTAAGAAGTGATTAAAATATTATTAAATGGTTAATAATATTAATAAGAGATTAAAATATTATCAAATGGTGAATAATATTTGTAAATGATTAAAATATTATTAAATGGTTAATAATATTAATATGTGATTAAAATATTATTAAATGGTTAATAATATTAATATGTGATTAAAATATTATTAAATGGTTAATAATATTAATAAGTGATTAAAATATTATTAAATGGCTAATAATATTAATGTGTGATTAAAATATTATTAAATGGCTAATAATATTAATATGTGATTAAAATATTATTAAATGGTTAATAATATTAATATGTGATTAAAATATTATTAAATAGTTAATAATGTTAATAAGTGATTAAAATATTATTAAATGGTTAATAATATTAATAAGCGAGTAAAATATTATTAAATGGCTAATAATATTAATGTGTGATTAAAATATTATTAAATGGCTAATAATATTAATATGTTATTAAATGGTTAATAATATTAATATGTGATTAAAATATTATTAAATAGTTAATAATGTTAATAAGTGATTAAAATATTATTAAATGGTTAATAATATTAATAAGCGAGTAAAATATTATTAAATGATTAATAATATTTGAACATAGTTGTATATTATCATAGACAGATAATATTTTGAGGTATTTGGTACATTATTAAATGTCCAAATCATTAAGTTATATAAAAGAAGAATGTTTAATTAAATTAAACCGATGTAAATAGTCCATTTGTGACTAATTTAGGCAACTTATTAAAAGTAAGTCGTACGATGAACGTTTAGTGAATGTGTAAGTTGGTTGAGCATACCCGACATGTCCAACTAGGTTTGGGCTAGGGTTTTTGTCCGGCACTAAAGGTTCATTGGTCGGACAACTAAGGAGTTAATTAATAATTTGAAATTAAGGTCTTAAGTTATGACCAATTAATAGTCATTGTAACTAATGGTTATGTCGATTTTATATATAAATTGTAGGTTGAACGAAAGACGCAAAATAAGCGTAAATGGTAGAAGCGAACCAGATTTTTTTTTTCCAGAACTTGCTCCTATGTGCATTAATATGCTACAATTTGATGTTATATTATTAACATGAAGATATTTTGATGATATTTGTGATATATGAATAACATGATATATGGTTAGATGTGAAATATGTACCGATATGAAGCATGAACTAGATGCTAGTTGTTTATTGTATGTGATGCATAAGAAGTATGAATCATTTATAAGATGAAATGCATGATGTAAGAATAAAATGCAAAGCATGTATAATATGTGAAGCATGTAATGTGTTATGTGTAACTGTTGAACTTGCTAAGCCGTCGTGCTCACTCTTGCCTAAACCAACATTTTCAGATAGTGCAAATTATTTGAGGTTCTCGATAAAGATCAAGGAACAGGAAAGCATATTACTTTCACTGAAGATCTAAACGTCTGTTGTAGATATCAGTCCGAATTGGACAGGTAAATGATTGTGTAGTATAAGACTTAGTTGGTATGTTATATGAGTATTAAATACTCAAATTGATTGTAATAAAATGTCGTATCATGTATGATATTAAGACAGACTAGGAATGTATAAAGATTGCGATTCTGGAATAGAAAGAGATGTTGTAAAATTGTAAATAAATGATTATTTATCAATTATAATATTGTTGTAATTCATGAACAATAAGAAAAATGTAGTACCAGTGTTGAACCGGATTCGAGGTTCGAGGGACCCGAATTCGGGGTCGTCACAGTATTACTCGAAATTAACACATAAAATTGACATCTACTTATTAGTGGAGATCTAAACATTAATAAGTAAATCATTCATTTTGAATTTAGGATTTTAAAAATAATAAAAACTTATTTGAATTGTAATTTAGAGCATTGATTATTGTATTTATTAAAAATAAATAAATTAACATTCATTCATTAATATGTATAGTTTAAACTTTAAATTGTGATTGGTTATGAGTAATTATTCAAATTTTTTTCTTTATTTTTTGTAAATAATTTGAATGAATTTTATATTAGGTGACGGATAAACAAATCCAAATATTCGAATAATCTGTTTATTCGAATAAAATAAACAAAAACGGATATTATCTGTATTCGGATATTATTTCGAATACCGGATACGGATAGTATTTTTAAAATTCGCTGAATACCAGATATGAATACAGATAGCGAATAGATTTTTCTGATACGGATACTACTGTATTTAGATTCGTTTATATCCCTAGTAGTAAGTGTGCTCATTTAACAAACTCAATGGGGATGGAATCTTCATGAGTATTTATTAATTGTTAGAATCTTTATAACTAGCTAGTTTATTAGTTAGTTTCTGGTTGTACAGTCTAAGTTTGAATAGTAGCTGGTTTAGATTGTTAATAATTTGCAAGAGTTTGTCCATTTTTTATTACAATGCAAATACAGGCCACAATTATGATTGGCATGGTGTATTATCATTGGAGTTAATCTTAAGAAGTAGTTAGTGTATTAGTTAGTTTGTGGTTGGTACAGTCTAGGTTTTAATAGTGGATTAGATTATTAATAATTTGGAGGTACAATATGTGATAAATGAAATTACTTTTTATTTTTGGTATTGATTCAATTTCTCTTTCTATATATATATATCAATGTTAACCAACTTTTCCATATTTTATTTTGTAAAATTTAGTGGTTAATATTTTATGATATGATAATGAAATTGATATATGAAAATTTGTGCCTAATAATTAAAATAAATATAGTGTTTAATTTTATGACCGATTTTTGTATGTAAACTATATTGTCTTTAGTTTAGATGTAGCTAGCTTGTCTTTCAAGTATTACAAGTAAAGAGGTAAAAAAAAGTAGACACTTGAATTAGGAATTAATTAGGTTCACTTTGAATACTAGTCACAGCACAAAATCTGCATACATCTTTACTCGTGTTTTTGTTTTTACTTGTCAATTTTATTTTTGTTGTAGAGCTTGCAGGCATCCCTATTCTTGGGAGGATTATTTCAGGGCATGCTTTCCGAAAAGCAAAACTCCTTCACTCTCTCATACAATTGCGGGGTGGCAAACCGATCTGGCCAAAATGGCCTAATTTTTTATAAGCTGAAAAAATATGAGCCCGTGGTCCGTTTGTGTCGGATCGAACCGGTTCGCAGGCTATTTTAGTATTTTATAATTTTTCTTTGTACATTTTTACAATTATAACACATAATTTAAAATAAATACTAACTCTAATTATTTATAATTATGACACATAATTTCTACCTAATTATTTAATATTATTAGTAAATAAAATAAAATAATCAATAATTATAGACATTTTGTACTCATATTTATTAAAATATTACTAATATTGTAATTAGTTAATTGATAAATGCATATAATATCAATATTAAATATAAGAGAGTAAAAGAAAGACTAAAACTAATATATATATATATTATATTCATAATACTTTTTATTATTATTATTATTATTCAAGATCACATGTTATAATTTATTCTTATTAGACCTGGCAACGGGCAGGGCCAAAAACGGCCTATTTTTTGGCGGGGTAAAAAATGCGAGCTAGTGGCCCGTAGGCCATTTGAGTATTTTATAATATTTGTTGTATAATATATATATATATATATTATATTCATAATATTTTTTTGTATTATTATTCAAGATCATATATTAGAATTTATTCTTATATTTTTCATAATTCTCTACTTGATTCATTTTTTAAGTTAACATATTTTTTTGTTAACAATATCAAACAATAAAAATATTTTTTTTTTAAAAAAAAATTATTCTGAGAGCCGTACCTAAACGACCCAGATTTCAGCGAGCTAATTTTTGACAGTCCAAAGCCCGCATTTTGGAGGGCGGGCGTGCCAGGCTCATGAGCCCAGATCACTTTTGTCAGGTCTAGTTCTTATATTCTTCATAATTCACTACTTGATTCATTTTTTAAGTTAACATTTTTTTTTGTCAATAATGTCAAATAATAATAATAATAAATAAATAAAAAATCAAAACAACCCAACTTTCTTTAGACAACATTTTGAAGGCCCAAAGTCCAATTTTTGACAAACAATCCAGGTTGGCCCGCGGGCTCGGGCGAATTTTATCAAGTCTAATTAATTGCCGTTGCTACACTGGCTTGGTTTTATACGATACGGCTACGTGATCACTAGTCACCAATATTGATCTGTCACAATCATCTGTTATTTCTATCTATAATAGCTCTAAATAGGCTTTACACGACAAGTTGGGAGCAATACGATTACAAGTTAGAGTAATTATTCAGTAGTCCCGGACTACAACCACGTGATATTCCGGACTACAACCACGTGTTATTCCAGACCAATTACATCTCCCTATTTTAGTAGGTCCCTCCTCATTTTAGTAGGTCCAGAGCTACATGCAATGAGATAGCTAAAATAAGGAGATGTGATTGGTCTGGAACACCACGTGACTGTTGTCTGGGACTACTGAATAATTTTCTCTACAAGTTATGGTGATACTTATTGTATAAGTTATGGTGATACTTATTGTGACCTATATCGTCACCTTTGTAATTTGGAAACAAAGTGAGACTGTAGGAGGATGACTGTATTTTTCATCAGTTTTTTTTTTTTACCAAGACAAAAAACATGCTTGGGATTTGATTATTTGTCTTAATTTAACACTACTTTGTACTATTTAATCATTTGACAAGGGATTATTAGTCCCTTAATGTTGGTCCATTAGTCTCATAAAGTTATTTAATAACTTAAGATGAGGAGGTTGTTAATCCCATAATTTTAATGGATTATATAATTCTTATAAATAGCCTTAGGAATAATAAAAAAAATAGCTTAAGATGAGAAGATTATTAATTCAATATTTTTCATGGATTATATAATTCTCATAAATAGTCTTAAGAATAATAAAAAATAATTCATAAGACTATTAATCCCCCATTATAAAAAAGTATATTTTTTGTAAGATACGAATTTTATATATATATATATATATATATATATATATATATATATATATATATATATATTTGTGGTTAATTTGAACTCACACATACTTATCTTGGTTTTATCAAGAATTGAATCCCTAACCTCATAGATACCATAAATTGGATAAAATTACTAGGGCCAATGACCTTATGTGGAATTATATATTCTAAGACAACCTATGCGAAAATTTTAAGGTTCTTAACTTTCCATCATGTCCCAGTATACTGAATGAGAGTGTCTATCTCATGGTCTGTATTTTACATGATACTACAACTTGATGTGATTATCTTAAGGTAAGACTCGGTAACAATTGAATGAGGAATTAATCACAGTGTGTTTCTTTTTATTTTAAGTTATTGTAGGGAGAACATGTAAAAAAACCGGTGCAAAATTGGTTAGGATACGGGGAACTATTACAAGATAAATAATTATTTAAAAAACGAAAAAAGAAATTTCATAATAAAACCGTAAAAAGTAGAATTATGAAGTTTATTGTTTGATGGATGGAGAGAGAGGGGTACCAATTGTAATTATGCATTTGTCCCCCACTTTTCTTACAAATAAACTTTGTTAAAAGAATTACATTTATTAGTTTTCTCATTTGTAAAAAAAAATTTAGTAAGAAAGGTACCAATTCATAGGCTTGGGCGTGAATTTGGGATTTTATTGTTTTACGATTTGTCTTATGATTCAAGTTGTTCTTGGGTTGGTGCCCCCAAAAAAAAAAGACTGTTATTAGGGGAAAGAATAGTATGGTTTCGAACCAAAATTGCAAATAAAATTGCTTTAATGTGATTGCCTAAATTAGAAATCGTAACATGAAACTGTTTGAATTGGTGCAGTACAATTTTTATGAATGTGGTGTGATTTGAAATGGTGTGGTTTCGGTTTAAAAATCAATTGAAAATAAATAAATATATCATATATACTTTTTAAATTCCAAATAAATCTCAAACATTATTGGCTTGGTGTTGTAAATAATAACTAATTACAAAAACGACGTAATTTTAATAAAGGTATACTATTTAAGAGAAGTATGTTATTTAAGAGATATACTTTAAATCCGTTTTCTATATATATATATATTGTTTATCGTACATTTAGCCATATGATTGAGAAATAGGTAGTCTATTGTTGGATGAAGACACTCATGGAGTGCGGACGTTTGGTGGTTGCGCTGCTTCAAGATATACGTAACTAAATATACATTTTAATTAGAAGTTTTGACCATAACAGAATTAACATTACATGCTCAATGTATTTAGAATTTGTGAAGGTTCAGCATGATATACCAACAGTTTGATGGATTTGGTTTGCAGTCTCCATATGTGAATCTACTAAATGTGGGTCACAAAGACAAATCCCGAAAGTTCAAATATTATTGATATAATGCGCAAGCGATATAAAACTTATAAATATTAGTTTAATTAAGTTATGTTAATAAATAAATGTAAATGTCAAACGTCATGCAAAAATGTATCTTACCACTTGTTTGAGCTGCATTCACGGTATCATACTCCACATTGACATCATACCATACGGCTGTAACAGTAAACAGGAATTATTCATGTAATTAGATATTTACATTTCTCAATGTTTTAAAAAAAAAGGCCATAGCTATTTTAGTATAGGTTTTTTTTTTAAAGCTTAGTAAATTAGAATTCTATTGTTGTGATTAAGCTTAGTAAAGATTAGAAAAATGTCAACATAAAAATATCAATTCCACTCGTAGATATTAGCATGAGGTGTAAAAAATCTTGGTGATTATTTAGGTTGGGGTGTAACATTTTGTACTCTAATCAATCACAGTAACAAACATAGTAAAAAGAGGAAGACACAGATACACGTGCACGCACACATATGTATGTGTATGACATAAATTGACCATTTGATGATGTATATGCACAAGTTTTAACAATAAAGTTAAAATTAACTCTCGATATCGAACTTTTTTATGTGTGTTTCTTTCATTTATATCATTTTTGGACTCATGTTGCAAGTTTTTCTGTATCACTCTATATGTGCGACGTTTAAACTATCTTTCATGAATATAAGTTACCCCAAAGTTCTTGAAATAATTGGTGTTTATTTGGGAAAGATCGATTTTTCCTAAAGCTTTTATGTGAATAGTCTGTGTAGTTTGAATTTTATTAACCTGGCACTAATACGTTTTATGATTTTTTTTTTATTGTGAAATTTATGCATGCCAAATGATGACACTCCGCTGTTATTCATTTTATTCTCCTTTCTGTTTCCCTTTTCCATTCTTGTCATTAAAATCTCATGCACAAATCCTAAATAATTCGTCAATATCCCAACTTGTGGATTATATTTTGTGCTTAGTCAATTGTACGTTTATATTTTATGCAACAAACTACACTGACAATAATAAAAAATTGACTATTTTTTTCTTACTGTTTACACACGAACAAATATTTAAAAAAATCAACAGCATAAATGAAATTTAAAAATTATTAGAGGCTTTTTACAATGACATTGTATTTTAACATTATTGTTAATATCTGTTAGAAAAAATAAACATTATATCTAAATATATATATATATATATATATATATATATATATATATATATATATATATATATATATATATATATATATATATATTATGGGATACGAAAATTTTATATATCGTATAAAGAATGGAGAGTTTTTAATGATTGACTTAATAGTGACTCTTGATCGTTAGTGACTTATGATCAAAATGACTCTATAAAATTGAAAAATTATTGGATATAAGATCTTTTATTGACTTGTTATATACACTTATTGATGATATGAGATCAAAAAAATATTTTACAATTATTATATAAAAAAATAATAATCCCCTTTAAACTACATGAATTGTAAAAAAATGAATTGTACTTGTGAAAATTTTAATCCCCTTTAAACTACATGATTTGTATCTAATGTAAAATTAATTTGCAGAATTAAATATATTAAGAAAAGTTTAGAATCTCTAATTACATATAGCTAACGTTTCCCCGCCATTTTTTCTCAGAGTGATTTGGTAGTTGGAATTTGTGTAGTTAGTAAATCAACGTATCTCTATTAATTTATCTACTTTTATCTTGTGCCAAATCTTCTCTCTCCAAAATTCTAATCCTTTTTTCTCTCCCACAAATCTCATCCGACTTTGTTACCCATAGTTTATCTTTATCACTGTTTTATTAATGGTTTCCCCGCCAATTTTTTGGCGGTGTGATTTGGTAGTCATCTGTATCTCTATTTATCTACTTTTGTATGTGGATCATTACTATAACAAAAGTCACTTTTATCTTGCGCCAATTTTTTTTCCTCCAAAACTCTATTCCTAATTTCTCTCCGACAAATGTCATCCGGCCTTCTAACTAGGTAATTTGTTTGTAAGTTGCGATAAGATATATATACTCAATCAACAATTGTAAGTTGAGATAAGATATGTACTCAATGAACAGAAACAAAATCGAGATATGATGATATTAAGCTGAATAACTCCCTATAAATACATATCATATTCACCTTTGCTATCATTTCAAATCATCTCACTTGAATAACACTTGCATCAAAATAATGGCAAAACTTCTTTTCTTCCTTTGTGTAACTCTGGCCTTCTTTTTTATTTCCACCACAGCTAGAAACACTCCTAGGTCACTCATCACTAGTTCTTCAAAATCTGGAAATTTTTCACTCATCACTAGTTCTTCAAAATCTGGAAATTTTAGTACTTATGTTTGTAATCCAAAAAGATATTCAGATCTAGGTTTAGATATGAATAATTTTTTATTTTGTGACTCATCCCTTTCATATGATGTGAGGGTGAAAGATTTAATCGATCGGATGACCTTAGATGAAAAAGTGAAACAACTTAGTGATACTGCTTATGGTGTCCCTAGGTTAGGGATACCATTGTACGAGTGGTGCTCTGAGGCTTTGCATGGCGTTGCTGACGTTGGCCAAACCGGTTGTTCTGAAACGTACTTTGATGATGCTGTTCCTGGAGCTACAAGCTTTCCAAATGTTATCCTCACTGCCGCAACCTTCAATGAATCCTTATGGAAATTACTTGGACAGGTATATTCATTTTTGTTCATGCGTAAGTTGTTTATTTTTGTGAGACTAGTTTGATGGTATTATGTTTGGTACATAATAGTTGATGTTTTCCAATCATTGTTGTGCAGGTTGTTTCGACGGAAGGAAGAGCGATGTACAATTTAGGGCACGCAGGATTGACATTTTGGAGTCCAAATGTTAATGTGGTACGCGATCCTAGATGGGGAAGAGTCCTAGAGACACCTGGGGAAGACCCTTTTGTTGTTGGAACTTATGCCGCTAATTATGTTAGAGGTTTGCAAGATATTGAAGGGACTGAGAATTACACAGATTTAGATTCTAGGCCTCTCAAGGTTGGTGCTTGTTGTAAGCATTACACCGCGTATGATCTTGATCAGTGGCTTGCAGATTCTCGATTCACTTTTGATGCGAAGGTAATAATGTCTTACTTTTTCTATATCATTCTGATAAATAAATTCTATTTTTTATTTTGTTTTAATATATATATATTATTAAAGGTGCATGAGCAAGATATGGTGGAAACGTTCCTTAGACCTTTTGAGATGTGTGTTAAAGAAGGTGATGTTGCGAGTGTTATGTGCTCATTTAATAAACTAAACGGAATTCCTGCTTGTGCCGATGCAATACTCTTAAAGGATACCATTAGAGGAGAGTGGAATCTTCACGGGTAAATTGTTTAATTATCAATTTTGTTCATAATTAATTAAAATTTTTGGGTTGTTGGTTGTTTAATTATCATTTTTTTTTCATAATTCATTAAAACTTTTGGCTGTTGGTCACTTATAGGTACATAGCTTCAGATTGTGATTCTCTTGAAGTAATGATGGATCATCAACGTTGGCTTAATGGCGAATATGAGGATCAAGTTTCAATAGCATTAAGAGCAGGTTAGTTTGTTAAAACCGGACCCATTTTTATTTTTTAACTATTTCTGATTTTATGGTATTGTTAAAAGTTTTTGATTAATTTATTTTTTGGGGGATTAATTTAGGCTTAGATTTGGATTGTGGATTTTACTACAAGAATTATACTGGAAATGCTGTGGTGCAAGGAAAAGCAAGGGAAAGTGATGTAGACAATGCACTTAAAAACACATATAATATGCTTATGAGACTTGGATTTTTTGATGGACATAAACAATTTGATTCACTTGGCAAGAGTGATATTTGTACCAAGGAAAATATTGAGTTGGCAACTGAAACTGCAAGGGAAGGAATTGTTCTTCTAAAGAATGTGAATGAAACTTTGCCTTTAAATTCTGGTAAGGCCAAAACCCTTGCAATTGTTGGTCCACATGCCAATGCGACCGATGCCATGATTGGAAATTATGCAGGTACATATTTTAAATTCGTTGTTATGTATAAATTTACATAAAAAAATTTGTATTATTTTTTATTAACTTGTGCATTTGAATTTGATAGGTGTTCCATGTCAATACACTTCTCCTATTAATGGTTTCTCAAACTATGGAGAAGTAAAATATGCAATGGGTTGTGGAGATGTTGCGTGTAAGAATGAAAGCTATATCCATCAAGCTATGGAAGTTGCTAAAAATGCAGATGCTACAATAATTGTTGTAGGGTTGGATTTGTCATTTGAGAGGGAAGGTTGGGATAGAACAGATTTTCTGTTCCCTGGTTATCAGAAAGAATTGATTGAAGGAGTTTCTATGGTGTCTAAAGGTCCAGTAATTCTTGTTGTAATGTCTGGTGGTGGACTTGACGTTTCTTTTGCTAAAAAGAGCGATAACGATAGAACAGATTTTCTGTTCCCTGGTTATCAGAAAGAATTGATTGAAGGAGTTTCTATGGTGTCTAAAGGTCCAGTAATTCTTGTTGTGATGTATGGTGGTGGACTTGACGTTTCTTTTGCTAAAAAGAGCGATAACATTCAAGCAATCTTATGGGCTGGATATCCTGGTGAAGAACCTTTTGCTAAAAAGAGCGATAACATTCAAGCAATCTTATGGGCTGGATATCCTGGTGAAGAAGGAGGTCGTGCCATTGCAGATGTTGTTCTTGGAAAATACAATCCAGGTAGTGGTCAATTGATTTATTAGTTAATGGTGTCTAAAGGTCCAGTAATTCTTGTTGTGATGTCTGGACGTTTCTTTTGCTAAAAAGAGCGACTGGATATCCTGGTGAAGAAGGAGGTCGTGCCATTGCAGATGTTGTTTTTGGAAAATACAATCCAGGTAGTGGTCAATTGATTTATTAGTTAATCACTATTAAAATAAAATAAAAAAATCAAGTTTACAAAATTAAAAATGTTTTCACATATAAAAAAATCAAGTTTACAAAATTAAAAATGTTTTCACATTTTTATTTATTATTAAACAGTAAAATAGATTGAAATATTTTGAAATTGTAATTTGTCACTAATTACTCTTTGTTTTTATTCGACAGGTGGTAGATTACCTCTCACATGGTATGAACAAAGTTACACCGACATGGTGCCTATGACATCAATGCAACTAAGGCCAGATGATTACCTCTCACATGGTATGAACAAAGTTACACCGACATGGTGCCTATGACATCAATGCAACTAAGGCCAGATGACACCTTAGGCTATCCCGATAGAACTTATAAATTTTTCAATGGTTCAACCGTTTATCCATTTGGATATGGGCTTAGTTATACCCAATTTGACTACACAATCAAATCTTCACAAAGGGCTGTCGATATCAAATTAAACAAATTTCAACATTGTCGCAACTTGAACTACACTAATGGTGCTTACAGACCATCATGTCTTGCAGTCCGTATCGACGACTTGAGATGTGATGATAAAATCAAGTTTGAAGTTGAAGTACTCAACAATGGGACTATAGATGGCAGTGAAGTTATCTTGATTTATTCAAAACCTCCAAAGGATGTAATGGGTGCTCCTATCAAACAACTAGTTGCATTCAAAAGAGTATTCATTAAAGTAGGGGAAAAATTGCCTGTGAAATTTGAATTGAATGTTTGCAAGAGTTTATCCATTATCGATTATAATGCCTATCAATTATTGCCATCACCATTATGATTGGGGATAATGTATTATCATTCCCGGTTGAAGTTAATTTTAGTAGTTTTTAGTTTGTGGTTAGGTTTTAATTTTAGCAGTTTTTAGTTTGTGGTTAGGTTTCAATATTAATAGTTAGTTTAGTTTTTGGTTAGGTTTAATAACAAATGGTTAATAGCTTCAATTTAATATTTATGAATATTTTTGGAGTTAATGTTTAATAGCTTAAATTTAATATGAATATTTTTGGAGTTAAAAGTTTATCATTGTATGTACATTGTGTCTGCCATTATCTTATTTTTAAATTTAATATTACGAGTTATGAATATTTTTGGATTAAAAGTTTATCATTGTATATACATTGTGTCTGTACATTGTGTCTGCCATTATCTTATTTTTTTGTACTTTAAAATTTAATTTTTTTTCCATTACCTTCCCGCTAAAAGGAAAACATTTAATTTGGCAAATTTTTTATTCGCTTTGGAAGTAGATAATAAATATAGACATTTAAAAATATACAGATTTTATATACAAATAATTGTATTTTACATGTCATACACAGATAAATTTGTTTTACATGTTTCTTTGAGTAACACTGTTTTCGAGTTTTGGATGAAAAAAAAACTTAATTTATAATTAAAAAAAATAGAAAACTTAATTTATAATGAAAAATAAAAGAATAAAAAACTTTAAGATTATAAAAGATAATCTTATGGTATTTAGTTTTTCGCCCAAATCCGCTAATTTTTGGATGAAAAAGTTTGGCAAAAAAAGTGCCAAGTTTTTCATCTATTTTTTTTTTCTTTTTTGTTCATTAAAAAGCTCAATAACAGAGGAATTAGACAAAAAAAATTAATTTTTTAGCTTATTTCTTTTTTTTTTTATCCATTTTAAAACTTAGTAACAAAGAGTTGTAAAACTA
This sequence comes from Hedera helix, assembly GCA_947179155.2. Classification (NCBI taxonomy): domain Eukaryota; kingdom Viridiplantae; phylum Streptophyta; class Magnoliopsida; order Apiales; family Araliaceae; genus Hedera; species Hedera helix. The sequence goes on along the minus strand of OX359272.1, from coordinate 43,515,545 downwards.
GGTGTTATAGATAACAGATAAATATGTTTCGGTGTAAGACTGTGGTGTTATAAGAAAAATCTCTGAGTAACACTGTTTTCGAGTTTTGGATGAAAAAAAAAACTTAATTTATAATGAAAAAAAATAGAAAACTTAATTTATAATGAAAAATAAAAGAATAGAAAACTTGTAGATTATAAAAGATAATCTTATGGTATTTAGTTTTTGATGAAAAAGTGACTAAGTTTTTCATATATATATATATATTTCTGTTTTGTTCATTAAAAAGCTCAATAACAGAGGAATTGGACAAAAAACTTAAAATTTTCGTTTATTTCTTTTCTTTTTTATCCTTAGTAACAAAGAGTTGTCGAACTAGGTGTTTTCGGGGGTGACCACAGCTCCACCCGATTTTAATAAAATTTTACTTTAACCTTTACTATTTTCTAAAAACCTCACAAATTTTGCACACATTATATAGTGGTGAATCCATTCTCAACTATCATATTTTACTAATATTTTTGATAATTGAACTAATATTTTAGCTTTTGTCATTTAGAGAAAAATGAGTTATTTTATTTTTATAATTTTTTTGATTTATTCCTTTCATAATTATTACCAACTATTTAGGAATTAGGATAGACTTACTTGTTGATTTTATGCACAAGAAAATAATAACTTACCCTTTAAGTAAGTTTAATTAAAAATAAATTTTATGAAATTAAAAAAAGGTTTGAGTGTCGTTTTAATAGAGAGATTAATCTCACTAGACCATAATATGTATTATATTGTACTTTCACATCAATAATTAATTATTATACTAATTAAATAATATTTCATATTTTATCCCTCTCGATGTAAATATCTGGACCCGCCTCTGTTTGAGTTATAATACTTTTCACTTAAGTTAATTAGATCCCTTAGCCAGTTATAATTTATGATAAAACTATAAAATATTTGTCTAATTTTGAGTCTTAACTATTCTATAAATAAAATAGTTAGAGTTTGGTCTCAATTATCCTCTCAAAAATTTTATACACATCTATACATTCATCCTAAGATTGAGAGAATTATTTGAAAACTTTCACTTTAAACGCATCGAAAACATGATAAATATAAAATATTTTTTCTCAATTCATGTAAGTACCTAATGTAATAATTAATATATATAATTTTATTCTATGAAATAGCATGATCTTATTAATAATTATTTAAAATTTGTTAGTAATTTTTTACTCTTTGCTTTCCAAAATGAGAATCTCATTTTAAAAACTCATGCATCTCAAAATAAGCTTTCAATGCTTGGTTTTAAAAACTTATGTCCTTAAAGTTTATAATTCATTAGTGAATTAATTTAAATGTCACTAGATTATGGTCTAAGCCACATATACACTGATGAAACCTGGTAGAAGAAAGTGAGGACAAATGACTCTATTGGATTGTTTATTTATTTATATTTATAAAATTATGTAAATATTTAAGTGTGGTATATAAAATGAACCTATTGAAAAATTATAAATTATTTAATATATGAGATCAAATTAACATCTTATAACTTTTTCTCTAAAGTCTCAATTAATAACTATTTAAATATCCGGTAGTGATGCAAAATTAAATCTTAAATTTTGAAAAGATATTGAATATTTTAATTATTTAGTAACAATGACAAATCGACTCGTATATATATTTTGGACACAAGCATAGCACATTTACATGCTAATTGTTAATTAGGGAAGTTTCTATTGTTGTTTCAGATAAGTTTCTATTAAGATAAAAGATCCACACATTAATTAAATTAGTAAGCTTTGCAACAAATCTAATTAGTATGTAAAGGCATTTATAACTAATAATATAAAAATCAGTCAAAAACATTTGACTACACAGTAAACACATTTCTTACTGTTTTCATGCTATCTACATTCTAATATCGTAAAAAAAAAAAAAAAATTCTAAAAAATTCTTGCTATTTCATACCATCCATATTCTAATATTATAAAACAAAAAAGATGTGAATGTCTGTTTATATATATGCCATCAAGATCATGTGAGATGCAAATTGAGAAGTTAGTAATTTTAATGTCAGATTCCATATCTTTATTAATTTTGAAGTATTGGAGGGAACTAAAAAGCAAATGTTAAACATTGTCACAACTTGAACTACACTTACAGGCCACCATGTCTTGCAGTCCGTATCGACAACTTGAACGGTATCGACAACTTGAAATGTGATGATAAAATCGAGTTTGAAGTTAAACTACTTGACAATGGGACTAAAGATGGCAGTGAGGTTATCTTGGTTTATTCAAAACCTCCAGAGGATGTAATGGGTGCTCCTATCAAACAACTGCTTGCATTCTAAAGAGTTTTCATCGGGAAAATTGCCAGTAAAATTTGCATCGAATGTTTGCAAGGGTTTGTCCATTATGGATTATAATGCATATCAATTATTACCATCTGGGCAAACCACCATTATGATTGGGGATAATGTATTATCATTCTTAGTTGAAGTTAATTTTAACAACTATTAGTAGTTAGTTTAGTTTGTGGTTAGGTTTCAATATTAGTAGTTAGTTTAGTTTGTGGTTAGGTTTCAACATTAGTTAGTTTGTGGTTAGTTTAATAATAAATGGTTAATAACAGTTAATATATATATTTTTTTTGTTGCTGATTCAATTTAATATTTATGCGAGTTGAATGAATATTTTTGGAATTAAAAGTCTAGTACTTATAGTCATTGTACATTGTGTCTGCCATTATCTTATTTTTTTGTACTTTAAAATATAATTTTCTTTCCATTCCCTTCCTTCTAAAAAGGGAAAAAAACATTCAATTTGGCAAATTTCTTACATTCGCTTTGGAAGTAGATAATAAATATAGACATTTTAAAATATACAGATAATTTTTTTTTATATGTTTCGGTGTGATTAGTAATTTAATTTTTTGTATATATAGATAATTATTTTTTACATGCTTCAGTGTGATTAGTAGTTTAATTCTTTATACATAGATAAATTTTTCCCTTTAATTCTTTATGCACAGATAAATTTTTTCAGATATTTCGGTGTAAGACTGTGGTGTTATAAGAAGAATCTTTGAGTAACACTCTGTTTTCGAGTTTTGGATGAAAAAAAATATAAAACTTAATTTATAATGAAAATAAAAGAATAAAAAGCTTTTATATTTTCTTCCATGTTGTTTTAAGTTACTAAATTTCCCTTTTATTATATTTATAATTTGTAGGGTGTAATAGAGATTATAAAAGATAATTATATGGTATTTAGTTTTTTGTCTAAATCAGTTAATTTTTGGATGAAAAAGTTTGGCAAAAAAAGTGATTAATTTTTCCATCTATTTTAATTTCTTTTTTGTTCATTAAAAAACTCAATAACAAAGAAATTGGCCAAAAATGTTTAATTTTTCATCCATTTTTTTTATCCATTTTAAAACTTAGTAACAAAGAGTTGCCAAACTAGGTGTTTTCGAGGGTGACCACGGCTCCACCCGATTTTTATAAAATTTTACTTTAATCTCTACTATTTTCTAAAAACATCACAATTTTTTTTGTTATAATTTATATAAAATATTCAAAACATATATGTACACATTATACAATGGTGAATCCATTCTCAAATATCATATTTCACTAATATTTTTTATATTTGAACTAATATTTTAGCTTTTGTCATTTAGAGAAAAATGAGTTATTTTATTTTTATAAAAAAATTGAATTTATTCCTTTCATAATTATTACCAACTATTTAGGAATTAGGATAGACTTGTTGATTTTATGCATAAGAAAAGAATTACGTTTAATTAAAAATAAATTTTATGAACTTTAAAAAAGGTTTGAGTGTCGTTTTAATAGAGAGAGTAATCTCACTGGAACATATTATGTATTATATTGTACTTTCACATAAATAATTAATTATTATACTAATTATATAATATTTCACATTTTATCCCTCTCGTTGTAAATGTCTGGATCTGCCTCGGTTTGAGTTCTATTACTTTTCGATTAGGGTCCGTTTAGATAATTTATTTTGAAATTCAATTTGTCTTGTAATTTTATAAAGTTACAATTCATTTATAAAATTAAAATAACACAATTTTATTGTTTGGTTAACATATTGAATTTATGTTGTATTTGTGTTAAATTTTTTAAACTATTGTTTAGATAGTTATTGTTTTCGTATTATTTTCAATATAAAAAATTCAACATAATTAAATATATCTATATAAAATAAAGCAAAACTAATTATTCATCATAAAAAAATATACAAAAAAATAATTATTGTTAAGTCATTTTTAAATTTGTCATTTTTACATGTTAAACTAAAATTTGCACAAAAGAATAAATAAAGCATTAGAACCTATTAATGTCCCAACCTGAAATAAAAGATATTGTTTTATCATAAAACTTAATCAATCAATTAGATGATTAACTTATCTTCACAATATTCAACACAACACATTCATATCTGTTGATAGTTTTTAAACAAAAGTCTATAATATTGACAACTAAAAGATGCAGTAAATAAACCAGTACTTTAAATCTCCCAAATAAAACATCACTAAAGTAAGTCAAACTGTTTAGCAATAGAAAGATATCAATGACCATATTTCTAAACTTCCCATTCGTTATTATCTGCAACAAAATAAATATAAGAGAATTGAATTAATAACCCAACATCACATAAATTTTTTAAAATTAATATGAATTTATTTAAGTTCCGAAAGTAACGAATATGATTGCTAGTAGTACTTTTTAGCCACTTTACAATAGTTATAGTTTTTATACTAATCAAATGGAATAATATGAGATGAGTTGATTTACTCTTTAAGAGCTACTATATTTAATTGGATTTGATCAATCAAAATTAATTACAGTAGAGTAGAGTTAAATGTTTGAAGCTAAAAGTTCTTAAAAATTATTTGCTTACTTAGGAGATCTGCATCTTGATTAGCCTCACCATAAACAAATGAACGACAACCTCAAAACATAAATGAATCTTACAAGGAATCAACCTCGTAAATCAAATTAAAGATACAATACTAAATTTGTTTAAAAAAATAAAAGGAATGTTACAGGTTTTAATTTCCACTACAATCTTAATTACAACAATTGTTAATTTTTAAAAGTAATCATGGATTAATCACTAGCCAGATTTACCAAAATCTTGATAACATGCATAATACTAGCAAATTAATACACTAACTAAATCTCACTTTTACAGAGGAATAACAAACATTGTGTTCTTGACAAAGACTGAAATATCACTAACAAACTACGTCCAACAATTTTTAACACTGAAGTAAAGAATATTACAAATAAAACATACATCAGTTCTTTTTCCTTTTTTTTTTCGAAATAGACCCTTTAAAGGGGAAAGGAAAAAAAAACCAACCTTACAAACATCATTTTAGGGCTTGTGTATCAAGATATTACTACAACTTAAGATACCAAGCCTCTGAAGCCAAAAATAATTAAAAAAATATTCAAAGGTCGATTATACTTGTAACGAAAGTATCATAACCCATATCAAATTAGGTGTTCTAAGTAAAAATAAATACACCAACTTTACATTTATAGCTAGAAAATTCAACTTTGAGAGCCATTTTAGACAAAAAAGAAAAAAGAAAAAGAAAAAAGAGTTCACATTAACATTTTATCATACACTTGTAAGGCAACTCAAACAATCAGCAAACAGCGGTACAAAATCGATGCTAGAATTAGGAATATGATGGGTGTCAAAATTGATAGTCAGAGAGGAAAAGGTTTACCTTCGGTTTTGGAGCAACACCACCGTAGAATCTCTGCCAATAGAACTATGTAAATACCAAATTGAATTATTGTGGTGCAAATATTTCCTTAAACTTCAAACCAATGAAAGACGTATATGTGTAGATGACGGTGACAAAGGTAATCTTCAATGGAAGAAGAAAGCGATGCAACAAATAATCAGGTGATGGAAGTGGAGACTTTGTTGAAGCGTAAAACGGAATAGAGCAGTTGTGTGTGTGTTAGTGTGCGAGCCCGATGATTTAATCGTGATTGAATTCGTAAATATTGGTTTTAAAAATCTCATGGATAGCCTTGGTATTGAATTTTTGTTATTTACATATCTGGACTTTTAAATCAATCTCAATTCCAAACTCATTTTCACTATCCAAACAATGGAATTGGTTTTTGGAGCCCCAATTCCAATTCCAAGCTACCGAATCAACGTTCTCAAACAAACCCTTAAGTTAATTGTATCCGCGGGCCAGTTATGACTTATGATAAACTATAAAATATTTGTCTAATTTTGAGTTTTAACTATTCTATAAATAAAGCAGTTAGAGTTTGGTTTTAATTGTCGTCTTAAGAATTTTATATACACCTATACATCCATCCTAAGATTGAGAGACAATTGAATACTTTCACCTTAAACGTAGCGAAAACGTGATACATATAAGATGTCTTCTCTCAATTCATGTAAGTACTAAATGTAATAATTAATATGGAAAAAATGGATATGCACAACTGTGTAACTTTTTAATTTATACAGTCTGCCAAAATTACATCGTTTTGATATATTATTTTTAATTTAGTGGTACCGATGATCTCTCATCTCTGTCAAAACGTGCACCTTCATATTTTTCAATATTAATATATATAATTTTATTCTATAAAATAACACGATCCCATTAATAATTATTTAAATTTTGCTAGCAATTTTTTATTCTTTGCTTTCCAAAATGAGAATCTCGATCATTTTAAAAACTCACGCACCTCAAAATAAGTTTTCAATGCTTGGTTTTAATCTCCCAATTTATTATGTCCTTAAAGTTTATAATTCATTAGTGAATTAATTTAAATGTCACTCGATTATGGTCTAAGCCACATCATACGCACTGATGAAGCCAGGTAGAAGCGAGTGACGAGAATCGACTCCATTGGATTGTTTATTTATTTATATTTGTAAAATTATGTAAATATTTAAGTGTGGTATAATAAATGAACCTATTGAAAAATTATAAATTATTTAATATATGAGATCAAATTAACATCTTATAACTTTTTCTCTAAAGTACGTCTCGAATAATAACTATTTAAATATCTGGTGATGCAAAATTAAATCTTAAATTTTGAAAAGAAATTGAATATTTTAATTATTTAATAATAATGACAAATCGACTCGTATATATATTTTGGACACAAGCATAACACATTTACATGCTAACAGGGGCGGATCCAGCTGTTTTGTTCAGTGGGGTCAAATTAGGAAGAAAAAAATTCCTTAAGAATAATATTTAAATTTAACCTCCTAAACTTGTAATGTTTAGATTTGAATAATGTTTAAATTTAACCTCCTAAATTTGTAACGTTTAAATTTAAATAATGTTTACATTTAATTCTTTGTTATATTTTTATTATCTTTTATGAAGTATTAAAAATACTAATTTTAAATGATTATATGAAAAAACTCGATGTTGTATAACTACCTCTTAATGTACTTACAAAAAGCAAGAACATTTTATTGTAATGAATGTACAACATTTGTTTATTATCACACAAAACATAAATTGTTTACTAAGATTTTTCATATTACTGCAATAATTTTTATGATTATTAATTGAAATATTCTGAGAAAAGTATTTGAATTTGCTCGCTTATTGAAAAATGCCAAAAAAAACAGGTAAGAAAAATTATTATTTGGTTAGAAAATTAATATTTCTACAAGTAAAAGTGACGATTTTACAAGATCTCTCTTAGGTGAATAATAAATGAGTTCTATACTTATGTGAAAATATTAAATTTTACTTGTGAAAATAATAAGTTCAAACAAAAATATTTTAAAAAATAATTAAATCCATTACATAGATATATTTATAAATCTAATTTTTTGTTAAGTTCAAACAAAAATATTTATATTTGAAGGGACTTCTCTCAAAATTTACCAACCACAAGAAGCTTGAGGGTTTTTTCTTTGGGAAATAAAGTGTTTTAGGTTTATCAGGCATTAATTATTTATTTAGTGTGGCTTTTGTGTTTGCCTCAATTTTTTTAAATGTTAAATAATGGTTTAAATGATGTAATAAATAGTTTAAATTTTATTGATATGACTTAAAGCCTTACTATTTGTCTTATTTTTTGACACATTTTTTTAGATATAACAAAAAAATTGAAACTCAAACAAAAAGTACACATTTTCACCAAAAAGTGATTCAACGTGGGACCCACACAGATGCATAATACTACAAGTACTGTTGGCCAATGGGCAAATGGCAATGATTACATGTTATGAGATAGAAAGAGGGACAGAGAAATGTGTTGTGGGTTTCATCAAGCTTTGGCGCTCATATCTGAAGGGTATGCCCAAATCTTTTGAGGCCAAAAGTTCAGTGGGGTCAATTGCCCCCACTGCTCCTTCACAGATCCGCCCCTGCATGCTAATCGTTGATTAATTAGGTAAGTTTCTATTGCTGTTTCAGATAAGTTTCTATTAGTTAAGATCAAAGATCCACACATTAATTAAATTAGTAAGCTTTGCAACAAATCTAATTAGTATGTAAAGGCATTCATAACTAATAAAAATCAATCAAAAAAATTTGGCTACACAATAAACATGTCTTACTATTTTCATGCTATTTACATTCTAATATCGTAAAAAAAATAAAAAAATTATAAAAAATTCTTGCTATTTCATACCATCTACATTCTAATATTGTAAAACAAAAAATATGTGAACGTGTGTTTATATATATGCCATCAAGATCAATGTGAGATGCAAATTGAGAAGTTAGTAATTTTAATGTCAGATTCCATATGTTTATTAATTTTGAAGTATTGGAGGGAACTAAAAACAAAATGTTAAAGTTAGTTTCATTAAAGTAGGAGAAGAAGTGCCGATCAAAATATTCTTTAAAATATTTAAAATTTAATTTTCTTTCCATATATTCCCTTCCTCTAAGAACAACTCCTCCTCCCCCATTTTTAAAGTTGAAGTGTTCTTCTAATTTAAAAAGGGAAAAAACATTCAATTTGACAAATTTCTTACATTCGATGAGATTTAGCAATAGCTTTGGAATTAAGTAGATAATAAATATAGACATTTAAAAATATATTAACTACTCTAATTTTGGGACAGAGGGTCTAGTATTTATTTCAAATTGTCCCATACCAGTTCTAATTTTACAGCTCGATGTAGCTTAATGAAGACGAAGTCAGAGACGAGAAAAAATGGTAAAGCTAGCATGGTATTTCTTTTTGGTGGCGTTTGATAAAAATCTATAATAAGAGCTTATATAAAATAAGATAGAGAAAACACATGTATTTTTTTTAAGACAAAGTCCAAATGTAAAAAAGTTTTCGATAACTAATTTGTATAGTATATTTGAATATAATATTTTACTATTTTACTCTTAAATTAGTTTATACAAACTTAGAAAGGTGATGATAATATAATAATTACTAAATATTTAATTCAAATAAAATTACCAATAATATATGATATTATCATTATAATATTATGAAGCAAAATAAAATATTACAAGTCTAATAATAATAATAATAATAATAATGACAATTTTACTTAATAATTTATCCTTAGTTTGGAGAGGGTTAATAGCAGAAAGTGGTGGCAATGGGTGGTGATGGTGTTAATTGGTAGTTGTGCGGTAGTGCTCAATAGTGGTGGTGCGTGGATGGGTGGTGGTGATGAGTCTGTATTTTACCATTTTATGAGCTGCATATCTCAGTTGCAGAACTTTAAAGCATCAATATCCACCATTATGAAACAAGAAGAATATTTACTCGAGCAAGAAATATTCAAGAACAATGTAAATTGAAATGCCAAATATTTGTTACAAAAAATTGTCTATTTTCTCATGTCTCGGGAGGGGGGCGCTTTTCTGTTATGACGATCATATTAATACAAATGCTACAATTTGGTAATGAGAAAATTCGGCTCCCCTCTGAAATCTCTACAATCACCCATCCCAATCCCGTGCACTGGAACTGGTGTTCTAAAATGATTTGCCATTTACACCTGCACATAAGGCCTAGTGTCAAAAAGTACTGTGCAAAAGTCTATGAAGATGATTATAAATAACTAGATCTAGAAACAAACAATGACCGCAATTACTATCTCAGTTAGAAAAGATAGCAAGAAGATGAGTAAAGAATGCATATACTTTAAATAGTTTTTGTTCCTGGTTCGGTAAACAAACTGCTTGCAATAAATAAACATGGAAGTTGATAAGATTCATGATATGGAAATGTATAGCCTACAATCCTCCACCCAAATGGTATGCCGATGAGGAGTACAACAACACACAGCAGCACACACTCTTTTTTTCTAACATTAAAGGTCAGGGTTCTTCTTCTGATGCTAGGAAATCACCAGTTGTTCAGGTAACATCATCATAAAACTTATATAAATGGGCGCGGTATATTTTAATTACTTGAATCCTCATAAACAGTACGTGCCCCAAAAGTTGCTTAGATTTCCCGTCTCTCCTTAACCCCACATAAATGAGAGACTTCCATCCTCAAGGGCATTGGCACTTTGTTCCCTCTAAAGCTAAAATAACTGCCCTTTTTGCGAAATGCATATGAAAATTGTTAAGTTCTTTCATCCCCAAGAAGCTGCAATAGGAGACAATCCATGTCGAACAACTGTTATGAGAGATAGAAGAAAGAAAAAAACGTACATAACCATTTCCAAAATGCAAGGTAGGATAATTTCTTAACTGATCTTTGACATATGCAGTAGCTCGAGTAATAATCCACCATGACAAAGCAAATCCACCAATAAAATCCAACCAGAGACTAGGCATTGTGTACGGGCAAACAAGTCTAGCTCTATATACATAACGGTCATTACAAATATGATCTACAATCTCAACAGACTTTAACCCACCTAGAAAAGCAAGAAAAGTGACAGGGGAGACCTTTTATGAGATGTAATGGAGTCCTTGTGATGCAGGACGAGAAAGTTGGTTGGACCAATACAAAAGGTTGTGAAAACCTAATTGAAGTCTAATTAGGTGTTTTGATTTAATTGAAAGTTGTATTTTAGATAGGGTTGTATTTTAATTAGGAGTTATCTATTATCTTTTAGAGTTTTAATTAGATTAGGAAAGTGGATTTAGAGTATTATAAATATGGATGTAAATACTCATTATTATTAATTAATTAATTGATATATAATTATTTGAGTTTCGAGTTCTCTGTGTGAGACTGTTCCCCATTATTTGGTATCAGAGCTAAAAAAAAACCTGGTACTAAATTTTCTCTGCCACCCAAACCCTAACCCACCCTAATTTTCTGTCGTCACCTCTTACAAAATCCTAAACTCTTATTCGCTTTCTGCCAAAACCCTATTTCCTGCGACTCCCGAATCTGCCGCCACCAATCCTAGCCGCTGCAAACCAAATACCCAGTCATACCGCTCACCCATCCAAAACAGCCCCACCTGTGACCCATCAAAAAAAAAAAAAAAGAGTAGAAGAAGAGAGAAACAAGTTGCAAAAGAAAAGCATACCTGAGAAGTTGCCGCCGCCATCGTTGCCGCCGCTGCTTGATGTCGTAGCCTCCGCCAAGCATAGCCAAGCCTCTTGCTACCTCCATATCCATAATCGCAAGAAAGAACCACAAAGGGAAGACGCAAAATAAAAAAAACAGCAGAAACGAAGAAGGAAAGAAAAGGAGAAGAGTCTGCGTTGCTTGCTGCTCTGTTTTTTTAAGCCTGCGTTGCTGCTAGATCTGTGATATAATATCTGGAAAATTACAGTTTGCACCCCAAGGTTTCGTAATAATTTTAAAATACCCCCTGAACTTTTATATTTTTACATATCCACCCCTGAACTTTTATATTTTTACAGTTTGGCCCCTGAAGTTTTTGTAATTACATTTTAGTCCCCGTACTTGTAGTTTTTACATTCCAGCCCCTGAAATTTCAAAGCTTTTCAGTTTAGTCCCTATTTAAATAAATAAAAAAAAAAAAAAAAAAAAGAAAAAAGAAAAAATATATATATATATAGTTTATTTACAGGAATCATGGTTAATGCTGGAGAAGTCAACGCTAGGCTTGACGCTTATACAGCGCAGCAAGGTGAACACATTCAAAGACTTGAAGATTCAATCGCAGCATTAACTGGCCATGTTCAGACTGTACAGACTTCTATTGCAGCACTTGCAGCAAAAATTGATGTCCTCACAGAACGTGTTGATAGAGGACAATGCGAGGATGTCTACCGAAATTTTGAAAGTCCTAATGATATGAGAGTTCTACAACAGCAGGGACCTAATGGACCTAATTTCCATCATGCGCCAGATCCTAGATTAAATGCAGTAGATAGAGGAGCCAAGTTGGACGTTGGCGACTTCAACGGAGATCATGGGCCAGAGTCATTTTTCGATTGGATTCTCAGTTTGGAGAGTTTCTTCCGTTGGTACGAACTATCTGACGAAAGAAAGTTTTTCTTTGCTGATGCGAAGTTAAAAGGTACAGCCCGTATTTGGTGGGATCAACATCAACGAAATCTATACACAGCTGCACGAAGATGGGAGGATATGACAACTGCTATGACACGAGGTTTGTGCCTCCAGATTACAAGCAAAGGGCATGTTTACAATTGACGGAATTGGTGCAAGGAAGTAAATCTGTAGCCGAGTACACATCTACATTCTACAGTTTGGTTACAAGGTCAGAATTCCCTTGGATTGAAGATGTGTTAATCTCCATGTATCGTCGGGGGTTAAATCAGGAAATTGCTAGTGGAGTAGCTTCTGGGAAAATTATGCTCTTAGATGATGCTGTTCAAGTTGCCAACCAAGTGGAGGATACCTTGAGGAGAAATTCTGTTAGGCCTTCAGTACCAGTACAGAATCGAAATGAGAGGACTTTTGTAGAGCCTTTTAGAAGCAGGCCAGTGGAGAGGTCATCTACAAATTCTTCAGCTGCTAGCAGGCCAAATCGTACCACAGGTTCTTCCAGTGCTAGCAACAATCCTACCTCTCGGTGTTTTAATTGTCGTGGTTTTGGTCACATGTCCTTCGAGTGTCCATCTCCAAAGATGAATGTTGCATCCCCTCCTTCTAGAGTTGTTGTTGTTAACAAGGACTGTGAGAACACTGACATGAACGAAGAGGTGTGTCCGCCGTTAGACATCGAGGGTGAACCTACCGAGCAAGACTTGGAAGCTGATGCACATTTGGAGGGATGTTTAGGGGTTCTTCGACCTCTATTGGTTACTCAAAAGCAAAAAGATGATCCTAAACTACATTGTGGGCGGATATTTCAGACACGAGTTAGGTGTGCGGGACAGATATGTTCTCTTGTGATTGATACGGGGAGCTATACGGATGTCATTGCCGAGGACGCAGTTAAGAAGCTTGGGCTACAAGTGGAGACTCATCCAGACCCGTATGATGTTGCTTGGGTTACCAATACCAAATTGCGGGTTACTCAAAGATGTTTGGTTACGTTTTCAGTTGGCAAGCTTAAGGATGAAGTTATGTGTGATATTCTGCCCCTTAAGGTTTGTCATATCATTTTGGGGCGTACATGGTTATGGGATCGTTATGCACACCACGATGCTCGTGTCAATACTTACTCGATTATGAAGGGGAACGCAAAGTTTACTCTTACTTGTGCTTTAGATATGGCCAGATTGAAACTTACGAAGAATTCGTTAGTGATCCGAAGTGGTTGTTCCTGTATTCCTAACTCGACGGAGTTGAGTTTTTCGCAGCGGAGGAGAACTGATGCAGGACGAGAAAGTTGATTGGACCAATACAAAAGGTTGTGGAAACCTAATTGAAGTCTAATTAGGTGTTTTGATTTAATTGAAAGTTGTATTTTAGATAGGGTTGTATTTTAATTAGGAGTTATCTATTATCTTTTAGAGTTTTAATTAGATTAGGAAAGTGGATTTAGAGTATTATAAATATGGATGTAAATACTCATTATTATTCATTCATTAATATATAATTATTTGAGCTTCGAGTTCTCTGTGTGAGACTGTTCCCCATTACCTTGTGAGAAGTTGCAGGCTTCCATGCTTTAATTTGAATAAACTTAAATCTATCAAATTGATCACAATCTACGGACTTCCTTTAAAAGCAATGCCATCTTCCAGAAGCAATGTAATTGACACCAAGAATATGTTATTTGACTTGTTTCAATAAGCATACACTCCACAAATGTCATGTCACATGAAACCACCCATTTCCACCCACCGTTGAGTGTGGCAACTCTTGCAAAATCAAGACTTGGTATGTGAAAGACAAGTTAGCTTTACGAAAATATAGAACTGACTTTTGGTCTCTTCCATACAGACTTATGAGTGCAGGAAATTCATTAAAGAAGCTAGAATTTTCTGGACAGCAAGCGGATTTGAAGTTTTGGTATTGAATCAAACCTTAGGACAGGAAACATAAGATATGTATATGACTTGGGGGATGATTTCAGAGAATTAGTTCTCATTAAGAGAAACAAAGAAGAAGAATATGGCCTAGGAATTAGGCAACATCAATAAAAATGCAGCTTAAATTTTCAAGACTTGATAATATCAAAATAATGAAAGAGTACATAATTTCAGGCATTTGACTTTTTCCCACTACAACTAGGATATTGGGTCAAAGTAGTGGGCTTTTAACTTTACAAATGCCAAACAAAGTACAAAACATGATCTAAAACAACTAGAAAATAATTTCACCTGAAATACAACTCAAGAACGTCAGCCCATATCCAACTTATAAACATAAAACTTCAGCTAAACATTCAGAAAATGTAGAATAATAATATTATCATCTCTTATTTAAGATTAAGTTAAAAGATTATAATGCATTTGACATCTTATAATAAATTTAAATATTAAAACTACTTCAGCAGTAAATTAACCAAAAATCAACATAGACTAAGACTTGATTTTATTATAAGTTATTATTTTAATTGCAATCTATGTAAATTCTGAGTAGGCCCACGTTTTGTACAACATCCTCTTCACCCTCAGATCACACCTACAAACCTCTTAAAGTTAAGACTTCTTTTCTGCTAAAGATTCCAGGTCATGTTTATGGTTAAGACTTTTCCACCAATTAAGATCCCAAACTTCAAGTTCGCCTCATAAGAAAAGAAGACTATTTGAGAAGTAAACAAATAAACTCAAAATGCAAAATAATCATATCACTTCAACAACTAAATGCATTGAACCTCATGACTAATGTAGTTATTATGATTGATTTTAGTCACTACTAATTTGCTAATATAAATGTTTGAAAAATATTAAGCTTTATGGCTTCTTAGAACATCAGAGAGGACTACATACGAAAACACAAATTACGGTTAAAAAAATATGATATGAGAAAGGCATAGCACCAAAATGTTTGGCTATAAGAACCATAAAACCAGGAAAAATAAAAATAAGGAATCATACCTCAATTTTCATTAACTGATACACATGTAAATGGAACACGGGCTCAATCCCGAAGGCCAAGTTCAAGCTCAAGTTCATCATCCTCTTCAAACAACTTTAACAGGCGAGCATACTGCTCTTCACGTTTTTTCTTTTGCCATAGTTTGAAAAGAAAAACTGACAAGAGCACAAATACCAAAAGAACAACACATATGATGACTACCCGGGTTCCAGTGCTGCCACTGGAAGTAGCCTGAGCATCAGCCTTCTTCCCATCTTTGGAACTTGATGAATCATCTGAAAAGCCTGAAAGGATCAAACATGCCTCAGAGGCTACATTATATCATTTTCTTGGATCAAACATGTACGTATTTAGTCTGAAAGGATCAAACATGTATGTAATGGAGCTATTGCTAATATATATATAAAGTGATTGCACATTGATATCCTGTTAACTTTATGCATATAGGTTTTTCATATCTTGTCTCGAACTCATTGAAATACAAAAGTATTAGCATGATTTCTTAAAATTTATATATACAGATTACGAAGAGAGGGATAAAAGAAGAGGACAAAGTTGCTGCAGAGATTTCTCGTCTCAGGTTGACGGCTGTATTTATTGGTAAGGATGACTGAATACATGGCGCTCTTTTTTATTGTTATATGATACAAAACGGCAACGGCAACTTCATTGTTGACTTTCTAAGGTGTCTATGAACTCTTTCAATAAAGGGGTGGTAAGTATACACTGGAGTAGACTTAGCCGCTCTCTAGTCTCTACTCAATATTGTTCGAAATAATATTAATAAAAACTTCTAAAAGTACTTGCTTAAGAATTGAAATAACATGATTGCCTTTAAATATCTCCAATTTGTTGGCTTATAAAACAAAACGTATCTACAATATTTTTGCTTTCAAGTGACATCTTGTGTTGAAATTTCAAAAGCTCCAAAGTACAATAAAATTCAAATTATATTCAAATTGAACCTTCACATTGTTTGTGTCATGATTTTGCTTCTAGTTTCCCTAACTGAACAGGAAAGTTATACCAAAATATTAGGAAGTGGCTACCTACCTTAACCCAAAAGAGAAAGTTATAAACAATTAAACATCAATTGCTAACTGACATGTTCTGTCCACCATAGGTCATAGACTCATAAATCATAGCACACCACTCTCCATCCATCCATCCATCCATCCATCATAGTGTCATGTTCTCATGTCCACCATAGTTCATAAATCATAGTACATAGTTTTATACTTTTGTCTAGTTTCATGTATGATATGAATTCAAGACGTATTCTTTTAATCCATCAAACCAGTATTAATAAAGAACTTTTTCACATGTGGGAAAAAATAAATAACAAACAAGCAAAACAAACTAGGTGCTTGCACCAGTTGCAGTGACTTTTGTTCAAGGCTTGAAGCACAATCAGTCTTTTGCGAGTGTTGAATGAACAACATGGAAATTAAGATAAATTTTTATTATGTTGTTTGCTTTTTCCGCATACCTTTGCAAAACTTTCTAAGAATAGCATTTTGAACCACAAAAGATCATATGATAAAAGTCTCCCAAGTCCCAATCAACAAGCACATAACTTTCACCGAGCTAAGAAGATGTTTGAATTCAGTACTCATTCTAAAAAGTAACCAAATAGATGAACATTTATAATTGCAACATACGAAACATCATATAACAATCTAAAGCTAATGATCAATTGAATTAAAATTCAATACAGCAAATTTCAATTCCAGAAATTTACACAACCTAACTCAAGAATTAACACCACCATTTGAAACAATCATTTGCAATAAACCGGCCAAATTACTCTTACAAGCACAATTTCACTTCGATTTGAAAATTTTACATTCCTCGAGTTCAAATTCATATATATGTACATAATTCAAATATATTCGTGTAAATTATTAACAACACAATTGAATTATGTTGAGATCAGACAAACGAACCTGAAATGAATTGCAGATAAACCGAAGAGAGGAACAGTAGGTAGCGCAACGATCTTCGACCTGAGATCTCACTCATCTCCTTCTCTCTCTACCTTCTCTCCCCAATAAAACTTTTTCGGTGAAGATGTCGATGTTTTCTCCATAAACTACGCTAAGTTTTTGAATATGTAAGAAAGGCCCCCCCAAATTTCGAGTATTTGTGTTTGTGCGCTTTATGCTTCCACATTTTTGCAGTTTTAACCTATTTGTTTTTCCTTCTTTCTCTGGATTTTTTTTCCTTAATTTTTTTTATTTAAGTAAATAAAGTTGATATTTTCACAAAATTTACAGGATGTAACATTTTTTCCGAACATTTTTCCCAGTATATACAAAAACTAATAAAATTGATTTTCGAGAAACTTCATAATTAAGAAATTTATAGTAATTTATTTATTTTTGTTAAGGAAATCTCTTCTTTTTCTTAATCACTGTCCAATGTAGGCCTCCAATTCTCCAAAAAATCAACTTGTCATCTAGTCTTGAAGTTGCAAGTCAAATTCAAGAAAAGTAGAAACACGTGGACAATGGAAATGACATCTAGCCCTTTATATTTTTGATCTTGAGTCATTTTTATTTGTAAAAAATATATTTAATATTAAATTATTTGTCTTAATTTAATATTATTTTAAATTATTTAATTATTTAAAGAATAATTATTAATCTCTTAATATGAAATTATTAATCCTATAAAATCATTTGATAGCTTAAAATGAGGAGACTATTAATCTCATATTAATCATGAAATTATATAATTCCTCATAAATAATTTTAGGAATGATAAAAAAAATAGTCCATAGAACTATTTAAAGAATTATTAATCCTCTATCATGGGATAAAATAGTCCAAAATACTTTTAAAAAAAGACAAATAGTTCAATCCTAAGTATATTTTTTATAAACAAACATCTATTCCATAAAAAGAGACTAATTTGATAATTATTTTATTTCATAAAAAAAAATTATCTTAATTTTGATAATAGTATAAAATATCTATGTTCTTTAATACTAAACAAACAAATTATTATTATTATTAGGGATTAACATAGAACTTGGGGTGCATGATAAATAAGATGATGCTAAGTTAGTACCGAATCAATTTAAATATTTCTATTAATTTCACCGCTCCCCAAAACAACATACAAATAAGACTTTAACTTTGATCATGTATATTCAAATGAGGAATTAAAATGATAATTCTATTTAAAAACGTTGTTATTTTCACAAGTTATTTTTATAGTTTTAGAATATTCTTTTGCCACTTGTATATTCACCAGTCAAGAATATTGCACTAGCCAAATGAATATACATTTGGAATCCTCAGGAAATCTTAGTTTCCTAACTCCCATAAACACAATTTACCAGAGTAAGCAGTAAAACTCAAGTGTGAATCCATTTCAAGTTTGAAGATATCACAATGTTCAATATCTTAAAGTAATGAGAAAAGCCTTTTTTTATTAACATAATGAGAAAAGCCATTAACTTGCACTTGAAACAACAAAAATTACACAATCTAAGCAAACCATATTAGTAAGACGAAAAGGTGGTTTAATGGGAGCTACCACATTAATCATGAGAAATAAAGAGTTAAAGACATATTACATGCCTAAAACACATCGCAGCAAATACAATTTAACCAAAATCCACTCGCAGTATAATACGATGATTAAATCATAAAACCTAGGTTGGTTCCAATTTGACTAAAAAAATAAACTCGATAGATAGAAAATGAGGGTATATGAAAGGTCATTCTTTGGCTTCTCATTTGAAGCACTTGGCAACCAAAAGGGCCTCTCCCCGAAAGGTTCATGATCTTCACTCATCTGACAGACACGCTCCTTTTGCGCTTCGTTGGAGATGTCAACCTTTGTCCACCCATACAACTCCATGTCATAGCACTCGTCACTTATAAACTGAGGAATCTCTTGGCCACGGAAAAGCCACAATCTCCCCTTCACCTTGAAGGGTGCTTCCGAGCCAATCACTGGCATCTTACCAAAAGCGTACTTGCGTGTGTGATATCCATTCTTTGAAGAAATCCACCAACCTTATTTAGGGTGACAAATGAGACGGTATTCTCATCATTATACTTGTAACCAAAGAGAGTAACCTTCAGGGTCATACATGTCCCAGAAACCTATGGTCATTTAAAAAATAAAGTGATATTAAAATAATTTCACTTGAATGAAATCCAATTAATTAAATTTGTCACCAAATATATAGAAACATCATAAGAAAGCTCAAAGCAGATAACATAAACAATATCAGCACCAATATAGACATAACTGAAACACAAGTACAAATATAATAAAAGAAAACTTTCGGTTGTATAACAATGCAATATGATATAATAAGATGGGCCCAATGGATTTTAACAAAAGTATACAGATAAATATGCAGCCATAGAAAATACCTTAATAAGACATAAGACAACAAATCATACAGATGTTTGTGAACAGGAAGTTCAGAAGGTTTCATATTGACTGCAAATTATCCATGGAAAGGTTAATCTATTCAAGGCATCATATTGCCATAATATAAGAAAATTAAATCAATAAATTTAAAAAGAAGACGCCACTTTCATATTAAGGGTTATAAGTGTAGGGTGCTTGGATTTGTAAGGTGGGAAATTAAGAATTGGACCACCTCAAGAAACAGATACAAGAAGAAAAAAAACCTAAGAAATTTGAGACCTACCTTTGATTTTAACCTCGCGAAAATTGGTTTTGGTATTTGAGTAGAGCCTCTTCCACTCATCCAGTATCATCTTACTTGGGGGCAGCAAATCAAGAGGATTCTTTGGTTTTAGGTTTGGGTGCCTCTTCCTCTCCAGCTTCAACTTTGGGCTTTGGTGCTTCCTTCTTTGTTTCTTTCTTTGCTTCCTCCATAGGCTTTGGTTTAGTAGCTTCGTTTGGTTGAAATGGCTTTTTGGCTGCCTGAACCGGCAGAACACTTTGTCTGCTTCACCACACCGACAATCTTGCTGACATTGGGCTGATTAACCATGGTCCAGAAGTACCTCTCGACATGAGGAAACTCAGCCGTGAAGATCTTAGTCACTACCATGGTAAATCCCAAGTACAAGTTACATGTCATGATAATGTCAGCCAACGTCACAGCATGACCAACCAAGAAAGTGTTTGCAGTAAGATATATGTTCAAGCACTAAGAGCTCTCTTCAGTGCAGTAATTGCAGCATCCTCTCCCATCAAGTATAAACATACAGAAAGGTTACGTGTTTGCACAGATATCTACAACGTATCAAACTTTTTGCATGAAACCAAACAAGATCTAAAATTAGCCTCAACTCTAGGGAGCACTGGGGTGACAACTGAGAATAAAACTGATTTTGAAAACAGTCGTCATCTCATAAGATACACCACCACATTTAGTACTGAATTTAAAGAGGAAAAATTATGCTTTTCTTCTATAAACAATTAACCATTACAGGAGAACAAGAAAGAGATAGAGGCCCGGGGGGGGGGGGGGGGGGGGGGGGGGGGGGGGGGAAGAGGAGGTAGACTTACTGGAGGAATGTATACAGCGCGTCCAATTCTTGACAAAAACCAGAACCTTAAGTTCGCGTCAATTTTCAATGTAGCAAAGTCAATCCACTGCTCAATTAGAGGCCGGATAAAAGGGAATAAATCTACATAAAAGTATAAGAAATAAAAAATTTCAACTGTTCTGCAATGCAAGTTGCAAAAACACAAAAGCTATATTTGTTTGGGAAATATATACTTAGAATTTGACTATTTTTATTCATTTAAAACTATTTCGGACTTTTTTATCCCATAGTGAGAGATTATTAATCCTTTCATGTTGGACTATTAGTCCCATAAAGTCATTTAATAGTTTAAAATTAGAAGAATTATTAATCCTAAATTTATCATGAGATTATATAATTCCTCATAAATAGTCTTAAGAATAATAAAAAATAGTCTATGGACTATTAATCTTTTATTATCGGATAAATATAATCCGAAATAGTGTTAAATGAATAAAAATAGTCCAATCTCAAATATATATTTTGTAAATAAATATAGCCAAAGTGAATAGCTGTCGATTATAAGTGACTATTACGATTTCTATAGTTGAATATTGGCTTTTGCAGTTTTTATTTTTATTTTTATTTTTACGAAACATGGGTGGTGGATGGTAGAAAGGCAAAGAAAATATCTTGCACATTCTATTTGCAATGAACCACACAGAAGTTGTCAGGCTTTAAACAGGCAACTGCGACAACCAATGTAAAACAATAAGAAACATTAAAATAAGAAACACTAAAACATAAGGTAGGAAAAAGGTGAAGCTGGTGTATCACGTACCATAACGTGCAATGGCATTGCTATCAAAGATAGGTCCATCAGGAGTTTCCGGCACCGGAACCTATAATCCATATTATACATGTCCTCTGAGTACTTCAAATAAGAGAATCTATAATGAGATAAGAAAACTGATCAATAGGAACCACAAAAGTGCACCTTTCCAATAACGTTCATCATGAGAAACTCTCGGGTTTTATTTGATACGCCCATCTCAAAATTCTGGACCAGTTCCACTGGGACTCCAGTGTACTCAATAATATATATTTGAGAGGAGAACTGGTGCAATACAGTTCAAGAACCACAAAGGCAAAGTAAAATATAATGATAACTGAATATTGGACTAATAAGTTGTTTTATATTCACACCGTTACCTTCAAAGGAACCCAAACATAACAAGTGAATCACACAAAAAATAATATAATGTCTTTTTATCAGCTAAAACACAAAATTTAAATCATTAAGTACTAATAATTAATTCATCTGCAAGCTCTGCACAAAAACCAAATTACAAAACAAATACACTTCAGAGAATGAATAAATTGAATGCATCGTTTTATCAAAAGACCATGAAATGAATAAGAATGATTCGGAAGGGAAAAATAAATTCACCAGCGCCATGATTTAACAGATAAAAACGTTCACTTTTCATAATAGATCTGAACACAGAAATGAAACACAAAATTCGAATTCAAAAATCGATGAGAATTGAAAAAATTAAAACTTTGTAGAAGATTTAGTTAGAGAATTAATTACCTGAACCAACGAACGCTTTTTCAGAATTTTTTAATGGATTAATTCTTTTAATATTCCAGAATTTTAAGTAACAAAATAATGATCAAATAAAAAGACATTTTTTTTATTTCCATTAAAAATTATATATATATATATATATATAGGGGAAAATGGAAATACACAGCTGTGAACTTTGTAAAGGTACATAATTGCCAAAAACTACGTCGTTTTAAATAAAAAAAAAATCGTGCTCTTCTCCCCCAAATTGCGATTCCGGAAAACCCTTCTCCTTCTCCTTCAATAGCTCATCCCTCCCGCCAGGACAGATCAAAAACCCGTACATCTCTAGTTTTCAGATCTGCGAATTTCAACTGTAAGTCTCTAATCTTTGTTTACTAAAGCTCAATAAATATGTATATATGCATACAGATTTTGTATTTTTGAATATGCTAGTGTTTTGAGTGATCGTTCAGACGGATTAATTATTGAATTCTGAACTTAATAGGGTTCGTTAGGGGTAATTTTGTTGCAAATTATCATCTTTTTTTAAGATCTTGTATCTACTTCTGGATGTATTCATATGAATTGCCTTGATCGGATTCTGTGATTTTCTTTTCTGGTCATTAATAGATTAGATCCGATGATCTGCTTATTTAGTTGATATGAAATATATCTGACTCTTTGCTGAGAAGTCAGCTGAAAAGATGTTGTCCATCTGCGAATCACTTTGGCATGTTTGATGAGAAAAATCACATATAAGAAGTACTAAATAAAAGATTTGTTTTTTGTATATTATTTTTTGTTTAATGTATTTTAAGCTTTTAAAGGTAATTAGTTTCAGTTCTATGTGGCTGAATTGGTTTAAATTTCAGCTGAACCTAGTTATTAATTTGAAATTGTGCTGTTGTGAAAACTTGTATCTAATAAGAATCAGCTTTTAGCCGAATGTGGTCCCTTGCTTATTTATCATGAGCATTTTGGGTCTTATAGTATCCTGAAAGATTCTTTGGGAAGTTGAGTTTCCACTATATTTGTTCTTCTGAGGTGATTACAAAATTATGACATCACTGGAGTATGAAACATACATTTGAGCTTTTCTCGCATTGATTTGGTTTATGAGTTTGATGGTATCATGTTTGTTATGTGCTATGAGTATTGGCGTCTCATTGGCTAGAACCTAGAAGAATTCATATTTTTTGGTGTCTTGTTGTCTTCATTAGGTTACTGTTGGTTAGTTAGATTACAAATCGTTTCTTTTCCTTTTGAAATTGACAAGTCGTTGATTAGAGTTTTTTTTTTATTGGATATAATGACTTCTTACTTGAAATTTCTTTCACACATCGAGTTGAAAGATATTTAAGACTAGTTTCTTATATGATGGCACTTAAGAATTAGGCTTTGTTGTACTGTCTACAATTACATAGCTGCTGAGAATTTGTAGGTGAGACTTTGAGGTTTATGCCAACGGAAATAGCTGTTAAGGAAGAGAGGAAAGCTGCTTCCATGGCTCCAAACAACTCCAAAAATTGGATTTGCTAATTTTTGGATGACTTTAATTTAGTAGATTTTCAATTTTTTGGTAAATGAAAAAAAAAATTATTTGGGTCCATACGGATACAATGTTTTCCTGTCAAATTGGTGCGAACAAGTGTTAGATGCAACTAATATCATTTGTAATGGTAATTGCTCTAACTTTTGTTTATCGTCTGTATTCTCTTCTTGGGATGATATTATATCACCATTTTCCCTGATAATTGCTCCCAAATTTAGTTAATGATCAAGTAATTTGCATCCTCAAATGCCCTGAATATACTACTGCTGTTAATTTTCAACTTGATTTGTTACTCAAACTTCCTCTTCAGGTGGACGAGTTACAGAACACTATAGAGGAATAGCCAAGGAGTTTAATCGAGGAGATGAGGAATGCAATGGATGAGCATAAGAACGGGGTGGAGGATGCTACTGGGCATAATACTTTGCATAAGAACGGGTTTCCTCTAGATATACAACTGCGGATTATTTTGGCTAGAAGTGCAATTATAAGCTCCATCTTAGCTTATACTCTGCACGATCTCCAGAAGAATTTTGTATACGTTGGTTACATACATACTGAAATTGAATAACTTTGGGAAGAGAATTTTGAGGCTGCCAGTAACACTGATAGTATCTGCTAGGATAGAAACTAGATATTATAATTGTATAGAGCAAGTGTTAATGTGAATTTGTAGTGTTGACAAAATTTTGTCAGTTGACTAGCAAGCCAGAAATTTGCATACTCAACATAGACAGATTAATGCACTTGTAGAATGAGATTGTTGTATTTTATTACAAAAGATTATTAATCCATATGAGAATTCAGAATTGAAATCCTGAGAGCAGTTGATTATTATCTCAGTTTGATATTTCATTTTTCTGCAATTTTTATAACATTAGAATGCTGTAAGCTATACAGCTTCTTGTTTTTGTGGAATGTAATTGCCATTAAAGACCTCAATTTGTCAATTGTGACCAACTTATCATCTAAAAAGCAAGCCAATCTAGAGATAAAATTAATTTCTAATGAATCACACAACACCATTAAGGAATATAGATGTAAGACAGTACTACAAATTTTTCATATTACACTGAAAGCATGTGCTACACTACCAAATTCTGTATTGTCGCCTTATATTTCAAAATGAAAAAAAAAAAGCCATTTAATAATTGACAACTTGACAAGTCAATCTCAACGATCCACATGGCACTGGCAAAATGACAACTTGAGTTCGTCTTCCTCATCAGCACCAAGATTCCTCCAAGCAGAGCTCTCAACTAAAACCTGTAGATTTCAATACGGGATCAAGTTATGACTTATATAAAATTTATCTCAATTAAATTAATAACAGCACAACCGGTCATCAATCATGCCACATTGCCATCCACCAGTCTTGCCACATTGTTAGTCTAAAGAAGTACATTAAATTTAAAAAATATACCAAAAAAGAACTGAGGAACAGAGCAGAAGAAAAATACCAAATATTCACAGAAAACTTTCTAAGGTTGAAATTACTAGCAGTATAGAAGAACCTAAAGGAAAACGTAGCAATATTATACTTACAAGAGTGCACGATCCTCGCGAACATTGTTGTCCACTTCAATAATCTTTGACCCAGCCAATAGTTACATCACGAGTCCAGATGCCACTATGGGTGTAATTCATAATTCCATGACCGTCCCACGGTTCGAGGTAAGAATGACACGCATCCAGTAGAAAGGGTCTGCACCCGTTGTAGAATGTATGCCATATAAATGGAGCTGACTGCAGACCAATAAAATGAAAAGAGAGATCACAGTATATATGACCTTCTCTCTGAAGGGAACCTTCCTGTCAACAATTTGAACTTCTGGCAGAAATGAAAGAAATGGCCTGACAAGATGCAGCAGTCTAAAACCTCTTCCCATCTTGAGTCACACAAAATCTCTCCAACCTGCATTTTGATACATTTGTAGGACAAACATCATTATTATGTAATTGTAGATAGTACAACAAAGCCTAATTCTTAAGTGCCATCATATAAGAAACTAGTCTTAAATATCTTTCAACTCGATGTGTGAAAGCAATTTCAAGTAAGAAGTCATTATACCCAATAAAAAAAAACTCTAATCAACGACTTGTCAATTTCAAAAGGAAAAGAAACGATTTGTAATCTAACTAACCAACAGTAACTTAATGAAGACAACAAGACACCAAAAATATGAATTCTTCTAAGTTCTAGCCAATGAGACACCAATATTCATAGCACATAACAATCATGATACCATCAAACTCATAAACCAAATCAATGCGAGAAAAGCTCAAATGTATGTTTCATACTCCAGTGATGTCATTAATTTTTTAATCACCTCAGAAGAACAAATATAGTGGAAACTCAACTTCCCAAAGAATCTTTCAGGATACTATAAGACCCAAAATGCTTATGATAAATAAGCAAGGGACCACACTCGGCTAAAAGCTGATTCTTATTAGATACAAGTTTTCACAACAACACAATTTCAAATTAATAACTAGGTTCAGCTGAAATTTAAACCAATTCAGCCACATAGAACTAAAACTAATTACCTTTAAAAGCTAAAAATACATTAAACAAAAAATAATATACAAAAAACAAATCTTTTATTTAGTACTTCTTATATGTGATTTTTCTCATCAAACATGCCAAAGTAATTCGCAGATGGACAACATCTTTTCAGCTGACTTCTCAGCAAAGAGTCAGATATATTTCATATCAACTAAATAAGAAGATCATCGGATCTAATCTATTAATGACCAGAAAAGAAAATCACAGAATCCGACCAAGGCAATTCATATGAATACATCCAGAAGTAGATACAAGATCTTAAAAAAAGATGATAATTTGCAACAAAATTACCCCTAACGAACCCTATTAAGTTCAGAATTCAATAATTAATCCGTCTGAACGATCACTCAAAACGCTAGCATATTCAAAAATACAAAATCTGTATGCATATATACATATATATATTGAACGAAGATTAGAGACTTACAGTTGAAATTCGCAGATCTGAAAACTAGAGATGTACGGGTTTTTGATCTGTCCTGGCGGGAGGGATGAGCTATTGAAGGAGAAGAGAGAAGGGTTTTCCGGAATCGCGATTTAGGGGAGAAAAGCACGGTTTTTTTTTTTTATAAAAAAAACGACGTAGTTTTTGGCAACTGTGTACTTTTACAAAGTACACAGTTGTGTATTTCCATTTTCCCCATATATATTCTAAAACTCCCAAACACATTATAAACTCTAAAAAATATCACTCCAGTACTAGACTAAAAATATTTTTTAATGGATTAATTCTTTTAATATTCCAGAATTTTAAGTATCAAAATAATGATCAAATAAAAATACATTTTTTTTATTTCCATTCAAAATTAAAGATATTTTTAATTTTAAATTAAAATAATCAAAAAAGTGTAAATGTCATTACTTATGTTTTAAACATTTTCAATACTATTATGTCATATGTTTTTATTTTAGCAAATATTATCTATATTTTAATCATTTTTTTGTTCAAAGTTTCTATTAAAAATAGATGAATTTTAATGTAAAATGAAATAACATAAACTTATCGCTATTAACAAACACGCCAAAAATTTAAAAAAATAAGATAAAGTGGTAAACTAATTTAGAAGTTATTGTTTTGTTTTTTTTCTTTTATGAACTCAAAACTAGCACAAATTATTATTTTTTTAACAAAAAATTGTGTCCTAATTTTAATTTTTTGTTTCCTTTTCTTTCAATTCCAAAACTCAAAAACATAGCTTGATATAAAGACAGATTATTAGGAGTAAATTTCCCTCTCATGAAAAGATTGAGGGGGAAAGTTGGTGAAATGATGCGGAAATTTGAAGTTAACTTTACCCAACTACTAAGGGCCCGTTCGGGAATGACTTTTTTTTTTTGACTTAAAGTTAAAATTTTAGTAGATTTATAAGTTAAAATTTTAGTAGATTTATAAGTAAAAGTGTTCGGGATTATTTTTACTTATAAGTCGGGAATTAAAAGTAATAGTTGTGGATGTGTTCGGGTAATAATGACTTATAAGTTAAGTAAAATGTGAAGATTACTAAAATATCCTTTAGTAAGAAGAAGAGAAAAAAAACAAGGAGGGGCAATTTTGTCATTTCATGACAGTTGACCAACTTAAAAAAAATGACTTATAAGTCATTTTTTTTAAATCACAAATACTTGCTCTTTTTTTTTGACTTTTTTTTCGACTTATAAGTCAAAAAAAAAGCTGCAAACGAACAGGATTATTGACTTAATGACTTATAAGTTCGTTGACCGACTTATAAGTCGCTAACGAACAGGCCCTAACTCTCTGATGAATATGTGTCTCGTATTGACTGCAATTTGCTTTTCGTCCGTTTACTTTGATCATTTTGCGACTTTCCCCTATTCTTTTTGTGCTGGAGTACTTTGAATTTTGATCTGCAAAACTTGTGAAATCTTAAGCTCCAAAACCTAAAAGGTCAGTAATATATGTATGGAATTTGAATAGAATGTGCATTTATTAACTGCAATAAATAGATCTGAATAAAATGAACTGTTTATTCATTTTAGAAGTTATTGTTTTGGATCAATTTTTTCTGCCCTCTAAGGATGAATTTAGTGTAGGGGGAAGCCGATGGAGTCTAGACGAACTTTGTGACTCGTAATTATGCTAGTAAATAAGGTGAGCTGCGGGCGAGCTACTTGAGCTCGGTTGCATAATATCCTCTCGACTTCGGCTAGATGCATGCTGGATCAGCTACTCAAAAGCTCTAGTAAACTATATATTATTTATGAATATTTATATGCTCCCCTGTCCAAGTACTTATCTTTCCCTTTTTGGTCTGTATTTTGTTATGTTATTTAATTTGATAAAATGGAATGTCCAAACTCCAAAAACTAAACTTCTTTAATTTTCATCTCCTAAAAATATTCCTAATTACAAGCTTTATTTTTCTTAAAAGTTAAATGAATCACATTAATTTTGAATTTGCAAACATCTAAAATTAATCGAAACGGAGGGAGTATTTATTTTGTGTTTACATGCAAAATAATCCAGTTCAAGTTTTAAAGTCTAGGAACTTTAGGGTCTGGCTTCACTATTGCCAGGTCGAAACCTATATCCAGTGATTGGTAGTTTAAGTAAAGTATTATGGTGAAGTTTGGGCACTAATAAACAGCAAGAGTTCAGCCAAAGAGCAAAAATAATATTAAAGACAGATTAGTCTGGATCTTATCCTATACTCGAAAATTTGCTTGTTTGCTAAGATTTGTGTCGCACTCACTTGGAGCTTGGAAGCATGGTTTGCAGATGTGTAGTGTTGTATTATGTCTATGTTGTTTCCCCGCTCCTATCTCGAATCGCAACTACAATCTGTGAAACCATATCTAATAGTAGTATTTCCCGATCGCTTGTGATTAGTGGTTTCTGAATTAGGTTTAGATCATTTCACTGTTGTTACTTTATTTTCCTTCCTTGACATTTATTTATGGTGCATTCAGATACGCTCTTATTTATAGATCCTCAGTCATCAATCCTAGCTTGTGCAATGGCTGTTGTGGGACCCCAAGAAGCCTCATCTTCCACATTCCGGTGTTCTTATCACGTGTTCTTAAGTTTCAGAGGGAAAGACACTCGTAAGACCTTTACTGATCACCTCTATACAGCTTCGGTGCATGCAGGGATTCATACTTTCATAGATGATGATGAACTTAAAAGGGGAGAGAATATTGAGTCGAAACTGCAGAAGGCAATTAAAGAATCAAAGATTTCTCTAGTTGTCATCTCTAAAAACTATGCTTCTTCAAGATGGTGTCTGGATGAACTTTTAAAAATCCTTGAATGCCAGAAGACTTTGAGGCATATTATTTTCCCTGTTTTCTATCATGTGCTTCCAGAGCAAGTTAGGCATCAAACCGATAGTTTTGCAGAAGCATTAGCCAAACATGAGGAGAGGGAGGGGATGGAGAAGGTGAAGAGGTGGAAGGCAGCCCTTCGAGAGGTTGCAGATCTGTCAGGAATGGTTTTACAAGACGGGTAATGTACCGTTTAGCCCTTTCTTGACACCATCTGTTTATGCTATCTTAAAGATGTTTAAGCAATAAATAAACTAGATTTATTCTATTTTCTTTCAGTCTTTTTACTTTTAAAAGAAATATACTTGAAATGGATAAGCAAGCATGTATAACTGTATAAGCGACATACCAAGACCTCAATATTTCTAATTACGTACGAGTGCCTTATAAAGGAAGTGCATATTCCTGTCCTTTTGCTATCCATCATCTCTCTTTACCTTCCACGTATAAACTGGTGTAAACTTAAAATAATTACATGTTATGTTTGTTTTTCTAATATTAATTAAAGAATTGGATAAAAAAATATTATTTAGAATATTATACCCTTATCAATAATAATATATTTTAAAATATAATTTAAATTTGTTTATACACTAAAAAATTAAGAAGAATTAATTATAAACTTTTAAATATTGCTAAAATAAGTTAGTGAATTCAAACTACTTCACCATGCTTTTCCTAAGTGAAATATTTGAGAATCGAATTATCATAAATTAGCACATGAATTAACAAATAAATAGTGCAAAATCCATGATATGTGAAATATTAAAATCACCAAAATTAAAATTATTAAAATTTAATTAAAAATATTTTTAAACTCAAAATTAGTATAATTTATTAATAATTACGAAAAATAAATTAATATCATTTATTATATACATATATATATATATATATATATATATATATATATATATATATATATATATATATATATAGAGAGAGAGAGAGAGAGAGAGAGAGAGAGAGAGAGAGAGATAAGCGGAGGAGTTTTGGGGGAGAGAAAGTGGTAGCGGAATGGATAAAGGGGTATATATGATGCATAGGGAAGGGGACCGGAGATTATTTATAACTTCAATTAATTAATAGTACTCTTTTCGTCTAAAAAAAATCACATTTGTAAAATTTAGAATATTAAAGATATATATTATTGTATGAAATTAAAAAAATAATAAGTTATTAATTTTATAGCACGACATGTCTAAATTTATGATGATAAATTTATGGATATATTGTCATTTTATACTTTTGCTATTAGGAAATAGACCCTTTTTGTGTAGTAAAAAATTTAATAAATTATATTCTTTTTGTAATATGAAGAGAGCATTTTTTGAATTTTAATATTAAATATATATATTTTTTCAATTAATTCTAAAATTAGATAAATACTTTTATATCTAAATTATAAAATAACATAAAATTTTAATGTGGCTGTAAAATGTCTGAAGAAGATAGACTTAGAGATGTTCTTATCATCTGGGAGGGATTTACAATGTTTATGAAGGAGCCATTAAGATAAGAGATGCAGTATCCTGTAAAAAAATTCTTCTTCTTCTTGATGACGTGGATCAGTTGGACGAGTTAAATGCACTACTTGGGATGCGAGATTGGTTTTTTTCGGGAACTAAAATCATCATAACAACTAGGCACAAGGGTTTGGTAAAATCTCACAAAGTTTGCAAGACATATAAGGTTAAGGAGTTAAATAATGATGAGTCACTTGAGCTTTTCAGTTGGCATGCCTTTGGACAAGACTTCCCAAGTGAAGGTTATATAGAGCTCTTTCAAGGTGTACTTAAGCACTGTGGAGGGCTTCCATTAGCTCTTTAGTTTTTGGGTTCTTCTCTATATGGTAAGAGTTCAAACATATGGGAAAGTGCATTAAAGAAACTGGAAACAATCCCTAATGATAAAATTCTTAAAAAACTAAAAATAAGCTATGATTCCTTGCAAGATAATCATGATAAGAGTTTGTTCCTCGACATTGCTTGTTTCTTTGTGGGGATGGACAAGAATTACATAACTACTATACTAGATGCATGTGATGTCTACACAAATATTGGAATTCAGAATCTCATTGATAAGATGCCTCTTGACGATCGATGTAAAATACAAGTTGACGATGCATCAATTGGTTCGGGACATGGGAAGGGAAATTATTCGCCAAGAATCTCCAGAGGAGCCTGGGAAGCGCAACAGATTATGGAATCACAAGGATGTCTTAAATGTTTTACGAGAACAAACTGTAAGAATTATACTTCTAATGTTCTTCTGTATGGTTTTCTGCTGGTACACTTTCTTAAGGAAGGTCTTTATTCTATTAGGGTACAGAAAAAATCAAAGGCCTAATCTTCAACTCGCACATGTCAAAGGAAGAAAATCTAGGCAAGGCATCTACTTTGATAGAATCTTTCTCCATGCCGGACAAAATGAACGCGAATACTAAAGCATTTTTAGCGATGCGACGACTGAGACTACTTCAGCTAAATTATGCAAGGGTCTGTGGAGGCTTTGGGAAATTTCCTAGAACGCTAAAATGGTTGTGTTGGCGTGGATTTTCTTTAAGATCTATCTATACCTCCTGGTTTTCATTTAGAAAATTTGGTTGCTCTTAACATGCGATATAGCAGCATGGAACTTGTTTGGAGGGGAGCAATGGTAGATCTCTATCATTCTTTCTTTTACAAAATTTATATGTATTCGTAGAAAAACTAATTTCCTATTTTATGACAGTGTCTCAGATTTTTAAAGATCCTTAATCTTAGTGGTTTCTGAATTAGGTTTATATCCTTTCATTGTTGTTACTTTATTTTTCTTGACATTTATTTATGGTGCATTCAGATACGCTCTTATTTATAGATCCTCAGTCATCAACCCTAGCTTGTGCAATGGCTGCTGTGGGACCCCAAGAAGCCTCATCTTCCACATTTCGGTGTTCTTATCACGTGCTCTTAAGTTTCAGAGGGAAAGACACCCGCAAGACCTTTACTGATCACCTCTATACAGCTTTGGTGCATGCAGGGATTCATACTTTCATAGATGATGATGAACTTCAAAGGGGAGATAATATTGAGTCGAAACTGCAGAAGGCAATTAAAGAATCAAAGATTTCAATAGTTGTCATCTCTAAAAACTATGCTTCTTCAAGATGGTGTCTGGATGAACTTTTAAAAATCCTTGAATGCCAGAAGACTTTGAGGCATATTATTTTCCTTGTTTTCTATCATGTGCTTCCAGAGCAAGTTAGGCATCAAACCGAGAGTTTTGCAGAAGCATTAGCCAGACATGTGGAGAGAGAGGGAATGGAGAAGGTGAAGAGGTGGAAGGCCGCCCTTCTAGAGGTTGCAGATCTGTCAGGAATGGTTTTACAAGACAGGTAATGTACCGTTTAGCCCTTTCTTGACACCATCTGTTTATGCTCTCTTAAAGACGTTTAAGCAGTAAATAAACTAGATCTATTCTGTTTTCTTTCAGTCTTTTTACTTTTAAAGGAAATCATATTTTAAATTGATAAGCAAGCATGTATAACTGTATAAGTGACATACCATGACCTCAATATTCCTAACTACGTACGAGTGCCTTATAAAGGAAGTGCATATTCCTGTCCTTCTGCTTTCCATCATCTCTCTTTACCTTCCACGTATAAACTGGTGTAAACTGTTAATTTTTTCGCTCCTTTATTATAATTGAAACTTTATAGGGTCTTCAAAACTGTTCATATATATGGTATTTTGACTATTGTCTATTCTTGTAGCTAAAATATACTTCATTATTAGTATATCTTAATAAGCTGTTGGGTCCAATCCCTCACCTAATTGCATTTACTTCCAGCAGCTGCATGTTTTACTTTTCTCCTTGTTGCTTTCGGCGCCGTGTTTGCTACACTTGACTTTCACAGTTGAACACATGCATTTTTCTTCCTTGTTTAATGCTTGTAAGACGCGTCCATTTACTCATTAAGGGGGTTATAAATAAGTGCACCCGGTAGAATAAAAATAGACGCACCAGAGAAAAGAAAAGTAATAGCAGAGAGGTTCAGTGAGCAGAAAGAATTCATCCGAGAGTTTTAAGTGTGGAGAGAAAAATAACTCACTTGAGTTATAGAAAGAAAGTGAGGAAGAGAGAAAATAAATAGTAATTTTATTTTCTTAGATAGAAAGAGGGAGAAAATAATTAGTGATATTATTTTCTCAAGTTTGTATATTATTCTCATAGTGAATTTCTGAGATCTCTCCCCGTGGTTTTTTCCCAATTGGGTTTTCCACGTAAATTTGGTGTCTTGTGTGTTTGGCTTATTTTCTGCAGTTATTATTTTTGTTGGAACTGTATTATTTATTTGGCGTGGTTTATCATTTAATTTATCAGAAATGGTTCTTGTGGGAGGTATTTTTTCCCAACAATTGGCATCAGAGCTAGGCACGTTGCTTAGTTGTTTATGATAAATTAAATGGAGGAATCAAGTGGCGCCATGATTAAATTGACATCATCTAATTTTTCAATCTGGAAGTCTAGAACGGAAGTCATCCTTTATTGTAAGGATTTGTATGAACCGTTGGAGCTTAAAGGAGTTAAGCCAGCGGATAAATCTGAGGCTGATTGGAAAAAGATGAACAGGAAGACTATCGGTCACATTCGACAGTGGATCGATCAGAGTGTGTTCCACCATGTTTCGCAGGAAACGGATGCCAATTCTCTTTGGACTACATTAGAGTCCATGTACGAGAAGAAGAATGCACAGAATAAAACATTTGTGATTCGGAAGATTGTGAACCTGAAGTACAGAGATGGTGGCAGTGTATCCGAGCACATGAGTGAGTTCCAAGGATTGGTGAACCAGTTGTCTACCATGAAGTTGAATCTTGATGATGAGATTCAAGCGTTATTGCTTCTCAGTTCGTTGCCCAACAGTTGGGAAACGTTGGTTGTGTCACTAAGCAATTCAGCTCCGGAAGGAAAAATAACTATGCAGATGGTCAAGGATAGCATACATAATGAAGAAACAAGGCGAAAGGAGCAGGGTATGAATTTTGAGACATAAGCACTTGTGGCAGAAAACAGAGGTAGAAGCAATTTCAAGGGATCTCACAAGAGAAACTCGCATCACAGCAAAAGCAGAAATCATAGGAGCAAGTCAAATACCAGAGATGGCGGTACATTCAGGTGCTTCCATTGTAACAAGGAAGACCACTACAAAAGAAATTGCAAAATCTGGTTAGACAAGCAAAAAACTGGTAAGCAAGGAAAAGTTGAGGACAAGAATACTGCAGCTACGGTTACCGAGGATGTTGTGATTCTTTCATTCGGTGAAGAAGAATGCTTACATGTTGATGATCAGAAAGTTGATTGGGTTATTGATACAGGTGCTTCGTATCATGCCACGCCCAAGAAAGAATTCTTCATGACGTACAAAGCTGGAGACTTTGGCCATGTGAGAATGGGTAACACTGATCGTTCCAAGATTATTGGAATTGGTGATATTTGCATTCAGACAGATGTTGGTTGCACTATTACTCTGAGGGACGTCAGACATGTTCCAGATTTGCGTCTTAACTTGATCTCTGGTATGGCCTTGGATAGGGAAGGCTATGATAATCACTTTGGCGATGGAAAATGGAAGCTTACCAAGGGTGCAATGGTTGTTGCAAGAGGTGTTGCTTGTTGTTCATTGTACAAAGCTCATGTGAAGATGTGTTCTAGTGAGTTGAATGCAGTTGAAGGTGAATCTTCACTAAATCTGTGGCATAAAAGGCTCGGGCACATGAGTGAAAAAGGGTTGCAGATGTTAGCAAAAAGGTCCCCATTCCTTTTGCTAAATGTACTAATTTAAGCCCGTGTGATTATTGTTTATTTGGTAAGCAAAATAGAGTTTCTTTTAGTAGCTCCTCTAAAAGAAAATCTAAGATACTTGAGATAGTACATTCAGATGTTTGTGGTCCCATGGAGGTTGAGTCCCTAGGTGGCAATATATATTTTGCTACTTTTATTGATGATGCTTCACGGAAGGTGTGGGTGTATTTGTTGAAAACAAAAGACCAAGTGTTCCAGTACTTTCAAAGTTTCCATGCTATGGTTGAAAAGGAGACTGGAAAATTATTGAAGTGTCTTCGCAGTGACAACGGAGGGGAATTCACTTCAAAGGAGTTTGCAGTATACTGCAATACAAATGGCATTCGACATGATCAGACAGTTCCTGGCACCCCTTAGCATAATGGTGTGGCAGAAAGAATGAACCGCACTATTATGGAGCGTGTACGATGCATGTTGAGAATGGTTAAACTGCCTAAGCCATTCTGGAGTGAAGCTGTCCGTACTGCTTGCTACCTGATTAATAGATCTCCATCAGCACCGTTGGATTTTCAGATTCCAGAAAAAATATGGAGTGGTAAGGATATGTCATATTCTTACTTGAGGATATTTGGATGCAAGGCTTTTGCACATATCCCCAAGGAACATATATCAAAGCTTGATGACAAATCTACTCCATGTGTATTTGTTGGATATGGAGATGAAAAGTTTGGTTACAGGTTATGGGATCCAGTCTAGAAAAAATTATTCAGAAGCAGAGATGTGGTGTTTCTTGAGCACTAGAATTATGAGGATTTTTATAGCATCACACATCTTAGAGATGATAGAGTTCCAAGCCTCAGCGGGGTTTCTTCTCCATTACAAAATGTCATAGGTGGAGAATGAGCTCAGAATGAAGAAGAGACTGATACAGATTTGCATCATGATGATGGGTCAGATGTAGAGGGTATTGAGCAGGGGGAGCAACCCCCTCATCTTAATATTGAAGAACCTCAGCTCAGGAGATCCACAAGAGTGCATGTGCCATCAGTCAGGTATCCTTCATCCGAATATCTTTTAATTGCTGAGCAGGGGGAGCCAGAGAATTTTCAAGAAGTCGAGACTCATAAGGAGAAGAGCAATTGGCTGGGAGCAATGCAAGATGAGATGGATTCTTTACACAAGAATCACACTTATGAGTTGACTACACTTCCAAAAGGCAAGAAAGCATTGAAGAATAAATGGGTGTTCAAGCTAAAAAGAGACGGTGAAAAACTAGTGAAGTACAAGGCTCGATTGGTCGTCAAGGGTTTTGCTCAAAAGCAAGGTATTGATTTTGATGAGATTTTTTCTCCAGTTGTAAAGATGACTTCGATTCGAGTAGTTTTGGGGTTAGTAGCTAGTATGAATCTTGAGCTTGAATAGTTAGATGTGAAGATTGCTTTCCTTCATGGTGATTTGAAGGAGGAAATCTACATGGAGCAGCCAGAGGGATTTGAAGTTAAAGGGAAAGAGCACTTGGTTTGCAAGTTAAAGAAAAGCTTGTACGGCCTGAAACAAGCCCCAAGGCAATGGTACAAGAAGTTTGATTCATTCATGATGGATCAAGATTACTACAGAACAATTGCAGATCATTGTGTGTATGTGAAAAAATTCCCATGTGGTAACTTCATTATTCTGTTACTATATGTAGATGATATGTTAATAGTTGGGCAAGATGTTAACATGATTTACAGGTTCAAGGGTGAGTTGTTCAAATCCTTTGATATGAAGGATTTAGGCCCAGCCAAGCAAATTTTGGGCATGAAGATTATTCGTGACAGGAAAGCCAAAAAGTTGTGGTTGTCACAAGAGAAGTATGTTGAACGGGTGCTTGCAAGATTCAACATGGTTGATGCTAAACCAGTTAGTACACCACTGGCCAGTCATTTTAAGTTGACGAAGCGTATGAGTCCTTCTACTAAAGAAGGAAGAGACGATATGGCGACAGTTCCCTACTCTTCTGCTGTAGGGAGTCTTATGTACGCAATGGTTTGTACACGGCCAGATATAGCTCATGCAGTTGGTGTTGTGAGCAGATATTTATCAAATCCTGGTAGAGAACATTGGGAAGCAGTTAAGTGGATTCTCAGATATTTAAAAGCTACTTCTAGTTTGTGTTTGGGTTTT
Source organism: Hedera helix (assembly GCA_947179155.2). Lineage (NCBI taxonomy): Eukaryota > Viridiplantae > Streptophyta > Magnoliopsida > Apiales > Araliaceae > Hedera > Hedera helix. The sequence continues at coordinate 43,477,745 of OX359272.1, read as the reverse complement.
GGTGATTCGAATCCAGTCTTGGAGGGTTTTACAGATGCAGACATGGCAGGTTCTGAAGAGAAGAAGTCTACTTCAGGGTATGTGTTTACTTTTGCAGGGGGAGCTGTGTCATGGCAGTCTAAATTGCAGAAGTGTATTGCTTTGTCTACAACTGAGTCAGAATACATTGCTACTACAGAAGCAGACAAAGAGATGTTATGGTTAAAACGGTTTCTCCAAGAGTTGGGAGTTACACAGGATGAGTATGTGGTTTATTGTGATAGTCAGAGTGCAATTGACTTGACCAAGAATGCCACGTACCATAATCGTACCAAGCACATTGATGTTCGTTATCACTGGCTTCAAGAGGTGATGGAAAATGAGCTGATGAAAGTAAAGAAAGTTCATACTGATGAAAACACTTCAGACATGTTCACAAAGGTTGTGACTCGCGACAAGCTCGAGGTTTGCAAGGAGTTGGCAGGAATGGATTCCAAGTGACGGGGTCACGGTGGAAACCCTCTCTAATGGGATTGGAGGGGGAGATTGTTGGGTCCAATCCCTCACCTAATTGCATTTACTTCCAGCAGCTGCATGTTTTACTTTTCTCCTTGTTGCTTTCGGCGCCGTGTTTGCTGCACTTGACTTTCACAGTTGAACACATGCATTTTTCTTCCTTGTTTAATGCTTGTAAGACACGTCCATTTACTCATTAAGGGGGTTATAAATAAGTGCATCCGGTAGAATAAAAATAAATGCACCAGAGAAAAGAAAAGTAATAGCAGAGAGGTTCGGTGAGCAGAAAGAATTCATCCGAGAGTTTTAAGTGTGAAGAGAAAAATAACTCACTTAAGTTATAGAAAGAAAGTGAGGAAGAGAGAAAATAAATAGTGATTTTATTTTCTTAGATAGAAAGAGGGAGAAAATAATTAGTGATATTATTTTCTCAAGTTTGTATATTATTCTCATAGTGAATTTCTGAGATCTCTCCCCGTGGTTTTTTCCCAATTGGGTTTTCCACGTAAATTTGGTGTCTTGTGTGTTTGGCTTATTTTCTGCAGTTATTATTTTTGTTGGAACTGTATTATTTATTTGGCGTGGTTTATCATTTAATTTATCAGAAACGGTTCTTGTGGGAGGTATTTTTTCCCAACATAAGCATCTGAATTTTTCTTATTAGCTAAAATCAGCATCTGAATTATTCTGCTCCTTTTGTTAAAAGAGCTTGGTTCATAAAAGCAGGAAAAGAAAGGAGAGGATTAAGCATAAAAAAAATTACGGAGTTTACAAACTGAAAATAGTTTGTTTATATGTCAAAATATAATGGATGGAACTAGAGAACAAGACGAGTAGTTGGACGAACTAGTTTAAGCAACTTTAGCAACTTGGAAGTCCTGTGCATTTCACCTGATTTAAATTAGTCCAAAAGAATTAGAATGGATAGAAATGTTGAAATTGTGAGGGTAAGAACTCTTTTCAAAAAACTGCTCATTAAAATTTCAAGATATTCTTGATTTTCCTTTTCCTCTATTGTATATTTTGAAGATAATATTCTGCATGGGCTCGCTGGGGTATATTTTCCATTGGCGAATTGCAGGCACGAGGCCAAATTTATCCAGAGTATTGTAAAAGAGATTAGGATTAAATTGAACCGCACAGTCTTGAGTGTTGCCTGCCACTCCATTGGAATAAACTCTTGCGTAAACATTTTCAGCGATGCAACGACTGAAACTACTTTCAGCTAAATTATGCAAGGGTCTGTGGAGGCTTTGGAGAATTTCCTAGAACGCTAAAATGGTTGTGTTGGCGTGGATTTTCTTTAAGATCTATACCTCCTGGTTTTCATCTGGAAAATTTGGTTGCTCTCGACATGTGATATAGCAGCATGGAACTTGTTTGGAGGGAACCATGGTAGGTCTCTATATCATTCTTTCTTTCACAAAATTTATATGTATAATTGAAAAACTAATATCCTATTTTATGACAGTGTCTCAGATTATTGAAGCTCCTTGATCTTAGTTACTCCCAGCGCCTGATCAGAACCCCCGACTTCTCTGAAGTTCCTAATCTGGAGTGGTCGATTCTTAAATATTGTGAAAGATTGGGTCAGGTTCATGATTCCATTGGTTGCCTAGAGAGACTTGTTTTCTTGAATCTTAAAGGCTGCAAAAATCTCAGGAAACTTCCACAAAACATTGGTTTACTAAAATCTCTTGAAACTCATATTCTGGTTGATTGCTCAAGGCTTGATGAGTTACCAAATGAGCTGGAGAAGATGCAATCGTTGACAGTGTTTTGTGCAGATGGAATAAATCAATTGCCCTCTGTAGAAGCCAAATCATGGATTGCATTTTTGTTGTCTCTGTTATCAAAACCAAAACCTCTTAAGTTTTCTTTAGCACGTTTTTTAGTAGACTTGAGTCTAGCAGGCTGCAATCTGTCAGATGAGGCTTTTATGATGGATTTTGGTGGTATGCCCTTGTTGCGGAAATTGGATCTGAGCGGGAATTCATTTTGTAGCTTACCAGAGAGTATCAAAGGTCTTAATATGCTAAAGACGCTCATGTTGGATTCGTGCAAAAAACTCCAGTCACTTCCAGAACTTCCATCTAGCTTACATTATCTGAGTGCCCGTACTTGCTCATCCTTACAACGAATATCGAATCTGCCAAACCTTCTAGATTCATTGCATGTCGTCTTATATAGTTGTGGGGAACTGGTTGAGATTGGCGGATTATGTAAGTTAGAACCCATAGGAAACTTTGATATACACATGGTCAACAATTTAGGTTTGGATTTGGAGCTTTTACAAGGAGTTGAGATAATGTTGAGTAATAACCTGACACGGACAGCAAAGAAAGGTCCCATCCAGGTATGCTTTCTTGTACATATGAGCACACATGATTGACACCACTCAGGCACACATATTATCTGTAACCAATACTTAATAATATAATTCTTGCGGCACAGGGACTAGATGAATTCGGTATATTCAGCACTTTTATTCCAGGGAGTGATGTTCCTGGCTGCTACAGCATCAAGAATTCTGGGGACGCCATATCTTTTACCGTGACTTCCCTTTGCAACTTTGAAATTAGAGGCTTGAATATCTTTTGCATTATATATCAAGATTATTAATAAACCCAAGGGTACGAAGTGGGTTTATGGTCCAACATTCTTTGGCATTCCAGAAGCCAACCAAGATATGATATGGTTAAGCCACTGGGAATTTGGGAATCAGTTGGTATTTGGCGACAAAGTGGGCCTTTCGGTGGTTTCGGTGGAAGCAGACATGCTTGCTTTTGAACGTGCGGGACGTGCTAGAAATCCTGCTGACAAGGTAAAGGAGTGTGGAATCCAGCTTGTGTACTGTGAGCGAGTAGACAAGAGCTTTGAATCACCCATCAACTCCAATTTGTCTCAAGGGAATGTAATTGGTGGCGACTTGTCAGCATGTGAAACCAGGAAAGGCTCATACTTTCTTTGCCATCGTTATGGTATTTCGTTTCCAGGACATAGATGGGATAGATTTGGTCAGTATGAGCTCATATTTGGGTCCGCTGGAAAAACTACGGGTGGGTATATCTTCAATGTGGTACATATATATAAGCAAATATTAGACCATTCAGTAATAATCATAATATAAATCTTTACTGATTTAAGCTGTTGATAGTCATAACAACCTAAATTGACATTGTTTCATAAATCTTCTCTCACTGCTTTGTATGGTTTACAACTTTACAGATGAAGAAGAAGGCGAGGAAAATTAACAAGAGGAGCACAGCATAATTTGACATCACAGTAGCGGTGAAAATGGCAAGGACCTAATGAAAATCCTCTGTTCGATATATACTCTAATTATATAACAGCTATATGTTTTATCATATAATGCCATGACATTGATTATTACTATTTAGTGATACCGCACTTGGGGACTGGTAGGGTTCTGAACTCTCTTGTCACGTCATTGCTCACTTAATTGAAAAATTGAAATATTTACAATTTTTGCTCAATCAAATTATCAATAAATTTGTCTACCATTTTAATAGTACGCTTTTTAAACTTAACACGGTTAAGTTTTATTTTTTTTAAATTTTGTAAATCTTATGGGTCAAATTAGACTAAATCTCTCTTCGGACAATTTTAAAGTTGTACCCATATATCGGTATGGTGTATTTAAGAAAGTTCTCATAAATGTTGATCTTAAGATTTGAATTTGAGAATCAAGAAAAGCAATAAACTTTCTTGACTCCCAGAACAACCATTAGGATTAGCAGTAACTCTTCATTCTTCTGAATTTAAGAAGGTTGAAATTATAAAAAAATTGTATACCATTTTAATAGTCCACATTTTAAGCATAACACGGTCAAGTTTTATTTCTTTTAAACTTAAAACATAATTCATACTTTCTTAGTCCTAGAATGGAGTATTAACTTTTCTTCTTTTTTATTTTTAATTTATTCTAAAAATTAAGATTTGTAAAGGGATATACTTCTTTTTTTAGAATTTTCCCCATTGATTTTTTTATAAATAAAATTCAACTTTACAAAGCAAAAAATTATTGAAACAAATTATGACTATTATGATTTCATAAACGTAAATCTACATTAGCTTTTAATTTTGATACACTATATGTGCTTGATTCCATTTATTCATATCTTTATGTTTCTAGCAATTTTATTTTGTGTAATTTGTCTAATCAGTTAGTATTGGGGGACTTTTCTCAGGGGTGTAGGTTGTGTAGCCAGAAACTTGGGGGGGGGGGGCCGAAATTTTTATGAAATATTTTTACAAATTAAAAATATTCTTGTCGCATAATGCTTCAATTGTTGGTATTTATAGTTTAACTATGTAGGAGTATGACGTAAATTTTGTAAAGAGAGATGTCACCATATAAAGTTACTATTAAGCCAATTGAGAAATAAAGAGAAAGACTACGAGTGAAGTTTTAAATTTTTAATTCATTTACTTAATTTTAGGAATGATAAATGAGCTTTGACAAATATTGAAACATAAAAATTAATTTTATATGTTATTTGGATTCTAATATAATACTTTCTCTATTCTAAAATATTAAATTATTGTCGGATTTTAAAAGTCAATTTAATATATTTTGAACTCAGAATTGATATTTTTAAACTCAATAATAATTTTATATTTAAAAAAAAATATAATTTTATATTCTAAAAATAATTACTAACAAAATATACGAGTATTATTATATACAAGGTAAAAAAAAAATTGGGAGGGGGAATGGCCCCCTCCGGTCCCAACGTGGCCCCGCCGCTGGCTTTTCCTGATTCCAAACGTTAGGTCAGTGTTTTTGGATAAACATAGGGCTTAACTATTTGATGGTTAAAACTCACCGATAATTATTATCGAAATTCCAACCGCTTTTTACTAGTAGATCAACTTGAAAGCTAATGGTTTTCAGGATGTTAGTCTTAATGATCAATTTAAAACATTATTGACAGAATATAATTTATTTGAAACTATAATGTTGTAATCATCTTTTATTAAATCTTACAAGGCAGAGCCTTTTTGTTGAGTCCCTTGTTCTACTGAATGATGGGATGCAAGGAGGAGATTTAACAGCTGCTGGTCCTGTACTTGAAGAAGCAATTCCAACGAATTAAGGTACAATTTTTTTTGCATGGATTAACATATGACAAGTGAGATCTTTTAGTTCTTCTGCAGTAAAAAAATTCTTAGATTTGTTTAATTATAGATGATGATTAACTGGTTGATACATCAAATGATACATCAAAGGAGTAATGGTCTTTTTCAGCCAACTTGGAGTTTTGCATGCAATTTCTATAACTAGGTTTTTCGGGTTCAAGATACGTACATCCTGAATTAGCATTTGTATTTGTAAATGGAACAGTCTATTGGAAGGCATATCTGGATTTTGATTTGGCTAGGTTTATTTACAAATAAAAATTAAATAATTTTCTACTATTTAAATGAAATATTGAAATAGAACTATGGAAATAGTCGTATTTCATTTTCAAAGAGTTGCGTACAATATTATGGATTAAACTTCTAAGATTAGTAATCATATCACAATTTTTTTCTTTCAAAACAATAACCAAGTGTTTATTTAGCAGGGATTATACATGGTGATAGTAGTTGCATAATTTTGCATATTATTATTCCTATTTTTATTTATTTTAGGAAATTAATTCTTTTTATAATAAAAATTAAAAAAATTGAAAAATTAAAAATCTGTTTGACTTTTTATGAGTTAGATTAATTCTAATAAGTGTCCGTGGAGTAAAGAACTTTGAGTAGGATTAAAAAATTTAAAATTCTTGAACTTTTGATAAGATACAAAATCCTAATTTGAAATGTCATCTTGAATAAAATTAAAATTTATATGCATTTTTGCACTTTACATTTGCACAAATTCTTAGTTGTGGAGTATAAACTACGAGTCAAATAATTTCAAAAAAAAATTGGAAAAAGAAAAAAATAATACAGCAAAATAGAGCGTAAAATGCATTCATTGTTAGAAAATGAAAAAAAGAGTTGAAAAATATATAAATATTGCTTCAATGTCCATTGAAAGAAAAAAATCACGCTGAAAAGTATAATGGTTATAAGCAGTCTGACTAATCAGATTTTTGTGGCCTTTTGTTACTTGAGTTAGTAAGCCCTTAGGGGTGTCTTTACACCTAATGCCTTAAAACCCACTGGTTTGGAAGTATTGGTCAATCACCCGTTAACTCTGAAAAGCTTAAGAAAAAGAGACATTGTACAAGTTAATAATGGAAAAAATAGAAAAAGAAAAAAAAATGAGTTTGTTTGATTTTTATGGTAAAAGTCCCTACTAAAAATTACATCACATACACATGTATGCATCACATGAAATTAATTTTATGAAAGATAGTGTTTAGAATAAAGATAGAGTATTTTTGATAAGGTGAAAGTGTGATTTTGAATTTTATCTTACTTATGTATAATGCCCATGGATACTTAGAAGTTTTCTTTTGATTTCATAATTTGGTTAAACTAAAAAAAAATTTATTTTTATTTTTATTTTATTTGAATTTTGTGAGCATATTCAATGCAAACCCTTACAAGACACAACTCATCCACTTGACGTAACTTAGAGATTTAAAGGTTTGTTGCACATGCTAACTGCAAGTGTGTTTTCTACGAAAATGGGGTAGCTTAGATTTTATTATATTTTTATTTTACTAGAGGACGGGTAAAAGTTAGGTATGAGGGTATTTGATATACATGTAATTTTGTATTTTAATATTCTCATTTTTATTATTTTAGATATTTATTTTATTTAATTAATATTTTTTATTTTATTTTGTAGGAAATAGATAAATAATTGAATTTGAGTTGGAAAAAGAGTTCTATAACCTTTTAAGTTGATTTTTATTTTGAGTCTAATAAAGAAAAGGATTCTTGGAGATTATCTCGTAGAAGTTGAAAAAAAAAAAAAAAAATATTTTAAATTAAATTAAGATTTAATTTATTTTCTCTATAAATAAATAACAGTATTGTTTTAAAAAGAATAGTGTCTAATATTTTATTTTCTTTTTTCTTTCTCTTTCGGCAGGAAGGAGTAGGGAGTATTTTGTTTATTCTTTTCCTATTCTTCATGTGCCGCAGTTTTTAGTAGAGGAAATTGTCAGCGAGTTTGTTACTTTAATTTGCAATTCTTTATTAATTTAATAAAAGTTTGTTTTTATTATTATTTCATTAGTCTTAGTTTATGTCATGTAATTAATATTAGTAGTTTTAATTTTGTTTTTTTTATTATGAATTTTATGGATAGTTAAATTTTTAATATTTAAGATGAAGATAAAGTTAGGTATTTTATAATAAATATTTTTTTTCCCTTTCGATATTAATGCCTAATTATTTATTTTTTTAATTTTACCTTCGCATTAAATTTGTTTTGGTTCTATATTAATTGAGAAGTTTTAATAGGCTATTGTTAAGATATGTGTTTTTCATAATTCATTTTTACTCAATGAAGTTTTGATAAGTTATAATTAATCCTTAAATTTTCATAATTTATGTTTGTCCATATTAATTATATGGATCATTATTTTAAAGGAAAGAAAAAATAATTAGAAATTAATTAGGAAAAGAATGAATTTAATTATTATGTTAATATTTAGTGGATTCGAATTTCTAGGAAGTTTTTCATATTATTAGTTTTCGTTATTAATTTTTAATTTATATTATTTAATTAATTAATAATTCTCAATTTTTTATTTCTAATTTATCTGAAATATAAATTAAGAATACATTGAAATTAATCTAATCTATATGGTTCGACTTGTATTTATCCGATTTTCAATTTCACACGGTGCAATTACGGTAATTAATTTTTATCAGATCATTAAACAAACTCATAACCTGCTGCTTTTGGCTTATTGTCTTAAAAGGCATTATGAGGAATCAGTAAGTGTTGTTTCCTTGTCCTGATTTCAATCGTCTTTTTATTTTCTTCGGTTGCAATTCACACTGCATCGTGAAACTCCATGCATAGGTACTTAGGTAGTTTCTCTTTCACACGTATTTGACAATTATAACGAGAAAGCCACGGTTAGTGTTTTACTATATTTCTCCGTTATATACCAAAAAAAAATAATAAATTAATTTACGAATATTAGTGATATGTTTTTTTATTAAAAAAAATTTAGAATCATTTTACTTTTTTCTTCAACCATTAACAAGAATTCAAAATTTAAGTTTCTTCCATGTTTAACCCTAAATTTAGTAAGCTGTTAATGTAGCACCGGTAGCATAAGAAAAAACTAATGATAACAAATTTAAGAATACTACTGTATAAATCAATAAAAAGAAGACTATCTTTTTGTGTATTAATTTTTTTTCTGGACAAGTGTGATTTTTATTTATTATTATTATTATTGTTATTATTTTTCGCGCGTGTGTGTGTGGAATAGAGAGTTTAATATTCTAAAAACTGACGTGATCCATCTGGATTGCTGTTTTGAAATATCCTCGCGTTTGATATTTGTAAGTTTTTACTGATTGCTACTTATTTATGGAGCACACCCGTTTGTGCTTGACTAGTAGCTAGGTTAGTTTAAATTATCTTTGTTAAATCTCATAACCATAGAAAAGTACTGTTTATGATGTTACCTCAAGTTACGGTTACGATTTTTGTTCAAAACTAAGGTGGTAAACGAATTGAATTGATCTAAATTTTAAATTATTCGGATTCAATTTATAAGGTTAAATTTGTACTCGAATTCGAATTATATTTGAAAAACTTTGTTCAGACTCGACTCGAATTTTTGTTATTCGAATTCAATTCGACTCGGATTGAATTATATTCAAACTGCTCGCGAATTTCAAATTCAAACTTGAATTCGAGTCTCCGCATAATAGCTAGTTTTATAATATATATAATTATTAATTGAACTTATTATTTTACTTAAATGAAAGAAATATGATTATAATTATACTTTAAATATATATAATTAAAATTAAAATAAAATAAAAAAATAATAACTAATTATTCAAATTTTGTTTAATTGTATATATATTATAAGAAAATGTATCGAGTTTCTATTCGAATATGTATCAATCGATTATGTATCGGATTATGATTAAAAATTCGAGTAGTTTGAATCCTAAACGAATCGAGTATAACCTTATTTAGATTCTACTCGTATTTTTATTTGAACTATTTTTTGTGCTCAGATTTGAATCAAATTATTAACGAATTCGAATCTCACTCATATTTTTTCGAATCAAACCCGAATCAAGTCCAAAATATTTGATTCAATTTGCAGCTGCATAAATAAGAGTAGAAGACCAAACCCAATGATTGTTTACATTGAACAAGATTAAGAAAATAAGATGAAACTTGACTAGAAAAGTTCTGAAAATAAATTATTAAGTTCTTAGACTCGTTACTCAAAATTTCTATCCATAATTCAGCAGGTTATGTAAATACTGAGAGTAAATTACATTTAATGTCCCATTTAGTTTACCCCGTGTTGCATATAAAACCCCCGTGTGGACCCAAAATTTCACATTAACTCGTGATTTATGCTAGAGTGCAATTTTTAAATTTTTTATCCAAAATTGTTTTCAATATTGATGTAACACACACCTGAAATAATGACCTGATAATTGTACTTACATAATGTCTAAATGGGTTATATTGTATTGCACGTGAACCATGTTTAATTATTTAGCTGAATTAACTGGAGTAGTTCGAATTAAATATTTAATAAATTACTGTACTTTATGTTAATTTATAAATAAATAATTAATTTTTTTTCTTCTTACGGTCAACTTACTAAACTACCGTTTATTAACAAATTGTGAGAAAATAATGATGATACAACGGTACAGTGATTATGTGTATAAATAATTAATTTATTAAAAATAAAAATACTAATTAATCTAAATAAGAGAAATTTTTTAAAAAGAAACATAAATTTTTTTAAAAGAAAATTTTATAAAATTATAATTAAAATTAAATTTTTTTAAATTTTAAATTGAAATTCTCTTCTCCTCATCTTGAAACCAGAGTCTCAAAATCCCAAATCTAATTCCAATCATCCAAATTTATTTCTACAGATCTGACGCTAACATCCAAATTTATCTTTAAAATTCCCCGTATCTTTCCTAATATGATTCAACCCAGATCTGAGCATGTCAATTCACTCCTTCGCGATCCATAGCCATTGGCCATGATTGTTAGGAATAAGTTTAATCTGCAAATCATCATTATTATCACGATCCCAATCATTTCTCCCGTCAAAATCAATTTTTTCTTTATTTGAGACCCTAAGAATAGAAATGTGCATCCAAAACTTTAAATTGGCCATCTTCATTAACATATGTGCACAGATCTATGCTCTTGCCGGCGTACTGTTCATCACGGTGGTGGGTTTGATTTACCCATAAAAACTCTAATTTCTTTTTCACGGTGGTGGGTTTGATTTACTCGTAAACTTGTGAGATCTAAATTTTAAGTAGTAGCAGATGGTATATTTTGGGATTTTGATCTATGGGGTATACTAATGTATGGAGGTAATGAGGCTTGTGATGTTTCTTTTGGTGGTTTCTGCAAATTCGGGAGTGGTTCCTGTGATGGTTTTACTTTACCTTCGATGTTTTTCGGTGAAGACTCTAAGAAGACGAAGTCTATATTTTTTATTTTAAAAAAATAAATAAACTTAATATTTTATTGTTAATGGCTGGGTTTTGGATTGAGTATTCATGGAGGGTGGGTACGTGAGTGGGTTTGTCTTGGGGGCCGTTCGGGAATGACTTATTTTTTTGACTTAAAGTTAACATTTGAGTAGATTTATAAGTTAAAATTTTAGTAGATTTATAAGTAAAAGTGTTCGGGAGTATTTTTACTTATAAGTCAGGAATTATAAGTAATAGTTGTGGATGTGTTCGGGTAATAATGACTTATAAGTTAAGTAAAATGTAAAGATTACTAAAATGTCCTTTAGTAAGAAGAACAGAAAAAAAAACAAGGAGGGATTACTTATAAGTCATTTTTTTTAAGTCAAAAATAGTTGTTTTTTTTTTTTTGACTTTTTTTTCGACTTATAAGTCAAAAAAAAAGCTGACCACGAACGAGCTTATTGACTTAACTCCTTATAAGTTCGTTGACCGACTTATAAGAAGTACACGAACAGGCCCTTATTCGGCAGGTTAAAGCTAAATGTACTTTTTAAGAATATTAATTTGCATGCATGGGACACATTTAAAGATTATAAAAAAAAAAATTATTCTTAAATGTGTCTTATGTAAATTTTAATATTTATTTAGAAATACCTTAAAAAAATAATACTATTTTTTTGGACAGAAAGACTACTAAGAGAATAGTTAAGTGGAAATGCTTGGGTTATCCAATGAGTAAATCTTGGCCACTACAATGATCAGTTTCTCTTAAAAATAAATATCCATCATTCCTACAACCAAGTTCTCCATTATTAAAGCCTCAACTTCCCTGCAAATCTGTCTGTTTGAGCTCACCTTCCCTACATTTTATTATCTTTTTTCAATGTAAGTGAAATTGACCACCTAACCATTTTTTTTCTTTGTTAGTATTTCTAGTGCAATAATTAATTTCGATGCTATGTGTGAGTTTCTCCCCGTGTATCAAAGTTTAATTAAGATCTCTTATATTAATTTTTTTCATTTAATTTCTACCGGTACATATTTAGTGACATAAATATTTCTTTTACAATGACACTGTTCACATAATTATTTTGCACAAATATCATTGTGTCGCTGAATGTTATTTCTGTTACTAAATGTGTATTAAGAGAAATTAGAATCAGAATTCCCTACTATACCTTCCATTCAACAATTGACAATACACAATTAATAATAAATATTTTACATTTAACGACACAATAACATTCGTTGCAATAAAATGAGTCATTGCTGCCGCCACTAAAAATAATATTTGTTCGTTAAATGTTAGAAGAAATTGAACAAGAACTATAACGAAAAGAATCCTAAACCAAAAAATAGATAGACAACGTAATGGAAGGGAATCTGATGAATCAAAACTATACATTGCACTCAAAATATTACTTACTACTCAAAAAATTAATTAGGACTACCCTTTATTTATCTGTGAAATTTAACAATTTAACTTAGGAGAAGAGGACATACCAATAGAGGAAGTCAATTTATTGTTGGTAGTTGGAGTAGCTGGTAATTTTGGAATAGGGCATGAGGAAGTAATTGAAAGTGGAAGAATTGAGAGATTTTGGCAATTGCAAATCTCAACAACTACGCACTAATATTTGATTGATGCAAGGTAAAAGTGTCAAAGGCCTCCAATTGTAGTTATATTTATATTTTTCTCAGTAGACCCGCTATCGTGCATTTGAGACTAATTAGGAATCGTGCATCCGAGACTAATTAGGATTAGAAGTCTTGACTAGAATCCCATAATTATTATCGGGTCAACCCTTATTCTTTTTAATTTTCGAAAATATAGTTTGATTAGGAATCCTAAGCCAATTTGAACTTTGACTATCCTAATATGTCGAACCATCAATAGATATTGTAATTAATGGGTCTGCCCCCATACTGGGCCCACTGTAGCGTGTAAAAAATATGCTAACTCCTATTCCAGACCATGAAAAAATATGGGCCAACCGGCCAACAACATGTTTGGGTCCCAATTAATTATATCCTACCACTTGTTATTAAGAAATAGACTCTTTCTGTGCAGTAAAAAATTTAATAAATTATATTCCTTTTGTAATACGAAGAGAGCCTTTTTTTAATTTTAATATTTTATATATATATATATATATATATTTCCAATTAATTCTAAAATTAAATATATACTTTTATATTTAAATTATAAAATAACTTAGCATTTAAATATGTGTTACTTATATTTTGATTATATTAATTATCAAAACATGATCAATATTATGTTTCTAATAAATATTAGAGGTATGTTTAAAGAAAGCTTTTTAAATAAGCGTTTAAAATGTATATCTCAAAATTTGAAATGCGTTTGAAAAGTATACCTCAAAATTTGAAATATTAATAGCAATTATGATTTATTAGAAGTGCGTTAACGGGAAAGCGGACCATAATAATGTTTGTCGTCCATGCCACGACTCGTACAGTCATACTGATTAATGAAAACAAGAATAAGATATATATTATAGTCATTGTAGAAAATGGTTGACGTTAATTTTGTGTAGAAATTTTTAATCCCAAATAGTAGAAATTATAATATTTGATTGAATATGGTATTAAATATTTTTATATGTGTTTTTTATATATTTTTGATATTTTCACATGATCATCTTTCATATGAGTATAAAGTAGATTTCATCTCCATGTGAGAGAGAATCATGTAAAAATATCAAAAACACATGTGAAAATGAATAAGTATAAGTATACTACATCTATCTTAACCATTAAAAAGTATGGTATGACATTAAAATTCATGTTATGTCCCACTTTTTAATAGTTAATATAAATGTATTGTTTGATTTTATGTTTAGATATTACGTATGTAGACTTGTCCTGTGAAAATAATACTCCCTTATTAAATAGTCCTCCATATTAAACTATTTTATAATCCTTGGACTAGTCCAAATTTTAAAACAAACAAGCCACTTTGAATTAATAAATTTTTCCTAAGTGTAATTCTTGCAAACAAACATAGTCCAAGTAATTTTTTTCAAAAATTTCTTCCTAAAGTTGGGAAGAAAATTATGAAGAAAATTTATCAAAAATTTAAATGACATGTTAAAATATTAAAAATATTTTATTATAGTTTCTCAAATATAATTTTACAAAAAGAAAATAGTAATGTACTTTCTTAGGTTAAAATTTTCTTTTAAAACTCGTAAATATAAATAAAGAAAGTAAATTTGTTTTGTCTTCCTCTTTTTTCTCTCATAAATCATAATTTTTTTTTTCTTTTTAAACTCATAAACATATTATAAACTCTAAAAAATATTACTCCAGTACTAGACTACTAATATTTTTTAATGTATTAATTCTTTTAATATTTCAGAATTTGAAGTAACAAAATAATGATAAAATAAAATACATTTTTTTTTTAATTTTCATTCAAAATTAAAGATATTTTTAAATTTAAATTATTTTTTCTTTTTAAACTCACAAACACATTATAAACTCTAAAAAATATTACTTTAGTACTAGACTATTAATATTTTTTAATGGATTAATTCTTTTAATAGTTAAGCTTTCGGTTGCTTCATTGTGCAGGTTAAAGCCGTTGACGGGCATCTTGACAAATTCAAGCGTTTACAAATGTTAATCTAATTTAAAAGTTATTGTTTTGTTTATTTTATTTTATGAACTCAAAAATAGCACAAATTATTTTAAAAATAAAATAAAATTGTGTCCTAATTTTAATTTTTTGTTTCCTTATCTTTCAATTCCAAAACCCATAAACATAGCGCGATATGAAGGCAGATTATTAGGAGTAAATTTTCCTCGGGTGAAAAGATGGAGGGGGTAAGGGCCTATTCGGGATCAACTTTTTTTTTTGACTTTAAGTTAAAATTTTAGTTGATTTATAAGTTAAAATTTTAGTAGATTTATAAGTTAAAGTGTTCGGCATTACTTTTACTTATAAGTTGGAAATTATAAGTAATAGTTGTGGATGTGTTCGGTTAATAATGACTTATAAGTTAAAATAAAATATAAAGATTACTAAAATAACCTTCACTCAAAAGAACATGTTAAAATAAAAGAGGGCAAAATGGACATTTCAATAAGTTTGACCAAAATTCAAAAAATGACTTATAAGTTGACATATAAGTTCTTTCCGAACATTAAATATTAAAAACAAACTTATAAGTTGGATTGCCAACTTATAAGTTGGTCCCAAAGACCCCATAAGTTAGATAATAATAAAAATTGGTGGCATGATACGGAAATTTGAAGTTCACTTTACCAAAACTACTAACTTTTCCGCGTCAGCTGATGAATTTGTGGCTCGTATTGACAGCAATTTGCTTTTCGTCTGCAAAACTTGTGAAATCTTGAGCTACAAAACCTAAAAGGTCAGTAATATATGTATGGAATTTGAATAGAATATGCATTTATTAACTGCAAGAAATAGATCTGAATAAAATACGCTGGATTTGATCTGTTTATTCGTATTGAGTTGACCCATGTTTTGTTTACTTGTTAGATTTGATTGTGTAATGATATTTTGTTCGCAATTTGGATTGTCTGTTCATTGTTTGATTAAATATTCTGAAAACAACTCCAATCTCACTTGAAGATTCTTTTATTCTCAAGTTGATTGCAATGATTATAAAAGGATTATTTTATGGCTTAGTACAATTTTAGATATGCAGAAATCTTATTAAATAGTGCAAAAAGGATACTAAAACACTTTATATAAGTACTACTTTGAATAGTGCCATATATATTTTGTCTTCTCTATACATTTAAAATTTAAAATTTTGGAAATTGATGATCCATATTTGGATCAATTTTTTCTGCCCTCTTTGAAGGATGAATTTAATGTAGGGGAGAGAGCTACTTTTGTTTGGTTCCATAAAACCCAATAACCCATATCCGCTCTACTTGAGGAGTTTAATAAGTTGAGCTTGATTTGTTAAAATAAGCTACCCGAGTTTGGCTAAATGCATGTCGGATCAGCTACTCGAAAGCTCGAGTAAACTATATATTATATATGTATATTTATATGCTCCCTTGTCCAAGTTTGTACTTATCTTTCCTTTTTGAAATGTATTTTTGTTAGGTTATTTAATTTGATAAAATGGAATGTCCAAACTCCAAAAACTTAATTTCTCTAGTTTTCATCTCCTAAAAATATTACTAATTGCGAGCTTTATTTTTCTTAAAAGTTAAATGAATCACATTAATTTTAAATTTGCAAACATCTTAAATTTATCGAAACAGAGGGAGTATTTATTTTGTTTTTACATTAAAAATAATCTTGTTCGAATTTTAAAGTCTAGGAACTTTAAGGTCTGGCTTCATTATTGCCAGGTCGATACCTATATCCAGTGATTGGTAGTTTAAGTAAACTATTATGGTGAAGTTTGGGCAGTAATAAACAGCAAGAGTTCAGCCAAAGAGCAAAAAATATTAAAGACTAGATTAGTGTGGATCTTGTCTTTTACTCGAAAATTTGCTTGTTTGCTAAGATTTTTCACACTCACTTGGAAGCATGGTTTGCAAATGTGTAGTGTTGTATTATGTCTATGTTGTTTCCCCAGTCCTATCGCGAATTGCAACTACATTATGTGAAACTATATCTACTAGTAGTATTTCTTGATTGCTTGTGGTATAGTGGTTCTAAATTAGGTTTAGATCTTTTCATTGTTGTTACTTTATTTTCCTTGACATTTATTTATGGTGCATTGAGATACGCTCTTGTTTATAGATCCTCAATTATCATTCCTAGATTGTGCAATGGCTGCTGTGGGACCTTAAGAAACCTCATCTTCCACATTTCACGTGTTCTTAAGTTTCAGAGGGAAAGACACCCGTGAGACCTTTACTGATCACCTCTATATAGCTTTGGTGCATGCAGGGATTCACACTTTTAGAGATAATGATGAACTTCAAAGGGGAGAGAATATTGAATCGAAATTGCAGAAGGCAATTATAGAATTAAAGATTTCTATAGTTGTCTTCTCTACAAACTATGCTTCTTCAAGATGGTGTCTGGATGAACTCTTAAAAATCCTTGAATGCCAGAAGACTTCCAGTCATATTATTTTGCCTGTTTTCTATCATGTGCTTCCAACCCAAGTTAGGTTTCAAACCGGAAGTTTTGCAGCAGCATTTGCTAGACATGTGGAGAGATTAGAGTCGAAGACTGATGTACAGAAAAAGGAGGGGATGGAGAAGGTGGAGAGGTGGAAGGCAACCCTTAGAGAAGTTGCAGATCTGTCGGGGATGGTTTTACAAGATGGGTAATGTACCGTTTAGCCCTTTCTTGACACCATCTGTTTATGCTCTCTTAAAGATGTTTAAGGAGTAAATAAACTAGATCTATTCTGTTTTCTTTCTGTGTCTTTACTTTTAAAAGAAATCGTATTTGAAAAGTATAAGCAAGCATGTATAACTGTATAAGTGACCTACCATGACCTCAATATTTCTAACTGCGTACGAGTGCCTTATAAAGGAAGTGCATGTTCCTATCCTTTTGCTTTCCATCATCTCTTTTTACCTTCCACATCTAAATTGGTGTAAACTGTAAGACCCCGAATTTTATGAAATATAAAATTTAATTTTATCTTCATATATATTTTCATGAAACAATCAGTGGTTAAATTGATAAAGTTAAAAGTTAAGGATGTTATGTGTAAATTATATTATGTCGGACAATATTCGTTTGGTCGGGGAATATTCGTACGACGGCGCCGTACGAACCAATCATTGGTGGACCCCACAACGAATAATTGTCGGATATAAAAAACGACATAAACAATTTTTACATGGTCAATGGTACTATCACTTTTAATTGTTGAAATATCCGGTGGTAAAAGAATAGTAACATACGGTATTGCACAATAGCACACGGTATTGCATAGTAGCACACGACATTGCACAGTGTTTCGTATTATTAAACTGATAAAGTGGTTATCGTACAATATTTGACTTTATTGTCACATCCACAATAATTCATATTATTAAATTGATAATTGTCACAGTAGCATATGCACAGTAATTCACATTATTGAATCAATAATTGTCATTACACAGTAACGTATGCTTTCTTTTACATACTTTCTGCATTATTGTTATCTCTATTATGATGTTGATTAAACTGTTGTATTTCATTATTAATTGATTTGGTATTTAACTCAGAAAACTAACTACACTGTATTTATAGCAATTAGTCATAATAATGAATAAGTGTGATTTATTGTTGAATAATTGAATTGATAAAGTTATTTGTTTATAATATAAAGTTAGGTGATATAAAATGAATGATATATATTAAAGATAATATATAATTTGAAATGAATGGTGTAGATTAAAGACGCTCTTTAAATGAATGGTTTAAATTAAAAAAATCTTAAAAGATGAAATGAATGGTATGGATTAAATATTATTTTGAAATGAATGGTTTGGATTAAATTACGAAATTTTGGTTATGATAAGATTTTTGGCTATAAATAGAGGACTTAACTTAAGAAATTTTTCATAACATTCTTACATACATTTTCTTCCACTCTCTAAATACTTCTTTGTGTAAGTTCTATCTAAGTGTTCTTAAGTCATTCCTAGTTTTGAAATCTTTTGCATTCTTCTTTGAATTCCCGAGTGGAATTTTCTTATGTACAGTAACTCTTTCGAAAAATCATAGTAAATTCATTATTTGTCAGAATTTAATGAATTCAAAGCCTGTCTCTTCAGTTTTTCGTCCTCTACAACTTTGAAGAAGGAAGAAAAGTCATCTGAAATCATCTTCATGCCTTAAAATTCTAAAAACCGTAACCTATTTTGATTTTCGTCACTATTTTCAGTCTTAGTTTTGAAAATTCATAACTCATTCATATTAACTCCGGATTGAGTGATTCTTGAGTCTATGCCATCTATCTTTCCGAGAGTAACATTATTTTAAAAACATAAAGAGATTTTAAAAATTCTAGAATACTCAAAAGTCAGATTCTTTACTGCTACATAGACAAACAAGGAAGGATTTGTTCGGCTATAAACTTGTTTCACAATATCAAGGTACGGAATATCATCTTCTTTCATATTCTATTATTTAAACTTACTACGGTAAGGGATTATCATTATTTGATTTTCGAAAATAATATCGTTTCTTTCTTACTCATAAGATGTGCCATTCATTTCATGTATTAAATTGTGGGAATAACCTTACGACGCGGATTACCGCCTGTTGGTGAATAACCTTTCGTATTCATTCTTTATTAATCTCTAAGAATAACCTTATTGCGCGGATTACCGCCTGTTTGGTGAATAACTCTTCGTATTCAATTTTTATTAAATTGTGGGAATAATCTTACAGCGCGGATTACCGTCTGTTGGTGAATAACCTTTCGTATTCATTCCTTATTAATCTCTGAGAATAACCTGACTACGCGGATTACCGCATGTTTGGTGAATTACTCTTTGTATTCATTTCTTATTTGTCTCTTGTGGAAATAATTTGTTTACACGAATTATCACATGACAATTTTATTCCATATTCGTTTGTAATATCATTTTCTTTCATATTCGTAAGTGATATTATTTTCCTTTATACTCATAAGGGATACCATCTTTTTCATCTTCCGTTCTTCAAACTTACTATGGTAAGGGATATTAATTTCCTTCACCTTTTGTTAATCAAACCTGCTATGGTAAGAGATATTATTTTCTTTTATGCACCTAAATCGAAACTTATTATGGAACTATTGCTTATATAATTCCTGAAAATATTATATGTTCCATAATAGTTGCACTTCATCATTTCAATTGAACCATCCTATTTACGTGAACCTTTCTATTGAACTGTAACCGTTATTCTGAACTGTGGATCTTGAATATCATTTTTAAATTTCACTCCACATCATGTTGACAATTTGGACATTATTTGAATCTGCACAAAGTAAACTTCTGATACTTATTGTTTATCCTGTTTCTTCTGTTCATTATTTATATCATTCTAATCATCCAAAATCAAGTTGTTGTGAATATCTGTGGCCGGGGGCACAGATGTGATATAATTGTTGAACAGATAATAGGTTAAAGGCGATATAATAGGTTAAAGGCGATACATCTGTTCGGTGTCTTTTATGGCACGTGGTGAATGTTCTCTTTGGCCCGTAGTGCAAATATTATGGAGTGTACAAACTGAAAATAGTTTCTTTATAGGTCGAATTAATAGTTACAAAGTTATGTTTGTATGTGTGCATATACTTATGTATATAATGGTAGGAACTAGAGAATAAGATGAGTAGTTGAACGAACTTGTTTAAACGACTTTAGCAACTTAGAAGTTCTGTCCATTTCACCTTATTTAAATTAGTCCAAAAGAATTAGATGGACATAAATGTTGAAATTGTGAGGGTATGAATTCTTTTCAAAAAATTGGTCATTAAAATTTCAAGATATTATTGATTTTCCTTTTCCCCTATTGTATATTTTTAAGATAATATTCAGCATGAGCTCACTAGGGTATATTTTCCATTCACGAATTGCAGGCACGAGGCTAAATTTATCCAGAGTATTGTAAAAGAGATTGGGATTAAATTGAACCGCACAGTCTTGAGTGTTGCCCTCCACCCCATTAGAATAGACTCTCGCGTAAGTGTAATTAATTGGTGGGTGCAAGATGGGTCAAATGATGTTAATATAATGGCGATTTATGGTATGGGTGGCATTGGTAAGACGACCATTGCCAAAACTGTTTATAACCTGAATTTCGAAATGTTTGACGGAAGCAGCTTTCTTGCAAATATTAGAGATGCTTATGAACAACCCAATGGTTTGGTTCGTTTACAAAGACAATTTCTTTCAGATATTCTTAGGGGAAGAAAGCAAAAGATTTACAATGTTGATGAAGGAGCCATTAAGATTAGAGATGCAGTATCGTGTAAAAAAATTCTTCTTGTTCTTGATGACGTGGATCAGTTGGACGAGTTAAATGCATTACTTGGGATGCAAGATTGGTTTTATCCAGGAACTAAAATCATCATAACAACTAGACACAAGGGTTTGCTAAAATCTCACGAAGTTCGCAAGACATACAAGGTTGAGGAGTTAAATAATGATGAATCACTTGAGCTTTTCAGTTGGCATGCCTTTGGAGAAGACTTCCCAAGTGAAGGTTATATAGAGTTCTCTCAAGGTGTCCTTAAGCGCTGTGGAGGGCTTCCGTTAGCTCTTCAGGTTTTTGGTTCTTCTCTATCTGGTAAGAGTTCAGACATATGGGAAAGTGCATTAAAGAAACTGGAAACAATACCAAATGATCAAATTCTTAAAAAACTAAAAATAAGCTATGATTCCTTGCAAGATGATCATGACAAGAGTTTGTTCCTCAACATTGCTTGTTTCTTTGTGGGGAGGGACAAGGATTACATAACTACTATACTAGATGCTTTTTATGTCTACACAGATATTGGAATTCAGAATCTCATTGATAGATGTCTCTTGACAATTGATGAAAAAAACAAGTTGACGTTACATCAATTGCTTCGGGACATGGGAAAGGAAATTATTCGTCAAGAATCTCCAGAGGAGCCTGAGAAGCGCAACAGATTGTGGAATCACACGGATGTCTTAAATGTTTTACGAGAAAAAACTGTAAGAATTATGCTTCTAATGTTCTTCTGTATGTGTTTCTGTTGGTAAACATTCTTAAGGAAGTTCTTTACTATATCAGGGTACAAAAAAAATCAAAGGCCTCATCTTCAACTCGCACATGTCAAAGGAAGAAAATCTAGGTAAGACATCCTTAGATCTAAATAAGGGAAAATGACAAAGTATCAATGAATCTGCTGACAAATATGTCTCTCTTTATGAAGCCAATTCATTGAAGCGACGTTGCCTTGGTTTTTTCTCTTGGCTTCCCACAAAATATACTTCGATAGAATCTATGTCCATGCCGGATGAAATGAACGTGAAAACTGAAGCACTTTCAGCGATGCAACGACTGAGACTACTTCAGCTAAATTATGCAAGGGTCTGTGGAGGCTTTGGGGAATTTCCTAGAACGCTAAAATGGTTGTATTGGCGTGGATTTTCTTTAAGATCTATACCTACTGATTTTCATCTGGAAAATTTGGTTGCTCTTGACATGCAATATAGCAGCATGGAACTTGTTTGGAGGGGAACCAAGGTAGATCTCTATCATTCTTTCTTTCACAAAACTTACATGTATTCATAGAAAAACTAATATCCTATTTTATGACAGTGTCTTAGATTATTAAAGATCCTTAATCTTAGTTACTCTCGTAGTCTGATCAGAACCCCCGACTTCTCTGAAGTTCCTAATCTAGAGCGGTTGATTCTTAAATCTTGTGAAAGTTTGGTTCAGGTTCATGAAACCATTGGTTGCCTAGAGAGGCTTGTTTTCTGGAATCTTAAAGGCTGCAAAAATCTCAAGAAACTTCCACAAAGCATTGGTTTATTAAAATCTCTTGAAACACTTATTATGTTTGATTGCTCAAAGCTTGATGAGTTACCAAATGAGCTGGGGAAGATGCAGTCGTTGACAGTGTTTCATGCAGATGGAATAAATCAATTGCCCTCCGAAGTAGCCAAATCACGGAATGCATTTTTGTGGTCTTGGTTATCAAAACCAAAAACTCTGAAGTTTTCTTTGGCTTCTTTACCATGTTCTTTATTAGACTTAAGTCTAGCAGGCTGCAATCTGTCAGATGATGCTTTTATGATGGATTTTTGTGGTATGCCCTTGTTGCAGAAATTGGATCTGAGTAGAAATTCAATTTGTAGCTTATCAGAGAGCATCAAAGGTCTTAATATGCTAAAGAGCCTCACGTTGGAGTCGTGCAACAAACTCCAGTCACTTCCAGAACTTCCATCTAGCTTAAAGGACCTGAGTACACATAATTGCTCATCCTTACAACGAATGTCAAATTTGCCAAACCTTCTAGATTCATTGTATGTGAAATTATATAATTGTGAGGAACTGGTTGAGATTCGCGGATTATTTAAGTTAGAACCCATAGGAAACTTTGATATACACATGGTCAACAATTTAGGTTTGTTTGATTTGGAGCTTTTACAAGGAGTTGAGATAATGTTCTGGAATAACCTGGCAAAGACAGCAAAGAAAGGTCCCATCCTGGTATGTTCTCTTGTACATATGAGCACACATGATAGACACCACTCGCCACTCGGGCACACATATTATCTGTAACCAATACTTAATAATGTAATTCTTGTGGCGCAGAGACTAGATGAATTCGGTATATTCAGTACTTTTATTCCAGGGAGTGATGTTCCTGGCTGCTATAGCATTAAGAATTCTGGGAACGCCATATCTTTTACCGTGACTTCCCTTTGCGACTATGAAATTAGAGGCTTGAATATCTTTGTTGTATATGCAGACATTGAATCCCGTGCTGCATTTTATATCAAGATTATTAATAAATCCAAGGGTACGAAGTGGGTTTATGGTCCAACATTCTTTGGCATTCCAGAAGCCAACCAAGATATGATATGGTTAAGCCACTGGGAATTTGGGAATCAGTTGGGATTTGGCGATGAAGTGGACCTTTCGGTGGAAGCAAACATTTATACTGTTGAATCTGATATAAGCGCTGCTGACACGGTAAAGGAGTGTGAAAAAAAAGCTTGTGTACTGTGAGCGAGTAGACAAGAGCTCTGAATCAGCCATCAACTCCAATTTGTCTCAACGGAATGTAATTGGTGGCGACTTGTCAGCATATGAAACCAGGACAGGCTCATACTTTCTTTCCCATCATAATTATAGTTTGATTCAAATACTATCCAAGAATGATGGCTGGAGTAGAGTTGGTGCATATGACTGCATATTTGGGTCCTCTGGAGAAACTACGGGTGGGTGTATCTTCAATGTGGTACATACATATAAGCAAATATTAGATCATTCAGTAATAATCATATTATAAATCTTTATTGATTTAAGCTGTTGATAGTCACAACACCCTAAATTGATATTGTTTCATAAATCTTCCTTCACTGCTTTGTATGGTTTACAACTTTACAGATGAAGAAGAGGGTGAGGAAAATTAACAAGAGGAGCACAGCATAATTTGACATCACAGTAGCGGTGAAAATGGCAAGGACCTAATGAAAATCCTGTGTTCGATATATACTCTAATTAGATAACAGCTATATGTTTTATCTTATTATGCCATGACATTGATTGTTACTATTTAGTGGTACCGCACTTAGTGACTTGCTGTGTTCTGAACTCTCTGATCATACAAACAATGAATTTACTTCAAAACTACTATTTCTTGGAGCCTTTGGGGCAGTTGTTAGCCTTTGCCAACTAAAAAATTCTGGTTTTACAAAAGGTCACACATGCAACAATGGTTTGATCATATCTATTTCCATCATGTCTTGCTCAAAACAACTTTTTTTAAAAAAACTTTGTAATCAATTTGACGTACAAGAGTACAGGATCAAGCTTCATTTTCATTTATGGACAAGGAATCAGCGTCTCTTGAACTTTGCACAGATGAGATTAGTTGCGTCATCAATGATTTGAGGGTTGCTATAAAGCCATCGCCATATCGAAGCTGGTGAGAATAATAGATCAGAAATCCGTATTCTCCTGTTGATAACTCGATATTTGTTCTAACAGCTTGACTGGCCTGAAACATGATGAATTTTAGTTTTGAAGTCGGTCAATATCGAAGCTGGTGAGAATAATAGATCAGAAATCTGTGTTCTCCTGTCGATAACTCGATATTTGTTCTAACAGCTTGACTGGCCTGAAACTCGATGAATTTTAGTTTTGAAGTCGGTCGAAATTGGGATTCGCATTTCAGCTTTTGCAATGCACTAATCTTCTATATTTTGCAGGGTTCAATGGGGTTGAGATCCTCGGTGCAAATGGATTCTTGATGGACAAGTTCATGAAAGATCGAGTAAACGATTTAGCTGATTAAAATGGCGAAAGCTTGAAGAATTGTTGTTGCCTTGCACTAAAAGTTGTATAAGCAGTAGCAGATGAGACTGGAGCTGATAGAATATCAAATGGAATAAAAGTATCATGTATACCATAGGCATTTTACATGGGAAATGAGCTTAGTAAGCTTACTAGTTCTACATTAGATGAGTTTTAAAAGTGCATTTGAATCAAGTAGCATGTAAACTTTCTCTAAAAGTCTTCAATTATAAGCAAGTTCCACAAATTTCAGAAGTCTACAAAATCTGTAACCTTTCACCCCAAACCCAAACTCCTCCCCAGCTTGCTTTCCTTGGATACAAAGTATTTCCTAATTATCTATGGGGAGAGCAATAGAAACAGTTACTTTTTTGACTCTTGGTCTCTCATATTTTCATAACTTTTTCCTGAATCACTCCTGTTAATTCATCACCTCCTACTTTCTCTCACCCACCAAATTATGTATGTTTATTTTTTAAATTTGCAGATGTGTGTGCGGGGTAACTAATTAATAGAAATAACTAGTACGGATTTGTTTATTTACTAGTAGTTTGTACATAAGGAATGTTTGAGCTCTACACATTGTGTGTGAATTTCAAATTTTGAAATCTGAAACATGGATCCAGCTAGATTAATGGGGAATGAATGGGTTATCCATTATTTGCAGCCATCACCCTACGCTATTAATTGGGGAGGGGACGCAGAGTTTTGCAGCCACCATCCCTTATGCTGTGTTTGTGAGTTTAGAGCGATGGGATGGGATGGGATGGGAAGAAAAAATATAGGATGGGAAGGGATGGAAAAGGAGGAGAAGGGATTATAATTTTTTTGGGTCATATTTGTGAGTTTTAGAAAGGAAGAGAAAGGTGATTTTAATTAAATTTTTTCTTATTTGTGAGTTTAGAGGTAAGAAAAGGGAGAAAAAAGATTCTTATTTTTAAACTATATTATTATTATATTATCCTTATATATATAAATATAAAAAATGATATAATTTAATAGTGTTTATTTATTAGAATTATTTTGCTTAATCTTTTTTTTCTTTGTTACACACAATATGACCAAAATAAAAAAGGCAGCAGTTCCAAACATTAATTAAAGTTATAAAGCTTGTGATCCTTAAAACAATTACATATATATATATATAATGTAAAGGCGGAGCATGCTTTAATAAGGGAAATTTTTTCAGTCGTCAAACTTCTACTTGTACTCCATTCCATTGGTAACTTTTTTGTTCTTTTTTTGTGTTTTTCTTTGAACGGTACGGTACACTCGGGCCAATTTACGGGTTAAGCTAGACCTAAATTTTTTTTTAGACGATTTTAAAGACGCACTCTATATATCGGTTTGACATATTTAAGAGAATTCTCTAAAATGTTAATCTTAAGGTTCAAATTTAAAAATTAAGAAAGAGAGTAAACTTTCTTAAATGCTAGAAAAACTATTGTAACTCTTCATTCTTTTGAATTTAAGAAGGTTGAAATTATAAGTAATTTGTCTACCATTTTAACAGTTCACTTTTTAAACTTAACACGATCAAGTTTTATTTCTTTTAAATGTAAAACAATAATTCATACTTTGTCCTATAATGGAGTATGTATTTTTCTTCTTTTTTATTTTTAATTTATTCTAAAAATTAAGATTTGTATAGGGATACACTTCTATTTTTAGAATTTTCCCCATAGATTTTTTTAAAAAAATTCAGCTTTACAAAGTGAAAAATTATTGAAACAAATTATGACTATTATGATTTCATAAACATAAATCTACATTAGCTTTTAATTTTGGTACATTATATGTGTTTGATGATTCCATTTATTCATATCTTTATGTTTCTAGCAATTTTATTTTTGCGTAATTTGCCTAATCAGCTAGTGTTAGGTGGCTTTTCCCTACTTTGCAGTCATGAACTCGAGTGGGAGAGGCCGAAATTGTTATGAAATATTTTTACAAACTGAAAATATTCATGTAATATAATGCTACAATTGTTATGAAATAATAATTAAATATTAAAGAAAAAATCTAACAACTTTACGATTCCTAAGTAAGTATAAAGAAACTAGCTGTCTACATATTTGTTGGTATTTATAGTAATATTGAAACACAAAAAAATTGTATGTAGTACTCCCCTTATTTTAAATTATAAAATTATTATTGAATTTTAAAAATTATTTTGAAATATTTTGAGCTCAAAATTGATATTTTTAAATTTAATATTAATTTTATATTTTAAAAAGGAGAAAATTTAAGTTTATATTCCAAAAATATGAGTCACTATTATAAAGTATATATATATATATACAAGTTAGAGAGATTCAATATAGTTACTAACAAAATATACAAGTATTCTTGTATACTACGTAAAAAAAAATTCGGGAGGGGGAGTGGGCCCCTCCAGTCCCAACGTGGCTCCGTCACTGGCTTTTCCTGATTCAGTGTTTTTGGATAAACATAGGCATGTTGTTTGTAAAAATTATAATTTCAAAATTATAATTCATATGATTATGATTTTAAGATTATTAATTTTAAAATTAAATAATTTTAATTATATATTTATTTTTTATAGAATTATTCATAGAATAACCTAAAATAATCACACATAATATTTGTTTTTTCAAAATTAATTAAAGAATTAGATAAAAAAAAATATTGTTTGGACTATTATACGTTTACTGATAATAATATATTTTAAACTATAATTTAAGCTTATTTATACATTAAAAAATGATGAATAATTAATTATAAATCTTTAAATGCTGCTAAAATAAGTTATTGAGCTCACAGTACTTCAACATGCTCTTTAATTCTTATGTGAAATATTTGAGAATCAAATTATCATAAATTAGCACATAAATTAACAAATAAATAGTGCAAAATCTACGATATGTGAAATATTAAAATTTCATTAAAATCACCAAAATCAAAATTATTAAAAGTTAATTTAAAATTTTTTTAAATTCAAAATTAGTATAATTTATTAATAATTATGAAAAATAAATTAATATCTTTTATTATAATTAATATTAATCATTGTATTCATCAAAATTTTGGAGAGAGAGAAGATATATATATATATATAGAAATGATCCATGACATACCTCCTTACAGAGCTCACCAAGCTCACCCCCTTTAGCGACGGACCCGGCAACTGTTTGGTCCGTCGCCATAGGTTCGTCCGTCGCTAAATGTTTATCCGTCGCGATATGTTGTCCGTTGCTAAAAGTTTTAGCGACGGACGAACCTATGACGACGGACAAAACCGTCGCCGGGTCCGTCGCTAAAGGGGGTGAGCTTTGTGAGCTCTCTAAAGAGGTATGTCATGAATCCTTTCTCTCTCTCTCTCTCTCTCTCTCTCTCTCTCTCTATATATATATATATATATATATATATATATATATATATAGAGAGAGAGAGAGAGAGAGAGAGAGAGAGAGAGAGAGAAATAAGCGGAGGAGTTTTGGAGAGAGAAAGTGGGAGCGGAGTGGGAAGAGAAGATGATAAAGGGGACCGGAGATTATTTATAATTTTTATTAATTAATAGTACTCTTTTCGTCTAAAAAAAAATCATATCTATAAAATTTTAGAATATTAAAGATATATATATTGTTGTATAAAATTAAAAAAATATAATAAGTTGTTAATTTTATAGCACATTTATCTATGAATTTATGATGATAAATTTATAGATATATTGTCATTTTATACTATTGCTATTAAGAAATAGGCTCTTTTTGTGTAGTTAAAAATTTAATAAATTATATTCTTTTTGTTATATGAAGAGAGCATTTTTTGAATTTTAATATTAAATATACATATTTTTTCAGTTAATTCTAAAATTAGATATATACTTTTATATCTAAATTATAAAATAACATAAAATTTTAATATGTATTACTTATATTTTGGTTATACCCATTCGTCCCATAATAAAAGTCCTTATTATTTTAGGTAGTCTAAAGTTAAATGTCTACTCATATTAAATAATCTATCTTTTTACTATAATTTACCTATAATATCCTTAGTATTAATTGTCATATTTCTATTATCTATGCATATTTATAGAGTATTACTAGTCATGTGTAAAAAATTATATAATTAAATAAAAGTTTAAATATGGATAATTTTATAATTTTATCATCTTTCTTAATATACGTAAAAAGTTAACCAGAACTTTTATATTGGGATGGGGGAGTATTAATTATCATAACACGATTCAATATTATGTTTGTAATAAATATTAAAGGTATGTTTAAAGAATTTTTTTTTTATAAATAAGCGTTTAAAATGTATATCTCAAAATTTGGAATGTGTTTGAAAAGTATATCTCAAAATTTGAAATACTAATAACAATTATGATTTATTAGAAGTGCATTAACAGGGAGGCGGACCATAATAATGTTTGTCGTCCATGTCATGACTTGTACAGTCATACTAATTAATATGAAAACAAGAATAGGATATTATGATTATTTTAGAAAATAGTTAACGTTAATTTTGTCTGAAAATTTATAATTTTAAGTGGTAGGAATTATAATACTTGATTAAATATGGTACTAAATAGTTCATATATTAAGTTATTTTATAATCTTTGAATTAATAGTTGCAAGTCTAAATTTAAAAATAAACAAAACACTTGAAATTAATAACACTATCCCAAGTGTAATCATTGCAAACAAATATAACTAAAAATAAATTTCTTTCAAAAATTTCTTCCTAAAGTTGGGAAGAAGGCTATGAAGAAAATTTATCAAAAATTTAAATGACATGTTAAAATATTAAAAATATTTTATTATAATTTCTCAAATATAATTTTACAAAAAGAAAATAGTAATGTAGTTTCTTAGGTTAAAACTTTCTTTTAAAACTCATAAATATAAAGAGAGAAAGTAAATTTCTTTTGTCTTCCTCTTTTTTGGCTCGTAAATTTTAAACTTTCTTTTCTTTTTAAACTAACAAACACATTATAAACCCTAAAAAAAATGACTCTAGTACTAGAATACTAATATTTTTTAATGGATTAATTCTTTTAATATTCCAGAATTTTAAGTAACAAAATAATGATCAAATAAAAATATATATTTTTTATTTCCATTCAAAATTAAAGATATTTTTAATTTTAAATTGTTTTTTTTTTTAAACTCGCAAACATATTATAAACTCTAAAAAACATTACTTTGGTACTATGACGCCTCTAAATTCGGATTACTTTAACCTCGAATTTAGTGTTCACAATCTACACATACATCTTATCTATCTACCCATTCAAGATACAAAATGACAAAATAATATTATAACAAAAAAATCTTACATTGTTTACAGGTTTTCTAACCTTAAATACAACATAATAATCCAAAAAGGTTTACAAAACAAAGTAAACTAATTGAAGTTCAATTTAAGCTATTATGTAGCTTTCCCTTTTTCCTTATCCTGCTTTGGTCTTTCCGACGATTCGAGCTTAGCTGAAAAATGGTTAATTTATGCAAGGGTGGGCAATTTAAGTTGCTCAACAAGTTTTTAAGAAAACAATTTATCACTGCGATATAACTCAAAGATAGAATAAACACTTTAGAATAACCTTCAACAAATTTTATAAAATTGTGAAGAAACTCGAATATAAATAATTCAATACCAGAAATAAGCTCGAATATAAATAATTCAATACTAGAAATTAAGTTCTGAATTTTCTACTTTATGCTGAGTGGTCATTTAGGACCTTTGAACGTCTCGGAGAATTATCAATTATATACCGACTTCCTCAACTTGGGGAATTATCAGCTAATCACTGACTTCCTCTAGAGTACGCAATATGATCAGTTTAGTGTACTCTATGTTATGTATTAAAATCAGTCTCGTCCACAAGGTCAGTCTCCCGACAAAAGTTACCCCTACGAAGAGGGATTGTTCAACCTAATCTTGTTATAGGGTTCGCACCAACAATCTGGTTTGGATTGGTCTTCAAAATTTATGGCTCAATTCGTTGTCTAGCCCAAACAATATGGCGTAGACATACAATTATAAAACAGTTCATACAATAATAGAACTGTAAGCTCAGACATTTCAAAGAAATGAACAATAGATAAAAATGCACACAAATGCGAGCTGGGTATACATTTATAATGTACCAACTTCAATAAATAGTTAGGATAGAACACTTGCATATTGCATCGTCTACTCTTACTTTTACTATCATGTCCCTTGTATTGCCTACATATATAATAATATTGGCTCACTAATTAGTTATAATCCAACCACTCATTCATTTCCATTTCAAATGTAACACGTTCAAGCTTTAGTATTCTAGTAGCTTAACTACAAATAACCACAATTAGCACATAACACATTGGTTATTAACTACTACATCGGGACTCCACAAAACAACTTCACAACCTTAACCATAAGGTATTAAGACTTAATCATATACATCATATTTAGGACCCACTCATAATTTACTTTCAAAACAAAATTATTCTTAAAAATTTCCCGGGTGGCGTGCCACACGCCAGTTATGTAGAAATCAAAAATCGATCGTGGCGCGCCAGGAATCATAAGGCAGCGGCGCGCCCTGCGCCACCATACCAGAGTTCAAACTCTAGTTTATTTCAAAATTTTCAGTTTCTATGCTCATGAGATCGTATCTTAGCACACCTTAATCACTTTACGAATTGAAAATATTACTAATACCTCATAGAAAACATTTTTGTTCATTCTTTCAATACATGTTTTATTCAAAAATAAATAACAAATTAATACACCCAATGATCCATTTCTTAGCTTCATATGACTATATAACACATATTAATCTATTTGGTTGAAAACCATCCTTTGAAAACTAAGGTTTCACCTTAGGTTTTGTTTTACGAATTATTCACACAAAACTTCTATCTTATAGACTTTTGAAAGCAAGGCTTATATATTATGTTCTATAATCCAATAAAACACCTTATTCAAGGTTTCAAATCATTTATATAATAAATAAATAAAAACACCTATCCTTATGGACCTTTGAAAGTATAACATATACTACATAATTATAGAGTTTAAAGTTCACCATTTAAAGCAAACAACACATCTTTGCAGATTAACTTAGTTTTTGTTTTAAAGGTATATGATGGAAACTAAAGCTTTAATCACATTTCCATTCTTTGGTCTTCAATATTGATTTAGCATACAAAATATTTGATTCACATAACATGTTATGCACATAATCAACTACACAACAACTACTTTTAAAAACACAATCATTAGTTTCACACTCCACAATGAACACTTAGCATTTTATTCTTATAACCACAAACTCCAACACATCACATATACTTTAAGATTTTGGAAATTAAGCACATAAGATAAATTCAACAACTTAGCGACATATTTCTACTATGCATAGGTCATTTATATAGTCATGTGTGTGCACTCTCTTTTGGTTCTTGGAAATACTACATTTACATTTATATAGCTCCAAAAACTAAACATTTAATTGGGTTCCTTTCTTTTATTCATAACTAAACACAATATAATACACATTGAACTTCTTTTGTTCAAAACAATCTTTGATATTTAGGAGCTTAGTAAACCCTTTCTTGTTATGAAGCGCATTGACAGTAATTTCTTGGATTCACATAACAACTTCAATACATAACAATGAAATTTTATAAAGCTATAATCTTTAATTCCCAACAAAACAGAACCTAATTTTATCTTACGAAACAAAACAGTCCCCCTTTATTTTACAACATAACAACCCCGGTTTGGTTTAAAACTATAACAACCCCTCATTATATATATATATATATATATATATATATATATATATATATATATATATATATATATAGCAGCCCCTTTTTCAGTTGAAACACATCATAGTTTTATTCATAATAATGGAAACCAAAATTAACATACATAAAGCTTTTAAACATTCTATTCTTAATTCTTTGATCATCAAATTACATGATTGATCAAACATATAACACGTACTTCATGGTTTTCACTATTTAAAATATGTAACGCATATATACAAATTAACTTAGTTTAGTTTGAACAACATGTTTAAAACTAAAGTTTTAGTTTGGTAAATCATTTGTTCCTTCTTGGTCTTTTCATAACACAGATCATCATGAAGTTACTACAATAATACATTTGTTGAAAACAACACTTGCTATTATAATACATATAAGGATATAGACCATTTCACATAATATCATCTATACAACTAACTCATGAACTTCCCACTTGGTTTGAACATTGTAAATTGCAAAATTTAACCAAAAATGTTTTCGTACGACTTTTATCAAACAATTAGTACGCGTCCAATAAATCTAAAACATTTTTCATGCTATGTATAACATAAACACATATAAACCACATAAGAACATGTATTCTCCATACTAGACATTTATCATTTTAGTTTGTGTACACATAACTAGCTAAGTTTGACATTTAACTAGCATTGCATATAAGGTTTTGAAACCAACTTCATGCTCATTAGAAGGACCTACCACACCATGTTCATACAATTTCTCCTAAATCATGCAACTAGGTTATAATAAGTAACCCACATGATTCAAAACTACACAAGCTCTACTCAATGATCTATACTAGTTAAGCACTTGAAATTAACAACATTTAAGAAAAATAATTCTTTGAGGAATTTTGTTAAACACTTGGTATGCATCATTATCTAGCTTAGCATTTAACATACACACATATTGAACAACTAGCACATAACTCCATATATTCTCCTAACCTTATACCTTCAAGATCCATCGTGATCCACCATAATACAAACAACACCCACAACCAACCACAATACAAGGATATATAAAATAACCATGAACATAAGTTACTATAAAATCTTAAGTATGCAAATATTATACCTTTGCTAGCTTGCTAATCCTTAATGATTGTTCTTGCTTACTTTTGGTTGCTAGAAAGAAGGATGAGGTTGCTGCTGAAACTTTTCTCTTTCTTCCTCTATTCTGCCAGCTCTTCCTTTCTTCACTATGCTCTCTTCTGTTTTCTTTACTTAGAAAAAGTGCATGGTTTTAGTAATGGTATAGGAGATGAGTACGTAAGGAAATTGTTGGGATGTAATTATTTGGGCCCTATTACATTTATTTTGACAGCCTGCATAGTGGGAGAATCCTTATTAAAATAGGATTATGTTTCCTTACTTGGGGGGATAAAGAAGTCTAATTTGAAAGGGAGTCCATCAATAATTACTTAGTAATATATGTAACTTTATGAGAAGACTCCTACCCCTAATTGGATTAGGGTGGACGTGACATCTATAAATATGACTACAAGCAAGGGATTGAAGACATACAACATCTACTATATACATAATCCTTATTTTTCAGCACTTAGGCTCTATATTATTTTAGAGAAATCTAGAAACACAATTATTATACTAGTGAATTCTTCTCTCTCTCCGTGATTCTTTCCCAATTGGGTTTTCATGTAAAATCTCTTGTGTTCTTACATTAATTTCCTACGACTTATTTGTGTTTGGTATCTTTTTTATTCGTTGTTTGTTGATTTAAACGAGTGGTACAAAATTTGGCGTTAACATTGACACTAGAAGGAGGGCCTTAGGATTCTGTTCAAAAATCACTTGGTGTTACAAATTCAATTATGGAGCCATAAGGAGATCGGGTGGAGCGGACTAGTTCGTCAACACCATTATCTTCTCATTCAGCGAGGGGTTCTGTGAAGGATAGGTTGGGACCCTCGGTCCAACATTGTAAGACCCCGAATTTTATAAAATATAAAATTTAATTTTTTCTTCATATATATTTTCATGAAACAGTAAGTGATTAAATTGATAAAGTTAAAAGTTAAGGATGTTATGTGTAAATTATATTATGTCGGATAATATTCATTTGGTCGGGGAATATTCGTTCTGTCGGGGAATATTTGTACGACGGCGCCGTATGAACCAATCATTGGTGGACCCCACAATGAATAATTGTCGGATATAGAAAACGACATAAATAATTTTTAAATGGTCAATGGTACTATCACTTTTAATTGTTGAAATATCCGGTGGTAAAAGAATAGTAACATACGGTATTGCACAGTAGCACACGGTATTGCATAGTAGCACACAACATTGCACAATGTTTCGTATTATTAAACTGATAAAGTGGTTATCGTACAATATTTGACTTTATTGTCACATCCACAATAATTCATATTATTAAATTGATAATTGTCACAGTAGCATATGCAGAGTAATTGACATTATTGAATCAATAATTGTCATTACACAGTAACGTATGCTTTCTTTTACATACTTTCTGCATTATTATTATCTCTATTATGATGTTGATTAAACTGTTGTATTTCATTATTAATTGATTTGGTATTTAACTCAGAAAGCTAACTACACTGTATTTATAACAATTAGTCATAATAATGAATAAGTGTGATTTATTGTTGAATAATTGAATTGATAAAGTTATTTGTTTATAATATAAAGTTAGGTGATATAAAATGAATGATATATATTAAAGATAATATATAATTTGAAATGAATGGTGTAGATTAAAGATGCTATTTAAATGAATGGTTTAAATTAAAGAAATCTTAAAAGATGAAATGAATGGTATGGATTAAACATTATCTTGAAATGAATGGTTTGGATTAAATTAGAAAATTTTGGTTATGATAAGATTTTTGACTATAAATACAGGACTTAACTTAAGAAATTTTTCATAACATTCTTACATACATTTTCTTCCACTCTCTAAATATTTCTTTGTGTAAGTTCTCTTTAAGTGTTCTTAAGTCATTCCTAGTTTTGAAATCTTTTGCATTCTTCTTGGAATTCCCGAGTGGAATTTTCTTATGTACAGTAACTCTTTCGAAAAATCATAGTAAATTTATTATTTGTCAGAATTTAATGAATTGAAAGCCTGTCTCTTCAGTTTTTCGTCCTTTACAACTTTGAAGAAGGAAGAAAAGTCATCTGAAATCATCTTCATGTCTTAAAATACTAAAAATCGTAACCTATTCTGATTTGCGTCACTATTTTCAGTCTTAGTTTTGAAAATTCATAACTCATTCATATTAACTCCGAATTGAGTGATTCTTGAGTCTATGCCATCTATATTTTCGAGAGTAACATTATTTTAAAAACATAAAGGGATTTTAAAAACTCTAGAAGACTCAAAAGTCAGATTCTTTATTGCTACATAGACAAACAAAGAAGGATTTGTTCGGCTATAAACTTGTTTCACAATATCAAGGTAAGGAATATCATCTTCTTTCATATTCTATTATTCAAACTTACTACGGTAAGGGATTATCATTATTTGATTCTCGAAAATAATATCATTTCTTTCTTACTCATAAGATGTGCCCTTTATTTCCATGTATTAAATTGTGGAAATAACCTTACGGCGCGGATTACCGCATGTTGGTGAATAACCTTTCGTATTCATTCTTTATTAATCTCCGAGAATAACCTTACTGCGCGGATTACCGTCTATTTGGTGAATAACTCTTCGTATTCAATTTTTATTAAATTGTGAGAATAACCTTACGGCGCGGATTACCGTCTGTTGGTGAATAACCTTTCGTATTCATTCCTTATTAATCTCTGAGAATAACCTGACTACGCAGATTACCGCATGTTTGGTGAATTACTCTTTGTATTCATTTCTTATTTATCTCTTGTGGAAATAATTTGTTTACACGAATTATCACATGACACTTTTATTCCATATTCGTTTGTAATATCATTTTCTTTCATATTCGTAAGTGATATTATTTTCCTTTATACTCATAAGGGATACCATACTTTTCATCTTCCATTATTCAAACTTACTATGGTAAGGGATATTAATTTCATTCACCTTTTGTTAATCAAACCTACTACGTTAAGGGATATTATTTTCTTTCATACACCTAAATCGAAACTTATTATGGAACTATTGCTTCTATAATTCCTGAAAATATTATATGTTCCATAATAGTTGCACTTCATCATTTCAATTGAACCATCCTATTTACGTGAACCTTTCTATTGAACTGTAACCGTTATTCTGAACTGTGGATCTTGAATATCATTTTTTAATTTCACTCCACATCATGTTGACAATTTGGACATTATTTGAATCTGCACAAAGTAAACTTCTGATACTTATTGTTTATCTTGTTTTTTCTATTCATCATTTATATCATTCTAATCATCCAAAATCAAGTTGTTGTGAATATCTGTGGCCAGGGGCACATATGTGATATAATTGTTGAACAGATGATAGGTTAAAGGCGATATAATAGGTTAAAGACGATACATCTGTTCGGTGTCTTTTATGGCACATGGTGAATGTTCTCTTTGACCCGTAGTGCAAAGATGAACTGTTGTTTGGTATGATTATGACCAAAGGTTGAATATGGTACAATCATGACCGTTGGTGTTATATTGAATGTCTTTGGCCCGTAGTGCAAATATGAACTATTGATCTGCATGATTATGACCAGGAACTGTGAATTTGTATTATCTTGACTAATGATATTTCAGATGATAAAAGTTGATGATGTTTTTCCTAAAAAGAGAAGCGAGTGAACATTATAGTCTCCATTATTCTTCTAATAGATTGCTCATTCCGCTACTATTATTAATCTGAACGTTGTTTAAGAATTTAACTGCAGTTTTTGATATAAACCTTGTAGTCTATTGTATTCTATCAAAGACTCAACTGTTAAAGGCTAATGATAACTTATTTGTCATTATCTTAGTCATGATATTCTTTACTGGACTATTTGAGCTCACCCTTTCTTTTGTTCCATTACTTTTCAACAGGAGATGAGAACGTAGCTGGGTCTAGCCGGGGAATGGAGTGAGAGTCCAAGAGATAACTATCGTAGTCTTCACGTATTATAAAACAGTGTGATAATAATAGTGAAAACTTAGTTGTGTATTATTATACACTGTATTGTTGAACGTTGTTCTACCTTATAATAATTTTGTTGTAGTCTTTCGACAACTCAAGTTTGGGCTGTGTGGGCCCAGATTTGGGGGTGTCACAAACATGGAGGCTCTATGGCGTCATATTCAAATTCCATCAGGCGGATGTTGTTTCCTTCCCCTAACTCCCCAAACCTTGGCCATAGAAAGGAGATAAACATTCAAACTTCTGCTCTCAGACGTCGAAACACAGAGGGTGGCTTGACCGATCAAAGGGTTATCATTAAGAAGTAGAGGATTCAAGCAGCGGAGGGAGCCTTGCGATCATTACAACAGCAACAACACGAATGTCGTGTGATGTTGCAAGCACTCAAAAATAAAATCTTACTTTAAAAAAATAAATATGTAGTAGTGCAAGTAAGAGTCGATCCCACAGAGAATGATTATTTAATTTTCTGTTTTGTAAACTAAAATTGGGGGGTTTTGAATTCAAAGAAATAATTTAAATAAAATTAATTAAAATAAATATGCAACAAATAAATAAGAAGAAAAAACCTTGGTTCAAGTTAACATTCACCATCAAGAATTTACAACTGATCACTGATGCAAGAATAACTCAATTCATATTTTAAATATTCAACGTGGAATAATTACTCTCATTCGAATAATTTTCTCATCTCTCCTTAATTTTAGTTAAGTAGAAACAAGCGATCTAAATAACCCTTACTACCAAATAATCTCAGACAAGCGCTAAAGATTTAACCTAGTAACAGCATAAAGAAATAGAGAAATCGTTGAACTAAACAACACAATCCAAGCGTCTGCATTTAATTTAGATGAATATTCTTCCTAAGATAAAATAATCTTTTGATCTGCAAAATAATTATTAAACTTAGTTGCTTCATAAATTAAAGTGATCAAACAATTAAAGATTTGATATTTAATTTAGCAATAGATTTCAACGAATAATAAACTAGTATGCATCCTGGCAATTAAACGAATTAATCATAAAATTAAACAGTGAAAAATATTCAATACTCAAAATATAAATTGAACAATGAAAATAAATTAGATCTCACAGTGTATAAATCTTGATGCCTTCAATCACTTAAGCCAAGAAAAATAATTTAGCTACTAATAATTGTAGAGAGTACCAAAGAATAGAAGAGAGAATTTTTCTAATAGAAAAGTTGTTTTTTACATTGTATCTCAAGCCCTCTATTTATAGGCTTCATAATCCTCCTAACTTATCCAAACCCTAATAAGATTTACAATTAAAAATAAAAGAAAAATAAAATAATTATTATCCTAACTCTAATTGGAATTAAAATCCAATTTGGAATCAAAAAGTAGAAAAAATTCGCGAATAATTTCCGCGCAACCAAACGCGGCCTTCGCTACAGTGCCGGTTGCCAGTCTCCACGCAATGCACGGTAACTTTTGAAGGCTCCAAACGACGCCATTTCTGGTTTCTTTACTACGCTGTTGCTTGGCCGCGCATTGCGCGACACTTCTTCTTCTTCTTCTGGCGAAACGACGTCGTCTCTCTCTTCTTTACTACGCGCACAATGCGCGGACGTCCGTTCAGGAAATTACCATTATGCCACCGTGATGCGTAATTACCAAAATGCCATCAAATCTTTGCAGAATTTACAGATTTTCCGCCAAACTTATTTTTCCTACAAAATAAAATATAAACTAATTAAAAAAAATAAAAAAAATATAAAAATACTAAAAATCCTAAAAACACATAATAATAAATAAAACACCTAAAATACTAAAAATAAATAAAAATACATAAATATAAAGAAATATAAAAATACTATAAAATTACCTAAATTAACATAAATTAACTAAAATCCTATTAAACCTATTAAAACCAAAATAAGCTAAATAATTAAACATTTAAGCACACAATAAATATAAAAACTAAGTATTAGGAAATAAAAATATCGTATAATTTAACCCTATTAAATACCCCCACACTTAGCTTTTTGGTTGTCCTCAAGCAAAACAAGAACAAAAACTATAAAATTAAAACTAATAACCAAATAACTTACTTGAGCAACAGATCAATATAAATTTCAAAGAAAATTTCAAAAGATGCAAAGTTCAGAATTTCAACATATTTATCAATTTTACTTTAATCAAGACATTTTGTGTGTGTGAATCCAAATGTATCAAACTAATCAAAACTTAGATAAGTTTCGGTTATTAATTACCTTATAAAAGACATATAACAAAACTCAGTATACTTATTTTTCACATCACTTTCAACTAATACAGACAAATATAAATCAGAAGATCAAAAGGTTTCAAACAATTATATACACTAGGATTATCAATATCAATTTTGTTTCAAATATTTTTCCAATTTTTTTCTCTTTTAATGGGTGCATTTTATGCTCCATCCCATTTTCTTTCTTTCTTTCTTCCTTTTCTTTTTTTTTCTTCTTTAATGAGTGCATTTTATGCTCTATCTCACTTTTTCATGTGTTTATGAGTGAGTGCGTTTTACGCTCCATCTCAACCCACTACATAATTTTTTCTCTTCAATAATAATCCTAAAAAAATTACCTAAATCATCTCCTACAAATTATATTTTACCTTATATTTCACTTTAACTAATGATCAAATAAGATATAGAGTTCAAAAATATCTTCCATAAGCATTTAACCATATAAACTTTCTCTTAATTAAAACTAGCTCAAACAAATGGATATAAGTGCATAAAAAGTTCAAGGATCTCAAACAAAATAAATATCTTCAATAAGTCAAAATTCAGACTAAACAAAAATTTATTCCTTTTCCAAAAGTTATTAAATAAAAATAAAAATTAAAATTTTAATTTTATCATTGGCTAAAAATTTAAAATCCAATTAACTTATTACTCAAGTGACACATCCTAAAAATAAAATAAAAAACTACCCCATTTTCGTAGGAAACACGGTTACACTTAGCATGTGCAATAAGCCTTTAAACCCCTAGGTTACCCCAAGTGGACGAGTTGTGTCTCGTGAGGGTTTGCAGGGAATTTACCCATAAAATTAAAATTTTCAAAGGCACAAAATTAAATCAAAATCATTCCCCGGCAACGGCGGCAAAATTTGGTGTGATGTCGCAAGCACCCAAAAATAAAATCTTACTTTAGAAAAATAAATATTAATTTTACCCAAAAATGATTATTTAATTTTATGTTTTGTAAACTAAAAATGGGGGGTTTTGAATTCAAAGAAATAATTTAAATAAAATTAATTAAAATAAATATGCAACAAATAAATAAGAAGAAAAAGCTTTGGCTCAAGTTAACATCCACCATCAAGAATTTACAACTGATAACTGATGCAAGAATAACTCAATTCATATTTTAAATATTCAACGTGGAATAATTACTCTCATTCGAATAATTTTCCCATCTCTCCTTAATTTTAGTTAAGTAGAAACAAGCGATCTAAATAACCCTTACTACCAAATAATCTCAGACAAGCGCTAAAGATTTAACCTAGTAGCAGCATAAAGAAATAGAGAAATCGTTGAACTAAACAACACAATCCAAGCGTCTGCATTTAATTTAGATGAATATTCTTCCTAAGATAAAATAATCTTTTGATCTTCAAAATAATTATTAAACTTAGTTGCTTCATAAATTAAAGTGATCAAACAATTACAGATTTGATATTTAATTTAGCAATAGATTTCAACGAATAATAAACTAGTATGCATCCTAGCAATTAAACGAATTAATCATAAAATTAAACACAGAAAAATATTCAATACTCAAAATATAAATTGAACAATTAAAATAAATTAGATCTCACAGTGTATAAATCTTGATGGTTTCATTCACTTAAATTAAGAAAAATAATTTAGCTACTCATAATTGTAGAGAGCACCAAAGAATAGAAGAGGGAATTTTTCTAATAGAAAAGTTATTTTTTACATTGTGTCTTAAGCTCTTTATTTATAGGCTCCATAATTCTTCTAACTTATCCAAACCCTAATAGGATTCATAATTAAAAATAAAAGAAAAATAAAATAATTATTATCCTAACCCTAATTGGAATTAAAATCCAATTTGAAATCAAAAAGTAGAAAACATTCGGGAATAATTTCGTTTTGGGCAATTTCCGCACAACCAAACGCGGCCTTTGCTACAATGCTGGTTGCCAGCCTCCGCGCAATGCGCGGTAACTTCTGA
This sequence comes from Hedera helix, assembly GCA_947179155.2. NCBI lineage: Eukaryota > Viridiplantae > Streptophyta > Magnoliopsida > Apiales > Araliaceae > Hedera > Hedera helix. The sequence continues at coordinate 43,435,553 of OX359272.1, read as the reverse complement.
AGGCTCCAAACGATGCCGTTTCTGGTTTCTTTACTACGCTGCTGCTTGGCCGCGCATTGCGCGGCACTTCTTCTTCTTCTTCTGGCGAAACGACGTTGTCTCTCTCTTCTTTACTACGCGTGCAATGCGCGGACATCCGTTCAGGAAATTACCATTATGCCACTGTGCTGTGTAATTACCAAAATGCCATCAGATCTTTGTAGAATTTACATATTTGCCCCCAAGTTTATTTTTCCTACAAAATAAAATATAAAATAATTAAAAATAAATAAAAATAATATAAAAATACTAAAAATCCTAAAAACACATAATAATAAATAAAATACCTAAAATACTAAAAATAAATAAAAATACATAAATAAAAAGAAATATAAAAATATTATAAAATTACTTAAATTAACATAAATTAACTAAAATCCTATAAAACCTATTAAAACCAAAATAAGCTAAATAATTAAACATTTAAGCACACAATAAATATAAAAACTAACTATTAGGGAATAAAAATATCATATAATTTAACCCTATTAGAGTGGATGGCACTGCTGGCAAAGTTGAAGAAGGAGGAGGAGCCAAAGATCGCCATTCGAGGATCGAGGGAACCTATGCCACAAAGTTGACCAGTTCGAGGACGAGGGAATGATCCCCCCACACTACAGAGGGAGCGGTGTCACAGTTATGGACCGCTGAGGCTAATTCTGAATCAGCACGAAGATGGTGGGCAACCTTCTCCTTGGGACAGGGAGTCAACTCATTCAAATTGAAGAAGACGGTCCCGATCCCCCCTGTCAGGCTCTTACAATCATAATCATGGTGGTCCAAAGAAGGCCTGTCACATGGAGGGCGACAGGGAGCGAGAGCATGATGGTGGAAGACCGGCCCGGTCTAGGGGTCTCGAAGAAGAACATAACAATCGAGGGGATGGCGGTACCCGACAAGCCCGATCCATGGGGAATGTCACAAATCAGATAATACAATGTGATGATTAAGATCCCAGCATGAAGAGGATGATAGAGTTGGAGCAACAGCTAGCCGAGGTGAAGTCAGGATTAAAGAAGACGAACACCAAGTCTCCTTTCTCGGCCACAATTAATCTGGAGAAGGCCGACCCGAAAATGAAGTTGCCACATTTAGAGTCCTTTGACGGTATCGGGGACCCCTACGATCACACCAATTCATACGAGATTATCATGGGATACTACAACCACTCAGACACAGGGACGTGCAAGATCTTTATAACAACACTGAAAAAGATGGCGAAGCAGTGGATAGTTTTCTTACCCCCAAGCAGTATAAATTCATGGAAGGAGCTCTCGGAGAAGTTTCATGATCGGTTCGATAGCAACAAGAAGAGGGGCAAACTCACAGCCTCACTAATGTAGATCAAATAGAGGAGTAACGAGACATTGGCATAGTACGTACAGAGGTTTAGAGATGCGGTCGGCACGGTTACCGACCTCAACATAACGCAGGTTTTGGGGTTCTTTACTACTAGGTTGGATATTAGCCGATCGAAGAAGCTCATGAAGGATATCATGTTTAACCCCCCGAGTGGCTTATCAGGCACTTATGAACAGACAGAAAAGTTTATTCCATTGAGGAGGCTATGTGTGACGGCCCCAAATCTAGGCCTACATAGCCCAATTTGAGACGCCATAAAATACAAAATTTATAATACAAATAGTACATGGAACAGAAATACAAACTTAATAATACACAACTAAGTCTTCATTATTATTGCCACACTATATACAACATGTGAAGACTACAATAGCTATCACTCGGACCGTCACTCCATTCCTCTGCTAGACCCGGTTACTCTCTCATTTTTTGAAAAATAATGGAACAAAAGAAAGGGTGAGCTCAAATAGCCCAATAAGAAATATCATGACTAAGATAATGACAAATAAATTATCATTAGCCTTCAACAGATGAGTTCTTAATTGAATATAATAGACAATAAGCTTTGTATCAATAATAGCAGCGGAAAGAGCAATCTATTAGAAGAATAATGCAGACTATAATGTCCACTCGCTTCAACTTTTATCATCTTAAACATCGCTGGTCATGATAATATAAATTTCCAGTTCCTGATTATAATCATGTCAGTCAATAGTTCATCTTTGTATTACGAGCCAAAGATATTCAAATATAACATCAACGGTAATGATTATACCAGTTTTCAGCCTTTGGTCATAATCATACCAACAATAGTTCATCTTTGCCCCAGGCCAAAGAGAATATTCACCACGTGCCCTAAAAGACACAATAATTATATCGCCTTTATCCTATCAACTGTGCCTCAGGCCACGGATATTCACAACAACATGGTTCTTGATGATTAGAATAACAACCGTGATATAGATGATGAATCAGAAGAAACAGTATGATCAATAAATATCAAAAGTTTATGATTTTTCTTTGTGCAGATTCAAATAATGATCAAATTACCAACATGATATGGACTAAAATTCAAGAATGATATTTAAGATCCACAGTTCAGAATAACAGTTAAGGTTCAATAGAAAGATTTAGAAAAATAGGAAGGTTCAGTTGAAATGATATTAGATGAAGCGCAAACTATTAAAGAATATATATTCATTTCAGGAAAATTTACCAACAAGAGACAAGTAAGAAATGAATACGAAGAGTAATTCACCAAACATGCGGTAATCCGCGTAGTCAGGTTATTCTCAGAGATTAATAAGGAATGAATACGAAATGTTATTCACCAATAGGCGGTAATCCGCGCCGTAAGGTTATTCCCACAATTTAATAAAAATTGAATACGAAGAGTTATTCACCAAACAGGTGGTAATCCGCGCAGTAAGGTTATTCTCAAAGATTAATAAGGAATGAATACGAAAGGTTATTCACCAACAGACGGTAATCCGCGCCGTAAGGTTATTCCCACAAATTAATACATGTAAATAAAAGGCACATCTTATGAGTAAGGAAGAAACAATATTATTTTTGAGAATCAAATAATGATAATCCCTTACCATAGTAAGTTTGAATAATGGAAGATTAAAAAGATGGTATCCCTTACCGTAATAAATTTAAGAGTGTGAAAAGAATAATATTCCTTACCTTAACACGTGACTGAATATTGATTTAAATGAGGTTGATCAACCTATATATTTATAATAAAATTAGTAATTACCACATATAAATTTCAAAGTGTATGATAACTCGTATAATATGAACTATCTAAATTATATATATTTAACATAATTTTTGTAGTATAATATAACTATTTAAAATAGTTTTTAAAATAATATTCCAAAATAAATCTTCCAAAGAAAGCTTTTAAAAATGAATCTTCTCAAGGAAGAGTCTTCTAAAGGAAGATTTGTGAATACCGGGAAAAATAGGAATTTATGAAATTACTACTCTTTAATAAAAGACTTATTTGAAAAAATTTCTGCACTCCTTTTGGCTTTCAAACACTCAAAATAACCTTACTATTCTCAGAGAAAACTCATAAAATTCTTATAGAAAATTTTTATGTTTTAGGTGTGATTTTTCTATTCAGCTGAGCAATCTATTTATAGGAGAAAAGAAAGCACTGTGCGTGGTAGGTGGGCAGAAAATTTTTCAACAGAGGCTGCTGCGTAGCTTCCACCAACCATCCAGCAAAAACTCAATTTTCACATTTCACGTGGGCCCCACAGTGGGTCCACGTACTATTTATGTTACTATTTCAAATAGTAAAATTAAATTATTTATTTATTTATTTATTTATTTATATTTATTCTTCTTGTGGGTCTAACATATAAAATAAAATAATGTTACAACAATAATTCAACAATAATGTAAGAAACACGTTACAGATTATTATTAATTTAATAATATAAATTACAGTGTATTTGCTACTGTGACAATTACTAGATTCAATAATTTTAAACTACAGTGCACCAACAATTATTGAGTCAATAATATAAAATACAGTGTAATGACAATTATTAAATCAATAATACAAAATACTGTGTAGCAACAATTATTGAATTGATAACATAAAATATTATGCAGTGACAATTATTGATGAAATGATGCGTAACAGTTACGGTGTCAATTATCAGACCAATAATATGAGACACTGTGCAATATCGTGTGCTACTGTAGAGTACCGCGTGCTACAGTAAAATATCATAAATTACCGTATGCTACTATTTTTTTATCACCTGTATTTTAACAGTTAACACCGTTGACTATTTTTATTTAAAAAGGTTACTTCTGTCGTTTTCTATATCCGACAATTATTCCGTTGTGGGGTCCACCAATAATTAGTTATTTCGGCGTCGTCGTACGACCCGAATATTCCCCGACAAAACGAATATTGTCCGACAAAATAAAACTTACACATAACATCCTTAACTATCAATTTTATCAATTTAACCACTTACTGTTTCAGGAAAAAAAAAAATATATGAAGAAAAATTAAATTTTGCATTTCATAAAATTCGGGGTCTTACACTATGAGCAACCTAAATCAGAAGATTCCAGATCGATCCCAGGGCGAAAAGGGGATCCTCCCTCAGATAGACTGTGATGCCCCCAAATCGGGCTCACACCACCCAATTTGTGTTGTCAAAAGACTACAACAAAATTAATATAATACACTGCACAGTACCTAATAATACCTATATCGCATTTATCCTATATCGCTTTTAGCTTATATCGCCTTTAACTTATCGTCTGTGTCCCAAGTCTCAGATATTCAAAACAACCTGATTCTTGATGATTGAAATAACAACAGAGATTTAAATAATGAACAGAAGAAACAGGATAAACAATAACATTAGAAGTGAGCAAATTTTACTTTATCTAGATTCAAATAATGTCCAAATTGTCAACATGATATAGAGAAAAATATGTTTAAGTCCAAGAGTAATGTCCAAGATTCACATGAAAGAAGTTCAACGATAAGGTTTACGATATAAGGAATTAGTCCAAAATGTTCACAGTTCAAATAAATATCCACAGTTCAAAGTTTGAAGGTCCATAAGTTCACAGTTTAAATATAACGATAAAAATTTAATAGAAATATTCTTGTCAAAGGGTATTAGATGAAGTGCAAACTATTAAGGGAATATTAATTAATGAATTATTAATTCAAGAATTTTTACCGTTTAATAATATTAGGTGTACAAATGAGATATTTTCTTACTGGAGTAAGTTTAAGTGATAGAAGATGAAAAAGATGGTATCCCTTACCTTATCTCGTGACTAAATACAACTTTTATGAGTTTGATAAACCTATATGTAAGTAACACATACCAACTTTAGTAAGTAACACATACCAACTTTATGTATATAAAATCATCAAAGTGACTATATAGTATAAATATACTTCAAAATAGTTTTTAAAGAAAATAATTTTTCAGAGTAAAATCTTTCAAATGAAGTTTTTCAAAATAAATCTTCTAATAGAAGAGTCTTCTAAAAGAAGAGTTGTAAACTGATGTGCGTGTGAGTGTTTATATAACTTTTATAAAAAAACTTACTTGAACAATACTCGTACCCTTCCCGATCTTCAACGCTAAAGATAATTTTAATACACTCAGAGAGACACTTATACTAAGAAATATTTAGAGAGTGGAAAGAAGATTGAGTAGTGAATGTATGAAACTTCTTATGCTAAGCCCCCTATTTATAGCCAGAGCCTAACCAACTTTTTCTTACACACGATACACATTTTAAACTCATCTTTTAATCTAAACCATTCATCAATCAACACACGTTTCACACTTTAATCTGCACCGTTCGTTGATTAACACGCGTTACATATTTACACGCGTTACGCATTTACGTGTGTTACACACTTACGCATATTACACACTTACGCGTGTTACACACTTACATATTATTTTACTGATTTAATAGCCTAATTATTAAACATACAATATTTTTTAAATAATAAATCTATTTAACTATTTAATACCCGTGACTATTACCGTAACAACTAATGGTCTAATAATGCAAGATGTTGTGCATTATGACAATTATTGATTTAATAATATGGAACACTGTGCAATTAATAATGTAGAATATTATATAATGACAATTATTGATTCAATAATGTAAAATACTGTGTAATGACAATTATTAATGAAATACTGTGCAATAGTCACTTTATCAGTTCAATAATTTAAACATTGTGTAATACCATGTGCTGCTGTAAAATACAATATGATACCATACTTTTATCACTTGGTATTTTAACAGTTAAAAGTAATAATACCGTTGACTATTTTTATTTAAAAAGGCTACTGCTATCGTTTTCTACATCCGACAATATTTTGTTGTGTGGTTCACCCATAATTGAATATTTCGGCGCTGTCGTATGAATATTCTCCGACAGAATGAATATTTTCCAACCAATTGAATATTGTCCGACATAAAAATTTTGTACATAACATCCTTAATTTTAATTTTTATTAATTTAACACCTTACTGTTAGGCATAAAATTATGAGAAATTTTTTAAATCTATTTATTAAAATTCGGAGTCTTACACAGACAGATCACCCCTTCGACTAAAGCTGGAGAATAAGGTGTACACTCCCTTGAACACTAGCAGGGTACAAATTTTGGAGGAGATAAAAAAAAGCCATTCTTTAAACCCCCACAGCCAAATAGTCATTTATAGAGGGGAGTTACTATTTTTTTTTGCAAATATCATCAAGCAGGGGGGCATTCAATTTAACCTTATAGGGGCTTAAAAGATTTGATCGAGAAAAAGGTCCAAAACGGCGAGTTGGTACAGTACGTGGCAGGTCAGGAAGCCTTATCCCTAGATCAGACAAAAGGTACGTGTTGGGATGGTGATTGTTAGGGTCGGCAACATCGAGTTATTGATTAAATACAGGAAACATCAAGATTTGGAATTAACTTAATGACTGGGGGGGCATCAGTTATCAACAATATTTTGGATTTCGCATTTTTCGACTGGTATTTTGGGGTTATTATAAATTCATCTATTTTGAGTATAAGGCATTATTAATAAAAATCCCAAATTATGGAAAGAGTCCAACATATTTAAATCTTCAAGTTCTTCATCGGAAGATCCTTTGAGATCCTTTTCGCCTCGGCGGCTTAGTGTCCCGACGGTCTTACGCCTCGACGGCTTCGTGTCCCGACGGCCCTCGCCTCAACGGCTTCGTGTCTGGACGACTTTTCGCCTCGGTGGCTTAGTGTCCCGACGTCCTTACGCCTCGGCGGCTTCGTGTCCCGACTGCCATTGCCTCGACGGCTTCCTGTCTAGACGGTCTTTTGCCTCTACGGCATAATGTCCCGACGGCCCTACGCCTCAGCGGCTTCGTGTCCCAACGGCCCTCGCTTTAATGGCTTCATGTCTCGATGGCCTTCGCTTCAACAGCTTCGTGTCACGACGGCAGCCTTTCGCCTTGGTGGCTTAGTGTCCCGACGGCCTCGCCTCAGCGGCTTCGTGTCTCGACGACCCTCGCCTCGATGGCTCCGTGTCTCAACGGCTTTCACCTCGGTGGCTTCGTGTCTCAACGGCTTTCGCCTCGGTGGCTTTGTGCCCCGACGACCCTATGCCTTTGCGGCTTTGTGCCCCGACGACCTTACGCCTCGGTGGCTTCGTGTCCCCACTGCTCTTTTCCTCAGCAGCCCTATGTCTTTACCGACAATATTAAATAGGGGGTTGACAATTTTGGCAGTTTCAATAAGGTGCTTCAGTCGGCTTCAGTTTGGTTAGGCCAGTTTGGGTCCGATCGACTTCGGTTTGGTTCGGTTTGGGTCCGATCGGCTTCGGTTTGGTTCAAATTTGGGTTCGGTCGGCTTCGATTTATTTCGGTTTGGGTTCGATCAACTTCGATTTGGTTTGGCCAATGTGGGTTTGGTCGACTTCGGTTTTGTCCGGTAATCTAATGGGTTCGACATTTTTGGTGGGGTTCGACAGTATGTGTGGTGGGTAGTATCAATGAAGGGTTCAGTTTAGTTGTTTGAGTTTGACAGTTTGGATCAATTTCGTAGTTTTGGGTCGGTTTGACAGTTTTGGTTCATTAGTTTGGCTCGACTCGACATGTTCACTTCGCAGTTTGTTCGACGGGTTCGGCAGTTTATATGGTTGGATTGGTGGTGGGTAAAGTGGGATTTTTGATTACTCTCCTATTACAAATTCTTTATAAACAGGAGAGTGGATTGCAATGTTATGATGTAATTATTTGGGTCCTATTACATTTATTTTGACAGCGTGCATAGTGAGAGAATCCTTATTAAAATAGTATTATGTTTCCTTTTTGGGGGGGGGGGGGGGGGGATAAGAAAGTCTAATTTAGAAGTGAATCCATCAATAATTACTTGATGATATATGGTAACTTTATGAGAAGACTCCTAACCCTAATTGGATTAGGGTGGACATGACATCTATAAATATGACTACAAACAATGGATTGAAGACACACAACATCTACTACCTACAGAATCCTTATTTTCCAGCACTTAGGCTCTTCATTATTTTAGAGAAATCTGTAAATACAATCATTATACTAGTGATTTCTTTTCTCTCTTCGTGATTTTTTCCCAAAAGTGTTTCTACGTAAAATCTCTTGTGTTCTTACATTATTTTCCTATGACTTATTTGTGTTTGACGTCTTTTTTATTCGTTGTTTGGTGATTTAAACGAGTGGTACAAAATTTGGCGTTAACAAAAATAATACTCCTTCTCTTGCCAGCTTTCTTAGCCCGTACAACACCTCTACTAGACCCCTACACAACCCCTACAACATCATTTCACAACTGCACAAAGGCCAACCAAACTGCTCCTAGACGGCTCATATGTTGGCTCCTAAACTTAGCCCCTACACGACCGACAAGGTCACCTCTTCCAGCTGCCCCTAATCCCATCATGTCCCCTCTCACCTGGCAAGGGGATGTCCCCTACCTCCTTCCCTCTTGTCCCAATTTGTTAGACACAAGTGAACAAAACGCATCGCACAAAGTAAAGGTTTTGGGCTGCCGAAATGTTAAGTAACATGGTTGGCAATTTTATTTGAGCTTGGGTCAAGGATTGGGTTTCCACATAATTTAATTGGGCGTGCCTTAATCTTCAACATTGGGCTAAAATAATTCCTCCATAAAAGATACATTAAAATAGCTTGTTTAAATATTTGGTTGGGCTTTAATTAAATTACCCATCAACTTTATATCATCTCTACAAATTAATAATATGCAGTATATCAAAATACTTATCAAATATCCATTAATAGAACATTAATTAAGTTCGTTTTTAATTAATTACACCTTTAATTTATAAGTCCATCAAGGTTAGTATACAAGTTAATTAGCAATAATTAAGTTTTTAAATCATATCCAAGTCATTAAATTATTAATCACTTGACTTTTTTTTTCTTATTCCATAATTAATTCAATTAAATTGATTAATTAGGCAAACATTTCATAACTCACATATCACATAATATTTTCAAATGAGACCATGTTGTCTTTCCTTTTTATTCTCAAATTTAATATACACATATAGTTATGTATACATCTAACTCATAAATAAATAAATAAATTATTCACATTATTTTATTTTAATTAAATAAAATATTATCTGAAAATTCTCGATCATTACAAGTATAAGACTATTAATATTTTTTTAATGGATTAATTCTTTTAATATTCCAGAATTTTAAGTAACAAAATAATGATTAAATAAAAATACATTTTTTTCCTTTCAAAATAAAAGATATTTTTAATTTATTTTTTTTAAACTCGCAAACACATTATAAACTCTAAAAAATATTACTCTAGTACTAGATTACTAATATTTTTTAATGGATTAATTCTTTTACTATTCCAAAATTTTAAGTAACAAAATAATGATAAAATAAAAATATATTTTTTTTATTTCCATTCAAAATTAAAGATATTTTTAATTTTAAATTAAAATAATCAAAAAAGTATAAATGTCATTACTTAGCTTTTAAACATGTTAACTACTATTATGTCATAAGTTTTTATTTCAACAAATATTATCTAAAATTTAATCAATTTTTTTTTCTAAGTTTATATTAAAAATAGACGAATTTTAATGTAAAACGAAATAACATAAACTTATCGCCATTAACAAACATGCCAAAAATCTAAAAAAATAAGATAAAGTGGTAATCTAATTTAAAAGTTATTGTTTTGTTTCTTTTCTTTTTTGAACTTAAACATAGAACAAATTATTTTATTTTATTTAAAAAAAATTGTGTCCTAGTTTTAATTTTTCATTTCCTTTTCTTTTAATTCCAAAACTCACAAACATAGCCTAATAGGAGTAAATTTTCCTCGCGTGAAAAGATGGAGGGGTTAAGTTAGATAATAATCAAAGTTGGTGGTAGATACAGAAATATGAAGTTGACTTTACCCCAACTACTAACTTTCCGGCTGACGAATTTGTGGCTCATATTGACTGCAATTTGCTTTTCGTCCTTTTACTTTTATCATTTTGCTACTTTCCCTTGTTCTTTTTATGCTGGAGTACTTCGAATTTTGGTCTGTAAAACTTGTGAAATCTTGAGCTCCAAAACCTAAAAGGTTAGTAATATATGTATGGAATATGAATAAGATGTGCATTTATTAATGGCAAGAAATAGATCTGAATAAAATAAACTGTTTATTCTTATTGAGTTGACCAATATTTTGTTTACTTGTTAGATTTGATTTGTGTAATGATAATTTGTTAGCAATTTGGACTGTCTATTCATCGTTTGATTAAATACAACTCCAATCTCACCTGAAGATTCTTTTATTCTCAAGTTGATTGCAATGATTATAGAAGGATTATTTTATGGCTTAGTACAATTTTAGATCTGTAGAAATATTATTAAATGTGCAAAAAGGATACAAAAACACTTTATACAAGTACTACTTTAAATAGTGCCATATATATTTTGTCTTCTCTATATATTTAAAATTTAAAATTTTGGAAATTGATGACCCATATTGGGATCAATTTTTTCTGCCCCCTTTTAAGGATGGATTTAATGTAGGGGAGAAGCGGATGGTAGTCTAGATGAACTTTACGACTCGTAATTACGCTAGTAAATAAGGTAATCTGCGAACGAGCTACTTGAGCTCGGTTCCATAAAACCCATATCCTCTCGACTCAAGGAGTTTAATAAGCCGAGCTTGATTTGTTAAAATGAGCTACCCGAGTTCTGCTAGATGCATGCTGGATAAGCTACGTGAAAGCTCAAGTAAACTATATATTATATATGTATATTTATATGCTCCCCTATCCAAATTTGTACAAATCTTTCCTTTTTGGAATGTATTAGGTTGTTCAATTTGATATAATGGAATGTCTAAACTCCAAAAACTAAACTTCTCTAGTTTTCATCTCCTAAAAATATTACTAATTAGAAGCTTTATTTTCCTTAAAAGTTAAATGAATCACATTAATTTTGAATTTAAAAACATCTCAAATTGATCGAAATTGAGGGAGTATTTATTTTGTGTTTACATGTAAAATAATCCAGTTCGAATTTTCTAGTCTAGGAACTTTAGGTTCTAGCTTTACTATTGCCAGGTCAATATTTATATCCAGTGATCGGTAGTTTAAGTAAAGTATTATGGTAAAATTTGGGTAGTAATAAACTGCAAGAGTTCAGCCAACTAGCAAAAAAATATTAAAGACCAAATTAGTGTGGAACATGTCCTTTACTTGAAAATTTGCTTTTTTGAAGATTTTTGTCGCACTTACTTGGAACTTGGAAGCACGGTTTGCAGATGTGTAGTGTTGTATTATGTCTATATTGTTTCCCCACTCCTATTGCGAATTCCAACCCCATTCTGTGAGACCACATCTATTAGTAGTATTTCCTGATCGCTTGTGGTTAGTGGTTTCAGAATTAGGTTTAGATCCTTTCACTATTGTTACTTTATTTTCCTTGACATTTATTTATGGTGCATTCATATACGCTCTTGTTTATAAATCCTCAGTCAGCAATCCTAGCTTGTGCAATGGCTGTTGTGGGACCCCAAGAAGCGTCATCTTCCACATTCCAGTGTTCTTATCACGTGTTCTTAAGTTTCAGAGGGAAAAGCACCCGCATGACCTTTACGGATCACCTTTATACAGCTTTGGTGCATGTAAGGATTCACAGCTTCATAGATGATGATGAACTTCATTGGGGAGAGAATATTGAGTCGAAACTGCAAAAGGCAATTGAAGAATCAAAGATTTCTATAGTTGTCTTCTCTCCAAACTATGCTTCTTTAAGATGGTGTCTGGATGAACTTTTAAAAATCCTTGAATGCTAGAAGACTTCCAGGCATATTATTTTCCCTGTTTTTTATCATGTGCTTCCAGAGCAAGTTAGGCATCAAACCAGGAGTTTTGTAGAAGCATTAGCCATACATGTGGAGATGGAGGGGATGGAGATGGTGAAGAGGTGGAAGACAGCCCTTCGAGAGGTTGCAGATTTGTCAGGGATGGTTTTACATGACAGTTAATATACCGTTTAGCCCTTTCATGACACCATCTGTTTATACTCTCTTAAAGATGTTTAAGCAACAAATAAACTAGATCTATTTTATTTCCTTTCTGTCTTTTTACTTTTAAAGGAAATCATATTTCAAATAGATAAGCAAGCATGTAAAACTATAGAAGCGACATACTATGACCTCAATATTTCTAACTACGTACGACTGCTTTATAAAGGAAGTGCATGTTCCTTTCCTTCTGCTTTCCATCATCTCTCTTTACCTTCCACGTATAAACTGGTGTAAACTGTCAAATTTTTCGCTCTATTATAATTGAAACTTTATAGACTGTTCAAAACTATTCATATATATAGTATTTTGACTATTGTCTACTCTTGTAGCTAAAATATACTTCATTATTAGTATATCTTAATAAGCATATGACTTTTTCTTATTAGATAAAATCAGCATCTGAATTATTCTACTCCTTTTATTAAAAGAGCATGGTTCATAAAAGCAGGAAAAGAAGGGAGAGGATTAAGCATAAAAAGATTATGGAGTGTACAAAGTGAAAATTGTTTGTTTATATTTCAAATTAATAATTACAAAGTTATGTTTTTATGTGTGCATATACTTATGTATATAATGGAAGGAACTAGAGAATAAGATGAGTAGTTAGACGAACTTGTTTAAGCGACTTTAGCAACTTGGAAGTCCTGTGCATTTTAAATTAGTCCAAAAGAATTAGAATGGACATAAATATTGAAATTGTGAGGGTATGAACTCTTTTCAAAAAATTGCTCATTAAAATTTAAAGATATTCTAGATTTTCCTTTTCCTCTATTATATATTTTGAAGATAATATTCAGCACGAGCTCACTGGGGTATATTTTCCATTTGCGAATTGCAGGCACGAGGCTAAATTTATCAAGAGTATTGGAAAAGAGATTGTGATTAAATTGAAACGTACAGTCTTAGGTGTTGCCCTCCACCCCATTGGAATAGACTCTCGCGTAAGTGCAATTCATTGGTGGGTGCAATATAATATCCTAAATATTTTAAATATGATTTAACAAGATTTAATCAAAGTTATCAATTCAAAACCCAAAGAACGATTGCTCAAGTAAACATTAAGCTATCTCAAAAACCTAATACGACTCGAAACTACGATCGTATACGACTAAAGAGATTTAAAATCTTTAACCTAATCTATGTGTTATGTGAATATTAAAATTTTAAGTATGTGATTTATGTGGATGATTAAATATGTATATATTTAAATGTGAAAATATATACATTAAAAAAATTTAATAGTTAGTTAACTATTAAATTAAAAGAATTGAATTTATTATGAAATGAATTATGGAAGCAAAGAGAGTTTATTAATATTAATTAATTGAGTTTAAAATTGAAATTATATTATGAAATAATATAATTTGAATAATAAGCCTTGAATGACAATGTATTTATTATGAATTAAATTTCATAAACAAGATAATTAATTCGCTTAAATAAAATAGTGAATTAAGGTAGGTATTTTTATTTAATAAAAATGAGGGAGTTAATTAAACTCATTATTTTAAAAGATATTACATATGAATGTAATATATTTATATAATGGCTTAATATATTATTATACCAAATGAGTATAAACTAAATAGAAATAAGGGGAATTAATTTCTTAAATTTTTATTAGTAGATGAATATGTTGACTTTAAATAGAAAAAATTATTTAGTTAATGATAATTGTATTATGTTACAATTATTAAAATCTAAACCCTAAATTTAAAGGGTAAAAACCTAAACTAAGGTTTAAAAAACCTAAACTAGGGTTAGGTTAAAACTTAGAAAAGATTAAGCCCTAAAACTTAAACCCTAATCTACGGTCAAACCTAATCTAGGATTTAAAACCTAAAGATTAAACCCTAAAACCCTAGAAAAGGTTACTATTCATAAAAACACATATAATACGAAAATTATACAGATAGAATACGAAAATTATACCAAAATATTACAAAAATTATACGGTATAAATACAAAAAAGTCAACTATGAATAGTGAAAGTCGGTTATTTAATTAGTAGATTTAAATCAAAATAAAGATTTAAACTAATTAAATTATTTAGTTAATTAATTCGTTATCAACCAATCAAGTTGCTAGCATTATGAATGATTAATCTAAGCATCAATTAAGCTTAATTAATGACCAAAATACCCCTCACATCTTAGCCACATAAAGCTTGAGAAAATCAAATTGATTTTCTCTTACTTTATCAAAATAGTAGCCTTGATCTTGTCCATCCATTCTTGGGAGATGATGATTCATCAAACGTGATGATAACTAACCTTAATGAGGCACATGGGTCGACCATGACAGTTGGGGATTGCAATGATCAAAGCTTAGCTTGGAAGTTTTGAGTAATGACTATAAAACCCTAACCATAGCTCTCCTATAAATAGCAAGCACTCTCATAGATGAAATCCACGAATTTGAGAGCAAATACACTCCCAAATTAAGTTAATATATCAGTCATAACAATCAAAGATCAGAATCAATGGCAGAAATGTAAAGATTGCTCAAGAGGTATAAAATTTATTTGTGCTTATTGATCTTTAATCTTTCGGTAAAAATTATGTTTTGTTGTTTATTAATCACTGCTTCCAGTGTTCTTTAAGAACACTGAGCTTTAGCGACGAACCGTCTGTCACTAATTCCTTTAGCAACAATCTGCTTCTGGTAAATCCAAGAACACCTACAATGACGGTTATAGCGACAGTTTTTGTCTGTCACTATAGCTTTCAGCGATAGACAAAACCAGAATACTTAAAATACTACCTATAGCGACGGATCTGGAGACAGATTGAAGTGGACTTTATTTTAAACTGCCTTTAGCGACAGACTTGTCCATAACAGTAGCTATTAGCGACAGATTAGTATAAATTTAATTAAAACCTAATTTAAATAGCTTTTAGCGACGGACTTAGTGACATATTTTTAAATTAAGTATAAATTCAATTTAAAAAGACTTTTAGTGACGGATTTGATTCATGACAATAGATATATATGATATAATTAAATTAAACTTAATTAAAACTAATTAAAACTATTTTTAGCAGCGGATTTAATTAAAAATTCGTCAAGGTAGCTTCTAAATTAGCTTTTAGCGACGGATTGAGTTATGAATTAATTCAATTAACATATTAAACTATATTTAATGTTGAATTAAGCTACAAATACAATTAATTAACATAATTAACAATGAAGTGATTTAAGCGACGAACTTGAATAATTAACTTAGTTAATTATTAAATCAAACGATTAAAATTACGAATTAACATTAAATCTCAAACGTATATTATTAATTAGATTAAATACATATTCTTATGTATACTAATGACTGTTATTAATGTTAAACATATTTGGAGTACAAATCAAGTTCAAATCAACGTGAACTAAATCGTACACCGTACAGGCAAGTCTTTTAATTGTTTTATGATACGTTTAGAAGTTATAAAAATAAATTGTAAGCTTTATGTGACAACGCGATATGAATTATCAACATGAAAATTATGTGTGATATTAAATTGATATTTATGATATGTTAAAAGCATGTTAAGGTATTTATGAAAGCGTAAACTGTGTATATGCTATATGGTAGACTTGCTGAGCCGTCGTGCTCATTCTTACGAATAAAACTTTATTTGCAGTTAATGAAGAACGTTAAGAGGATCATGAATATAAAAATGAAACGTAGATTAGGTTTTCATGTTTTATTACTTGTATTTGTATAAAGTCATAATGACTGTTGTAATACGAACAAGAAAACCATTTAACCAAATATTAAATGAATGATATAAATTATTATCATCAGAATGTTGTTATGTCTTTATTTTGATATAACTTAGAATTGTTAAAACTTAAAATAATATTGATAATGATTTATTTATCTAGATGAGGATTGGTAAATGACTTATGAGTACTGTACATCCGAGACAGAACTAATCGATGTTGACTGGTCAAATCCTTCGTTAGGTTCCTCGAACCCAGGTATAACTTGTTATTATTATTCTGAATGTCATATAAGTAAGATTATTGATATGAAGAGATAACACTATAAACAAATGTCTTTCGAATGAGGGTTTTAACTAGTTGGGTATGTTATGTACGGACAAGGAGAATTTTGCACCGGACAAAGATACAACCATTTGTCACGAATAAAGATGCAAACATTTATCATGGGTGAAGATACAAAAATTCACCGCTAGATTCTCTGTTCCCAAGAACCGTCCTAATGATTTAATGCCTTGAATCTTGGAATATGTAAAGTTATAGAGTATTTAAATCTTAAGGTTAAAATTGGACCGTTATATATGGTGTTATCCATTTATATGGATGAACTACAAGTTGATACTTGTATAAATAATAAGACGGATATCAAGTTAAGATCCAGGGACAAAGTTAAGAGAATTTTTTTTATGTATTGTCTAAAATAAGACTAATTCAACCAATATGATTATGTGATCATTGGTTAAGTTGGTAAATGTATGAAGTTTAACGCACAAGGTCCACCGTAGCTAATGCGGGAATTTTAGGGGCGTTACATGTAAGATGGGTTAATATAATGGCGATTTATGGTATTGGTGGCATAGGTAAGACGACCATTACCAAAGCTGTTTATAACCTGAATTTCGAAATGTTTGATGGAAACAGCTTGCTTGCAAATATTAGAGAGGTTTTTGAACAACCCAATGATTTGGTTCATTTACAAACACAACTTCTTTCAGATATTCTTACTGGGAGAAAGCAAAAGATTAACAGTGTTGATGAAGGAACCATTAAGACAAGAGATGCAGTATCCTGTAAAAAAATTCTCCTTGTTCTTGATGATGTGGATCAGTTGGACGAGTTAAAGGTATTTCTTGGGATGCAAGATTGGTTTTATCCAGGAACTAAAATCATCATAACAACTAGACACAAGGGTTTGCTAAAATCTCACGAAGTTTGCTAGACATATAAGGTTGAGGAGTTAAATAATGACGAATCACTTGAGCTTTTCAGTTGACGTGCCTTTGGACAGGACTTCCCAAGTGATGGTTATATGGAGCTCTCTCAAGGTGTACTTAAGCACTGTGAAGGGCTTCCATTAACTCTTCAAGTTTCGGGTGGTTCTCTACGTGGCAGGAGTTCAAAATTATGGGGAAGTACATTAAATAAACTGGAAACAATCCTTAATGATAAAATTCTTGAAAAACTAAAAATAAGCTATGATTCCTTGTAAGATGATCTTGACAAGAGTTTGTTCCTCGACATTACTTGTTTTTTTGTGGGAAGGGACAAGGATTACATAACTACTATATTAAATACACGTGATGTCTACCCATATATTGGAATTCTGAATCTCATTGATACATGCCTCTTGACAATCGATGAAAAAACAAACTGAAGATGCATCACTTGCTTCGGGACACGGGAAGGGAAATTATTCGTCAAGAATCTCCAGACGAGCTTGGGAAGCGTAGTAGATTATGGAATCACAAGGATGTCTTAAATGTTTTAGGAAAAAAAATTGTAAGAATTATGTTTCTAATGTTCTTCTATATGTTTATCTGTTGGTACACTTTCTTAAGGAAGTTCTTTACTATATCAGGGTACAAAAAAAATCAAAGGCCTCATCTTCAACTTGCACATGTCAAAGGAAGAAAATCTAGGCAAGACATCCTTAGATCCAAAGACGAGAAAATTACAATATATCAATGAATCTGCTAACAAATATGTCTCTCTTCGTGAAGCCAATTCATTAAAGTGACGTTGCTAGTTTTTTCTCTTGGCTTCCCACAAAATCTACTTTGACAAAATCTTTCTCCATGCCAGACGAAATGAACATGAAAACTGAAGCATTGTCAACGATGCAACGACTGAGACTACTTCAGCTAAATTATGCAAGGGTGTGGAGGCTTTGGGGAATTTCCTAGAACCCTAAAATGGTTGTGTTGGCGTGGATTTTTTTTAAGATCTATACGTCCTTATTTTCATCTGTAAAATTTGGTTGCTCTCGACATGCGATATAGCAGCATGGAACTTGTTTGGAGGGGAACCTTGGTAGATCTCTATCATTCTTTCTTTCACAAAATTTATATGTATTCATTGAAAAACTAATATCCTATTTTATGATAGTGTCTCAGATTATTAAAGATCCTTAATCTTAGTTACTCTCACAGTCTGATCAGTACTCCTGACTTCTCTGAAGTTCCTAATCTGGAGCGGTTGATTCTTAAATCTTGTGAAAGTTTGGTTCAGGTTCATGATTCCATTGGTTGCCTAAAGAGACTTGTTTTCTGGAATCTTAAAGGCTACAAAAATCTCAAAAAACTTCCACAAAACATTGGTTTACTAAAATCTCTTGAAACACTTATTCTGGTTGATTGCTCAAAGCTTGATGAGTTACCAAATGAGCTGGAGAAGTCGCAATCGTTGACAGTGTTTCATGCAGATGGAATAAATCAATTGCCCTTTGGAGAAGCCAAATCACGGAATGCATTTTTGTGGTCTTGGTTATCAAAACCAAAACCTCTGAAGTTTTCTTTGGCTTCTTTACCACGTTCTTTATTAGACTTGAGTATAGCAGGCTGCAATCTGTCAGATGATGCTTTTATGATGGGTTTTGCTGGTATGCCCTTGTTGCAGAAATTGGATCTGAGCAGAAATTCAATTTGTAGCTTACCAGAGAGCATCAATGGTCTTAATATGCGAAAGAGACTCATGTTGGATTCGTGCAAAAATCTCCAGTCACTCCCAGAACTTCCATCTAGCTTAAAATACCTGATTGCACCTAATTGCTCGTCCTTACAACGAATATCGAATCTGCCAAACCTTCTAGATTCGTTGTCTATGAATTTTTGTATTTGTGAGGAACTGGTTGAGATTCGCAGACTATTTAAGTTGGAACCCATAGGAAACTTTGATATACACATGGTCGAGAATTTAGGTTTGTTTGACTTGGAGCTTTTACAAGGAGTTGAGATAATGTTGAGGAATAACGTGGCATGTGCCATGTACAGCAAAGAAAGTTCCCATCCAGGTATAAGCTCTTGTACATATGAGCACACATGATAGACACCACTCGGGCACACGTATTATCTGTAACCAATACTTAATAATATAATTCTTGTGGCGCAGGGACTAGATGAATTCGGTATATTCAGCACTTTTATTCCAGGGAGTGATGTTCCTGGCTGTTATAGCATTAAGAATTCTGGGAACGCCATATCTTTTCACGTGACTTCCCTTTGTGACTTTGAAATTAGAGGCTTGAATATCTTTCTTGTATACGCAAACATTGGACTCTATCGCTCTCCCACTACCAGTTTTTATATCAAGATTATTAATAAATCCAAGGGTATGGAGTGGGATTATCATCCAACATTCGTTGGAGTTCCAAAAGCCAACCAAGATATGATATGGTTAAGCCACTGGGAATTTGGGAATCAGTTGGGATTTGGCAACGAAGTGGACCTTTCGGTGGAATCAAACATTTATACTGTTGAATCTTATATAAGCGCTGTTGACAAGGTAAAGGAGTGTGGAATCCAGCTTGTGTACTGTGAGCAAGTAGACGAGCTCTGAATCACCCATCAACTCCAATTTGTCTCAACGGAATGTAATTGGTGGCGACTTGTCAGGATATGAAGGGGAAAGATCATACTTTCTTAGACATCATCATTATGATCAGATTCTTGGTGACTGGAAAAATAAATTTTTTAACTATGACCTCATATTTGGGTCCGCTGGAGAAACTACAAGGTGGGTATATATTCAATGTGGTACATATATATAAGCAAATATTAGACATTCAGTAATAATCATACTATACTATAAATCTTTATTGATTTAAGCTGTTTATAGTCATGACACCCTAAATTGCCATTGTTTCATAAATATTCCCTCACTGCTTTGTATGGTTTACAACCTACTTTACAGATGAAGAAGAAGGTGAGGAAAATTTATTACAGCTTTACAGATGAAGAAGAAGGTGAGGAAAACCAAAAAAAGAGGAGCACAGCATAATGACAGCACAGTAGCGGTGGAAATGGCAAGGACCTAATGAAAATCCTCTGTTCGATATATATTCTAATTAGATAACAGTTATATGTTTTATCTTATAATTGCCAAGACATTGATGATTACTATTTAGTGTTACCGCACTTAGTGACTTACTGTGTTCTGAACTCTCTGATCATACAACGAATTTGCTTCAAAACTACTTCTATTTCTTCTAAATATTTGTATGCAATGCTCTCTTGTCAAGTCATTGCACACTTAATTAAAAAATTGAAATATTAACAATTTTTACTCAATCAAATTATTAAACTTTTGGAGCCTTTCGAGCTGGTGTTCGCCTTTGCCAATTCAAAAACTCTGGTTTTTATAACTGAGATTACGTTTGTGTGCTCTAGTTTTACATGCAACAGTGGTTTGAACATATCTATTCCCATCATATCTTTGCTCAAACCAAATTTTTTTAACAAAACTTTGTAATCAATTTGACAAATTTCAAGTCTCCAAAATCTGTAACCTTTCACCCCAAACTCCTCCCCAGCTTGCTTTCCTTGGCTACAAAGTGATTTCCTAATTATCTATAGGGAGAGCCATAGAAACAGTTACTTTTTCAGTTTTTTGAATTTTGGTCTCTCATATTTACTTAACATTGTGTGCGAATTAAGAATAAGTTTACGTAAACAACAACCGTACACTACACTCATTCACCCCATTAAATGGTATTGTGTGGTATTAAAATTCGTGCCACACAATATTATTTAATGGTATGAATGAGTGTAGTATCCAAATGTTATATCCGGTTGTTGTGTAAGTAAACTAATCCGTGAATTAAACAAACAAGTGGACCCCACGTATCAGCTTAAATGAAATCTAACTTGCCTATTGAAAGGAAGAAAAAAAAAAGTGGACCCTACGGATCAGCTTAAATGAAAGCAAACTTCCTATTGAAAAGAAACATTCAGTATTGTTAATGTGTAAAATAAATCAAACGGTTTGAACTCGATTCGTATTCGTTAGATTAAAAAGTTTAATTTGAATTTGATTCGAAGTATAAACGATTTAAATACAAGTAAAGTTTAAAATTTGATAAATTATTTGAATTTCTTCGAATTATAATTTTATATTTATACTCAGATTATAATCGTTCAAAAAATTCAAACTATTTAAATTTGATTTAAAATTATATCTGACTCAATAACTAAATAAATCTCAATTAAATTTTATTTTATATTCAATATATTTTACGAACCAAGTACGAGTAATTCAATATTCAATTGGACTTGGTTCGTTTAGACTTTCAAGTATTGCGCAAGAATAGGCGGGTAAATCCAAAAAACAAGCCCCATGTGAAATGGGGTCCATAAGTCAAAATCATTAGTTTTGAATTTCAAATTTTGAAATCTGAAACATGGATCCAGCTAGATTAATGGGGAATGAATGGGTTATCCATTATTTGCAGCCATCATGTGACGCCCCCAAATCTAGGCTCATACAGTCCAAACTTGAGTCGTCAAAAGACTACAACAAAATTATTACAAGATAGAATAACGTTCAACAATACAGTGTATAATAATACACAACTAAGTCTTCATAATTATTGTCACACTATATACAACATGTGAAGACTACAATAGATATCACTCGGACCGTCACTCCATTCCCTTGCTAGACCCGACTACTCTCTCATTTTCTGAAAAACAATGGAACAAAAGAAAGGGTGAGCTCAAATAGCCCAGTAAAGAATATCATGACTAAGATAATGACAAGTAAATTATCGTTAGCCTTCAACAGTTGAGTTCTTGATAGAATACAATAGACTACAAGGTTTGTATCAAAAACTGCAGTTAAATTCTTAAACAATGTTCAGATCAATAATAGCAGCGGAATGAGCAATCTATTAGAAGAATAATGCAGACTATGGTGTCCACTCGCTTCTCTTTTTAGTAAAAATATCATCAACTTTTATCATCTGAAATACCATTAGTCAAGATAATACAAATTCACAGTTCCTGATCATAATCATGCAGATCAACAATTCATCTTTGCACTACGGGCCAAAGACATTCAATATAACACCAACGGTCATGATTATACCAGATTCAGCCTTTGGTCATAATCATACCAAACAACAGTTCATCTTTGCACTACGGGCCAAAGAGAACATTCACCACGTGCCATAAAAGACACCTGTAAGACCCCGAATTTTATGAAATACAAAATTTAATTTTTCTTCATATAGATATTTTTTTTAAACAGTAAGTGGTTAAATCGATAAAGTTAAAAGTTAAGGATGTTATGTGCAAATTTTATTTTGTCGGACAATATTCGCTTTGTCGGGGAATATTCGTTTGGTCGGGGAATATTCGTGCCGTACGACGGCGCCGAAATAATAAATTATTGGTGGACCCCACAACGGAATATTTGTCGGATATAGAAAACGACAGAAGTAACCTTTTTAAATAAAATTAGTCAACGGAACTGTTAAAATACCGGTGATAAAAGAATAGTAGCATACGGTAGTTTATGGTATTTTCTGTAGCACACGGTACTCTACAGTAACACACGGTATTGCATAGTGTCTCATATTATTGGTCTGATAATTGACACCGTAACTGTTAGGCATCATTTCATCGATAATTGTCACTGCATAATATTTTATATTATCAATTCAATAATTGTTGTTACACAGTATTTTGCATTATTGATTTAATAATTGTCATTACACTGTATTTTATATCATTGAGTCAATAATTGTTGTTGCACTGTTTTTAAAATTATTGAACCTAATAATTGTCACAGTAACATATGCACAGTAATTCACATTATTGAATCAATAATTGTCATTACACAGTAACGTATGCTTTATTTTACATTATTGTTATCTCTATTATGATGTTATTTAAACAGTTGTATTTCATTAATTTATTGACTTGATATCTAAGAGCTAACTATACTGTATTTATAACAATTAGTCATAATAATTGAATTGATAAAGTTATTTGTTTATAATATAAAGTTAGGTGATTATTAGGTGATATGAAATGAATGGTGTAGATTAAAGTGTGAATTATTGTTGAATAATTGAATTGATTTGTTTATAATATAAAGTTAGGTGATTATTAGGTGATATGAAATGAATGGTGTAGATTAAAGTGTGAATTATTGTTGAATAATTAAATTGATTTGTTTATAATATAAAGTTAGGTGATTATTAGGTGATATGAAATGAATGGTGTAGATTAAAGATAATATAATATTTGAAATGGATGGTGTAGATTAAAAGGTGATCTTTAAATGAATGGTTTAGATTAAATGAATGATAAGATTTTTGGCTATAAATAGAAGCATTAACTTAAGGATTTTTCATAAACTTCCTTACTTGTTCTTTCTTTCTCTCTCTAAATACTTCTTGTGAAAGTTCTCTCTAAGTGTGCTTAAGTCATCTTGAGTATTTGTGAAGATCTATAAGTATACGTGTACTGTTCAAGTTAATCAACCTCATTTAAATCAATATCCAGTCACGTGTTACGGTAAGGGATACCATCTTTTTCATCTTCCATTATTCAAACGTACTATGGTAAGGGATTATCATTATTTGATTCTCGATAATAATATTGTTTCTTCCTTACTCATAAGACGTGTCTTTTATTTCCATTTATTAAATTGTGGGAATAACCTTACGGAGCGGATTGCCGCCTGTTGGTGAATAACCTTTCGTATTCATTCATTATTAATCTCTGAGAATAACCTTACGGAGCGGATTGCCGCCTGTTTGGTGAATAACTCTTTGTACTCAAATTCTATTAAATTGTGGGAATAACCTTACGGAGCGGATTGCCGCCTGTTGGTGAATAACCTTTCGTATTCATTCATTATTAATCTCTGAGAATAACCTTACGGAGCGGATTGCCGCCTGTTTGGTGAATAACTCTTTGTACTCAAATTCTATTAAATTGTGGGAATAACCTTACGGAGCGGATTGCCGCCTGTTGGTGAATAACCCTTGTATTAATTTCCTTCACCTTTTGTTAATCAAACCTGCTACGGTAAGTGATATTATTTTCTTTCATACTCCTAAATCGAAATTTATTATGGAACTATTGCTTCTATAATTCCTGAAAATATTATATGTTCCATAATAGTTGAACTTCATTATTTCAACTGAACCTTCCTATTTACGTGAACCTTTCTATTGAATTGTAACCGTTATTCTGAACTGTGGATCTTGAATTTCACTCCACATCATGTTGACAATTTGGACATTATTTGAATCTGTACAAAGTAAACTTCCGATACTTATTGTTATCCTATTTCTTCTGTTCATCATTTATATCATTCTAATCATCCAAAAATCAAGCTGTTGTGAATATCTGTGGCCGGGGGCACAGATGTGATATATTTGTTGAACAGATGATAGGTTAAAGGCGATATAATAGGTTAAAGGCGATACATCTGTTCGGTGTCTTTTATGGCACGTGGTGAATGTTCTCTTTGGCCCGTAGTGCAAAGATGAACTGTTGTTTGGTATGATTATGACCAAAGGCTGAATCTGGTATAATCATGACCGTTGGTGTTATATTGAATGTCTTTGGCCCGTAGTGCAAAGATGAACTGTTGATCTGCATGATTATGATCAGGAACTGTGAATTTGTATTATCTTGACTAATGATATTTCAGATGATAAAAGTTGATGATGTTTTTCCTAAAAAGAGAACCGAGTGGACATTATAGTCTGCATTATTCTTCTAATAGATTACTCATTCCGCTGCTATTATTGATCTGAACGTTGTTTAAGAATTTAACTGCAGTTTTTGATATAAACCTTGTAGTCTATTGTATTCTATCAAGAACTCAGCTGTTGAAGACTAATGATAATTTATTCGTCATTATCTTAGTCATGATATTCTTTACTGGGCTATTTGAGCTCACCCTTTCTTTTGTTCCATTGTTTTTCAACAGGAGATGAAAACATAACAGGGTCTAGCCGGGGAATGGAGTGAGGGTCCGAGGAATAGTTATCATAGTCTTCATGTTTTGTAAAATAGTGTGGCAATAATAGTGAAGACTTAGTTGTGTATTATTATACACTGTATTGTAGTACGTTGTGCTTTGTTGTAATAATTTTGTTGTAGTCTTTTGACGACTCAAGTTTGGGCTGTGTGGGCTCAGATTTGGGGGCGTCACAGTTGGCATCAGAGCTTAGGGATATGGTCTTTAATGGAGATCTGGGGTAGAACTAGGAGGGGAGAGAATAATAGAATCAGTCACTAGTGTGTCCTACCTAAAATAGATTTTATTATCTAATGAGTCGATTTGAATGTAGGAACATGAAGTGATGAGTCAGTTTATTTGAACTAACATTTATTTTGTGACCACAGTTTAGTATGGCATCTGGAAATCAGGAGGTTAACTATGAAATTACCGAAACAAATGTAGCTGCAAAACAAGAGGCGACGAATAATCTTCTTACAAACTCAGAGTTGAATCATTTGCCTAAGGCAAAAATTATGCGTGTTCTATCCAGTAAGGATGAAGGTGAAAGCTCTGCTACAGTCGTTCCAGATCCATTCTTAGAAGCAATTAAAGGAAGTAACGAACTTGCGGAAATTATTGCCTTTAATTTACTCACTAATTGGGAGAGTGATATCACATGGTTATGCTCTATAACAAAGGATCAGAATATATGGACTTTTCATATTAGTCTTTGGGATTTATGGTGTTCCAGCTATGATTTTCAAGATTATTTAAAAATGATGTTTCTATACTTTTGGGCGTTACAATTTAGAGGAATTCAGGTTAAGTTAGTCACTATCGTGGAAACTGCAGTCTATCGAAAATACTATTTTAATGGAAATCATTGGTACCTTACTACTGATGAAGTTGATGAACCCGAGAAACAGTTTGCTAGAAAATTATTCAGTGGTATTCCCATGGTTGAAATACGTGAAGATCCGAATGAAGTATTCGGGATTCGATTTGACGATAACAGTCAAGAAACCGAATGAGGTGATAACCGGTAAGCTATTTATAAATTCTTGTGAAGTTTATGCCATGTTAGATACTTGCTCTACCCATTCTTTTATCTCACATACGTGTGCTCAACGTTTAAATTTGACTTCTGAAAACTTTTACTTTGACTTATCAGTTGAAACCTCATTGGGAGAAATATCTATCACATCTACTATCTATAAATCTTGCCTAGTTCAAATCAACAACCTCACATTACCTGTTGACCTTATTTCTTTGGAGATGCATGAATTTGATGTGATTTTAGGAATTGATTGGTTGACTACCCATCATGCAAAAAAAATTGATTGTTTTCATAAGATTATTAGTTTTCATATTCCTAATCAACCTGTCATGCAAGTTCAAGCAACTAAACCATTGAAATCTATAACTGTTATTTCTAGCCATAAAGTCATTCGTTTATTGAAAAACGGATGTCAAGCCTTTTTAGCTCATGTCACTGATTTGAACAAAAATACGTCAAACTTGAATGATATTCCCATTGTTAATGAGTTTCCTGACGTTTTTCCTGAAGAACTTCCTAGCTTACCCCAAACCGTGAAAATGAATTTTGTATTGATCTTGAACTCGGTACCAAGCCCATTTCCAAAGCCCCATACCGAATGGCTCTCATAGAACGCCAAGAGTTAAAAGTTTAATTATTAGATATCGGTATCATTCGTTCTAGTACAAAACTTATATCGAGCGAGGAATGCAAGAAGAGTTTCCAAGAACTCAAGAGGAGACTTGTTTCAGCTCCTGTTCTGACCATACCATCAGGATCAGGAGAATTTGTTATCTACAGCGATGCTTCTGGCAAAGGTCTAGGCTGTGTCCTTATGCAACATGGAAAGGTTATAGCCTACGCCTCTCGACAACTCAAAGATTATGAGAAAAATTATCCTACTCATGATCTAGAGTTGGCAGCAGTCGTTTTCGCGTTGAAGATCTGGAGACACTACTTGTACGGAGAAAAAATGGATATCTATACGGATCATAAAAGTCTCAAGTATTTCTTCACCCAGAAGGAACTCAACATGCGACAACGACGTTGGCTTGAGCTGTTAAAGGATTATGACCACACAATCCAGTATCACCCGGGAAAGGCGAACGTTGTAGCTGACGCTTTGAGCAGAAAATCTTATGCAAGTACAAGTGCACTGCTGACAACACAAAAGTGTATTTTGTACGACTTGCAAAAGATGGAGATAGAGCTAAAGACACCAGGGACCCGCTCGAAGATTGCTCACGTGCGAGTAGAACCAACTTTAATCGATAAAATTAAAGTTGCTCAAGCTACCGATCCGGAACTGATAAACATGATAAAGAAAGTACAAGAAGGTGCCATTCCCGAAGCAAGAATCGACGAGAAAGGAATACTTCGAGTCAACTCTCGACTCTGTGTTTCTAACGATCCTGAATTAAAGCATAAAATCATGATGGAGACACACAACACGCCGTTTGCAATCCACCCAGGAGGTACCAAGATGTATCGAGATCTTCGACATACATTTTGGTGGAACAATATGAAAAGAGAGATTGCGGAGTTTATCTCAAGGTGCCTAACTTGTCAACGTGTCAAGGCAGAGCATCAAGTTCATAAAGGTCCATTACAATCACTTGAAGTTCCCGAATGGAAGTGGGAACACATCAATATGGACTTCGTGACGGGTCTTCCAAAAGTTTCTCAAGGCTTAGATGCAATTTGGGTGATCGTAGATAGATTGACCAAATCTGCTCATTTCTTGCCTATACGAGAAAACTTTTCACTTGAACGTCTTGCCGGTATGTACATAAATGAGATCGTGAGATTGCATGGCATTCCAGTTTCCATAGTTTCTGATCGAGATCCTAGATTCACTTCACGCTTTTGGATCAGTCTACAAAAAGCTATGGGCACTGAACTACGTTTTAGTTCTGCATACCATCCTCAAACGGACGGACAATCGGAAAGGACGATCCAGACCCTCGAAGATCTTTTGAGACTTTGTGTATTAGACTTCAAAAGAAGTTGGGATAAGTACTTGCCGTTGGTGGAATTTTCTTACAACAACAGTTACCAAGCAAGCATAGGCATGGCTCCATTCGAGGCATTGTATGGAAGGAAGTGTCGCTCTCCAATATGTTGGAATGAGGTAGGAGAAGCAAAATTGTTGGGACCCGAGTTGGTACGCTTGACGACCGAAAAGATCCAAATGATCCGACAACGAATACAGACCGCACAAGAACGACAAAAGAGTTATGCTGATCTTCATCGGAGAGACGAAAGTTTCAACGTCGGAGATCATGTATTCTTACGTGTTTCTCCATGGAAAGGGGTTACGAGATTCGGAAAGAGAGGAAAGCTCAACCCTCGATTTATTGGCCCATTTGAAATCCTCGATCGAATAGGAATCGTAGCCTACAGACTAGCCCTACCACCAAGTATGTCTCGCATCCATAACGTTTTTCACATATCTATGTTACGTAAATATGTGAAGGACCCAAACCACGTCATTGAGCTAGAACCAGACGTTATAGCAGAAGATTTAACATACGAGGAGGTACCTGTTAAGATCCTGGATAAGAAGGAGCAGATCCTACGCTCAAAGGTTATACCTCAAGTTAAGGTTTTATGGAGGAACCAAGATACTGAGGAAATGACCTGGGAGCTAGAATCTGAGATGAAATCTAAGTATCCTTACCTCTTCGATATGTCAGGTACGTCAATTTCGGGGACGAAATTTCATAAGGAGGGGAGGTTGTAAGACCCCGAATTTTATGAAATACAAAATTTAATTTTTCTTCATATAGATATTTTTTTTAAACAGTAAGTGGTTAAATCGATAAAGTTAAAAGTTAAGGATGTTATGTGCAAATTTTATTTTGTCGGACAATATTCGCTTTGTCGGGGAATATTCGTTTGGTCGGGGAATATTCGTGCCGTACGACGGCGCCGAAATAATAAATTATTGGTGGACCCCACAACGGAATATTTGTCGGATATAGAAAACGACAGAAGTAACCTTTTTAAATAAAATTAGTCAACGGAACTGTTAAAATACCGGTGATAAAAGAATAGTAGCATACGGTAGTTTATGGTATTTTCTGTAGCACACGGTACTCTACAGTAACACACGGTATTGCATAGTGTCTCATATTATTGGTCTGATAATTGACACCGTAACTGTTACGCATCATTTCATCGATAATTGTCACTGCATAATATTTTATATTATCAATTCAATAATTGTTGTTACACAGTATTTTGCATTATTGATTTAATAATTGTCATTACACTGTATTTTATATCATTGAGTCAATAATTGTTGTTGCACTGTTTTTAAAATTATTGAACCTAATAATTGTCACAGTAACATATGCACAGTAATTCACATTATTGAATCAATAATTGTCATTACACAGTAACGTATGCTTTATTTTACATTATTGTTATCTCTATTATGATGTTATTTAAACAGTTGTATTTCATTAATTTATTGACTTGATATCTAAGAGCTAACTATACTGTATTTATAACAATTAGTCATAATAATTGAATTGATAAAGTTATTTGTTTATAATATAAAGTTAGGTGATTATTAGGTGATATGAAATGAATGGTGTAGATTAAAGTGTGAATTATTGTTGAATAATTGAATTGATTTGTTTATAATATAAAGTTAGGTGATTATTAGGTGATATGAAATGAATGGTGTAGATTAAAGTGTGAATTATTGTTGAATAATTAAATTGATTTGTTTATAATATAAAGTTAGGTGATTATTAGGTGATATGAAATGAATGGTGTAGATTAAAGATAATATAATATTTGAAATGGATGGTGTAGATTAAAAGGTGATCTTTAAATGAATGGTTTAGATTAAATGAATGATAAGATTTTTGGCTATAAATAGAAGCATTAACTTAAGGATTTTTCATAAACTTCCTTACTTGTTCTTTCTTTCTCTCTCTAAATACTTCTTGTGAAAGTTCTCTCTAAGTGTGCTTAAGTCATCTTGAGTATTTGTGAAGATCTATAAGTATACGTGTACTGTTCAAGTTAATCAACCTCATTTAAATCAATATCCAGTCACGTGTTACGGTAAGGGATACCATCTTTTTCATCTTCCATTATTCAAACGTACTATGGTAAGGGATTATCATTATTTGATTCTCGATAATAATATTGTTTCTTCCTTACTCATAAGACGTGTCTTTTATTTCCATATATTAAATTGTGGGAATAACCTTACGGAGCGGATTGCCGCCTGTTGGTGAATAACCTTTCGTATTCATTCATTATTAATCTCTGAGAATAACCTTACGGAGCGGATTGCCGCCTGTTTGGTGAATAACTCTTTGTACTCAAATTCTATTAAATTGTGGGAATAACCTTACGGAGCGGATTGCCGCCTGTTGGTGAATAACCTTTCGTATTCATTCATTATTAATCTCTGAGAATAACCTTACGGAGCGGATTGCCGCCTGTTTGGTGAATAACTCTTTGTACTCAAATTCTATTAAATTGTGGGAATAACCTTACGGAGCGGATTGCCGCCTGTTGGTGAATAACCCTTGTATTAATTTCCTTCACCTTTTGTTAATCAAACCTGCTACGGTAAGTGATATTATTTTCTTTCATACTCCTAAATCGAAATTTATTATGGAACTATTGCTTCTATAATTCCTGAAAATATTATATGTTCCATAATAGTTGAACTTCATTATTTCAACTGAACCTTCCTATTTACGTGAACCTTTCTATTGAATTGTAACCGTTATTCTGAACTGTGGATCTTGAATTTCACTCCACATCATGTTGACAATTTGGACATTATTTGAATCTGTACAAAGTAAACTTCCGATACTTATTGTTATCCTATTTCTTCTGTTCATCATTTATATCATTCTAATCATCCAAAAATCAAGCTGTTGTGAATATCTGTGGCCGGGGGCACAGATGTGATATATTTGTTGAACAGATGATAGGTTAAAGGCGATATAATAGGTTAAAGGTGATACATCTGTTCGGTGTCTTTTATGGCACGTGGTGAATGTTCTCTTTGGCCCGTAGTGCAAAGATGAACTGTTGTTTGGTATGATTATGACCAAAGGCTGAATCTGGTATAATCATGACCGTTGGTGTTATATTGAATGTCTTTGGCCCGTAGTGCAAAGATGAACTGTTGATCTGCATGATTATGATCAGGAACTGTGAATTTGTATTATCTTGACTAATGATATTTCAGATGATAAAAGTTGATGATGTTTTTCCTAAAAAGAGAACCGAGTGGACATTATAGTCTGCATTATTCTTCTAATAGATTACTCATTCCGCTGCTATTATTGATCTGAACGTTGTTTAAGAATTTAACTGCAGTTTTTGATATAAACCTTGTAGTCTATTGTATTCTATCAAGAACTCAGCTGTTGAAGACTAATGATAATTTATTCGTCATTATCTTAGTCATGATATTCTTTACTGGGCTATTTGAGCTCACCCTTTCTTTTGTTCCATTGTTTTTCAACAGGAGATGAAAACATAACAGGGTCTAGCCGGGGAATGGAGTGAGGGTCCGAAGAATAGTTATCATAGTCTTCATGTTTTGTAAAATAGTGTGGCAATAATAGTGAAGACTTAGTTGTGTATTATTATACACTGTATTGTAGTACGTTGTGCTTTGTTGTAATAATTTTGTTGTAGTCTTTTGACGACTCAAGTTTGGGCTGTGTGGGCTCAGATTTGGGGGCGTCACAACACCGAACAGATGTATCGCCTTTAACCTATTATATCGCCTTTAACCTATCATCTGTTCAACAATTATATCGCATCTGTGCCCCCGGCCACAGATATTCACAACAACTTGAATTTGGATGATTAGAATGATATAAATGATGAACAGAAGAAACAGGATAAACAATGAGTATCAGAAGTTTACTTTGTACAGATTCAAATAATGTCCAAATTGTCAACATGATGTGGAGTGAAATTTAAAAATGATATTCAAGATCCACAGTTCAGAATAACGGTTACAGTTCAATAGAAAGGTCCACGTAAATAGGATGGTTCAATTGAAATGATGAAGTGCAACTATTATGGAACATATAATATTTTCAGGAATTATAGAAGCAATAGTTCCATAATAAGTTTCGATTTAGGTGTATGAAAGAAAATAATATCCCTTACCGTAGCAGGTTTGATTAACAAAAGGTGAAGGAAATTAATATCCCTTACCATAGTAAGTTTGAATAATGGAAGATGAAAAAGATGGTATCCCTTATGAGTATAAAGGAAAATAATATCACTTACGAATATGAAAGAAAATGATATTATAAACGAATATGCAATAAAAGTGTCATGTGATAATTCGTGTAAACAAATTATTTCCACAAGAGACAAATAAGAAATGAATACAAAGAGTAATTCACCAAACATGCGGTAATCCGCGTAGTCAGGTTATTCTCAGAGATTAATAAGGAATGAATACGAAAGGTTATTCACCAACAGGCGATAATCCGCACCGTAAGGTTATTCCCACAATTTAATAAAAATTGAATACGAAGAGTCATTCACCAAACAGGCGATAATCCGCACCGTAAGGTTATTCTCAGATATTAATAAGGAATGAATACGAAAGGTTATTCACCAACAGGCGGAAATCCGCGCCGTAAGGTTATTCCCATAAATTAATACATGGAAATAAATGACATATCTTATGAGTAAGAAAGAAACGATATTATTTTCGAGAATCAAATAATGATAATCCTTTACCTTAACACGTGACTGGATATTGATTTAAATGAGGTTGATTAACTTGAACAGTACACGTAGACTTATAAATCTTCACAAATACTCAAGATGACTTAAGCACACTTAGAGAAAACTTTCACAAGAAGTATTTAGAGAGAGAAAGAAAGAACAAGTAAGGAAGTTTATGAAAAATCCTTAAGTTAAGGCCTCTATTTATAGCCAAAAATCTTATCATAACCAAGATTTCCTATTTTAATCCAAACCGTTCATTTCAAGATAATGTTTAATCCATACCATTCATTTCATCTTTTAAGATAAACCATTCATTTAAATATCATCTTTTAATTTACATCATCCATTTCAAATTCTATATTATCTTTAATCTATACCATTCATTTCATCTTTTAAGATTTCCTTAATCTAAACCATTCATTTAAAGATCATCTTTTAATCTATACCATCCATTTTAAATTCTATATTATCTTTAATCTATACCATTCATTTTATATCACCTAACTTTATATTATAAACAAATAACTTTATCAATTCAATTATTCAACAATAATTCACACTTATTCATTATTATGACTAATTGTTATAAATACAGTGTAGTTGGCTTTCTGAGTTAGATATCAAGTCAATTAATTAATGAAATACAACTGTTTAAATAATACCATAATAGAGATAACAATAATGCAGAAAGTATGCAAAAGAAAGATTACGTTACTGTGTTATGACAATTATTGATTCAATAATGTGAATTACTGTGCATATGCTACTGTGACAATTATCAATTTAATAACATGAATTATTGTGCATGTGACAATAAAGTCAAATATTGTACGATAACCACTTTATCAGTTTAATAATACGAAACACTGTGCAATGCCGTGTGCTACTGTGCAATACCGTGTGCTACTGTGCAATACCATATGTTACTTGTAATACCGTATATTACTATTCTTTTACCACCGGATATTTTAACAATTAAAAGTAATAGTACCATTGACCATTTTAAAAATTGTTTATGTCATTTTCTATATCCGACAATTATTCTTTGTAGGGTCCACCTTTGTGGGGTCCACCAATGATTGGTTCGTACGGCGCCGTCGTACGAATATTCCCCGACAGAACGAATATTCCCCGACCAAAAGAATATTGTCCGACATAATATAATTTACACATAACATCCTTAACTTTTAACTTTATCAATTCAACCACTTACTGTTTCATGAAAATATATATGAAGAAAAATAAATTTTATATTTCATAAAATTCGGGGTCTTACAACCTCCCCTCCTTATGAAATTTCGTCCCCGAAATTGACGTACCTGGCATATCGAAGAGGTAAGGATACTTAGATTTCATTTCAGATTCTAGCTCCCAAGTCATTTCCTCAGTATCTTGGTTCCTCCATAAAACCTTAACTTGAGGTATAACCTTTGAGCGTAGGATCTGCTCCTTCTTATCTAGGATCTTAACAGGTACCTCCTCGTACGTTAAATCCTCTGCTATAACGTCTGGTTCTAACTCAATGACGTGGTTTGGGTCCTTCACATATTTACGTAACATAGATATGTGAAAAACGTTATGGATGCGAGACATACTTGGTGGTAGGACTAGTCTGTAGGCTACGGTTCCTATTCGATCGAGGATTTCAAATGGGCCAATAAATCGAGGGTTGAGCTTTCCTCTCTTTCCGAATCTCGTAACCCCTTTCCATGGAGAAACACGTAAGAATACATAATCTCCGACGTTGAAACTTTCGTCTCTCCGATGAAGATCAGCATAACTCTTTTGTCGTTCTTGTGCGGTCTGTATTCGTTGTCGGATCATTTGGATCTTTTCTGTTGTCAAGCGTACCAACTCGGGTCCCAACAATTTTGCTTCTCCTACCTCATTCCAGCATACTGGAGAACGACACTTGCGTCCATATAAAGCCTCGAATGGAGCCATACCTATACTTGCTTGGTAACTGTTGTTGTAGGAAAATTCAACCAATGGCAAGTACTTATCCCAACTTCCTTTGAAATCTAGTACGCAAAGTCTCAAAAGATCTTCGAGGGTCTGAATCGTCCTTTCCGATTGTCCGTCCGTTTGAGGATGGTATGCAGAACTGAATCGTAGTTCAGTGCCCATAGCTTTTTGTAGACTGATCCAAAAACGTGAAGTGAATCTAGGATCTCGATCAGAAACTATGGAAACTGGCATGCCATGCAATCTCACGATCTCATTTATGTACATACCGGCAAAACGTTCAAGTGAAAAGTTTTCTCGTATAGGCAAGAAATGAGCGGATTTGGTCAATCTATCTACGATGACCCAAATTGCATCTAAGCCTTGAGAAACTTTGGGAAGACCCGTCACGAAATCCATATTGATGTGTTCCCACTTCCATTCAGGAACCTCAAGTGGTTGTAATGGGCCCTTAGATACTTGATGCTCTGCCTTGACACGTTGACAAGTTAGGCACCTTGAGATAAATTCTGCAATCTCCCTTTTTATATTGTTCCACCAAAATGTATGTCGAAGATCTCGATACATCTTGGTACCTCCTGGGTGGATTGCAAACGGCGTGTTGTGTGCTTCCATCATGATTTTATGCTTCAATTCAGGATCGTTAGGAACACAGAGTCGAGAGTTGACTCGAAGTATTCCTTTCTCGTCGATTCTTGCTTCGGGAATGGCACCTTCTTGTACTTTCTTTATCATGTTTATCAGTTCCGGATCAGTAGCTTGAGCAACTTTAATTTTATCGATTAAAGCTGGTTTTACTCGCACGTGAGCAATCTTCGAGTGGGTCCCTGGTGTCTTTAGCTCTATCTCCATCTTTTGCAAGTCGTACAAAATACACTTTTGTGTTGTCAGCAGTGCACTTGTACTCGCATAAGATCTTCTGCTCAAAGCGTCAGCTACAACGTTCGCCTTTCCCGGGTGATACTGGATTGTGTGGTCATAATCCTTCAACAGCTCAAGCCAACGTCGTTGTCGCATGTTGAGTTCCTTCTGGGTGAAGAAATACTTGAGACTTTTATGATCCGTAAAGATATCCACCTTTTCTCCGTACAAGTAGTGTCTCCAGATCTTCAATGCGAAAACGACTGCTGCCAACTCTAGATCATGAGTAGGATAATTTTTCTCATAATCTTTGAGTTGTCGAGAGGCATAGGCTATAACCTTTCCATGTTGCATAAGGACACAGCCTAGACCTTTGCCTGAAGCATCGCTATATATGACGAATTCTCCTGATCCTGATGGAATGGTCAGAACAGGAGCTGAAACCAGTCTCCTCTTGAGTTCTTGGAAACTTTTCTCGCATTCCTCGCTCCATATGAATTTTGTACTTTTCCGAGTCAGCTGAGTTAATGGAGTGGCGATTCGAGAAAATCCTTCTACGAATCTCCGATAATAACCAGCTAGGCCTAGAAAACTTCGGACTTCGGTTACTGTCTTGGGTTGTTCCCAATTTAGTACCGTTTCAATCTTCGCATGATCGACTGATATTCCTTGACTAGAAATCACATGCCCAAGAAACGTGACTTCCTCAAGCCAGAACTCACATTTCTTCAACTTGGCATATAATTTATTCTCACGGAGCTTTTGGAGTATCAATCTCAGGTGTTGTTCATGATCCTCGCGATTCTTGGAGTATATGAGGATGTCATCAATAAAGACAACCACAAAATGATCCAAATATTCCTTGAATATTCGGTTCATCATGTCCATGAAAGCTGCAGGAGCATTGGTTAGTCCAAAAGGCATGACTAAAAACTCATAATGCCCATAACGAGTTCTGAAAGCCGTCTTTGGAATGTCCTCAGCTTTAACCTTTAACTGATGATATCCAGAACGGAGATCAATCTTTGAGAAATGTTGAGCACCTTGTAATTGATCAAACATGTCATCGATCCGAGGCAACGGGTACCTGTTTTTGATGGTGACATGGTTCAATTCTCGGTAGTCAATGCACAATCTCATACTCCCGTCTTTCTTCTTCACAAATAGAACAGGAGCACCCCAAGGTGATGCACTCGGACGAATGAAACCGGTATCCAACAATTCCTGTAGTTGGACTTTTAACTCTTGAAGTTCAATGGGAGCCATTCGGTATGGAGCTTTGGAAATGGGTTTGGTACCGGGTTCAAGATCAATACAAAATTCAATTTCACGGTTTGGGGGTAAGCCAGGAAGTTCTTCAGGAAAAACGTCAGGAAACTCATTAACAATGGGAATATCATTCAAGTTTGACGTATTTTTGTTCAAATCAGTGACATGAGCTAAAAAGGCTTGACATCCGTTTTTCAATAAACGAATGGCTTTATGGCTAGAAATAACAGTTATAGATTTCAATGGTTTAGTTGCTTGAATTTGCATGACAGGTTGATTAGGAATATGAAAACTAATAATCTTATGAAAACAATCAATTTTAGCATGATGGGTAGTCAACCAATCAATTCCTAAAATCACATCAAATTCATGCATCTCCAAAGAAATAAGGTCAACAGGTAATGTGAGGTTGTTGATTTGAACTAGGCAAGATTTATAGACAGTAGATGTAATGGTCATTTCTCCTAATGGGGTTTCAACTGATAAGTCAAAGTCCAAATTTTCAGGAGTTAAGTTTAAACGCTGAGCACATGCAGGTGAGATAAAAGAATGGGTAGAGCCGGTATCTAACAAAGCGTAGACTTCACGAGAATTTATGAATAGCTTACCGGTTATCACCTCGTTCGAGTTTCGTGCCATTTGGGATGTCACAACAAAAGCTCTCCCTTGAACTACAGATTTTCTCTTATCTGTGCTAGCTTTTGGTATTATCATTGCAGCTGGACTTGATTTTGTGGCAGGACAAAACCGCGCAAGATGACCCTCTTTCCCACAACTGTAACACTTTTTGGACTGCTGTGTACAGTTTGGGCTGATGTGACCTTCCTGACCACACCTATAACATCTCACTGGTGGTCGATCTTCTCCCCTTGAAACTGGGGTCGGTGCTGGTGCTGGTACTGGTGCTGGTGCCCTTCCATAATTATTATGGAATCTCTTTCTTTTGAAATTGTTCCCACTGGATTCTCCTCTTCTGTTATTTGATGTGGAATTACCACCGAAGTGTTGGTTACCTCCTCGATGGTTCTCGTTCCTGTGGTTGTTGTCATTCCTTTCTCTATGCTGATCATTAACTCTTGGCTGCAATGTTTCATCTGTTTGCTCCACCCTTTGAGCCCTATCCACAACATCTGAATACAAACTGAATTTATGAGAGCTAAGTTGTTGACGAATTTTGAGTCTCAAACCTCTTAGGAACATCCGACTCATTCGTGCTTCGTCATCCACTAGATGGGTGGAAAAACGAGATAACTCGGCGAACTTAGCTTCATATTGGGAGACTGTCATGTTTCCCTGCTCCAGCTTAATGAATTCCACCTCTTTCATATGGCGGATGCTTTCTGGGAAATACTTCTCGTTAAACAGTTCTTCGAATTCTGTCCAAGACATTTCGAGTGCTGAAGGTTGGATACGTTTTACCGCTTCCCACCAATGGTCCGCCTCACCTCGTAACATAAAAGTGGCAATTGGCACCTTTTGATCATCAGCACATTGTAAGACATCAAGTATTTTTGTCGTCTGCTTCAGCCATGCCTCCGCTTTGAGTGGGTCAGGCTTTCCGTGGAATTCAGGTGGTCCCAATTCTTTAAATTGCTTGACAGTGACCATCCTCAAATTACCAGCGTTTCTACCGTTATTATTGACTGGATTTCCTCTTGCTTGATTCTGTATGAACTGCATGAAATTCCTAAAGAATCCATCGTTCATCATGTTATCAGGAACATTATTTCCTGAGTTGGCAGGAGGATTGTTTGGGGCCTCTTGATTCTCGGCTACATTCGCTTCAGGCATTCCATAGTTAACCTCTTGATTTTCAGATGCCATACTAAACTGTTGTCACAAAATAATTGTTAGTTCAAACAAACCGACTCATCTCTTCATGTTCCTACATTCAAATCGATTCATTAGATAAAAATCTAATTTAGGTAGGACACACTAGTGATTAATTCTATTCATCTCTCCCCTCCTAGTTCTAACCCCAGATCTCCATTAAAGACCATATCCCTAAGCTCTGATGCCAACTGTGACGCCCCCAAATCTAGGCTCATACAGCCCAAACTTGAGTCGTCAAAAGACTACAACAAAATTATTACAAGATAGAATAACGTTCAACAATACAGTGTATAATAATACACAACTAAGTCTTCATAATTATTGTCACACTATATACAACATGTGAAGACTACAATAGATATCACTCGGACCGTCACTCCATTCCCTTGCTAGACCCGACTACTCTCTCATTTTCTGAAAAACAATGGAACAAAAGAAAGGGTGAGCTCAAATAGCCCAGTAAAGAATATCATGACTAAGATAATGACAAGTAAATTATCGTTAGCCTTCAACAGTTGAGTTCTTGATAGAATACAATAGACTACAAGGTTTGTATCAAAAACTGCAGTTAAATTCTTAAACAATGTTCAGATCAATAATAGCAGCGGAATGAGCAATCTATTAGAAGAATAATGCAGACTATGGTGTCCACTCGCTTCTCTTTTTAGTAAAAATATCATCAACTTTTATCATCTGAAATACCATTAGTCAAGATAATACAAATTCACAGTTCCTGATCATAATCATGCAGATCAACAATTCATCTTTGCACTACGGGCCAAAGACATTCAATATAACACCAACGGTCATGATTATACCAGATTCAGCCTTTGGTCATAATCATACCAAACAACAGTTCATCTTTGCACTACGGGCCAAAGAGAACATTCACCACGTGCCATAAAAGACACCGAACAGATGTATCGCCTTTAACCTATTATATCGCCTTTAACCTATCATCTGTTCAACAATTATATCGCATCTGTGCCCCCGGCCACAGATATTCACAACAACTTGAATTTGGATGATTAGAATGATATAAATGATGAACAGAAGAAACAGGATAAACAATGAGTATCAGAAGTTTACTTTGTACAGATTCAAATAATGTCCAAATTGTCAACATGATGTGGAGTGAAATTTAAAAATGATATTCAAGATCCACAGTTCAGAATAACGGTTACAGTTCAATAGAAAGGTCCACGTAAATAGGATGGTTCAATTGAAATGATGAAGTACAACTATTATGGAACATATAATATTTTCAGGAATTATAGAAGCAATAGTTCCATAATAAGTTTCGATTTAGGTGTATGAAAGAAAATAATATCCCTTACCGTAGCAGGTTTGATTAACAAAAGGTGAAGGAAATTAATATCCCTTACCATAGTAAGTTTGAATAATGGAAGATGAAAAAGATGGTATCCCTTATGAGTATAAAGGAAAATAATATCACTTACGAATATGAAAGAAAATGATATTATAAACGAATATGCAATAAAAGTGTCATGTGATAATTCGTGTAAACAAATTATTTCCACAAGAGACAAATAAGAAATGAATACAAAGAGTAATTCACCAAACATGCGGTAATCCGCGTAGTCAGGTTATTCTCAGAGATTAATAAGGAATGAATACGAAAGGTTATTCACCAACAGGCGATAATCCGCACCGTAAGGTTATTCCCACAATTTAATAAAAATTGAATACGAAGAGTCATTCACCAAATAGGCGATAATCCGCACCGTAAGGTTATTCTCAGAAATTAATAAGGAATGAATACGAAAGGTTATTCACCAACAGGCGGAAATCCGCGCCGTAAGGTTATTCCCATAAATTAATACATGGAAATAATGACATATCTTATGAGTAAGAAAGAAACGATATTATTTTCGAGAATCAAATAATGATAATCCTTTACCTTAACACGTGACTGGATATTGATTTAAATGAGGTTGATTAACTTGAACAGTACACGTAGACTTATAAATCTTCACAAATACTCAAGATGACTTAAGCACACTTAGAGAAAACTTTCACAAGAAGTATTTAGAGAGAGAAAGAAAGAACAAGTAAGGAAGTTTATGAAAAATCCTTAAGTTAAGGCCTCTATTTATAGCCAAAAATCTTATCATAACCACGATTTCCTATTTTAATCCAAACCGTTCATTTCAAGATAATGTTTAATCCATACCATTCATTTCATCTTTTAAGATAAACCATTCATTTAAATATCATCTTTTAATTTACATCATCCATTTCAAATTCTATATTATCTTTAATCTATACCATTCATTTCATCTTTTAAGATTTCCTTAATCTAAACCATTCATTTAAAGATCATCTTTTAATCTACACCATCCATTTTAAATTCTATATTATCTTTAATCTATACCATTCATTTTATATCACCTAACTTTATATTATAAACAAATAACTTTATCAATTCAATTATTCAACAATAATTCACACTTATTCATTATTATGACTAATTGTTATAAATACAGTGTAGTTGACTTTCTGAGTTAGATATCAAGTCAATTAATTAATGAAATACAACTGTTTAAATAATACCATAATAGAGATAACAATAATGCAGAAAGTATGCAAAAGAAAGATTACGTTACTGTGTTATGACAATTATTGATTCAATAATGTGAATTACTGTGCATATGCTATTGTGACAATTATCAATTTAATAACATGAATTATTGTGCATGTGACAATAAAGTCAAATATTGTACGATAACCACTTTATCAGTTTAATAATACGAAACACTGTGCAATGCCGTGTGCTACTGTGCAATACCGTGTGCTACTGTGCAATACCGTATGTTACTTGTAATACCGTATATTACTATTCTTTTACCACCGGATATTTTAACAATTAAAAGTAATAGTACCATTGACCATTTTAAAAATTGTTTATGTCATTTTCTATATCCGACAATTATTCTTTGTAGGGTCCACCTTTGTGGGGTCCACCAATGATTGGTTCGTACGGCACCGTCGTACGAATATTCCCCGACAGAACGAATATTCCCCGACCAAAAGAATATTGTCCGACATAATATAATTTACACATAACATCCTTAACTTTTAACTTTATCAATTCAACCACTTACTGTTTCATGAAAATATATATGAAGAAAAATAAATTTTATATTTCATAAAATTCGCGGTCTTACACATCACCCTACGCTATTAATTGGGGAGGGGACGCAGATTTCTGCAGCCACCATCCCCACATCCTTTTCTTTTAAAAAAGAAACCCTACATCTTTAATTGAGGACATAGGAACATGCTTTAATAAGAAAAAAAAAATTCAGTCGTCAAACTTCCTCCATCCCCGTGGTAACTTTTTTCTTTCTTTCTTTCTTTGAACGGTAAGGATACTCCCGAGCCAACTTACAGATTAAGTTAGACTAAATCTCTCTTCAAACGATTTTAAAGGTCATCACATACATTAATTTGGTGTATTCAGGAGAACTTTCTAAAATATTGATCTTAATGTTTGAATTAGAAAATTAAGAAAGAGAGCAAATTTTCTTGACTACTAGAACAACCATTAGGATTAGCGATAACTCTTCATTCTTTTGAATTTAAGAAGGTTGAAATTATAAGAAATTTATCTACCATTTTAATAGTCCACTTTTTAAACTTAACATGGTCAAGTTTTATTTCCTTTAAACTTAAAACATAATTCATACTTTCTCTGTCCTAAAATGGAATATTAACTTTTCTTCAATTCTTCTTTTTTTATTTTTAATTTATTCTAAAAATTATGATTTGTCTAGAGATACACTTCCTTTTTAAAATTTCCCCCATATATTTTTAAAAAAAATAAATTCAACTTTACAAAGTGAAAAATTATTGAAACAAATTATTACTATTATGATTTCATAAACATAAATCTACATTAGCTCTTAATTTTGATACATTATATGTGTTTGATTTCATTTATTCATATCTTTATGTTTCTTGCAATTTTATTTTTGTGTAATTTGCCTCATCAGCTAGTATTATTAGGTGGCTTTTCCCTACTTCGTAGTCTCATGAATATAGGGTACTTTAGCCTGATCATTTATTGTACTTATTTATAAATTGTTAGTAAAATACTGTTAATTCAAATATGTGTTCACAGTCCATAGTGACCACTCAGTACAAAATA
The DNA here is from genome assembly GCA_947179155.2 of Hedera helix. NCBI lineage: Eukaryota > Viridiplantae > Streptophyta > Magnoliopsida > Apiales > Araliaceae > Hedera > Hedera helix. The sequence continues at coordinate 43,392,205 of OX359272.1, read as the reverse complement.
CTTATTAACTTGAAAATATTGAATCCTTGATTCTAATTAAAAATTCTTTAGTTTATAGTGATTCTTCAGTACTTGAAATGATCAATTTTAAAACTATTGACACTACTTTGTTCACAATTCAAGCTCTTAATTTCTGAGCTAATAATTATTGCTACACCCTTATGATTATGAAGCTTTACACATGAACACTTAATTTTATTACTATATACTTTCTTGAGCAAACTCATTGCTCATTCTTGTTTCTCTATATATTACAGTTAAAATTGAACAAAGTATTGGTTCAGGAAAAGATAAAGGCAAATGCAAAGTCTCTTAGTAGTTTAATTTATGTTATCATTTAATATTTATATTAAGACATATGTTAAGACTTATTATTTAAGTTGTGATATGCATTAATAATGATTGCGAGATTTGAGATGCAAATATTTATTTTAAATTAATATAAATATTTCTATTATTCTGTTGTAAGTTATTTAGATATGATGTATGAGTTAGATCGTAAAACACTAAATTTAAGATATAAATATCTGAATTTGAGAATGTCACATTAATTTCTAATCTCACAAACATAGTCTGATATAAAGACAAATTATTAAGAGTAAATTTTCCCCTCACGAAAAGATGGAGGGGGTTAAGTAAGATAGTAATCAAAGTTGGACGTGTGATACGAAAATTTGAAGTTAACTTTACTAACTTTACCGTGTCGGCTGACGAATTTGTGGCTCGTGTTGACTACAATTTGCTTTTCGTCCTTTTGCTTTTATCATTTCACTACTTTCTCTTATTCTTTTTATGCTGAAATACTTAAATCTTTTTAACGGAGGGACTATTGCATGAATTATAATATAAAATAATTAATAAATTTTAAAAAAAATTAATTATCTTTTTATTATTTCATTTAAATATAATTAAAATTATAATTTATAGACTATCAAGTTAATAAATTTAATTTTTTTAATATTTAAAATATAATTTTAAATTATATTTAATCCAACTATTAAAAATAAAAAATAAATTTTAAATTATATTTAATCTAAAAATCTATTAGCGGAGGTAGGCTTAATTCGATCAGTTGTTCATAACCATCAAAAGATGACACATTCAAGTGCTATAATTGCCTCGGTTTATTGACACTAAATATTGAACCCATACTATGTCTGGACCTCAATTCTATCCTTCAAGCAATTAGTTTATCACATGACAATAAATAACGTATAAATATGAGGTTTAATAATCGTTATAAAAATTAATTAAACTTTTATCACGATATAGATAAAGAACCAACACGAGAGTTGCAAAAAATAAAATAAAAAAACTCAACAACATATAAAAACAGAGAGCGTATCTAATTTCTATATTTAAATAAATTTATAAATTATATATATATATATATATATATATATATATATATATATATATATTTACATAAAATTTGAGATATTTTTATGGAGACATGAATGATGATATACGCGTGGGTTTGATGGGGTCGGTGGAAAATGGAGGGGGCGATTGAGAGTGACAATGATTGTTTCCAGCGGTGTAAAACACTAAAACCTCTATTATATTAATTGTCGATCTTACCAACTCCACACTCGACATTTTGCTATAAAATATATTACTCCTTTTACTTTCTCATCGTTTTGCTACTTTCTCTTTTTCTTTTTATGCTGGACTACTTCGAATTTTGGTATGCAAAACTTGGGAAATCTTGAGCTCCAAAACCTAAAAGGTCAGTAATATATGTATAGAATTAACTGCAAGAAATAGATGTGAATAAAACAAATTGGGTTTGATTTGTTTATTCTAATTGAGTTGACTCATCTTTTGTTTACTTGTTAGATTTGATTTATATAATGATATTTTATTCGCAATTTGGACGTCTATTCATTGTTTGATTAAATAGAACTCTAATCTAATCTCATTTAAAGATTCTTTTATTCTCAAGTTGATTGCAATGGTTATAGAAGGTTTATTTCATGGCTTAATACAATTTTAGATCTGTAGAAATCATATTAAATGTGCAAAAAGGATACAAAAACACTTTATACAATATTACTTTGAATGGTGTCATATATATTTTGTCCTCGAAGCAATTAGTTTATCATATGACAATAAATAACGTACAAATATGAGGTTTAATAATCGTCATCAAAATTAATTAAACTTTTATCGCGATATAGATAGAGAACCAACACGAGAGTTGCAACAAAAAAAAACTCAACAACATACAAAAAGAGAGATATTTTTAAATAAAATTTTAAATTATATATATATATATATATATATATATATATATATTCACATAAAATTTGAGATATTTTTGTGCAGACATGAATGATGATATACGCGTGGGTTCGATGGAGTCGGTGGAAAATGGAGGGGACAAGTTTAATCAGTCCTTCAAAATTTAAAATTTAAATTTTTTGGGACAATCAGGAATGATAGCGGCGATCGGAGTTGCCAATTTCACCAACTTCGTATATAATTCCAGGAGCTTTGCTCCATGTAATTACTTATTATAATAATTTAATCTAAAAATATTGAAATTTATTATTTTTATATTATGAATTTATTATTTTTATATTATATTATTATATTTATTATTATACAAGTCATTATTCGTAATAAAGTTGCAATTTCAACAATGCCAAAAATTAAAAAAAGTGAGATTCTACTTCGATCGTTAAAACCAATTGCGGGAGAAGTAGTCTTAAAAATTTCAAAGCCAAGGTCTACACGCTAGTGTGGGAAATGACGATGCAGAAGACTCGTAGAGCAACAAAGAAACAGAAGCTGCAGAGAGCGGAGATTCCCTTGCAACACGTCATTTTTTTTCTCTCTCTCTCTCTGCACCTATTTATTTACTTTATACTAAGAATTTTCTTAGAATGTGTCCTAATAATACATTCTAAGCGTTGAAAATAATATATAATAATATTTATTTATATATTTGTACTGAATTTAATATATAAAAAATAATATATTAATAGATCACATGTATTGAATTCCGTATAAATATATAAATAAATAAAATTTATTCTTATTTTGTCCTAAAGACACATGCTAAGAGGACATTTATACTAATACTCAGTACTCTTTCCTTTTTATTATATAAGTCGTTGAAGACATGATTATACATATTAAGAAATGTCATTAATATTAATTTTAGTCAATTAATGTTGGTTTGAAATTTCATTATTACCCATACACTCATTAATTACTCTTCATTCTCTCTCTCTTAATTATTTTATTTTTAAGGATAGAATAAGAAATGATTAAATTTGTTCTCTTAGATATATATAAAACGACTTATATTTTGAAAAGAAAAAAACTTTTAAAATTACTTATATAATGAAAAATAGGAAGTAACATTTAGGTGGCGTGGCGTGTGCAGACAACTTTTTCTGCACTGACCCTCTGACACCTCGAGAGCCGAGTATTTTATCATCATCACTATTCTTTCTCTATTCATTTTCTTCTCCTTTTTTTTGTAAATTATTAAATTTACAAATAAAAATTGATAATATTGTTATAAAATCTTTTTTTATATAAATATGAGATTTATTTATTATTCGGTAAAAGGGTTTGTTTAATGTGTGTTCTAAAAGCACATATTAAGTATGAAAAATAAGAGATAAATCTTATTAAATATTATTTTTTTATATATTTGTACTGAATTTAATACATGGGGTCCACTAATATATTAGTATTTTTTTATGTATTGAATTTAATACAAATATATAAATAAATAATATTATACATTGAATTTTGTACTTAACATGTGTTCTCAGGACACATATTAAAAAAATCTATTTTAAATTTAGGTTAGCAAAAAATATGTTAATTAACCTGGTACTTTTGACTTATTGTCTTAAAAGGGATTATGTGCAATAAGTAGTGCTGTCTTCCTGTCCTGATTTCAATTACCTTTTTCTTTTGTTTTTGCTTTCGTCCTGCCGCGAGAGGGTTCCGATTCGAGCTTTGTTATATATAATAATTTAATATAAAAATAATAAAATTTATTATTTTTATATTACAAATTTTATTATTTTTATATTAAATTATTATACTTATTATTATATGAATCATTACTCAAAAGAAATTTTTTCCAATTCACACTACATCGTAAAACTCCATGCATAAGTAGTTTCCCTTTTCACACATATTTAACAATTATAACGCGAAAGACACGGTTAGTGTTTTTTATAATATTTAAAGAGAATATAAGATTAATATTTAAATAAATAATTTTATTTGAGATTATATGTGTGATAATTAAATAATAAAAATGATTTGTAAGTCTTGATTGTATAGAACTAATAAGTTAAATCAATTAAATCATTATGTGAAGATTAATAGAGATTAACTGTTGGTCAATATATTAAACATATGGTATTCAAATGATAAGTGATCAAAGTCGGATAGAGTCAACGATATAAGCGAGTATTTAAACTTGTATTTTTATTTCTTTTACAAGTAGAATTAATTGATAGAATAATTTCTATTTTATCTATATTCATGAAGATTAAATTATTAATTCTGAAACTTGATTTAAATCATGTTTATACTATTGAATAATTATTCAAATCTTATTTGCAAACATTGAACGTATTAATTGTTCTTAATTGTGTTTAGAAGTATGTCTATGTCATTTGTATCGACTGGACCAATGATAAGATCGATTCTTAATCAATTATATTTTTTTGAAAAAGTTATTCAAACCAAATGTCTTGGTTTAGACTCTTATGTTGAGAAAAATAATTACTTTACATGTCGGGGAACCGACACGCGCGCGAATAACATGTCTGATTGTTATGCATAGCATATGGTACTTTAGTCTGATTAACTATTGTACTTGTTTATATTATGAATTATCAGTAAAATACTGTTAATTCAAGTATGTGTTTACGGTCCATATAGTTAAGATACTGTTATTTAATATAAATATTTGTATTTTACTGATAATTTGAAAATAATGAATCATTGATTCTAATTAAAAATTCTTTAGCCTATAGTGATTCTTAAATAATTGAAATGATCAGTTTTAGAATTATTGACACTACTTTATTCATAATTCAATATCTTAATTTTTGAGCTAATAATTATTATATCCTCGTGATTATAAAGTCTTATACATGAACACTTAATTTTATTATTATATACTTGTAGAATAAACTCGTTACTTATTTTTGTTACAGTTAAGGCTGAGCAAAGTATTGGTTCAGGAAAAGATGAAGGCAAACGCAAAATCGCGGAGTAATTTAATTTGTATTATTATTTAATATTTGTATTAAGATATATGTTAGAATTTATTATTTAAACAGTGATATGTATTAGTAATGGTTGTGAAATTTGAAATATAAATATTTATATCAAATTATTATAAATATTTTTATTATTCAGTTGTTAATTATATAAATGTGATGTATAAATTAAATTGTGAAACACAAAATTTAAAATATAAGTATCTAAATTTAGGGACCTCATTTTAATTCCTAAACTCACAGACATATCCTGATATAAAGAGAAATTATTAGGAGTACGTAGTGATTATTACTATTTAGTGTTACCGTACTTGGTGACTTACTGTGTTCTGAACTCTCTGATCATACAAACAATGAATTTGCTTCAAAACTACTACTATTTCTTCTGAATATTTGTATGCAATGCTCTCTTGTCACGTGTCACTGCACACTTAATTAAAAAATTGAAATATTTACTATTTTTGCAAACAAAAATGCGTCATACCCTAAACATATAGGCTTTGAAGCCCAAGAAAAAAGCAAGTGGACCCTATGGATTAGCGAAAATGAAAGCAAACTTGCCTATTAAAAAGAAATATTCAAAAAACAAGCCCATGTGACATGGGGCCCATAAGTCAAAATCATTAGTTTTGAATTTCAAAATTTGAAATCTGAAACATGGATCCAGCTAGATTAATGGGGAATGAATGGGTTATCCATTATTTGCAGCCATCACCCCGCGCTATTAATTGGGGAGGGGACGCAGATTTCTCCAGCTTTCCAGCCACCATCCCAACATCTTTTTCTTTTAAAAAAGAAACCCTACATCTTTAATTGAGCTAGGACATGGGACCATGCTTTAATAAGGGAAATTTTTTCAGTCGTCAAACTTCCACTTGTACTCCATCCCGGTGGTAACTTTTTTTTTTCTTTTTCTTTAAACGGTAAAGATATTTTCGGATCAATTTATTGGTCAAATTAGACTAAATTTCTCTTCAGACGATCTTAAAGACACATTCCATACATCGGTTTGATATATTCAGAAGAATTCTCAGAAATATTGATCTTAATATTCGAATTTGAAAATCAAGAAAGAAAGTAAATTTTCTTGACTACCAAAACAATGATTAGAATTAGAGATAACTCTTTATTCTTTTGAATTTAAAAAAGTTAAAATTATAAGTAATTTGTCTATCATTTTAACAGTCCACTTTTTAAACTTAACATGGTCGTTTTATTTCTTTTAAACTTAAAACATAATTCATATTTTCTCTATCCTATAATGGAGTATTAATTTTTCTTATTTTCATTTTTAATTTATTCAAAAAAATTAAGATTTGTATAGGGATACACTTCTTTTTTTTAGAATTTTCCCCATATATTTTTTTTATAAAAAAAATCAACTTTACAAATTGAAAAATTATTGAAACAAATTATGACTATTATGATTTCATAAACATAAATCTACATTAGCTTTTAATTTTGATACATTATATGTGTTTGATTCCATTTATTCATATCTTTATGTTTCCAACAATTTTATTTTTGTGTAATTTTCTTATTATTCTTGTTACAAAAATCTTGTGGATATCAATTTTTTTTTTTAATCTTCTCTTTAATTTGAAAAAAGAGCAGAAATTCTCGAAGTTTTTGACTGACACTTGGTAGGATTAATTTGCGGGGAGGGATCATGGTAGATATTTTAAATTTTGGTTGTCAAAAAATATGTCAAATAACCTGGTGCTTTTGGCTTATTGTCTTAAAAGGCATTATGAGCAATAAGTAGGTGTTGTTTTCCTGTCCTGATTTTAATCACCTTTTTATTTTCTTTTTGCTTTCGTCCTGCCGCGAGAGGGTTACAATTCACACTACATCGTAAAACTCCATGCATAGGGAGTTCCTTTTCACACGTATTTGACAATTATAACGAGAAAGACACGGTTAGTGTTTTACTATATTTCTCCATTAAGTTAAAATTTTCTTTTAAAAGTCATAAATATCTAGAGAGAGTAATTATTTTAGTAGTAATGATATGTATATTGCTACAGGCATGAGTTAAAACTTTCTTACGTAGTTGTTGCATATACTTTGACATGACTTTGAAGATCTCTTTTAAGACGTGTTTATAACTTAATATTTTACTTCTGTATTTCACAAAGAGTTCTTTTATGTTTATTTTTAAATATTTTAATAGTAATTATTTTAATAATAATAATAGAGTAGTGAAATTGTATAATTATACTTAGAAACATTAAGTCATTTTATAATTTATACTATCATCAATAAAAAAATGACTATGATTCAAAATATATTTTATTTTTATTTTAGTGCAAATCGCGGAACAAAGTGAGTATTATTAAGTGGTCAAGCCTCAACTCCTAATCGTATCGAATTAATTTTTTATTATAACCAATATGGGGGTGTTCGGTACCTACTTATAAGTTTAGCAACTTAACTTATAAGTAGTTAAGTTAAAAAACTTATAAGTAGTTAAGTTAAAAAAGCTAATCGGGAATAACTTTTTTTTACTTATAAGTTAATAAAAAGTCAAAAAAATAAGTAAGTTTTTGTTGCTTAAAAAAAATGAATTATAAGTCCTTTTTTTTAAGTCGTTCAACCATTATAAAATGACAAAAATACCTTCTTTTATTTTTCTAATGTTATTTTTATTAAAGGGCATTTTAGTAATCTTTATATTTTACTTAACTTATTAATCATTATTAGCCGAAAGCATCCACAACTATTACTTATAATTCCCGACTTATAAGTAAGAGTAATCCTGAATATTTTAGCTTATAAATCTACTAAAATTTTAACTTTAAGTCAAAAAAAAAATCATTCTCGAACGGACCCTATATATTAGTGATGTCCAAATGGCCTGCGGCCTGGCCTGGTCAAGGCCTAATCCGGTTCGGCCCAACCTGAAGGCCATGAACATGCCACATTTTTTGGCTCAGATCCGGCCTGGCCTGAGGTCCTGTCTAGTTCACCCAAAGTCCGACCCAACTTGTCAATTTTCTTTCTTTGCTACTTCAATTCTCCCATTGCAGACGAAAATTTCCCTTTTATGACAACTCATTCATTAAACCAAATAAAATTGGCGTCTTTCAATGCAATCATTCATGCATGGTTGTTTATATACCAATAAAGAAAATCATGAAAACACATTGGGTAGTGTAATATATAAGAATTTTTCTTGCCTAACTAGCAACCTAACCTTTTTGTAGACATTTCATTGTATCTTCATTTTAATAAATACTTAGTTTAAAAACTAGAAAGTCATTTGTAAAATAATAAAAAAGAAGAAGAATATAGTTTTCATAAGAAAATAATATTTTTTTATTAATGATGGCATAAAATAATACAATATCTTTAAAATTGTACAATATTTTAAGTCATTATTGTAATTTGTAAGTTGTAACTTGTAACACATTACTTTTAATTAATATTTCAATTAAGTTTAAAATTTTAGTTGGTGTTTTTATAATATTTAAAATTATTAAAAAAGAAATTGAATGGACCAGATCGGACCGACTTGGCCTGACACAAGGCCTGATCTTGCCTGCAGGTATCAGCAGGCCCCCTTTTCAAGTGCCAAGCCCGACCTGGCCTGGCCTGCAGGCCGAAAGTCAAAGGCTCGACCTGGTCAAGCGTTAAGGCCTGTCAGACCCAGGCTAGGCCAGGCCGCCCTGTTGTGCATTACTACTATATATGTTCGTCTCTCTCCCAGCTTTATCTTATCAATCAAAACAAAATACAAGCAAGAGAGACACACTTAATGCATAAAGATAGAACGCATATGAACTAGATCTAACATTGTTGTCTGTGGCAGGTGTGACGACCCCAAATCCGGGTTCCATAACCTCGAGTTTGGTTCTCACTATTCAACACATTACTAACAATTAAATACATACATTGCATTTAAACATCGCGGAATAATACATATTGGTTCACTTCAAAAGGTTACAATACCAGGGTCTATCAACCTTAACATAAAACAGTTCCTATCATAAGGAATTACAAAAGGTTCTTCAACAGTAAATACACATTAAATATCTAATTAGCATGCATAAGCTAATTTAATCTCTGGCTTTTCCTTTTCCCTTATCCTTCTTTGAGCAATCAGGTCTATCTGAAAAATGGTTCATGATATAGTAAGAATGAGCAACTAGTTTGCTCAGCAAGTTTAGAACAATCATAGAGATTTAATATATTATGAATGAATGGGAAATATCATCAATGATTCAACAATAGATATAACAATTGTGAATGAAACAAGATTCAAATTTTAATAAACAGAATATTTGAATCTTACAATGCTGAGCGGTCACTAAGGACCCTGAACTAACGAGGGTATAATAGAGTTTTCTCTGACCCTTTGAGTTGTTTGGTTTTCAAGGGGATCAGCCTATTCAACCCGCTGTATATGTATTACATTTAGTCACTGGCGCCAAAGTCGGTTTCCCGACACAAAATCCCCTAATTTAGGGTTGTTCAATTCTCAGTCTTATTATAAGAAATCCGCACCCAACAATGGTTTGGATAAGCTTTTAAAAGTATTCATGTTATCGAATTTATAAACGCAATGTCTAGCTGAACAATTAGCTTTAGACATTTTTAATACAGTTCATGAATCAAGAACTAATAAGCTTCAAATGCACCAAGTGCGATTTTATAAATAATAAGGATGTGGGATAATTTTAAATAATTACACCACTTCAAGCTCTGACAATAAATACAAGTATAGAAACTTGTGCAATAATAATTGAGTAGGGTTAGAGAACTTGCCTGTCTGCTCAGCTACAATAATTGTCTAACTTTAACTAACTTGCTTTGAAAGACCTAACATTAATAAAGTCGGTCTAATAATTAGTACGGCGTATTTGCATAACTATACGCTTAATAATGAACTTATTTACCACACATAAGTACTAACACATAATTTACATTAGTCAAAACAATATTATTAACCTTATAGTCTGTAAGACCCCGAATTTTATGAAATACAAAATTTAATTTTTCTTCATATAGATATTTTTTTTAAACAGTAAGTGGTTAAATCGATAAAGTTAAAAGTTAAGGATGTTATGTGCAAATTTTATTTTGTCGGACAATATTCGCTTTGTCGGGGAATATTCGTTTGGTCGGGGAATATTCGTGCCGTACGACGGCGCCGAAATAATAAATTATTGGTGGACCCCACAACGGAATATTTGTCGGATATAGAAAACGACAGAAGTAACCTTTTTAAATAAAAATAGTCAACGGAACTGTTAAAATACCGGTGATAAAAGAATAGTAGCATACGGTAGTTTATGGTATTTTCTGTAGCACACGGTACTCTACAGTAACACACGGTATTGCATAGTGTCTCATATTATTGGTCTGATAATTGACACCGTAACTGTTACGCATCATTTCATCGATAATTGTCACTGCATAATATTTTATATTATCAATTCAATAATTGTTGTTACACAGTATTTTGCATTATTGATTTAATAATTGTCATTACACTGTATTTTATATCATTGAGTCAATAATTGTTGTTGCACTGTTTTAAAATTATTGAACCTAATAATTGTCACAGTAACATATGCACAGTAATTCACATTATTGAATCAATAATTGTCATTACACAGTAACGTATGCTTTATTTTACATTATTGTTATCTCTATTATGATGTTATTTAAACAGTTGTATTTCATTAATTTATTGACTTGATATCTAAGAGCTAACTATACTGTATTTATAACAATTAGTCATAATAATTGAATTGATAAAGTTATTTGTTTATAATATAAAGTTAGGTGATTATTAGGTGATATGAAATGAATGGTGTAGATTAAAGTGTGAATTATTGTTGAATAATTGAATTGATTTGTTTATAATATAAAGTTAGGTGATTATTAGGTAATATGAAATGAATGGTGTAGATTAAAGTGTGAATTATTGTTGAATAATTAAATTGATTTGTTTATAATATAAAGTTAGGTGATTATTAGGTGATATGAAATGAATGGTGTAGATTAAAGATAATATAATATTTGAAATGGATGGTGTAGATTAAAAGATGATCTTTAAATGAATGGTTTAGATTAAATGAATGATAAGATTTTTGGCTATAAATAGAAGCATTAACTTAAGGATTTTTCATAAACTTCCTTACTTGTTCTTTCTTTCTCTCTCTAAATACTTCTTGTGAAAGTTCTCTCTAAGTGTGCTTAAGTCATCTTGAGTATTTGTGAAGATCTATAAGTATACGTGTACTGTTCAAGTTAATCAACCTCATTTAAATCAATATCCAGTCACGTGTTGAGGTAAGGAATATCATTATTTTCACACTCTTAAATTTATTACGATAAGGAATGTCATTTTCTTTTCTTACTTGTAAGGGATACCATCTTTTTCATCTTCCATTATTCAAACATACTATGGTAAGGGATACCATCTTTTTCATCTTCCATTATTCAAACATACTATGGTAAGGGATTATCATTATTTGATTCTCGATAATAATATTGTTTCTTCCTTACTCATAAGACGTGCCTTTTATTTCCATGTATTAAATTGTGGGAATAACCTTACGGAGCGGATTGCCGCCTGTTGGTGAATAACCTTTCGTATTCATTCATTATTAATCTCTGAGAATAACCTTACGGAGCGGATTGCCGCCTGTTTGGTGAATAACTCTTTGTACTCAAATTCTATTAAATTGTGGGAATAACCTTACGGAGCGGATTGCCGCATGTTGGTGAATAACCCTTTGTATTAATTTCCTTCACCTTTTGTTAATCAAACCTGCTACGTTAAGGGATATTATTTTCTTTCATACTCCTAAATCGAAATTTATTATGAAACTATTGCTTCTATAATTCCTGAAAATATTATATGTTCCATAATAGTTGAACTTCATTATTTCAACTGAACCTTCCTATTTACGTGAACCTTTCTATTGAATTGTAACCGTTATTCTGAACTGTGGATCTTGAATATCATTTTTTAATTTCACTCCACATCATGTTGACAATTTGGACATTATTTGAATCTGTACAAAGTAAACTTCCGATACTTATTATTATCCTATTTCTTCTGTTCATCATTTATATCATTCTAATCATCCAAAAATCAAGCTGTTGTGAATATCTGTGGCCGGGGGCACAGATGTGATATATTTGTTGAACAGATGATAGGTTAAAGGCGATATAATAGGTTAAAGGCGATACATCTGTTCGGTGTCTTTTATGGCACGTGGTGAATGTTCTCTTTGGCCCGTAGTGCAAAGATGAACTGTTGTTTGATATGATTATGACCAAAGGCTGAATCTGGTATAATCATGACCGTTGGTGCTATATTGAATATCTTTGGCCCGTAGTACAAAGATGAACTGTTGATGTGCATGATTATGATCAGGAACTGTGAATTTGTATTATCTTGACTAATGATATTTCAGATGATAAAAGTTGATGATGTTTTTCCTAAAAAGAGAACCGAGTGGACATTATAGTCTGCATTATTCTTCTAATAGATTACTCATTCCGCTGCTATTATTGATCTGAACGTTGTTTAAGAATTTAACTGCAGTTTTTGATATAAACCTTGTAGTCTATTGTATTCTATCAAGAACTCAACTGTTGAAGACTAATGATAATTTATTCGTCATTATCTTAGTCATGATATTCTTTACTGGGCTATTTGAGCTCACCCTTTCTTTTGTTCCATTGTTTTTCAACAGGAGATGAAAACATAACAGGGTCTAGCCGGGGAATGGAGTGAGGGTCCGAGGAATAGTTATCATAGTCTTCACGTTTTGTAAAATAGTGTGGCAATAATAGTGAAGACTTAGTTGTGTATTATTATACACTGTATTGTTGTACGTTGTGCTTTGTTGTAATAATTTTGTTGTAGTATTTTGACGACTCAAGTTTGGGCTGTGTGGGCCCAGATTTGGGGGCGTCACATAGTCCCTTAATCATTTTAGGTTAATAATTTAATAAGTTAGAAAATATTTTTCTTAAGTGTTGGACACTTATTAAACCCTTAAACAACTTATTACAATTGTTTAATTAACTCATAATTAAATTTAATTTATTTTATTAACTCAATCTCTATTTAATTACTATTTAATCTTGGTTAAATAGAAATTAATTAATTAACTCTAGTTATTATTTAAAATAAATAATAACTAATTGTACTTACTTATTATTCAATTATAATTAAATAATAAATAATTATTAACTTAGTTTTAACCTTCTTTAATTTAATGTTAATCAACCAATAATTAAATAAGTAATTAACCTTACTTATTATTTAATTTAAGGAAATTAAATAATAGTTTACTAATCTTAATCCTCTTTAATTATTATTTAATGTCAATTAAATAATAATTAATTATTTAATTAATTTTAATTATTATTTAAGGTTAAATAATAATCAAATCATTCTTATTTATTATTTAAATTAAATAATAAATTATTACTCTAATAACTTAATTTCCATTAATTGTTATTTAATGTTAATTAAATAATAATTAATTACTTAATTATCTTTATTTATTATTTAATAATATTTAAATAATAAATAATTAATTTATAAATTTTATCTCTCTTTAAATATTATTTAATAGGCATTAAATAATAATTGCTAATTTATCATATTTATTTATTATTAACATTTAAAATAATAAATAAATAATAAATTTATTTAACTTAACCATGGTTTAGCTAACTAGATTAATATTTAAAATATTTAAATATTAAACTTATTAAAAAATATTTTCCCCAATATTATTTTTGTATTATTATTATTTTTGTTATAATTTTAAATTAATTTTCAAATATTTAAATTAATTAAAATTAACCCGAATGGCATTTTCGTAAATAAGTTGAAAAACTGAACCGAGGGCAGAATGGTCATTTCGCCGAAAAAAACACGGAGGGGCATAAATGTAATTTCGCCGAAAATAGTTGCTCGCGCATTGCGCGCGTTAAGCTGAAGCAGGACCAAAACGGTGCCGTTTTGGAGTCATTGCTGTTGGCTTTCGCGCGTACGCGCGGCGTAATTTTTTTCTGAGGCTAAACGACGCCGTTTTGTCTCCGCGTCCGACTGTGCACAGTGGTCCACGCATTGCGCGGAAACTTTTAATTTTTTTGTTCTTTCACAGAATGTGAACAGTGTTCCGGCTATACACAGTTTAATTAAAATTATACCTTCAAGAAATCTTTAACTCCTCAATAAAAATCCAAAAAAATTACCAATCACCTTATATTAATTTATAACATGAAAAATTAATTTTTCATGATTTAATATCATTATTTTTTATAAAAAAATTTACATCACATAAACTACCACAAATCATAACTTTTTGTGTATAACTCCATTTTAAGTGATTCAAATTTTGTTTTTCTCATGATTTAGTGTTCTATAATATTAGAACATCAAACCTAAGTTTTACAAAAATATTTTTGGTCATATATTTCAAAACTTGTTTACACACTATTAAATACATATTTTAGCATATAAAATATACCAAAATACAAACCAAGCATATTAAACTCAAGTATGGCATAAATATTATCACTATACATTAATAACTATATTAACATGTTTATACTAACATGATAATTTATTTAATTTAAAAATAAAACTTAGATTTAGAATAATCATTACCTTGATTTAATGGTTATCTTCCTTTTTCTTCCAAAGTAGGTGATGAGGTTTGAAGGCATGAACCAAGAACTTCATCTCTTGGTATTTTTGCTCTCAACTATATTTTTTCAACACTCTCAAATGCTCTCTAACTTGAAAAATGGAAGAAGAAGAAATGACCAATACAAGCTCCTAAATTGTAAGTATACTTTCAATTTGGATATATATAAAATCTATATCTATCAAAATTACCATCATGAGATAGCAATGATACTTACACAAGAAAGCTAGCCATACATAGTTGGTGAAAAGAGGCATGGTTTATGTACTTGAAAAAAAATAAAACAAGCAACCATTAATTAAATAAATAAATAATAAACTAAAATAAAAAAAAAACAACTCATTTTCTCTCTCCTTCCTCGCATGCTCGGCTGAACTTCTTCTTGTCCCAATTTCATAGTCACTTTTTCACTTTTTAATAATTAATAAGTTAATTTAAGTATTTTCCAAGTGGGCCAATCATTGGGCTTTAATTTAAAATACCAATTGGGCTTCTATTAAATTGTTTGGGCTACTAAATTGTCAAATTTTATTATTCTCCACTTGGGCTACTAATTGACCCATGTTGGGCTAATTTAATAATTTATACATTAATTATTCAATCCATGATTAAATAAATAATTAAATTGAATAAATAATTAAATATTCTAACCCATAAGTATTAAATTACTAAATGGACTAATAAATATTATTATTAATATTTCACATTATTTACATTAATTAATAATCATATTAATTAATTTATTATATTTAATTCACTCATTATATTTAATTTAATTTAATATTTAATTAATAGGAAACTTATCAATTATTTTGATATTAAAACTTTAGGGGTTATTCACTAATTTAATAACATATTAGTGACCCCCTTTAATTAATTTTAGTAATTAATTACATAATTATTTAATCACATAATTAATTAATCACATAAAAAGATTTAAATAATCTCGTAAAACTAACTCGTTGGAAATTAAATTAATAATTTAATTAATAAAGATGTGGAAATTCTAGGACATTACAGCAGGAGAAAGCATTACAGGCCACAACAACTGGCCGGCAAAAAAGGTAGCGATCGATTGACTTCTTTTATATTTCCTCAATATATATATATATATATATATATATATCGGTTTCGCGGATGTATATATATCTTTGCTGATGCAAGGAGTGTACTAATTTTCATTTAAAATTTAAATAGTAAAAACTTGCGGAACTAACCTAATTATAAATGCATGTTATTCAAATGCAAGTTTTTTGCTATTCAAATGCAATTCATATACTATATAAGTATATAGAATGAATGGTTTAAGCTCCTTGCATAAGCGGTTTTCACAATCAATAGTTAAACAAAAACCTTGGTTTTCTTTAGGTTTCTTTGTTCTTTCTGTGCAAGTTAAGAGATCATGATAATGTTCATTGTCTTCTTCTTCTTTTTCTCATAAATCTTAAAACTTTTTCTTTTTTTCGAAACTCACAAACACACCATAAACCCTAAAATATATTACTCCCTTTACATTATCATCATTTTGCTACTTGCCCTTTTTCTTTTTATGCTGGAGTACTTTGAATTTTGGTCTTCAAAACTTGTGAAATCTTGAGCTCCAAAACCTAAAAGGTTAGTAATATATGTATGGAATTAACTGCAAGAAATAGATCTAAATAAAATAAACTAGGTTTGATTTGCTTATTCGTATTGAGTTGACCCATGTTTTGTTTACTTGTTAGATTTGATTTGTATAATGATATTTTGTTCGCAATTTGGACTGCCCGTTCATTGTTTGATTAAATACAACTCCAATCTCACTTGATGAATCTTTTATCCTCAAGTTGATTGCAATGGTTATAGAAGGTTTATTTTATGGCGTAATACAATTTTAGATCTGTAGAAATTTTATTAAAAGTGCAAAAAGGATACAAAAACACTTTATAGAGTACTACTTTGAATAGTGCCATATACATTTTGTCTTATCTATATATTTAAAATTTAAAATTTTGGAAATTGATGATCCATAATTGGATCAATTTTTTCTGCCCCCTTTTAAGGATGGATTTAGTGTAGGGGAGAAGCCGATGGTAGTCTAGGCGAACTTTGTGATTCGTAATTAGGCTAGTAAATAAGGTAAGCTTGCGGGCAAGCTACTTGAGCTTGGTTCCATAAAACCCATATCCTCTCGACTCGAGGCATTTAATAAGCCGAGGAGTTCGGCTAGATGCATGCTGGATCAGCTAATCAAATGCTCTAGTAAACTATATATTATTTATGAATATTTATATGCTCCCCTGTCCAAGTTTGTACTTATCTTTCCCTTTTTGGTCTATTTTTTTAGGTTATTTAATTTGATAAAATGGAATGTCCAAACTCCAAAAACTAAACTTCTCTAGTTTTCGTCTCCTAAAAATATTCCTAATTACAAGCTTTATTTTTCTTAAAAGTTAAATAAATCACATTAATTTTGAATTTGTAAACATCTCAAATTAATTGAAATGGAGGGAGTATTTATTTTGTGTTTACATGCAAAATAATCCGGTTTGAATTTTAAAGTCTAAGAACTTTAGGGTCTGGCTTCACTATTGCCAAGTCGACCTATATCCAGTGATTGGTAGTTTAAGTAAAGTATTATGGTGAAGTTTGGGCACTAATAAACAGTAAGAGTTCAGCCAAAGAGCAGAAACAATATTAAAGACCATATTAGTGTGGATCTTATCCTATACCTTAAAATTTGCTTGTTTGCTAAGATTTCTGTCGCACTCACTTGGAGTTTGGAAGCATGGTTTGCAGATGTGTAGTGTTGTATTATGTCTATGTTGTTTCCCCACACATATATGAATCGCAACTACAATATGTGAAACCATATCTATTAGTAGTATTTCCCGTTCGCTTGTGATTAGTTGTTTCTGAATTAGGTTTAGATCCTTTCACTGTTGTTACTTTATTTTCCTTGACATTTATTTATGGTGCATTCAGATACGCTATTGTTTATAGATCCTCAGTCATCAATCTTAGCTTGTGCAATGGCTGTTGTGGGACCCCAAGAAGCCTCATCTTCAACATTCCAATGTTCATATGATGTGTTCTTAAGTTTTAGTGGGAAAGACACCCGTAAGACCTTTACTGATCACCTCTATACAGCTTTGGTGCATGCCGGGATTCATACTTTCATAGATGATGATGAACTTCAAAGGGGAGAGAATATTGAGTCAAAACTGCAAAAGGCAATTAAAGAATCAAAGATTTCTATAGTTGTCATCTCTAAAAACTATGCTTCTTCAAGATGGTGTCTTGATGAACTTTTAAAATTCCTTGAATGCCAGAAGACTTTGAGGCATATTATTTTCCCTGTTTTCTATCATGTGCTTCCAGAGCAAGTTAGGCATCAAATCGGTAGTTTTGCAGAAGCATTAGCTAGACATGAGGAGAGGGAGGGGATGGAGAAGGTGAAGAGGTGGAAGGCAGCCCTTCGAGAGGTTGCAGATATGTCAGGGATGGTTTTACATGATGGGTAATGTACCATTTAGCCCTTTCTTGACACCATCTGTTTATGCTCTCTTAAAAATATTTAAGCAGTAAATAAACTAGATCTATTTTGTGTTCTTTCAATCTTTTTACTTTTAAAGGAAATCATATTTGAAATGGATAAGCAAGAATGTATAGCTGTATAAGCGATATACCATGACCTCAATAATGCTAACTACGTACGAGTGCCTTATAAAGGAAGTGCATATTCCTGTCCTTTTGCTTTCCATCATCTCTCTTTACATTCCATGTCTAAACTGGTGTAAACTGTCAAATTTTCTCTCTTTTAATATAATTGAAACTTTATAGGGTGTTCAAAACTGTTCACATCTATGGTATTTTGACAATTGTTTACTCTTGTAGCTAAAATATACTTCATTATTAGTATAACTTAATAAGCATCTAAATTTTTCTTATTAGATAAAATCAGCATCTTAATTATTCTGCTCCTTTTAGTAAGAGAGTCTGGTTCATAAAAGCTGGAAAAGAAGGGAAAGGATTAAGCATAAAAAAATTATGGAGTTTACAAACTGAAAAATAGTTTGTTTATATGTTAAAATATAATGGAAGGAACTAGAGAACAAGATGAGTAATTGGACGAACTTGTTTAAGCGACTTTAGCAACTTGGAAGTCCTGTACATTTCGCCTGATTTAAATTTGTCCAAAAGAATTAGAATGGATAGAAATGTGAAAATTGTGAGGGGAAGAACTCTTTTCAAAAAACTGCTCATTAAAATTTCAAGATATTCTTGATTTTTCTTTTCCTTTATTGTATATTTTGAAGATAATATTCTGCACAGGCTCATTGGGGTATATTTTCCATTGGCGAATTGCAGGCACGAGGCCAGATTTATCCAAAGTATTGTGAAAGAGATTAGGATTAAATTGAACGGCACAGTCTTGAGTGTTGCCCTCCACCCCATTGGCATAGACTCTCGTGTAAATGCAATTAATTGTTGGGTGCAAGATGGGTCAAATGATGTTAATTTAATGGCGATTTATGGTATTGGTGGTATAGGTAAGACGACCATTGCCAAAATTGTTTATAACATGAATTTCAAAATGTTTGACGGAAGTAGCTTTCTTGCAAATATTAGAGAGGTTTCTGAAGAACCCAATGGTTTGGTTCATTTACAAACACAACTTCTTTCAGATATTCTTAGAGGGAAAAAGCAAAAGATTTACAATGTTTATGAAGGAACCATTAAGATAAGAGATGTTGTATCCTGTAAAAAAATTCTTCTTGTTCTTGATGATGTGGATCAGTTGGACGGGTTAAATGCATTACTAGGGATGCGAGATTGGTTTTATCCTGGAACTAAAATCATTATAACAACTAGGCACAAGGGTTTGTTATACTCTCACGTAGTTTGCAAGACATACAAGGTTGAGGAGTTAAATAATGATGAATCACTTGAGCTTTTTAGTTGGCATGCGTTTGCAGAAGACTTCCCAAGTGAAGGTTATATGGAGCTCTCTCAAGGTGTCCTTAAGCACTGTGGAGGGCTTCCGTTAGCTCTTCAGGTTTTGGGTTCTTCTCTATCTGGTAAGAGTTCAGACATATGGGAAAGTGCATTAAAGAAACTGGAAACAATCCCAAATGATCAAATTCTTAAAAAACTAAAAATAAGCTATGATTCCTTGCAAGATGATCATGATAAGAGTTTGTTCCTCGACATTGCTTGTTTCTTTGTGGGGATGGACAAGGATTACATAACTACTATACTAGATGCATGTGATGTCTGCACAAATATTGGAATTCAGAATCTCATTGATAGATGCCTTTTGACAATCGATGTAAAAAATAAGCTGAGGATGCATCAATTGCTTCGGGACATGGGAAGGGAAATTGTTCGTCAAGAATCTCCAGAGGAGCATGGGAAGCGCAGCAGATTGTGGAATCACAAGGATGTCTTAAATGTTTTACTAGAAAAAACTGTAAGTATTAAGCTTCTAATGTTCTTCTGTATATTTTTCTGCAGTTACACTTTCTTAAAGAAGTTTTTTACAATATCAGGGTACAGAAAAAATCAAAGGCCTCATCTTCAACTTGCCCATGTCAAAGGAAGAAAATCTAGGCAAGACATCCCTAGATCCAAAGAAGGGAAAACGACAATATATCAATGAATATGCTGACAAATATGTTTCTCTTCAAGAAGCCAATTCATCGAAGCGACGTTGCTTGGGTTTTTTCTCTTGGCTTCCCACAAAATCTACTTCGACAGAATCTTTCTCCATGCCAGACGAAATGATCGTGAAAACTGAAGCATTTTCAACGATGCAACGACTGAGACTACTTCAACTAAATTATGCAAGGGTCTGTGGAGGCTTTGGTGAATTTCCTAGAACGCTAAAATGGTTGTGTTGGCGTGGATTTTCTTTAAGATCTATACCTCCTGGTTTTCATCTGGAAAATTTGGTTGCTCTCGACATGCGATATAGCAGCATGGAACTTGTTTGGAGGGGAACCATGGTAGGTCTCTATATCATTCTTTCTTTCACAAAATTTATATGTATTAATTAAAAAACTAATATCTTATTTTATGAAAGTGTCTCAGATTATTAAAGATCCTTGATCTTAGTTACTCCCAGCGTCTGATCAGAACCCCCGACTTCTTTGAAGTTCCTAATCTGGAGCGGTTGATTCTTAAATATTGTGAAAGATTGGGTCAGGTTCATGATTCCATTGGTTTTCTAGAGAGACTTGTTTTCTTGAATCTTAAAGGCTGCAAAAATCTCAAGAAACTTCCACAAAGCATTGGTTTACTAAAATCTCTTGAAACACTTATTCTGGTTGATTGCTCAAAGCTTGATGAGTTACCAAATGAGCTGGAGAAGATGCAATCGTTGACAGTGTTTCGTGCAGATGGAATAAATCTATTGCCCTCTGGAGAAGCCAAGTCACGGAATGCATTTTTGTGGTCTTGGTTATCAAAACCAAAACCTCTAAAGTTTTCTTTGGTTTCTTTACCACGTTTTTTAGTAAACTTGAGTCTAGCAGGCTGCAATCTGTCAGATGAGGCTATTATGATGGATTTTGGTGGTATGCCCTTGTTGCAGAAATTGGATCTGAGCAGGAATTCAATTTGTAGCTTACCAGAGAGCATCAAAGGTCTTAATATGCTAATGTTCCTCAAGTTGGAGTCGTGCGACAAACTCCAGTCACTTCCAGAACTTCCATCTAGGTTATGGTGGGGGAGTAGCTCATGCTTAAATCGGTCGAATCTGCTCGACTTCTTGCTACATTTATATGTTCTGAATTTAAGAGGTTGTAGGGAACTGGTTGAGATTCGCGGACTATTTAAGTTAGAACCCATAGGAAACTTTGATATACACATGGTCAACAATTTAGGTTTGTCTGATTTGGAGCTTTTACAAGGAGTTGAGATAATGTTTAGGAATGAACTGACACGTTCAATAAAGAAATGTCCCATCCAGGTATGCTTTCTTGTACATATGAGCACACATGATAGACACCACTCGGGCACACAGATTAATATTATTTGTAACCAATAATATAATTCTTGTGGCGCAGGGACTAGATGAATTCGGTATATTCAGCACTTTTATTCCAGGGAATGATGTTCCTGGCTGCTATAGCATTAAGAATTCTGGAAACGCCATATCTTTTACCGTGACTTCCCTTTGCGACTTTGAAATTAGAGGCTTGAATATCTTTCTTGTATACGCAGACATTGGCCTCTGGGGCTGTCCCGAGTTTTATCTCAAGATTATTAATAAATCCAAGGCTATAGAGTGGGTTTATCAACCAACATTCTTTGGCATTCCAGAAGACAACCAAGATATGATATGGTTAAGCCACTGGGAATTTGGGAATCAGTTGGGATTTGGCGACCAAGTGTACCTTTCGGTATTAGAACGCATTTTTCTTCCTTCCGGATTTGCTAGAATTGCTGCTGACAAGGTAAAGGAGTGTGGAATCCAGCTAGTGTACCGTGAGCGAGTAGACAAGAGCTCTGAATCACCCATCAACTCGAA
The DNA here is from genome assembly GCA_947179155.2 of Hedera helix. Taxonomy (NCBI): domain Eukaryota; kingdom Viridiplantae; phylum Streptophyta; class Magnoliopsida; order Apiales; family Araliaceae; genus Hedera; species Hedera helix. Next base: position 43,369,739 of record OX359272.1, on the reverse strand, counting down.
TTTGTCTCAACGGAATGTAATTGGTGGCGACTTGTCAGCATATGAAACCAGGACAACAGGCTCATACTTACTTTCCCATCAACACGCTAATATCCTTGAATTGTAAGTAGTTTTTCTTGAGTTTTAAAAGAGTTTTAATTTTAGGGAAAACTTGCACACAATTCAAGAGAATATTCTCTTGAACTGTGTGCATATTCTCTTAATTTTTGCATTTGCATCAAATTCAAGAGAATATGTACATAATTCAAGAGAATATTCTCTTGAACTGTGTGCTTAGCATGCGCCCTTAAAGCATATGTTAAGAGAACTCTTAATTTTATGTGTTATTTGGATTGTAATATAGTACTCTCTATATTCTAAAGTATTAAATTATTGTCGATTTTTAAAAGTTAATATTTGATATATTTTGAACTCAAAATTCATATTTTTAAACTAAATAATAATTTTCTATTTTAAGGAGAAGAAAGTATAAATTTATATTCTAATAATATGAGTCACTATTATAAAAACAAATAAAAAATATACAATTAAAAGACATTCAATATAATTAATAACAAAATATACAAGGTAAAAAAAAATATTAGGTCAGTGTTTTTAGATAAACGTCGGCTTAACTATTAGATGGTTAAAACTCACTAATAATTATTGTCGAAATTCCAACAGCGGTGTTGGCAAAGAGAGAGAGAGAACTACTTTTTACTAGTAGATCATTTGCAAAAAGTATTTCCATACGACAAATTTTAAAACTCACATACCAGGCATCAACTTGAAAACTAATGGTTGTCAGGATGTTATGTTAACAGTCCGTTAATTTTTAATATATTTGAATTGAAAATTTAATTTTTGTTAAATAATTACAGTGATGTAATTATAAAAAAAAATCTGTTCAACAATACATACGTAAATTGATATTCAATAAAATAAGAAAAAAGTGATTTAATCCTCATAACAAGTCCAGGTGGAAACTCTTGAATTGAACTTGTTATGGTAAAGTACTGTGAATATATTCAACCAAGCAACAACAAACATATATATGTTGGCTTTATTTATTATGAAAATGGCTTCTCAAAAACAAAATTATACTTAAACGTGTCTTACGTAAATTTTAATATTCTTTTAGAAATACCCAAAAATATTAATAAGAGAATAATTAAGTTGAAATGCTTGGGTATCCAATGAGTAAATCTTGACAACTTCAATCAGTTTCTCTTAAAAATAAATATCCATCATTCCTACAAAAAAAGTTCTCCATCATTAAAGCCTAAATTTTCCTGTAAATTTGCCTGTTCGAGCTCACCTTCCTTAATTTTATTTTCTTTTTTCAGTGTCAGTGAAATTGACCACCTTACCATTTTTTTTCTTTGTTCGTATTTCTAGTGCAATAATTAATTTTGATGCAATGTGTGAGTTTCTCCCGTGTATCAAAGTTTAATTAAGATCCCCTTCTATTAAATTTTTCTTTCAATTTCTGTCTGTATATATTTAATGACATAAATATTTTTTTTACAATCACATTATTCACATAATTATTTTTAGTAAATATTATTATGTCGCTGAATGTTATTTTTATTACTAAAATAGAAATTAGAATCAAGATCCCTCTATTATACATTCCAATATTCAATAACTGATAATACACATTTAGTAACAAATATTTTATATTTCACGACACAATAACATCTATTACAATAAAATATGTCGTCTTCGTTAAAAATAATATTTGTTTGCTATATGTTTTGCGTGGCCCACCCATTCCGTTGCCACATAAATCTTATTCATGGCTTTAGAAATCCTTTAATTACGAATCAACTTGAATTAACATTGCCCACGTGCTGCGATATTAACAGAATTGCCCCTCTTTCCTTTAATTCCTATAAAACAAAACAAAATAAATTAAAATAATATAATATACTCATAATTAAATAACTGATATTTATCATCGAGCTCACCTTCCCTACATTTTATTATCCTTTTTTAATGTCAGTGAAATTGACCACCTAACCATTTTTTCTTTGCTAGTATTTCTAGTGCAATAATTAATTTTGATGCAATGTGCGAGTTTCTCCCCGTGTATCAAAGTTTAATTAAGATCTCTACTAATAAATTTTTCATTCAATTTCTACAAGTACATAAATAGTAACTTAAATGTTTCTCTTACAATGACTCTATTCACATAATTATTTTTAGCAAATATCATTGTCGCTGAATGTTATTTTTTTTACTAAATATGTATTAAGAGAAATTAGTATCAGGGGATCCCTCTATTATAACTTCCATTCAACAATTGACAATACACATTTAGTAAAAAATATTTTATATTTAACAACAAGATATCATCTATTGCAATAAAATGTGTCGATGCTGTCGTCACTAAAAATAATATTTATTTCTATATGCCGGAAGAAATTGAACAAAAACTATAATGGAAAGAATCTTAATCCCAAAAAAATAGGTAGACAACGTAATGGAGGGGAGTCTAATCCATTAAAATTATTAATTTGCACTAAAAATATTACTTATTACTCAAAAAATTAATTATGGCTACCCTTTATTTGTGTAATTTAACTTAAGGGAATAGAACATACCAAAAGAGGAAGTCAATTTATTGTTGGTAGTTGGAGTAGCCGGTAATTTTGGAAGGAAATTGATATTTTCACAAGTTAATTTGATATTTTCACAAATAAGTCTCATTTAATCTTTTGAAAATATTAATTTCATATGAGAATTGATATTTCACAAGTTAATTTGATATTTCTTTCACAAGTAGGTCTCATTTAATCTTGTGAAAATTGATATTTTATATCAAAATTGATATTTCACAAGTTAATTTGATATTTTTATAAGTGATATTTTTATAAGTGGGTCTCATTTAATCTTGTGAAAATATCAAATTAGCGTATGAAAATATCAAATCCCTTTTGAAATAGAGCATAAGGAAGTATTTGAAGTGGAAGAATTGGGAGATTTTGGCAATTGCAAATCCCGATCATGTAGCCATCAGGGGTCATGGAAGAAGAGTTGACCAACTGTCACACCGTCACGTACTTGATCTTCATCGCCTCAGTCGCCGGATTATAAGGTCCATGTTGAAGAATTGGAAGGAAATGTGGTTGTCTTTTGGATTTATTTTTTGGCCTTTCTTCGTTGCAACATCTTTCACTTCTAGCAAATGAATTCCAATTCCATGGTTGAATAGCCTTCACAATTTTTGTAACAAATTATGTTACTTCTTTTAATGAAATTGATATTTCCACGAGAATTTTTAATATTTCATATGAAAAATGTCTCTATAGATCTATAACGACGATTTTTACCGTCGTTATAAGTCTATGACGACAGATTACATGTGAAATATCAAAAAAATATGTGAAAATATCGCTTCCCTTTAATTATATAATAAAATGCTAATGTTGAAATGAGGAGTGTATTTATCATTTGACTAAAATGTAAAAATGTTTTTTTTTTTGTGTTTGTGCTTGTATGATCTTTTTCTCATTGAATTTGACTAATTATTACAAAATTATACATTTAAAATCATAATTAATAGTGTAAAAGTGACCTAAAAATAAGGGAATTACTATTTTCACAAGAAAAAAAATAATATTTTCACAAGATCTCACATACACACGAAGGTGAAGTTGACTTACTATTCATGTAGCGGACAACTAATAATAAAATAATTATATGTGACAAACAAATTGTCTTAAATTTTTGAAGACCAAACAAAAATATGTATAAAAATAGTCTAAAAAATGATTAGAACGGAGAAAGTAGTACATACCATGCGCCTTCGAAGTCGAAGGAAGAAGGGCACTTAACAAGCACGAATCCCAAGACATCCTCATAGAATTTGACGGATTCTGTGAGAGATTTGCAAGCTTAGGATACATGATTTAGGGACAACAATGGCAACTCCTCCTCATGCTTTTATGATGATGAGGTTGATGGCTGTTAGGATGTAATTATTTGGGCCTATATATATTTATTTTGACAGTTTGTATAGTGAGAGAATACTTATTAAAATAGAATTATGTTTTCTTATTTGGAGGAGATAAGGAAATATAATTTGAAAGGAAATCTATCAATAATTAATTGTAGTTATAAGGAGATTTGAAAAAGGGCTTCGAGTCTTAATTGGTTTCGGATGGACGTGATATCTATAAATACTACTACAAGCAAGGGATTAAAGAACACATTCATTACAGAAGATATAGCTTACAACAGAGAGAAATGAGAATACAGTGTGAGGAGGAGGAAGAGAGGAATAAACAATTTGTACTCTAAATATTAAGTTTTATAGTGAATTTCTTATCTCTCCCCGTGATTTTTCTCAATTGGGTTTTCACGTAAAATTCTTGTGTCCATATTTTATATCTCTTACAATAATGTGTGTATGTTTATCTGAACGTATTTCGCGAATTTGTCTTCACAACAACGTAATTTACAATTCCAACAATTGTTATCACTTTTTTAGCCTACTATTTTGGTGATTTATTTAGGGGTATAAAATTTGGCGTTAACAATGATCATCTTATCATCTTCTCCACCTCTCTTATAAGGACTTTCTCTATCACCCTTAATTTCTCTCTCTATATAAATATGTCTGTTTCTCACTCTGTTATTGACCAAACAAAGGCTTTTGATGTGTCGGTGCTATAAGTGAGTGCTAACTCTACACTATATATATATATATATATATATATATATATATATATAGGCGTGATCCGTAGCTAACACTAGCCGAATAAGAAACTTTATCTAACGCATTCCCAACTATCCATCTAGTCAATGGACGGTTGAGAATAAATTTAAATTAACGCTTCTCCATTACTTTTTGTAGTAGGAATCAAGTTCTTTCCAACGGAAGATTGATTTGTGGTAATGTACTATTTTTCTCCTTAAATTTAGGATCTCTTAGAACTTTTTTCAAGTGTTCCATTACTCTTACCAACGGCATCCGCTACATATTATACCTGAAAGACTAAAATAATATTTACTTTTCTTTCCACGTGTTCATTTACAAGACTTCCGTTTCTTTAACTACCGTTATCCATTAGAAAGATATATTTTTTATTTCTTAAAGTGATGGATACATTAATATAATAAATTAATTGAATAAGTGGTGAGACATCTAAAAAATCCCATCCGCTAGAAATTTTAGTGGATGACTTAGCAAATAAAACGATGTAGACACAACAAATGTAATATCCCAGATATTTTTAAGATTTTAAATAATATCTTAATTGATTTTATTAAAGGTTAATATTTAAGACCTAGAATGTGAGAAGTAAGATGTGTAGAAAATGGGTAAACATTTTTTTTAACATAATGTATTTGTTAGAAACTAAATGTGAAAATATTTTATGATTAAGGAAATAAATTCATTTGAGAAGTGAAGACGGTTATAATGATATATATACATAGTTATATATTCCTAGAGTTGTGTTCGTCAGCCAAACAAGAAGATGAGTAAATTAATACTCAATAAAATTAATAAATTAATTAGTTTAAATATGAAGTAAGAATGAAAGTCATGAAATATAATTAATTATGTTAATTATATTAGTTATGAGTTAAAGTTATATAAAAACTAGAAAGTTTGTCTACAATGACAATATTAAGAAGTTAATTGATTAAGTAATGAACTTAATTATTAAGTTGTGGTATAGAGTTCAAGTAATTTAATTACTACTAGTGGACTACCCCAAAAGGATTATAGATGTTAGCCCAATATGAAAATATTGGTATGAAGTAGGTAATTAAATAATAAGCCCAAATGTTATGTTGATTAATAGTCCAAGAGGTAATTAATATAAGTCCAATTAAATTAATTACCTAGCCCAAGTTATAAAGATGTGTGAGTTGTGTTGGGTAGCCCAAATAATTAAATAAGGGAGCCCAATGCAAAATAAACTAGTAGCCCAAATATTGAGTTCAAATTTAAAAGTCAAATGTTGGTTAATATGTTGGAAAATTTCAAGTATTGAAGGTAGTGTTGAGAATTAACTATGGATGAGTTAATTATATAACCCAATGTGATAGAATAATTAAAGCTAAGTCTAATTGGATTATATTACAAGTCCAATTGATGTATTAAACTAAGTTAAATAAATTAACCTAGTAGTCCATATAATTAATTAAACCTTGATTCAAGTTATAATTAATCAAGCCCAATGCTTGTTTTAATTAAATGTAACTTATGGTATTTAATGATTAGCCCAATGTAATAAATAAATTGAGCCCAGACAAATTAAATGATGAGACCAATAGATTTAATTCATAAGTCTAATGTGGAGCCCAAATGGTAGTTAAAAAAGGGTCAATAAATATATATATATATATATATATATATGGATGAATATATGTATAAATAGGCATTAAAATTAAATCAAAATTTGAGCCAAAAGGGAGTATTCTCCAGCAGATGGGGGGGGGGGGGGGCAATGGGTGACTTGTTGGTTTTTGCTTGAGTAAATAACACTCCATGCAATGCTTCATTCCAAACTTTAGTTGGTCACCTACTATGTCAATCAAAAAGTCAAGGATAACTTAACATGTATTGGTGATATTATAGACTTACAATAATTGTAAGTATCAATTTTGGTAGTCTATAAATATAAGAGTAGTAAGAGAAAGCTAGAGTTGGCTCATTTGTTAGTAGATCAAGTCTTATAGATAGAGAGGTTCTAGAGAGAAAAGCAAGTAAACTTTGTGAGATTGAAGATACACCAAGAAAATTTGCTATAGAATGAACAAGAGGAGGTCACAAGCCAAGATCATGTCAAGAGTAAGAAGAGCATCCATGATCAAGAGGTTCAAAAGTGATCTAACATTCACCTATTTCATTTTTATAGTTTATATAAATTTTAATCGGTCAAAATATATTTTTAACCGATCAAAAGTTATTTTGATGCTCTAGAAGTTTTAAACTACGTTATATTGGTAGAATCATGGTTTCATATAGTTAAATCATGTTTTGGTATGAGCGGTATGCATAAAAATGCAAGAAATGTCTATATTAAGCTTTACCGGTAAAAATCTAGGTAGCTATGCGCTATTTAATGTTGTAGTTTGAAATGTAAAAGTTGGAAATTGAATTTTTATGGCTAAAAAGTTACCTCTATAAGTTTTTAAGAAAACCCAACTTGAATATTTCAAAAATGTGGAAAAATAAAGAAGTTATGGATTTTTCCTCAAAGCATGTTGATTTTAAAACCCTAGGTTGTATTGTGAGTGATTTTAAGCATAGATCCGTTTGGAATTTGGATTTGTGTTATAAAGATAAATTTTAGAGGGGGAAATTATGATGAGAATGGACTCAAGAATCACCCCAAAATGTTTTAAAATGAAGAAGTTATGGCTGTCGGAACGAAAGAGGGTCGGACAGCCCAAATAGTGAAAAATTGCTACGTGACCGGGGTGGCCTCGCTACTTTACGGGGCGGCCGCCCCACTCCACTAGATGGTTTTTGTGTTGTTTTGTTGTCCGGGGCGGCCGTGCCACTTTACGGGGCGACCTCGCTACTCTATCAGAGTTTTTTTTTGTCGCCCGGGTCGGGTCAGTTCGGTCCGGGTCGAATTTTTTTATGAAAAATTAAGTTCATATAAGTGTAAAATGAGTGTGTTTGTATAATAAACTAATATATGGAGTTTATGAATAAGTGATTAGAATATTATTAAAAGAGTAATAATATTATATAATAAATAAAATATTATTAAATAATTAATAATATTAGATAATGAATAAAATATTATTAAATGGTTAATAATATTAATATGTGATTAAAATATTATTAAATGGTTAATAATATTAATAAGTGATTAAAATATTATTAAATGGTTAATAATATTAATGTGTGATTAAAATATTATTAAATGGTTAATAATATTAAGAAGGGATTAAAATATTATTAAATGGATAATAATATTAATAAGTGATTAAAATATTATTAAATGGTTAATAATATTAATGTGTGATTAAAATATTATTTGGTTAATAATATTAATATGTGATTAAAATATTATTAAAGGGTTAATAATATTAATAAGTGATTAAAATATTATTAAATGGTTAATAATATTAATAAGTGATTAAAATATTATTAAATGGTTAATAATATTAATGAGTTATTAAAATATTATTAAATGAATAATAATATTAATAAGAGATTTAAAATATTGTTAAATGGTTAATAATATTTGAATATAGTTGTATGTTATCAAAGACAGATAATATTTTGAGGTATTTGGTACATTATTAAATGTCCGAATCATTAAGTTATGAAAAAGAAGAATGTTTAATTGAATTAAACCAAAGTAAATAGTCCGTTTGCGACTAAATTTTAGACAACTTATTAAAAGTAAGTCGTACGATGAACGTATAGTGAATGCGTAAGTTGGTTAAGTGTACCCGACATGTCCAACTAGGTTTGGGCTAGGGTTTTGTCCGGAACTTAAGGGTTCGTTTGTCGGACATCTTAAGAGTTAATAATTTAAAGTTAGAGTCTTATATAAAGGCTAAGTAATAGTCATTATATCTAATGATTATTTCAATTTTCTATATAAATTGTAGGTTGAACGAAAGACGCAAATAAACGTAAATGGTAGAAGCGAATCAGGCAAGTTTTTCAGAATGTGTTGCATTATGTGCATGATTTATAAGTTTATTATTAAACTGTAAGGTGCTCATACGTAGTTATGTGCAAAGATGTTTTAATGTGTCTTTGTGAAACAAGTTGACTTGAATTGTTGATATGTGGTAGTTGATTTAAGACAATTGTTCTCATTGCACTGTATGTCATGATAGATACTAGACATGAAGCGTAGATTAAATGCGAGGCATGTTATGCATGAGATATATATGTACTGCAAAGCATAGTATGCATGAAGCATGAAGCATGATTGAACTGTTTTACGTGTTATGTGAAACTGTTAGACTTGCTGAGCCACCGTGCTCACCCTTGCTTAAAACAAAATATTACAGAGTAGCTTGAAGAAACCGATTACTTCGGTAGAGGCAAAGATGAAGATTGACTAACGAGTCATCAAGATTGAAGCGTAGGTGCTTTCGTAGTAAAATCTTGAGGTAGATTAATTCATTTACTTGTATAAGTATATATGAAGAGTTTATATTTTGTTGTGCTATAGATTAACAAACTTAAAATGTTAAAAGAACATTTATATATTATTGTTAATATCATTTTCAGACGTTGTCCTTTATGTATAAGGATAATAGGATGGTGTGATTGAGTCATTATGCATATGATCTCAAAGTGGTAATAGGATTTTAAAGATTGCGATTCTGAAATAGAAAGAGATGATGTAAAATTATAAATAAATGATTATTTAGCAATTATAATATTGTTGTAATTCATGAACAATAAAGAAAAGTAGTACTAGTGTTGAACCGAGTTCAAGGGACCCGAATTCGGGGTCGTCACAACAAAGACAGAGACAGACTTAAAAAACTAAATCTCATTTGGCTTCTCTCTCTTATTTATCTCACGTGCTCTCTTGCATCTAATGAAAAAGTGTTCAAATCGTTACGTTCCTTTCACAAAATCTCAGTTTGTTGTCCAATTAACTGTCGAAGTGTTTGACTTCACAACTTACTGGTATGTTTTACGTTCATTATTTAGTTATAAAATATGTCTTCTCCCGCTAAAACTTGTGTTTTTATATTAGGTATGATTAGGCATGTTTGTGTATATGGTTCAAAAAAATTCTTAAATGCGTCCATAAGGATTTTGTAGTCTACAATACTAGTGATTTAATTAACCAAGAAAGGAACATATATGAAAAATAGGCAGAGACAAAATAAAATGAACTCTTTTTTTTCTTTTCTTTATAATAAAGCATGCATGTTAAGGTATTTCTTGTTAAGATATTTCATGTTAAGGTCAGGTCAACATATTTTTTAAGTTTTATTATATTGTATGTTTCTCTATAATGTGCTTTGGGATGAATTCTTGATGAAGAATTTAAGCTTAGGTTAAAAAAGACAAATTAAAATTATTTATTACTTATATTTTTTTCATAACTGTTCAGGGAAAAAATGAAAAATATTATTAATCCAGTCTCAATGATGCTAGTGTGCTTTGGGATTAAAAGATTCACATTTTCAAAAGGGTTTTGGAGGATAATGTAGTGGTCAATCTCCAAACAGTACAACGAACCAATTCAAAGTATGAAAGCTAGGTTCTTACTGAGGAAAAAGTGATATCGATTTTTCAAATTGGGTTTGGGGTATTTACTGTCAATACAAATTTTCCAAAATTTGATTCAAGCTTAATAGAAGTTTTGATTGAGTGTTGGAGAAGTGAAATTTCACATGAATGCCGGATAGATGTTTATCACACTCGTATCGAGAATTGCATCATGTATCTTGTCTTAAAATAGGCTAACATTTTTTAATTCAACGCCCATTTATTAATTTAATTTATAGCTCAAGTCTTGATTTTAAACAATAAAAAATGACAAACTTATTGGTGTGTTAATAATTGGCGAGTCCAATTGATAGATTTTAGTTTTGGACTAATCCAAAAGACTTGGAAAGACTGACTGAATAATTAGTTATACCAAATCCAAAGAGTGAAATTATTTATTTATTAGGTATCAATAGTAATATATAATAACGCATGAGGTGATCCTAAGTCTATTTTTTATGAGTCAATTTTGTTGGTTACGAGTCAATTTACCGAGTTTGGCTTGAACTATTTCCTTTCTCATTCTTCCATTTTCTCGATTAACCCAATTTAGATTATAAGGTCGAATGGTCGTTTCTTTCCAAACTCTCAATTAATTAGAATTCAAAACTTCTCAAATTGGACCAATGTATATTCCTAATAATCTTTTCATATTCTCTTTGATTAAGAATTCTAAGTGCATGTATATTTTGTACAATCATGTATTTCTATCCCGTTATAAATAAGTTGTCATTTGATAATATCGACATCCATTATCATAAAAAAACTTACAAAAAAGACAAAGGAAGAAGATCAGATAAAGATGGGAGAAAGAAAAAGAAGGAAAAAAAAACAAAAAAGTAATAAGAACGGACGCAACTGCCCAAAACAAAATCCCATCACTAAAAGTCAATCTTCGCTATTATTTATCGGTTGACTTTGTCATAAATCGTCGGTATTTGATGAGATTTGAAAATCGAGAATATGACGTTGGGGCTTTACATTTTTTATGGGCAAAATTGGAGTGTTTCACATCTATTATGTGTCGACGCCGGAAAAATCGTCTCCTATTAATAATTACCCTTTCCAATTTTAGCCTTTTGATTACGATGTGATTTTTGGAAAAGATCAGCACAAGTGTCGACGGGATTTGAAAGATTGATTTTTTGATGAGCCAATTGACCAGAGTCGTCAGTTGGTATATTTGAAATGGATGTACCAACTTATCCGATTTTTAGTTTTCGTAATCGTAATGACTCATATGTGACTCCTAATTAATTAGTCTGCGAACCGAGATTCATAGAGTTCGGGGGCTTGCTTAAGCAAGGGGAAGGTGTTAGGCACCCCCCGACTTCCGTGAAAACACGGTTACCGTAATTTTGATATTTTCCTATCCTTTTAAAATCTTAAAACGTGTGTGTACGTGCGTGTGTGCTTAAATGAATGTTGTGGTGAATTTTGCATAAAAAGTCGTTTTGATTTTTCCTGTAGAAAACGTGCTTTATCTGAAAAGCTTTTTAGAACGTCTTTTGACCCATACGCAAAGGCTTTGCTTTATAATAGATATAGATTTTCATTTCGAAAGCGATGAGATTTTTTATTAGGTGTCGTTTTAGAAAATAAGATTTTTTTTTAAACATTCATCAAATAGGAATCGAGACTATACATTGTCTTTTGACAGTAGAGTAAAATAAAATAAAGGCAACTTCTAGAAGCTTTTTAACCTTATGCACCAAAGTTTAATGAAAAGACGTTTATCTATTTTTACAAAATCAATTTCTTATGATATTTAAAAACGTTTGCAGCCTTTTCGTTAAATAGGAATCAACGTTCATTAAAACTCTCAATTTTTTAGCCTTGTGATTCTAATACCCTAATTTGATTTACTTTTAGAAAATCTTTCTCGTTTTGCATTTTTCCTTTTGAAACCGCTTTCCATGTCGCAAATTAAATCAAGCATTTACAAAAATGTGTCGGGGCTATTCATGGGCATGTGATCCATCCAAATAACCTTAAACACCCACAATCACATATTTCACTATTACGGGGCCTTAACCCGATTTTCGATATAGATATCATTTTAAGGCCCCAAATTTACATATGTACAATAAAGGGCCCATCACCGTGACTACATATACCAAATTGTCCATCTTCGGAATTTGATCACAAGAATTTCTTTCCTAGGCTCACAAATCCCAAAATCACCACACAACCATACAAGGGAAAACTCAATAACACTAGATTTACTTCTATACCACAATAACCTAAAATCGCAAGTTAAACACTATGAACTACACATTAACACAATGAACTATATATCACCACCCGGATATCATCGGGACATTAGGAGAAAATTTTGTTCCGATGGAACCCTCACTAATCATCCCTAATCCTTAGATCATCACTAATATAACAAAGATACTACATCCAAGCAATTCGACAACAAGAAATCACAAGAAAAATATAAGATAAAACTTCAAGAAACGCCTTTTTTCACCTTGCAATACTTCAAAAAATCGCTTTATACCTCACAACCAAGTGTATAACACAAGATGGGATAAATATGGAAGCTATAAGGAAACAAGCCCTCATTTTTTTGCCTAACCCGTGGGTTTCTCTCTCTATATCTCGCATTCTCTCTCTAGATTTTCCTATATTTTTCTTCTTTTTTCTTTTTCTCGGTTGAACCAATGGCCGTTGTATAGTGTTCTGGGAGCAGCCGCAGATCCATCTGCGGCTGCCTACTCTCGCCGTCTGAGCCGACACCTCGGCTGCCGTGTGTTTTCTCGAGCCACGAAAACGCCAAATTATCGTTGGCCGCAGATGCATCTGCAACCGTCCGGCTTCTTTTTCTCGATTCTCGTGTCACACAGTCTTAAATCATCATTTTTGCTGTATTATTTGTATCTCGCAATTTGGGGATTGTTGGTAGGATGTATTGATCGTTTCGGTTTGTCTGGATTACTTCGTATCCCTAGATCACGCAATTCGATGTCGATTCGTTTTCATGTTTGCTTGTCATGACCGTGCAGAAATCCATCATTCCCTTTCACAGTCCACGCAAAATGACGATTTTGCCCTCCTGCCCAGGTTAGTATACAAATGCAAAATTTGGATGTCTACATTATGGTTATGGGTAAAATTGGAGTCTTAAAATTGGAGTTGGTGAGGAAGATATAGCCGATGATAGCGAAAATTTTGGTCATGTATTACTAATGACGTAGTAATAGATGGTGATCAATGTACCACGTAAAGGCCCAACAAGATAACAAGTTTAACTCTCTTTTACTTTTGTCTATTATCAAACTTTTATTCTTTTTTTGGGGTGTACTTATTCACAAGATAATATCACATGTTCTTAGCTACTATTCCATATTTTTGTTATACTTCTTAGTTTTAAGTTCCCTTCCAAGTTGTAATGACCATTCGACTTAACTCATCAACTAAAATGAGTTAACTCATTTTAATTGATCAATTAACTTGAATGGTATTATTATATTTAATATTTAATGTAGTACAATAACTATAATTAATTTCACTTGAGTTATGGATGAAAAAATATAAATTCTTCTTGAAATATTAAAAGTTATATATAGTTTTCCTTATTCAAGTTGTGGATAGAGAAATATGAAAATTTACTTCTTGACAATTAATTTTTAATTTTTAATCACATAATATTAAAAATAATTAAATTCCTTTTAATTGTAGTAGAATATGCTAAATCAAATTATTAATATTACATATGTATTATGTCAATGAAAAATAATAAATATATATTAATAACGTCCTGCCGCGAGAGGGTTGCAATTCACACTGCATCGTAAAACTCCATGCATAGGTAGTTTCCCTTTCACACGTATTTGACAATAATAACGAGGAAGACACGGTCAGTGTTTTACTATATTTCTCCATTATAAAAATAAAAATAAAAAGCAATTAATTTACAAATATTATTGGTATGTTTTTTTTATAAAAAACTAGAATCATTTTCCTTTTTTCTTCAACCATTAACAAAAACTCAGAATTTAAGTTTCTTCTATGTTTAACCCTAAATTTAGTAAGCTTTTGGCATAGGTTTAGTGACCCCTATTGAAAGAGATCTAAGCCATAGGTTAGCACACATTCAATAGTATATACGATTATTACCTCATATTTTATGTATTCATTTTTGTTTTTAAACTCAATTTATTAGTGAAACCACTAAACGGTTGACGCACGACGATAGACGACGAGTGAGAAAATCGGTCATCAATAACAATTCTAAAAAGATAGCATGTTGTTTCTTTATTCGTAATCATAGTTAATTCGATCAGTTGTTCATAACCATCAAAAGATGGCACATTCAGGTGCTATAATTGCCTCGGTTTATTTAGACTAAATATTGACTATCCTCAATTCTATCCTCGAAGCAATTAGTTTATCATATGACAATAAATAACGTACAAATGTGAGGTTTAATAATTGTTATCAAAATTAATTAAACTTTTATCACGATATAGATAAAGAACCAACACGAGAGTTGTAAAAAAAAAAAAACTCAACAACATACAAAAACAGAGTGTATCTAATTTCTATATTTAAATAAATTTATAAATTATATAGGGAGAAGATATATCTCCAGTCGATAACTAAGTTAACAGGTAGGAGAAAAAATAAAATAAAATAAATACAAACCGTCAACTAAGTTAACAGGTGGAATAATTTTTATTTTTTTTCTACAAACCGCTAACATAGTTAACGGGTGGAATTTGAAAAAAAAAAAAAAACAATTTATGTACTACCCGCTAAATTAGACATGCACAAATGACCTGCGGCCTGGAGCCTGGCCCTGGTCCGGCCTGGGCCCGGCCTAGATAAAATTCGGCCTGCTAAAAGCCTGGGCCAGGTCGGGCCGGCCTGGCAGGCTACGAACAGGCCCCCTTTTTTTTGCTTAAATCTGGCCTGGACTGGCCTGCCAAAAAGCCTGACCTGGCCCGATCTATCCAAAGCCTGGCCTGCCACTAGCACAAAACCAACGTGAATATGACCCAGCCCATTACATCTTATGTTGGTATAAAGGGTGAGAATCTTGTATTTACAGACAAGACTTGGTAGGTGTCTAGGCGATGTGGGACTATGCAACATACCATAAAATAACATTATTCTCCAAATCTCTTCAACACTTGCACTCATTTCTCTTCAACGCTTGCACTCATTTGACAGCCCATTAGCTCACCAATGGGAACGTGGAAGTAGTTCATGCTGCTAATTCTCAGGAGGCAGTAGGTGATGAAGGAACTTTCTTGTCGAATTTGCTGCGTGAGATCATGCCCATTATATCTCAAAACATAACCGAGACAAATAATACGTCAGTAGAGGGAGGGGATGTTATAGAAGATAGAACTACAAAAGTTTCTTCCAAGCAAGTAAGCTTTGTTCAGAGAGCTCAAAAAGCTAAAAAAGGCAAAAGGTATATTCTTCATTTGTTTAATTCAATTTGAAGCATCCATCTCCAGAGAGCTCAAAAAGGCAAAAGGTATATTCTTCATTTGTTTAATTCAATTTGCAACATTTTTTTTCCTTGCTTATTGACAAATCGTCAGTTCCTTTTTGATTACCAAGCCACACTAAATTTGACATGGTTCACTAAATTTAAGTTATTCATCATACTTAAATTAATTTATTCATCCACCTTTCTCAGCCAAGTTTCCTGCGTATTGCAGAGGGAGTGATACATTTCAAAACTCTTGGTATAATGAATCTGAACTCGGACAGATTTTACGAGTTCTTTCAAACAATATGATTTGAGATCTGCATTTGGAATCCTGAAATTTATGTTGGACATGCAAAGCAGCCGCTAGACAAGAACCTCTCTCTCTCTCTCTCTCCCTGTACCGGTTCTGTGAAGAAGAAAGATGAAGAACTGGAAGATGAAATTTTAAAGCCATCCCATATCGATTGTTCAAAAGAAATTGAGAGTACTTTATGACTATAAATAAAGTAATAGGGGCACGACATCAAAACAGTCTCCCCAAAATTGGGCCTTGGTAAAATTTAACCAAGATGGACCCAATTTTATTTATTTACTTATATTTTAAAAACCAATTTTAATATGCATAAAAAATAAATAAATTCTCCTCTAACCCGTTATCTTAGTTAGCGGGTGGAGAGAAATATTTTTTTTTTTTAAACTTTAAAAACCAACTTAAACATACATAAAAATAAAATAAATTTTTTTTCCTTCAACCCGTTAAATTAGTTAGCGGGTGGAGAGAAATATATATATATTTTTTTAAAACCAACTTTAACATGCATAAAAAAAAAAAAAATTATCTTCCAACCCATTAACTTAGTTAGCGGGTGGAGAAATTTTTTTTTTTTTTTGGAACCAACTTTAACATGCATTAAAAAAAATATATTTCAACCTGTTAACTATGTTAGCGGCCGGAGAGAATTATTTTTTTTTTATTTTAAAAAACCAACTCGAACATGCATAAAAAAAAAAAAAAAAAAAATTATTCCAACCCGTTAACAGTTAACGGGTGGAGAGAAATTTTTTTTTTTAAAGAACCAACTTGAACATGCATAAAAAAAAATTTAAAAAAAAAAAAAAACTATTCCAACCCGTTAACTATGTTAGCGGGTGGAGAGAATTATTATTTTTTTCTTTTTTTAAAGAACCAAGTTGAAGTTGCATTAAAAAAGATAATATATATATATATATATATATATATATATATATATATATATATATATATATATATATTCCAACCTGTTAACTATGTTAGCGGGTGGAGAGAATTTTTTTTTAAAAAAACCAACTTGAAAATAAAATAAAATAAAAAAATAATTCTCTCCACCCGCTAACATAGTTAACGGGTTGGAATAATTTTATTTTTTTTGTTTTTGTTTTTATGCATGTTCAAGTTGGTTCTTTAAAATTAAAAAACAAATTAATTCTCTCCGGCCGCTTACATAGTTAACGGGTTGGAATATAATTTTTTTTTTATGCATGTTAAATTTGGTTCTTTAAAATAAAATAAAAAAATTAATTCTCTCCACCCGCTAACGAAGTTAATGGGTTGGAGGAGATTTTTTTTTTATATATGTTAAAGTTGGTTTTTTTTTAAAAAATAATAATTATTTCTCTTCACACGACTAAGTTAATGGGTTGGAGGATAATTTATTTATTTATTTATTTTATGTATGTTTAAGTTGGTTTTTCTATAAAAAAAAAATTATTTCTCTCCACCCGCTAACTAAGTTAATGGGTTGAAAGAATTTTTTGTTTTGTTTTTATGCATATTAAAGTTAGTTTTTAAAAAATAAATAAAATATATATATATTTATCTCTACCCACTAATTAAATTAACGGGTTGGAGGAGTTTTTTTTTTTTTTTTATGCATGTTAAAGTTGTTGTTTTTTTATAAAAAAAAAAAAATTAATTCTCTCCACCCGCAAACATAGTTAACGAGGTTGGAAAAAAAATTCTCTCCAACAGTTAATTATGTTAGCACCGTACATAAATTGTTTTTTTTTTCAAATCTCACAAGTTAATTATGATAGTGGCTTTTAGAAAGAAAATAAAATTCTTCCATCCGTTAATTTAGTTGGCGGCTTGTATTTATTTTATTTTATTTTTTCTCTTATTTATTAACTTAGTTAGCAGTTGAAGATATATCTTCTCCTTTAAATTTTTATTTAAACGATATTAGATATATTTATTAATATAATAAATATTTGTTATGAATTATTTATATATATATATATATATATATTCACATAAAATTTGAGATATTTTTATGGAGACATGAATGATGATGATATACGCGTGGGTTTGATGGGGTCGGTGGATAATGCAGGGGACAAGTTTAATCATAGTCCTTCAAAATTAAAAGAACAAATCTATAGATAGTCTAATTTATAATTAAACTCATATTTTTATTTATTTTTGACAATAAAAAATATATATTTAATTGACACAAAAACTCATACTTTTTTTTTTATTAAAAATAGATAAAAATGTGAGTTTGGGTATAAGACGGATGTATGTATAAATATACTCAAATTAAAAATACAAAAATTTTAAAATGATTGAAAATGACGATCGAGAGAGTAACGATGATTGTTTCCGGCGTGGTAAAACACTAAGGCTATGTTTGTTTGTAAAATGCATACTTGGGATTGGACTATTTGTATTAATTTAAAACTATTTTCGATTTTTTTATCCCATGATGAGAGATTAATAGTCTTTTAAATAGTTCTTGGACTATTTTTTATCATTCTTAAGACTATTTATGAGGGATTATATAATCCCAAATTCATCATGGGATTAATAGTCCCTCTCATTTTAAGCTATTAAATGATTTTATGGGACTAATATTTCAACATGAAAAGACTAATAATCCCTCATTATGGGATAAAAAAGTCGGAAATAGCTTTAAATTAATACAAATAGTCCAATCCCAAGTAAATATTTTGTAAACAAACATAGCCTAAAACTTTTATTATATTAATTATGATCTTACCGACTCCACACTCGATTTTATCGATGCCAAAAATTAAAAATAAATAAGATCCGTGATCACCGGTCCAATTGTCAAAATCTGTTGTCGGAGATGTACTCTTAAAAATTTCAAAGCCTGTCTACACACTAGTGTGGGAAAGGACGGTGCAGAAGAGAAGACTCATAGAGCAACAAAGAAACAAAAGCTGCAGAGAGCGGAGATTTCCTTGCAACATGTGATTTTCCTTCTCTCTCTGCACCTATGTACTTTATACTAATACTCAGTAACATTTGGGTGGCGTGGCGTGTGCAGACAACCCATTCTCCACTGACCGTCTGACACCCTCGAGAACCGAGCATTTTATCATCATCGCTATTCTCTATCCCTTTTTCTTTATAGAATTTTCTTTATATGCTGGATTACTTCGAATTTTGGTCTGCAAAACTTGTGAAATCTTGAACTCCAAAACCTTAAAGGGCAGTAATATATGTATGGAATTAACTGCAAGAAATAAATCTGAATAAAATAAATTGAGTTTGATTTGTTTATTCGTATTGAGTTGACCCATATTTTGTTTACTTGTTAGATTTAATTTGAATAATGATATTTTGTTCGCAATTTGTACTGTCTGTTCATTGATTGATTAAATACAACTCAAATTGTTTTATTCTCAAAGTTGATTGCAATGGTTATAGAAGGATTATTTTATGGCTTAATACACCTCCCTTCGAGTAATATCAACGCCTCCCTTTACCTCACCTACACTTTCTGAAACAGGGAACCTGATCTTAAAATATGGAATGAAAGTAATAACATTTAAAACTATCAAAGTGGTCCGTCCTAAGATAACATTGTAGGCTGAATCAACTTGAACAATAAAAAATTTCACCTGCACCGTCACCTGTCTGGGAGCCGTGCCAAACACCATGAGAAGTTGTAAGGTCCCAACCATAGGTACCGCTTCATTCCCAAACCCATTCAAAGGTGATTCAGTCCTAACTTTCAACATTTCACCTTGAAGATCCATCCTCTGAAAAGCATGACTGTATAATACATCTACTGACAATCTGTTGTAAATCATTTTTCTTTTTATGTCCACTAGACCGACTTGGGCGGTAATAACTAAAGCGCTCTCATGTGATTCGATGGCATAGGCCGGATAATCCTCGTCTGAGAAGGAGATCACCATTTTACGAAAGGGCCGCCGATCCAGTGTTTGGGATAGATCAGTCAATGTCGAGACGGAACCGGAGGAGGATCGACGTCTTTTTTCACTGCGCCCCGGTGCAGACCTTTCTATTATAACATCTACAACCCTTCGAGGGAGGTTGCCCTGCTCGTCCTTTTTCTCTGCCGTAATCTCATGATTATCTGTCCTTGTTCCCGACCGACCACAAACTGCGTCAATTCACCTCTATGAACCTTAGACTAAATTATATCCTTCAACCCGCCACAGGTCTCCGTGGTGTGCCCTGCCCGACGGTGGTATAGACAATAGGAACCAGACTTATTCTGTCTATACCTCGAAGGTTCAGGCCCCGACCTCTCTTCATTCCTTATGGCCTCTAAGACTTTGACACGATCAGTGCTTAGAGGTGTGTAAGTTCTATTCTCTGCTCGAGGTTGATAGGGGGGTCTACCCAAATTTGGTTGTCCTCCTCTTGGCTTCATTCAATCAAAGGTACTTGGTTGGTCGTCTCCTCTTTTGTTCTCGTCATTGGCCTTACCTTCTATACCTTTATTTTTTGGTATCAAACTATCCATTACCTCCTCTACTGCTATAAACTTTTTGGCTCCTCTCGGTCATATGCATTTAAGAGATTTTTTGGAGGATTGAACATTATATCTTTCATCATTTTTCTGTTTCGGGTAACATCTATCCATGTGGTGAAGAACCCCAGTGCTTGTATCATATTGAGGGCGGTAATGGTTCCTACCGCATCTCGGAACCGTTGCGCATATTGGCTCAACAACTCATTGGGTTTC
Organism: Hedera helix; assembly: GCA_947179155.2. Taxonomy (NCBI): domain Eukaryota; kingdom Viridiplantae; phylum Streptophyta; class Magnoliopsida; order Apiales; family Araliaceae; genus Hedera; species Hedera helix. The sequence continues at coordinate 43,349,083 of OX359272.1, read as the reverse complement.
TGTTTGATCTGCATCAAAGAGGCCATCACCTTGCCCCTTCTCTTATTACTGCCAAACCGTTCATGGAATCGAACACTCAATTCGGTCTACGAGTGGATACAATTGGGAGGTAATGACATCATCCACTGTTTAGCCCCATTCTTCAATGTTGTTACGAGGATTTGACACATCACTGCCTCGAAATGGTTGTAGTATCTCATCACTTTCTCATATGAGCTGATGTGGTCGTACGGGTCACCCAAGTCATCGTACATCTCAAGAGGTGGCAGTTTTTTCTTGGGGTCGGCCTTTTCTTGATCAATAGCTGTCAAGAATGGAAATTTTGGGTCGAAAGGCGTGGGACTTGATGTCTCGGGCTCAGAACCAATCGTCGGCCTCGCCTCTACCGCAACCAACATTTTTTCCAACTCTGAAATCCTTTCCATAACCGGGTCAGCGATAGGCACATAAGGGACCATGCATTGATCTTCCTGACTCGGCTCGGCCACTGGGCCTCCCTGTCCAGTCTCATAATCCGGAGTTCGATCCTTTTTCCGGGAGTATCGTCCTAGGGAGTCGGACCATACCCTCTCTTTCGATCTATCCAGATCGTCCCAACCTTGCCTCATATAACCCTGAGACTAGTGTGTTCCCCTTATATCACCTCGACCATCCCGGTCGCGCCTCATATAACCTTGAACTGATTTGTTCCCCTTATATCATGTCGACCGTCCCGGTCGTGCCTCATATAACCCCGAGACTGGTGTGTACCCCTTATATCACATCGACCGTCCCGATTGCGCCTCATATAACCTTGAGGCTGGTTTGTTCCCTTTATATCACATCGACCATCTCAGTCGTGCCTCATATAACCGTGAGACTGGTGTGTACCCCTTATATCACCCTGGCGGTCCCGGTCATGTCGCCTCGCATAATCCTGAGGCTGGTGTGGATCATTAAATTCGGATCGTTTCACCCATCCCTGCTTCGACTTAGGTCGACTTTGCGGAGTATCCGCTCTCTCCTTGCTGTCGATAGTAGCGGGTGGACCCTCGTCATGCAAATCAAACAAGCAAGACAGCCACTCGTGGCGCTCGCGTTGCAAAGACTCCAACTCAATTTCTGCCTATCTAATTCTGCACTATCTATCTCTCTCGGCATATTCACGTTGTGAGACTCTTCTCGATGGTGCTATTTCTTCCTCTGGGTCCCCTCTATGAGAATCATGTCCCCCCGATAAGGGGGGTGTAAACAAACGTCTTCTGACAAGCTCCGAATGAGCGTCCCCCTGTTTTCATCCCGAATGTCCATTCCCCCTCCTCCCTTTTTCGGAGCTCTACTATTTTACACGCGTAGTTCGGGACGATCCTTGATGTCCCCTGCTTAAGCTACCTCTCTCTGCCATGGGAATATCCTTCCTACAAAAACAACCTGGTGATTTATGTATCAAACACAGACCCTTCTTCTAGCGTCAATGTTATGTCAAATCTTGGATCTTGTTGTAATCACCAGTCAGCAAAGTACCTGCACATTGGTTTACTAAAATCTCTTGAAACACTTATTCTGGTTGATTGCTCAAAGCTAGATGAGTTACCAAATGAGCTGGAGAAGATGCAATCGTTGACAGTGTTTCGTGCAGATGTAATAAATCAATTGCCCTCTGGGGAAGCCTAATCATGGAATGCATTTTTGTTGTCTTGGTTAGCAAAACCAAAACCTCTGAAGTTTTCTTTACCACGTTCTATAGAAGAGTTGAGTCTAGCAGGCTGCAATCTGTCAGATGAGGCTTTTATGATAGATTTAGGTGGTATGCCCTTGTTGAGGGAATTGGATCTGAGTCGGAATTCAATTTGTAGCTTACCAGAGAGCATCACAAGTCTTAATATGTTAAAGGTGCTCTTGTTGCACTCGTGCAAAAAACTCCAGTCACTTCCAGAACTTCCATCTAGCTTATGGTGGGGGAGCAACGCTCAACATTTTTGTCATGTGCAATTATATGGTTGTAGGGAACTGGTTGAGATTCGCCGACTATTTAAGTTAGAACCCATAGGAAACTTTGATATACACATGGTCAACAATTTAGGTTTGTCTGATTTGGAGCTTTTAGAAGGAGTTGAGATAATGTTGAGGAATGACCGGACACGTACAGTAAAGAAAGGTCCCATCCAGGTATTCTTTCTTGTACATATGTGCACACATGATAGACACCACTCTGGCACACATTATTTGTAACCAATACTTAATAATATAATTCTTGTGGCGCAGGGACTTGATGAATTCGGTATATTCAGCACTTTTATTCCAGGGAGTGATGTTCCTGGCTGCTATGGCATTAAGAATTCTGGAAACGCCATATCTTTTACCGTGACTTCCCTTTGCGACTTTGAAATTAGAGGCTTGAATATCTTTGTTGTAGACGCAGGCTTTCGAATCTATTGTCATCACAGCCTTTTTATCAAGATTATTAATAAATCGAAGGGTATAGAGTGGGTTTATGGTCCAACATTCTTTGGCATTCCGGAAGCCAACCAAGATATGATATGGTTAAGCCGCTGGAAATTTGGGAATCAGTTGGGATTTGGCGACGAAGTGGAACTTTCGGTGGAAGAAGGCATTTATCTTCCTGGATATCCCCGATATGCTAGAGTTGCTGCTGACAAGGTAAAGGAGTGTGGAATCCAGCTAGTGTACTGTGAGCGAGTAGACAAGAGCTCTGAATCGCCAATCAACTCCAATTTGTCTCAACGGAATGTAATTGGTGGCGACTTGTCAGCATATAAATCCAGTACAACAGGTTCATACTTACTTTCCCATCTAAGTTATGGTCCTATTGACTTTTGAAGACTGGTTCTTTCGTTGAAAATTCTTCCCCAGTGTTCGAAAATTCTTCATTCTCTTGAATATAATAAGAAGATTGAAATTATAAGAAATTTGTCTACCATTTTAATAGTCCACTTTTTAAACCCAACACTGCCAAGTTTTATTTCTTTTAAACTTAAAAGTACAATTCATACTTTCTCCATACTAGAATGGAGTATTATTAACTTTTTCTTCTTTTTTTATTTTTAATTTATTCTAAAAATTAAGATTTGGATTGGGATACATTCTTCTTCTATTTTTAGAATTTTCCCCATAGATTATTTTTACAAAGCGAAAAATTATTGAAACAAATTATGAATATTATGATTTCATAAACATAAATCCAGATTAGCTTTTAATTTTGATACATTATATGTGCTTGATTCCATTTATTCATATCTTTATGTTTCTAGCAATTTTATTTTTGTGTAATTTGTCTAATCAGTCAGTGTTAGGGAACTTTGCTCAGAGGGTAGGTTGTGTAGCCAGAAACTTGAGTGGGAGGGGACAGAATTTTTTATGAAATATTTTTACAAATTAAAAATATTCATGTAGCATAATGCTTCGATTGATAATATTGTACTTCACTTTTTTTTTTAAAATATTTTTTGAGACTGAGTTTAAAGAAAAATATATATTTGTATTGAGAAAAAAATATTAAAAAGTTAAAAAATTGGCGGTCTACATATTTATTGGTATATATAGTTTAACCATGTTGGAGTATGAGGTAAATTTTGTAAAGAGATGTCACCATAAAAAGTTACTTTTAAGCCAATTGAGAGATACAGAGAAAGACTACGAGTGAAGTTCTTAATTTTTAATTTTTAATTTTAGAAATGATAAATGAGCTTTGCCAAATATTGAAACATAAAAATTAATTTTATGTGTTATTTGGATTGTAATATAGTACTCTCTATATTCTAAATTATTAAATTACTGTCGATTTTTAAAAATCAATTTTTGATATATTTTAAACTCAAAAATAATATTTTTAAACTCAATAATAATTTTATATTTTAAAAATAAGAAAGTATAAATTTATATTCTAAAAATATGAGTCGCTATTATAAAAATAAATAAAAAATATACAATTAAGAGATATTCAATATAATTACTAATAAAATATACAAGGTAAAAAAAAATTCGGGAGGGGGAATGTGCCCCTCCGGTCCCAACATTGCTCCGCCACTGGCTTTTCCTGATTCCAAACGTTAGGTCAGTGTTTTTAGATAAAACACCGGCTCAACTATTAGATGGTTAAAACTCACTAATAATTATAGTCGAAATTCCCACTGTGGTGTTGGCAAAAAGAGAGAGAACTACTTTTTACTAGTAGATCATTTGCAAAAAGTATTTCCATATGACAAATTTTAAAACTCACATACCAGGCATCAACTTGAAAGCTAATGGTTTTACTTTAGCAGTTCGTTAATTTTTAATATATTTGAACGAAAAATTTAATTTTTATAAAAAGAATTCAGTATAGTGATGCAATTATAAAAAAAATCAATTCAACGATGCATGCGTAAATTGGTATTCAGTAAAATAAGAAAAAAGTGATTTAATTCTCATATCAAGTGCAGGTGGGAACTCATGAATTGAACTTGTTACGGTAAAGTATTGTGAATATATTCAACCAAGCAACAACAAACATATATATATGTCAGCTTTATTTATTATGAAAATGTCTTCTCAAAAATAAAATTATACTTAAATGTGTCTCATGTAAATTTTAATATTCATTTAGAAATATCGAAAAAAAAAACAATATTCTTTTTTTAGACAGCAATAGTACTAATAAGAGAATAATTAAGTTGAAATGCTTGGGTATCCAATGAGTAAATCTTGGCAACTTCAATCAGTTTCTCTTAAAAATAAATATCCATCATTCCTACAACAAAGTTCTCCATCATTAAAGCCTTAACTTCCCTGCAAATCTGCCTGTTCGAGCTCACCTTCCCGACATTTTATTATCTTTTTTCAGTGTCAGTGAAATAGACCACCTTACCATTTTTTTTCTTTGTTAGTATTTATAGTGCAATAATTAATTTTGATGCAATGTGCGAGTTTCTCCCGTGTATCAAAGTTTAATTAAGATCCCTTTTATTAAATTTTTCATTCAATTTCTATCTGTATATATTTAGTGACATAAATATTATTTTTACAATTACACTATTCACATAATTATTTTTAGCGAATGTCATTGTGTCGCTGAATGTTATTTTTGTTACTACTAAAAGAGAAATTAGAATCAGAATCCCTGTATTATACCTTCCAATATTCAATAACTGACAATACACATTTAGTAACAAATATTTTACATTTAAAGACATAATAACATTTATTGCAATAAAATGTGTCGATGATGTCTTCACTAAAAACAATAGTTATTTGCTATATGTTAGAAGAAATTGAACAAAAATTACAATTGAGATAATCTTAATCCAAAAAATAGGTAGACAGCGTAATGGAGGTGAGTTTGATCCATCAAAATTATACATTGCACTAAAAATATTACTTATTACTCAGAAAATTAATTATGACTACTCTTTACCTGCTTAATTTAACAATTTAACTTAAGAGAAGAGAACATACCAAAAGAAGAAGTCAATTTATCATTGGTAGTTGGAGTATCTGGTAATTTTGGAATAGGGCACGAGGAAGTATTTGAAAGTGGAAGAATTGGGAGATTTTGGCAATTGCAAATCTCAATCAGGGTCATGGAAGAAAGAGCTGATCAACTATCACGCGGCTTTCCGTCACCACCGCCGTCACGTACTCGATCACGTATACTTCTTAATTTTCCAAGCATGAATCTGATTTCTTCCTTTGGAAAGCATTTAATATATGCCATGTATGCTTTGCGTGGCCCACCCATTCAGTTGCCACATAATCTGATTCATGGCTTCAGAAATCCCTTTAACGAAAATTTTAGACTTACCTATAAATCTTAATCATAAAATTTATCCGTAAAAAAAATAAAAGAGTGTGACTCCTCTTTTAATTATTAAGATGAATATAATAGAATCATACTCTTTTATCTTTTCTGCAGATAAATTTTATAGATAAAATTTGTTGATAAGTGTAGTGGGACTCATCCTTTAATTACGAATCAACTTGAATTAACATTGCCGACGTGTTGCGATATTAACCGAATTGCCCCTCTTTCCTTTAATTCCTTAAAAATAAAATAAAATAAATAAAAATAATATAAAATAGAATAAAATAACTAAAAGCTCACAAATAATTAAATTTAAAAATATTTAATAAATAAATATAAAATTTAATTATCATCGAGCTCACCTTCCCTACATTTTATTATCCATTTTCAATGTCAGTGTAATTTGTAATGACCGAGAAAATTACGAACCCAAAAGTTTTTTTTTTTATTAATTATATCCATAAGAAAATATGAGGTATGAAGTATGTGTGTAAGTGATAAGTTGTATGATGAGAGGTATTAAATTAGTTAATTAAATTACTTAACTAAAGAAGGAAAAAGATTTCAAGAGAAGCTTATGTGATAAAATCACAAAGCTTGAATGTTGGCCTTGTATGACAATTAAGAAGATTTTTAATGAACAAGTTAATTACTTGTATAAATAATGAGAAAGAAGAAGCAAGTGAATTATTTGAGATAATCCAATGTGGGAATAATTGTTTGTGTACGGTTAACTATATTATAAACCCAATTTGATGATAATGGTTAGTGAATGAATTAAATTAACCAAGTCAAAGTACTTGTACTAATATGTGTTAGGGTCTTATTAAAACAAACCCAAGAATTTGTAAGTGATAGTGTTATGTAAGCTAATTTAATTAAGAAGTCCAATAGACTTATAAATAACAAATCTAATTGGATTATATTTTAAATTCAAATGAGTTGTTAAACTAGGTCAATTAAGTTTACCTAGTAGCCTATGTAATTAATTTAATTACTAGTCCATGTAATTTATTAAATAAGCCCAACGCTTATTTTAATTAAAAGTAGCATAGTTATGTAAATGCTAGCCCAATGTGTGATATAAATTGAGCCCAAACAATTTAATTGAATGAGCCCAATATAATTTAATTCTAAGATCCAAAGTGGAGCCCAATAAGTTTGTATAGGTGAATATGTATACATATATTGGTGTATATGTATATGGATACTTATATAATTATATAGGATTTAAAAATAAAGTCAAATTGGAGAAATAAATTGTCAATCCCGAATTTTGGGGCCTACATGGATGGGAAGCTAACTTGTTGGATGAATTTTGAGTGTAAATTGGTCCAACAACTCCCCAACCACCCTAGTCATTCTCAAGGTCAATCAAAAGGTCTATCAAGTGGTCATTCCATGCATAGTAAGCAAGATTAGGGCCTTAATCAACTAATGTTAGTTGATTAGGAGAGGTAATGGTGAAATCCTAGAGTTCTATAAATAGAAATGTCCAACACTTGTGCAAATGTTGATTCATTTGCTGCATTCACTAAAATTTAGAGAGAGGAGGTTGTAGAGAGAAGCTAGAGCATTTGTGAGAGTTCTAGAGATCAAACACTTTGAGTATTATCAAGAGTGGGTGATTTTTGGTCCATACAAGAAGATCAAAGAAGAGCTTTAACCATTTTCAAGAAGAAGATCTCTATTAAAGGTTTAAAAGTTTCTTTGAACCTTAGTTTGTTAGTTAGTTTGTTATGTGATAAAGAAAAACCCATGTGGTGTTAGATCTTGAATATATATGAAGATATATGGTTAAATATGCTAGATGTGTGTTCTAACATGTTGAGTGTGAAAGATAATGGAAGAAATGGTGGTATAAACATGATTGATGATAAAACCCTAGTTAACATCTAGGTTGATGATTTTTGATTTGAGATGTGTAGTTTATATTAATGATCTAAGAGTCTTGAATGATAGATCTATGTGTTATAAAGATAACCCAACTTGAATCTTTCAAAAATATTGAAAAATAAAGAAGTTATAGATTTTATCGCAAAAGATGTCGTTTTTAAACCCTAGATGGTTCGATCCGTAATTTTCGTGTAAAACGTTTTCAAAAAGACGATCGAACCATGAAATATTGTAAAACAAAAGGTTAGGAACACATCAACACTGATTTGGTGTTATTTGGATGTGTAGATTTCCTTTAGTCAAGGTTTGAACAAAAAGTATCAAAACTGTCAAAAATCAGAAAATGGCAAAACATTCTGCCACACTGCGCCCCGCCACACTGCGCCGGGGCGCAGTGTGTAGTGTAACATACTGCGCCGGGGCACAGTCCACTGTTCTGGGAAAAATGGTTTTTCCCGAACCGGGTCTGGTCGGGCCGGGTTTTCCGGGTCGGGTCGGTTCGGGTCAGAAAAATGAAAAATGTTCTAAAAATTATTTTATTATTTTTTGACCTAATAAATGTAGTTTTAAAATTGTGGAAGGTTGATTTAATAAGAAAAAGATTATAAATATTATTAAAGGATTAATAATATATGTTATTTAAATAAAATATTATTAATAAATAATAATATTAGAAAATTATTAAAATATTATTAGATATATAATAATATTAGAAAGTCAATAAAATATTATTAAGTAGTTAATAATATTAGAAAATGAATAAAATATTATTAAAGGATTAATAATATTATAAAAAGATTAAAATATTATTAAATGATTAATAATATTAATAAAGGATTAAAATATTATTAAATGGTTAATAATATTAGTATATGAATAAAATATTATTAAATAGTTAATAATATTAGATAATTAATAAAATATTATTAAATAGTTAATAATATTAGATAATAAATAAAATATTATTAAATGGTTAATAATATTAGTAAGTTAATAAAATATTATTAAATAATTAATAATAATAATAAAGGATTAAAATATTATTAAAGGGTTAATAATATTAGTATATGAATAAAATATTATTAAATAGTTAATAATATTAGATTATGAGTAAAATATTATTAAATGATTAATAATATTAGTAAATAATTAAAATATTATTAAATGGTTAATAATATTAGTAAGTTAGTAGAATATTATTAAATGATTAATAATATTATTAAAACATTAAAATATTATTAAATAGTTAATAATATTAGTATGAGAATAGAATATTATTAAATGGTTAATAGTATTAATGAAAGAAGAAAATAGTATTAAATGATATTATTTTAAATATAAAATATTATTAAATGGATTATAATATTTATAAGTTATTGAAGATATTATTTGATAAATAATATTATTTGAAGAGTAAGACATTATTAATAATGTTAACATATGATTGAAATATTATTAAATGATTTATAATATTAACTAAGGATAAGGATATTATTAAGGGATTAATAATATTATTGACTGGATAAAATATTATTAAATGGTTAATAATATTTATAAATGATTAAGATATTATTTGATAATTAATATCATTGGGGATAGTGTAAAGCATTATTTAATTATTAATAATGTTAATAAGTGTTTGAGATAATAAAGAGATTTAAAAGGATTATTAGATGGTTAATAATATTGAGAAACTAAGTGATTTATTATTGAAATAATAAATGGTTAAAATATTATTATACGATTAATAATATTATATGTAGTAATTATATATTATCAAAGGAGATAATATTATAAAGCAATGAAGTGGTGGTTATGTTAGTTAAAATATTATCAAGGGATTGATAATATTATTAAGAGTTTTAAGGTTATGACTAAGTGATAGATGATTTAAGACATATATGTTAAGGTTATTAATGTTAAATAAACCTTTATGTGTTATGCTAATTGGAGGATCAATGTTATTGAATATTAGGTCACCCAAATGAAGTATTTTTAAGTTGGATGGCAGTAGTCATCGGAACAGGCAAGTTTCTCTGAACCTTAACTTGTATTTATTTGGCAAGTTATTTATGTAGAAGTTGGAATTTATTTCAAAATGCATGATGAAATAATTATTAAGAATTATTTCATATCTATATTATTATTGACAATCGCACTTATGAGCATTTGCATGACTGTTCACGATATGAACTATTTAAAGAGAAATATCTATGCTATTTGTTTCAGCTAGATATTGCATGTGATATTATGACTGTTCTTGTTATGAATTGTTCTAAGTGAGGGTTCTATGCCAATTGTTTCGGCTAGACCATGTACGTTTTAAATTCATAAATCTAAATATTATTGAAGTTAGTCCAAACTATAATGTTGTGGTGCGGAATCTGATGGGATAAGCTGAAATTAACAGAGCATTATAAGCGGATAAGCTTACGGTCGGATGAAACATTTCCGATCAAAACAAACTAGATGGTTATATTGTGCACTCTATAAACGTACGATAGGCTGATCACCTAAAGTACCCATCACCGGATATTTCAATTGAAATGATTGTTAATATTCAAAACGAACTGACAGTCTTCTGTCTACAGGGTATTATAAATACTCAAAACGTGTGTTCATGGTCTTGTGACCCTTTCAGCATGATGAAGCATTATGTTATATAAATTGAATTATATTATTCAAAGTTGCATGTCTTCACAATTATTGTATATTATTGAAGTTTCCAGAGCTAAATCTTTTTCATTCATGATATACCTTTTTATTGTTTATTTAAACTTGCTGAGCAAAGTTGTTGCTCACCCTTACTATATCATGAACTATTTTCAGTTAAGTCGAGTGATCTAAGGAGTACCACGACAAAGGAAAGATGAACGAGTAGGCGTAGTTAGTTCGTACTATTTGTGTAAACCTTTTGTATTATAAGGTAATGATGATGTATTAAGATTAGTGGAACCTGGGATTGAAGGTACGTTTTATAATGAAATTATGTATGTTTTTCGTGAGTTATTGAAGTTTTAGTTTATGAATGTTTGTTAAGTGATGAATAGTGAGCACCAAACCCGAGGTTCAAGGGACCTGGATTTGGGGGCGTCACATAATTAATCGCCTAACCTTTTTTTCTTTGCTAGTATTTCTAATGCAATAATTAATTTTGATGCAATGTGTGAGTTTCTCCCCGTGTATCAAAGTTTAATTAAGATCCCTACTAATAAATTTTTCATTCAATTTCTATCGGCATATATTTAGTAACATAAATATTTCTCTCACAATGACCTTATTCACATAAATATTTTTAGCAAATAACACTGTGTCGCTGAATGTTATTTTTTTGTACTAAATGTGTATTAAGAGAAATTATTATCAAGGATCCCTCTATTATAACTTCCATTCAACAATTGACAATACACATTTTGTAACAAATATTTTACATTTAACGTCACAATAACATCTATTGTAATAAAATGTGTCGATGTTGCCGTCACTAAAAATAATATTTGTTCGCTATATGTTGGAAGAAATTGAACAAAAACTATAATGGAGAGAATCTTAATCCAAAAAATAGGTAGACAGCGTAATGGAGGAGAGTCTGATCCATCAAAATTATAGATTGCACTAAAAATATTACTTATTACCCAGAAAATTAATTATGGCTACCCTTTATTTGTGTAATTTAACAATTTAACTAAAGGGAGTAGAACATACCAAAAGAGGAAGTCAATTTATTGTTAGTAGTTGGAGTAACCGGTAATTTGGAAGGAAATTGATATTTTCACAAGTTAATTTGATATTTTCACAATTGAATCTCATTTAATCTTGTGAAAATATCAAATCCCTTTTGGAATAAGGCATAAGGAAGTATTTGAAAGTGGAAGAATTGGGAGATTTTGGCAATTGCAAATCTCAATTATATAGCCATCAGGGGTCATGGAAGAAGAGCTGACCAACTATCACGTCGTCACATACTCGATCTTCATCGCCTCTAGTCGCCAGATTATAAGGTCCATGTTGGAGAATTGGAAGAAAATGTGGTTGTCTTTTGGATTTATCTTTTGGCCTTACTTCGTTGCAACATCTTTCACTTCTAGTAAATGAATTCCAATTCCATGGTTGAATAGCCTTCACAATTTTAGTAACAAATTATGTTACTTATTTTAATGAAATTGATATTTCCACGGGATTTTTTTATATTTTCAGATGAAAAGTGTTGCTATAGGTCTATAACAACGATTTTTATCAGTGAAAATATCACCTCCCTTTAATTATATAATAAAGTGCTAATGTTGAAATGAGGAGTGTATTTATCATTTGACTAAAATGTAAAAATATTTTTTGTGTTTGTACTTGTATGATCTTTTTCTCATTGAATCTAGCTAATTATTACAAAATTATACATTTAAAAACATAATTAATAGTGTAAAAGTGACCTAAAAATAAGGGAATTACAATTTTCACAAGAAAAAATAATAATATTTTTACAAGATCTCACTCACACACGAAGGTGAAATTGACTTACTATTCATTTGAGAAAAATCTTACAGAAATAACAATTTCCCTCGTATATTATGACAATTCCTAAAAGTAAATTTTAGAGGATTTTCATTAATAGATAAATTTACGGACAAAAACGTCATAAGTGATCAAATTGAGGTGCCAACCACATTCTGATCGTATCATTTTACATAACCCCAAGTTACGCATTGTAACTTCGGGTCATGTAATACACAAATTATAATATGTAAAATACAATTAAATAAAATACTTGATAAAATGCACAAGGTAGCGGACAACTATAACAAAATAATTATATATGACAAATAAATTGTCTTAAATTTTTGAAGACCAAACAAAAAAATATATAAAAACAGTCTAAAAAATGACTTTAACGGCGAAAGTAGTATAATCCACGGGCCTTCGAAGTTGAAGGAAGAAGGGCGCTTAACAAGCACGAATTCCAAGACATCCTCATAAAATTTAGGGACAACAATGGCAACTCCTCCTCCTCATGCTTTGATGATGATGAGGTTGAGGACTGTTGTGATGTAATTATTTGGGTCCATATACATTTATTTTGATAGCTTGCATAGTGGAGAGTTCTTATTAAAATAGGATTATATTTTCTTATTTGGAAGAGATAAAGAAATATAATTTGAAAGAAAATTTATCAATAATTAATTGTAGTTATAAAGAAATTTGAAAAATGGCTCTTATTCCTAATTGGTTTCGGATGAACGTGATATCTATATAATAAAGTAGAATCATCTTTGAATTCTTAAGTTGACAAACCACAAGAACGTCTCAGATTGATTTACCCAAATTTAATGGCCCAGAATAATTATTCCCTACTAAATTTTTCCCCAAAACTCATACTAAATTTTTCCCCATAACTCATAATAAATTTCCCCACAAAACTCATACTAAATAATAATAGTAATAATAGAAGTAGTAATAATAATTATTACTATTATTATTATAGTAATACTAATACTAATACTACTACTACAAATAATAATAATAATAGTAATAATAATAATTATTATAATAATTATTATAATAATAATAGTAATAGTAATAATAATAGTAATAGTAATAATAATAGTAATAATAATAATAATAATAATAATAATAGTAATAATAGTAGTAGTAGTAGTAGTAATAATAATAATAATAATAATAATAATAATAATAATAATAATAATAATAATAATAATAGTAATAGTAATAGTAATAGTAATAGTAATAGTAATAGTAATAGTAATAATAATAGTAATAGTAATAATAATAATAATAATAATAATAATTAATACTAATACAAATAATAATAATAATAATAATAGTAACAATAATCATAATAATAATAACAATAATAAAAATAATTACAATAATAATAATAATAATAATTATAGTAATAGTAATAACAATAATAGTAATAATAATACTGATAATAATAATAATAATAATACTAATAATAATAATAATAATAATTCAAAAATAATAGTAATAATAATAATAATAATAATAATAATAATAATAATAATAATAATAATAATAATAATAATAATAATAATAATAATAATAATAATAATAATAATAATAATAATAGTAATAATAGTAATAATAGTAATAATAGTAATAATAATAATAATAATAATAATAATAATTAATATAATAATAATAATAATAGTTGTGACACCCCCAAATCTGGGTCCCTTGAACCTCGGGTTCGGTGCTCACTATTCATCACTTGACAAACATTCATAAACTAAAACTTCAATAACTCGCGAAAAACATACATAATTTCATTACAAAACGTACCTTCAATCTTAGGTTCCACTAACCTTAATACATCATCATTACCTTATAATAAAAAGGTTTACACATATAGTACGACTAATTACGTCTACTCGTTCATCTTTCCTTTGCCGTGGTACTCCTTAGATCACTCGGCTTAACTGAAAATAGTTTATGATATAGCAAGGGTGAGCAACTACTTTGCCCAGCAAGTTTAAATAAACAAGAAATGATATATCATGAATGAAAAAGATTTATCTTCGAAAGTTTCAACAACAAATAACAATTGTGAAATAACAAGAATCAATGTTCAATAAAAGAATAGATTGACTCTTTACTGCTGAGTGGTCTCAAAGGACCATGAACTGCTACTAAGGTAGAACAGACATACAATGTCTGACACCTTGTTAAAAATAACGGGACACTCGAGGGGATCAGTCCTCTCATGTCCTATGTATATGCATAACATTTAGATTTCTGGCGCGCATTCGGTTTCCCGACAAATAAAAATCCCCTTTAACTAGGGTTGTTCTTTCTCAGTCTTACGGTAAGAATCCGCACCAGCCAATGATTTGAATAAGCTTTTATAATATTCAATTAAATGAATTTAAACATGCATTTATCTAGCTGAAACAATTAGCTTAGACATCCTTAAACAGTTCGTGAAATTATGAACTATAACAGTTGCAAAAGCACTATGTGCAAATACAATAACCAATAATGATGTGAAATAATTTTAGATAATTAATCCACTTTAAATTTTGTCAAATAACTACGAGTGTAGAATTTGCTCAACAATAATTTGAATAGCTCAATGTAAATAAAGTTGAAGGAAACTTGCAACAATAAATACAAGTTAGGGTTAAGAAGAACTTGCCTGTTCCGCTGACTACCGCTATTCAACTAAAAATACTTCCTTTGGGTGACCTAATATTCAATAACATTGATCATCCAATTAGCATAACACATATAGGTTTATTTAACATTAACAACCTTAACATATATGTCTTAAATCATCTATCACTTAATCATAACCTTAGAACTCTTAATAACATTATCAATCCCTTGATAATATTTTAACTTACATAACCATCACTTCATTGCTTTATAATATTATCTCCTTTGATAATATATAAATACCACATATAATATTATTAATCGTATAATAATATTTTAACCATTTATTATCTCAATAATAAATCATCTAGTTCCTCAATATTATTAACCATCTAATAATCATCTTAATCTCTTTATTATCTCAAACATTTATTAACATTATTAATAATTAAATAATGCTTTACGCTATCCCCAATGATATTAATTATCAAATAATATCTTAATCATTTATAAATATTATTAACCATTTAATAATATTTTATTCTCATACTAATATTATTAACCATTTAATAATATTTTAATCCCTTAATAATATTATTATTCATTTAATAATATTCTACTAACTTACTAATATTATTAACCATTTAATAATATTTTAATCATTCATTAATATTATTAACCATTTAATAACATTTTACTCATAATCTAATATTATTAACTATTTAATAATATTTTATTCATATACTAATATTATTAATCATTTAATAATATTTTAATCCTTTATTAATATTATTAATCATTTAATAATATTTTATTAACTTACTAATATTATTAACCATTTAATAATATTTTATTATCTTAGTAATATTATTAGTCATTTAATAATATTTTAATCATTATCTAATATTATTAATTATTTAATAATATTTTATTTATTATCTAATATTATTAATCCATTATTTATCATTAAAAATATATTTATTGGTTTAAAAATAATAAAAAAATAATAAAATAATTTTTATCAAGCCTGAGCGTCATGACGCCGCTCCAAGGTTGATTTGGGGCGTCATTACGCCTATGGGCATAAACCAAAAGGGCTAGCTTTGGCTGCCGGAACATTTCTTAGTTATTTGGTCATAACTTTATTATACGGAAATATTTTGAGGTGATTTTTGAGTCTAAATTCATTAGACTTTCATGATCTACAACTTCTCTTTTGATCACAAATCCAAATTCTAAACGGATCTAAGCTTAAAATCGCTCACAAGGACAAAGTGAAAACTAACTTCACAAATTCTTGGTTTTAATGGTTCAAACTTGAATAAAATAAACTCTACACATACAAATAACACCAACTTAGTGTTGTTGTGTTCATAACCTCTTGTTTTACTATATTCCATGGTTCGATCGTCTTTTTGAAAACGTTTTACACGAAATTTACGGATCGAACCATTTAGGGTTTAAAAATGACATCTTTTGCGGTAAAAGCTATAACTTCTTTGTTATTCAACATTTTTGAAAGCTTCAAGTTGGGTTTTTCTTCAAAACTCATAGATCTAACTTTCTTGCCATAGAAATTAATTTTCCAACTTGTACATTTCAAACTACAACATTAAATAGCTCATAGCTACCTAGGGTTTTACCGGTAAATCTCCATATAGACATTTCTTCCAATTTTATGCCTTTCACACATACCAAAACATGATTTAAGTATATCAAACCATGTATCTACCAATTTATCATAGCTTAAGACTTCTAGACCATCAAAATAACTTTTGATCGGTTAAAAATGTGACGCCCCTAAAACCGGGTCCCTTGAACCTCGGGTTCGGTGCTCACTATTCAACACTTGTCAAACATTCATAAAATATAACTTCAATAACTCGCGGAAATCATACATCATTTCATTACGAAACGTACCTTCAATCTCAGGTTCCACTAACCTTAATACATCATCATTACCTTATAATACAAAAGATTTACACAAATAGTACGAACTAACTACGTCTACTCGTTCATCTTTCCTTTGCCGTGGTACTCCTTAGATAACTCGGCTTAACTGAAAAATAGTTCATGATATAGCAAGGATGAGCAACTACTTTGCTCAGCAAGTTTTATTAAACAATAAAAGATATATCATGAATGAAAAAGATTTAGCTCTGGAAACTTCAACAATATACAATAATTGTGAAGATATGCAACTTTGAATAATATAATTCAATTGACACAACATACTGCTTCATCATGCTGAAAGGGTCGCAAGACCATGAACACACGTTTTGAGTATTTACAATACCCTGTAGACAGAAGTCTGTCAGTTCGTTTTGAATATTAACAATCATTTTGATTGACATATCCGGTGATGGGTACTTTAGGTGATCAGCCTATCGTACGTTTATAGAGTGCACAATATAACCATCTAGTTCGTTTTGATCGGGAATATTCCATCCGACCGTAAGCTATCTGCTTACAATGCTCTGTTCATTTCAGCTTATCCCATCAGATTCCGTACCACAACAATATGGTTTGGATTAACTTCAATAATATTCAGATTATGAATTTAAATCGTACATGGTCTAGCCGAAACAATTGGCATAGAACCCTCACTTAAAACAGTTCATAACAAGAACAGTCATAATATCACATGCAATATCTAGCTGAAACAAATAGCATAGATATTTCTCTTTAAACAGTTCATAACGTGAACGGTCATACAAATGCACCTAAGTGCGATTGTCAATAACAATATAGATATGAAATAATTCTTAATAATTATTTCATCATGCAATTTGAAATAAATTTCAGATTCTACATAAATAACTTGCCAAATAAATACAAGTTAGGGTTCAGAGAAACTTGCCTGTTCCGCTGACTACTGCTATTCAACTTAAAAATACTTCCTCTGGGTGACCTAATATTCAACAACATTGATCCTCCAATTAGCATAACACATATAGGTTTATTTAACATTAATAACCTTACCATATATGTCTTAATCATCTATCACTTAATCATAATCTTACATCTCTTAATAATATTATCAATCCCTTGATAATATTTTAAATCACATAACTATCACTTCATTGCTTTTATAATATTATCACCTTTGATAATATATAAATACCACAAATAATATTATTAATCGTATAATAATATTTTAACCATAAATCATCTAGTTCCTCAATATTATTAACCATCTAATAATCATCTTAATCTCTTCATTATCTCAACACTTATTAACATTATTAATAACTAAATAATGTTTTACACTATTCCCAAGGATATTATTTATCAAAGAATATCTTAATCATTTATAAATATTATTAACCATTTAATAATATTTTATCATCTTAGTAATATTATTAATCCTTTAATAATATCTTCTTCTCTCATTAATATTATTAACCATTTAATAATATTTTATCCTCTTACTAATATTATTAACCATTTAATAATATTTTAATCATTTATTAATATTATTAATCATTTAATAATATTCTACTAACTTACTAATATTATTAACCATTTAATAATATTTTATTAACTCATTAATATTATAATTATATAATAATATCTCAATCGCATATTAACATTATTAATAATTTAATAATGTCTTACACTCTTTCCAATAATATTATTTATCAAATAATATTTTAATCGTTTATAAATATTATTAAAAATTTAATAATATTTTACTCTTTTAATAATATTATTAATCATTTAATAATATTCTTTTCATTTACTAATATTATTAACCATTTAATAATATTTTAATTATTTATTAATATTATTAATCATTTAATAATATTTTAATCACATATTAATATTATTAACCATTTAATAATATTTTACTCACTTATTAATATTATTAACAATTTAATAATATTTTAATCATTTATTAATATTATTAATCATTTAATAATATTTTAATCACTTATTGATATTATTAATCATTTAATAATATTTTAATCACTTATTAATATTATTAACCATTTAATAATATTTTAATCATTTACTAATGTTATTCATCATTTAATAACTTTTAATCATATACTAATATTATTGATCATTTAATAATATTTTAATATTCTTCAAACATTATCAATAGTTAACTTTTTAATTGTGTTAACTTTAGTCTTTATTTTATACATTTAGATACCTTTAAGTCACTAATAAACTCTATATATATTAGTTTAGTATTCAAACACACTCAATTAATATGTATTTCAACTTAAATTTTCATAAAAAACTCGACCCGGGCCGACCCGACTCGACCCGGACCGACCCGACCCGACCCGGACCGAATCTGCCCCCGGAAACAGCCAGCTCAAGCGCCTAGGCGCTTGGTAGGCGCTCAGTAGGCGCTCGGCCAACTCCTCCGAAAGTAAACTTTTGACTGCTCGACCCTCTGACGTCCCAACAGCCATAACTTCTTCATTTTCAAACATTTTGGGGTGATTCTTGAGTCCATTCTCATCAAAATTTCCCCCTATACAATTTCTCTTTAGATCAAAAATCCAAATTCCAAACGGAAGTAGACTAAAAACTGCTCACAAGGACAAAGTGAAAACTAAAATCACAAATCCTTGGTTTTAATGGTTCAACCTTGAATAAAATAAACTCTACACATCCAAATGACACCAAATCAGTGTTGATGTGTTCCTAACCTCTTGTTTTACAATATTCCATGGTTGGATCGTCTTTTTGAAAACGTTTTACACGAAAATTACGGATCGAACCATCTAGGGTTTAAAAACGACATCCTTTCCGGTAAAAGCTATAACTTCTTCGTTATTCAATATTCTTGAAAGGTTACAAAAGGGTTTTTCTTTAAAACTCCTAGATCTAGCTTTCTAGCCATAAAAATCCAATTTTCGATTTGTGTATTTCAAAATACAACATCAAACACAACATGTATCGTTAGGGTTTTACCGGTAAAATGTGTTATGAACATTTCTACAACTTTTATACATTTCTCACATACCAAATCATGATTTAAGCATATCAAACCATGTATCTACCAATTTATCATAGCTTAAGACTTGTAGACCATCAAAACCACTTTTGATCGGTTAAAAACATATTTTGACCATATAAAACATATATAGCCAACAAAAATGAAATAAAGATGAGATAGAACACTTTTGAACCTTATGTTCTTCTACTCTTGGCTAGAGACTTTGTTGGTGACTCCTCCTTGATAAGTCTCTAGTAATCTCCTTGGTGAAAAACCAACTCTCAAGAGCCTTCTCTATTTTCTCTAGAATGCTCTCTCTATTCTCTCTTGGAGTTCTTACAAAATGACTAACAAACCTAGCAAATGAATGTAGCATTCTATTTATAGAACCTCCCTAGACTTGCTTAACATCTACTAATCAACCAATGCTAGTCAATTAGGAGCTTAATCTTGCTTACTATGCATGGAATGACCACTTGATGGACTCTTTGATTGACCCATTGATTGACTAGGGTGGTTGGGGCTTACTTGCACCACTTTACACTCCAAAATCAACCAACAAGCTACATTTATATCCATGTGGGCCCCAAAATTCGGGATTGACCAAATATTTATCCAATTTGACTTTATTTTTAAGTCCTATATAATTATATAAGTATCCATATATATATACATCAATATATGTATACATATTCACCTATACAAACTTATTGGGCTCCACTTTGGATCTTAGTATTAAATTCTATTGGGCTCATTCAATTAAATTGTTTGGGCTCAATTTATAT
Organism: Hedera helix; assembly: GCA_947179155.2. Lineage (NCBI taxonomy): Eukaryota > Viridiplantae > Streptophyta > Magnoliopsida > Apiales > Araliaceae > Hedera > Hedera helix. The sequence continues at coordinate 43,328,538 of OX359272.1, read as the reverse complement.
CACACATTGGGCTAGCATTTACATAACTATTCTATCTTTAATTAAAATAAGCATTGGGCTTATTTAATAAATTACATGGATTAATAATTAAATTAATTACATGGGCTACTAGGTAAACTTAATTGACCTAGTTTAACAACTCATTTGGATTTAAATTATAATCCAATTAGATTTGCTATTAATATGTCCATTGGACTCCTTAATTAAATAACACTATTAATTGAAAAATCTTGGGTTTGTTTTTAATAATACCCTAATACGTATTAATATAAGTACATTGGACTTGATTAATTTAATTCATTCACTAACCCCTATCATCAAATTGAGTTTATAAAATAATTAACCGTACACAAACAATTATTCCCTCATTGGATTATCTCAAATAATTCACTTGCTTCTTCTTTCGCATTATTCATACAAGTAATTAACTTGTTTAGTATAAAACTTCTTATTTGCCATTCAAGGCCAACATTCAAGCTTTGTGATCTCATTACATAAGCTTCTCTTGCAATCTTTTTCCTTCTTTAGTTAATTAATTTAATTAACTAATTTAATACATCTCATCATACAACTTATCCTATATACACATACTTCATACCTCATATTTTCTTATGGATATAATTAAATAAATAAAAAAAAAAATTGGGTTCGTAATTTTCTCGGTCATTACATTCACCCCTCCTTATAAGGATTCTGTCCCCAGAATCACCGTTATAAGATTACTTAAGATTTTCTTATCATCGGATCTTTTCCTGACTCTTTTCCTCGTATATCCGAATTAATTTTACGGATAACTTACTCTTTATCTATCTAACACAATCCTTTGATTTAAAGACACTTTATTTTAATAAAGTATTCTAATTTCTTCGAGAAATTCTATTTATTTAGTGAAATTCTCTGACAGATAATATTCGAATCAAACAATACCTAAATGGTTATATTATTGATCGACAAATACCTGCCACCATGAGTCTTGACTTTCTTGATATTACATCTCGTCTTGCTTTCGTTCTTTGGGCAGTCCTTAAATGGATGACCCATTCCTCCACAAATAAAACACTTTCTATTTTTCCTTGGACCAGGACAGTTTGAAGCACCGTGTCCTTTCCCTCCACATCTATAGCAACTATCTGTCCCTTTTTGACGTACTCCTATGTGGTTCTTTCCACAACTTTCACCACTTTCTATTCTTCGTTTGTCTTTTCTTTGACCATTCTTACCATTTTTATGGTTCCTCTTTCATTTCTGAGCGTTACCACCTCTGCTACTACATTTACCATTTTATTCTTCACTCTTCTTTCCTTTCCTCTCTTGATTATATTCTGCCAAAGCCTTACCTCCGTCTTCTGCTATGATTGCATTTCCTATCATTGCTGAAAACGTGTTAATCTGAAGAACCGAAACTTTACCGTAGATCCCTGGATTTAATCCTTATTCAAACCTTTCTACCCTTCGTTCTTCCGTGTCCACTTGATGTGGAGCAAATCTCGCTAGCTCATTACACTTAGCGGCATATTCTACTACCGTCGTACTTCCCTGTTTGAGTTCCAAAAATTTTACTTCCATTATTGTCTTTGTACTATTTGGAAAATAGTTCTCAAAGAACAATTCCTTAAAATGAGTTCACGTAACCATTCCTTCTCCTGTTCGGCTTTTGTTAGCCTTACACCAATAATCAGCCTCTCCCTTCATCATGAAGGTGGCAATTATTGTCTTCTGTTCTTCTGCAATACGTACAACTTCAAACATTTCCTCCATCTTTTCCACCATTGTCTGAGCTTCGATTAGATCTGTCGTTCCTCGAAACTCAGGTGGTCCTATCATTTTAAAATCCTTAAAATTTGTCACTCGATTTTGCAACTTTCAAATGCTGGATTTCTGCTTTGTATTGCTTCTGCTACCATATTAGCAAAAGTTTGCATCGGGTCTACCTGACCTCCTTCATTATTAACTGATCCTTCTGCTCTACGGTTTCGGGGTTGTTTATGCAGCGACATTATCTGTTTTTTTTTTTTTTTAAAAATAAAACTTACATTATGCTCTTATATTCCGTTCCTTACATTCATTCTTATAGCATTTGATATTTAATGCTCACAGTATCCCTCTAAAGCATATAAACCAATCATCTATATTTATACGCAAACAATAGTGCCTTAGCACATTACATTCTGAAACTTACATCAATAAACGTTCATATCCCATAAAGACCGCAAAAGTCGGGACTTAACATAACCATCTAACCCACATACTCCAAGAGTTGGGTTTTACAAACACATAGTATCTCTTACTCCTCTTATTCACTTCTTCTTCCTCTTATACAACATATTTTACCTTTCTTACCCCGGAACTTAATAATTCGAATACCGTTTGTTTCTTATGTTTCCTTACACGTACTTGATTGTTAAGTAGTGTATCAATATTCTTCTTTCATTTTTCATCATCCAGAAAATTCACTATCATGCTAAAACATTGTCATTTATTCCTCATCATATCCTCCATTAATCTTATCCCTATCATCATATTCTCGATAATTTCTCATGCTGTTTATCAGCTTCTCCCTTTCTTCCTTTTTCTGAAGTCTCCGTATCTTTAAAACAAATACTCACACCTTTTCTGATAATGATTCTCTTCAAACCTAATTAACTGTGGTTCCACAAACGTGATTACCCACCTTATCCTTCTTCAAATCATAGCTTGCTCCTTGATGCAGGACATCACTATAACACAACCTACCAGTAGTATTCAGGAGAACAATACTGGGCACACACAATTCTCAATTCACTGATAACTCTTAAATCTTTATCTATGACCTTGTTCTAACCCCCATCACAATTTGTTCATCTAACTTACCACACAATATGAGTTCAGGAACTTACCACAATCGCATGGCTTGAGGAACTTATCCTAGTCAGACCTTAATCGTCCATTCGCTGAGGGGCTCCACCATACAATTATGAGTCACGAACTTAGCATACGTGTGAGTTTTAAGAACACGCTCCTAACCTCAACATTCTCTACCTATCCGATATACTATGAGAAAAGACTCACCTTCTCACCATATATATTTCGAATAGCGCGACCCAAGATTTCAATGATTATCATAATTAGGAAGCTAAGTGGTTGTCAAACTCAACACAATCTCCTGCCCATACAAGAAATTGGTCAACTCAGCCACTATATTACTATAGGAAGCTAAGCAGTTCCAAAACCAAGTACTAATTGTAATGACCGAGAAAATTACGAACCCAATTTTTTTTTTATTTAATTATATCCATAAGAAAATATGAGGTGTGAGGTATGAAGTATGTGATAAGTTGTATGATGAGAGGTATTAAATTAGTTAATTAAATTAATTAACTAAAGAAGGAAAAAGATTTCGAGAGAAGCTTATGTGATGAAATCACAAAGCTTGAATGTTGGCCTTGTATGGCAATTAAGAAGATTTATAGTAAACAAGTTAATTACTTGTATGAATAATGAGAAAGAAGAAGCAAGTGAATTATTTAAGATAATCCAATGTGGGAATAATTGTTTGTGTATGGTTAACTATATTATAAACCCAATTTGATGATAAGGGTTAGTGAATGAATTAAATTAATCAAGTCAAAGTACTTGTATTAATATGTGTTAGGGTTTCATTAAAACAAACTCAAGAATTTGTAAGTAATAGTGTTATGTAAGCTAATTTAATTAAGGAGTCCAATGGACTTATAAATAGCAAATCTAATTGGATTATATAATAAGTCCAAATGATATATTAAACTAGTTCCAATAAACTAACCTAGTAGCCTATATAATTTAATTAAACATTGATCCATGTAATTAATTAAACTAGCACAATGATTGTTTTAATTAAATGTAACATAGATTATTTAAATGTTAGCCCAATGTGATAAATAAATTGAGCCCAAACAAATTAAATGAATGAGCCCAACTTATTTAATACCTAAGTCCAAAGTGGAGCCCAATAGGAAGTCAAAATGTTGGTCAAACATTATATATAGGTATATATATCAATTGGTGTATATATGAATAATAAATGTAATAAAAAATAAAACAAAAATGGGGGATTTATCCCATTTTGCTGAGATTTAGGGGCCCCCACTTGGGGTTGCTTGATTTTCCAAGTTGCTTATAATTTACTCCTTGTCATAGTAGGTGAACAACTAAGGTCAATCACAATGTCAATCAACCTAGTCATTCATGCAATAGTAAGCACCAATTAGCCTTAATTTGACCAACATTGGTTGATTAGGAGAATTGATGATGGTTTAGTAGATGACTATAAATAAGATACTCCACACTAGTATTATGTTGGTTGGTTCATTTGCTAGAGATTTCAAGAGTGAAAAGAGAGAGCATTTGAGAGCTAAAGAGAGAAATACTTGTAAGTTGAGAGGAAAAAGCTAGAGAGCTTGTGAGCTAGTGTGCTAATGGTTCACTCAAGAAGGAAGAAGAGGCCTAGCAAGAAGAAGATCTCCATAGAAGGAACTATGAAGGTTGAAAAGTGTTCTAACCCTTCCTTAGTTAATTTCTATGGTCTATATATGTTTTAATCGGTCAAAAAGTATTTTTAACCGATCAAAAGTTATTTTGATGATCTAGAAGTCTAAAACTATGATATATAAGTATATTCATGGTTTGATATAGTTAAATCATGTTTTGGTATGAGCGGTATGCATAAAAATGCAAGAAATGTCTATATTAAGCTTTACCGGTAAAAACCTAGGTAGCTATATGGTATTTAATGTTGTAGTTTGAAATGTACAAGTTGGAAAAATAGTTTTTATGACTAAAAGGTTACCTCTATGAGTTTTTAAGAAAACCCAACTTGAATCTTTCAAAAATATGGAAAAATAAAGAAGTTATGAATTTTTCCTCAAAGCATGTTGATTTTAAAACCCTAGGTTGCATTGTGAACGATTTTAAGCTTAGTTCCGTTCAGAATTTGTATTTGTGATATAAAGAGAAATTGTAGAGGGGGAAATTCTGATGAGAATGGACTCAAGAATCACCCCAAAATGTTTTAAAATGAAGAAGTTATGGCTGTCGGAGCGTCGGAGGGTCGGGCAGTCCAAATTAGGATTTTTGAAAATTGGTCGAGCGCCTACTGAGCGCCTACCAAGCGCCTAGGCGCTTGAACCGGCTGTCTCTGAGGGCAGACTTGGTCCGGGTCGGGTCGGGTCGATCCGGGTCGGGCCGGTCCGGTCCGGGTCGGGTTTTTTATGAAAATTTAAGTTAAAATAAGTGTAAAATGAATGTGTTTAAATAATAAACCAATATATTTAGAGTTTATAAGAGACAAATTGGTAGCTAAATATTAAAATAAAGACTAAGGTTAACACAATTAAAAAGTTAACTATTGGTATTATTTGAAGTGTATTAAAATATTATTGAATGTTGAATAATATTAATATGTGATTAAAAGGTTGTTAAATGATTAATAACATTTGTAAATGATTAAAATATTATTACATGGTTAATAATATTAATAAGTAATTAAAATATTATTAAAGGATTAATAATATTAATAAGTGATTAAAATATTATTAAATGATTAATAATATTAAGAAGTGATTAAAATATTATTAAATGGTTAATAATATTAACAAGTGAATAAAATATTATTAAATAATTAATAATATTAATAATTGGTTAAAATATTATTAAATAATTAATAATATTAAGAAGAGATTAAAATATTATTGAATAATTAATAATATTAGTTAAGAATTTAAAATATTATTAAAGGGTTAATAATATTAGTAAGATAGTAGAATATTATGAAATATTAAGAAATGAGTAAAATATTATTAAATGGTTAATAATATTAGTATGTGAATAAAATATTATTAAATGGTTAATAATATTAATATGTGATTAAAATATTATTAAAAGGATAATAATATTAATAAGTGATTAAAATATTATTAAATGGTTAATAATATTAATAAGAGATTAAAATATTATTAAATGATTAATAGTATTAATAAATAATTAAAATATTATTAAATGACTAATAATATTAAGAAGAGAATAGAATATTATTAAATGGTTAATAATATTAATGAGAGAAGAAAATAGTATTAAATGCTATTATTTTAAGAGTAAAATATTATTAAATGGATAATAATATTTATAAGTTATTGAAGATATTATTTGATGAATAATATTATCTGAAGAGTAAGACATTATTAATAATGTTAACATATGATTGAAATATTATTAAATGATTAATAATATTAACTAAGGATAAAGATATTATTAAATGATTAATAATATTATTAAGAGGGTAAAATATTATTAAATGGTTAATAATATTTATGATTAAGATGTTGTTTGATGATTGATATCATTGGGGATAGTGTAAAGCATTATTTAATTATTAATAATGTTAATAAGTGTTTGAGATAATAAAGAGGTTAAGAGAATTATTAGATGGTTAATAATATTAAGGAGTTAAGTGATTTATTATTGAAATAATAAATGGTTAAAATATTATTATACGATTAATAATATTATATGTAGTAATTATATATTATGAAATGAGATAATATTATAAAGCATTTGAGTGATGGTTTTGTGAGTTAAAATATTATCAAGGGATTGGTAATATTATTAAGAGTTTTAAGGTTATGATTAAGTGATAGATGATTTAAGACATATATGTTAAGGTTATTAATGATAAATAAACCTATATGTGTTATGCTAATTGGAGGATCAATGTTATTGAATATTAGGTCACCCAAAGGAAGTATTTTTAAGTTGAATAGCAGTAGTCAGCGGAACAGGCAAGTTCTTCTTAACCCTAACTTGTATTTATTGTTGCAAGTTTCCTTCAACTTTATGTACATTGAGCTAGTCAAATTATTGTTGAGCAAATTCTACACTCGTAGTTATTTGACAGAACTTAAAGTGGATTAATTATCTAAAATTATTTCACCTCATTATTGGTTATTGTATTCGCACATAGTGCCTTTGCAAATGTTATAGTTCAGTAATTTACGAACTGTTTAAGAATGTCTAAGCTAATTGTTTCGGCTAGACAAATGCATGTTTAAATTCATCTAATTGAATATTATGAAAGCTTATCCAAACCATTGGCTGGTGCGGATTCTTACAGTAAGACTGAGAAAGAACAACCCTAGTTAAAGGGGATTTTTATTTGTCGGGAAACCGAATGCGCGCAAGAAATCTAAATGTTATGCATATACATAGGACATGAGAGGACTGATCCCCTCGAGTGTCCCGTTATTTTTAACAAGGTGTCAGACATTGTATGTCCGTTCTACCTTAGTAGCAGTTCATGGTCCTTTGAGACCACTCAGCAGTAAAGAGTCAATCCATTCTTTTATTGAACATTGATTCTTGTTATTTCACAATTGTTATCTATTGTTGAAACTCTCGAAGATAAATCTTTTTCATTCATGATATATCATTTCTTATTTATTTAAGCTTGCTGGGCAAAGTAGTTGCTCACCCTTGCTATATCATGAACTATTTTCAGTTAAGCCGAGTGATCTAAGGAGTACCACGGCAAAGGAAAGATGAACGAATAGACGTAATTAGTTCGTACTATATGTGTAAACCTTTTTTTTTGTATAAGGTAATGATGATGTATTAAGGTTAGTGGAACCTGGGATTGAAGGTACGTTTTGTAATGAAATTATGTATGTTTTCCGCGAGTTATTGAAGTTTTAGTTTATGAATGTTTGTCAAGTGATGAATAGTGAGCACCGAACCCGAGGTTCAAGGGACCCGGATTTGGGGGCGTCACACTAATTCCCCGCCCATACAAGGAATCGCACAACTCAGCCACTAATATGAGTCCTCAAATAAAATCTACAACCTCTAATTTTCTTATTAACTTAATATGAATTTTTTTAATCCATACTTTAACACATAACTCCTCACGAGTTCATCTTCGTAGATCATTTCACGATCTTATTATTGTTCTTTCTACTACTTAGCAATCTTATTGTAAGATGTTTTATATCACTTCTTGATATCATCTTTCAGATATTGCTTCTACATAATTTAATTTCTTGCCATTGGATTTCTCCAATTTCATTGATTCATTCATCAAAAACGTCTACTATTGGACTCGTCAATCGCTCGTACGGAATTATGGTCTAATTCCTTAACTTTCTTCCCTATTGTCTAGAGTATTCTTTCTTTAGAACTTTCTCTTGACATTATCGTTTGGCATAATACGGTAGAATTATTACCTCTCTATAGATTTTAGGCATATACTTTTAATGCCATCATATAATCCATCGCTTAAAATTTGTTAACATATTCTTCCTTGGTACATAGTACCCCATCATTTATACAGTTACACACATTTAAGCATTCTTTTGCTTACTAACTATACACATAATTATCAGTCACCTATCTTCAAATCGTTTGATAGCCTAAACGCTATATATCGATCTTCACATTCAACTTACATTCCATACTATCGTCACCTTGTCTTTTTATCATTCATTTGCATATTTAATAAACATTTTAATATGCATCACCTTAGTACTTAGTACTATACTTGTTCTTAGCACCATGCTAATTACATAATATATCCCGCTTCTTAACTCCAAAATTGGGATTTTTAAAATTTTAGAACTTCTTTCATCATTCTCATAGATAAAATTCAACTTACAGATTAGAAAATCATCCGATTTTTAATCTTCTAAAATAACTTCCGAAACGTAATTCTTCAAACATATTCTCCAAAGTCAAACTCCCAAAGATATATACTTCCAAAGTTAGACTCCTCAACATACACTATTATCATTCTTATATAATTCTTTATCATGCATATCCCTTTCTACAATCATTCTACCTTTTTTCTCAATCATTTCATCATTATCTACTTTTATGATTGACTCCAAAATCTTCTCATTCTTCTATGATTCATTTAACTCTGCAACCACTTATTTGTTTAGCCCATCAGTTCATCTCTATTTACTCCGATCATCTCTACTATCACCGATCCATATAGATCAATCTTCTCAAGATATCCTCAATGTCCTCGAATCATTCCTTAACATTATTTCCTTCTATTTTACCTTAGCCACATTTACATCTGGTCATTTCTTCTTATCTATTCTCCATAGATTAAGTATCTCTCAATCCTCATTTTCTTTTCTTCATCAATGCTTAACTCCACCCTTCGGATCATCTTCCGAATCCTCATACTCTTCCGATCTAATAACAGATCTTTTCTTACATGCACATAACTTTTCTTACTTGATGAATCTCCACAATTCATCTCCTAAACTCTTTATGAGTTTTCTTGTCTTCTCTACGGTCATAATCCTAAGGTTTTTACCCACACCTAAGGTTTATAACCTACAGCTCTGATACCAACCTGTGACGCCCCCAAATCCGGGTCCCTTAAACCTCGGGTTCGGTGCTCACTATTCAACACTTGTCAAACATTCATAAAATATAACTTCAATAACTCGCGGAAATCATACATCATTTCATTACAAAACGTACCTTCAATCCCAGGTTCCACTAACCTTAATACATCATCATTACCTTATAATACAAAAGATTTACACAAATAGTACGAACTAACTACGTCTACTCGTTCATCTTTCCTTTGCCGTGGTACTCCTTAGATAACTCGGCTTAACTGAAAAATAGTTCATGATATAGCAAGGATGAGCAACTACTTTGCTCAGCAAGTTTTATTAAACAATAAAAGATATATCATGAATGAAAAAGATTTAGCTCTGGAAACATCAACAATATACAATAATTGTGAAGACATGCAACTTTGAATAATATAATTCAATTGACACAACATACTGCTTCATCATGCTGAAAGGGTCGCAAGACCATGAACACACGTTTTGAGTATTTACAATACCCTGTAGACAGAAGTCTGTCAGTTCGTTTTGAATATTAACAATCATTTTGATTGACATATCCGGTGATGCGTACTTTAGGTGATCAGCCTATCGTACGTTTATAGAGTGCATAATATAACCATCTAGTTCGTTTTGATCGGGAATATTCCATCCGACCGTAAGCTATCTGCTTACAATGCTCTGTTCATTTCAGCTTATCCCATCAGATTCCGTACCACAACAATATGGTTTGGATTAACTTCAATAATATTCAGATTATGAATTTAAATCGTACATGGTCTAGCCGAAACAATTGGCATAGAACCCTCACTTAGAACAGTTCATAACAAGAACAGTCATAATATCACATGCAATATCTAGCTGAAACAAATAGCATAGATATTTCTCTTTAAACAGTTCATAACGTGAACGGTCATACAAATGCACCTAAGTGCGATTGTCAATAACAATATAGATATGAAATAATTCTTAATAATTATTTCATCATGCAATTTGAAATAAATTTCAGATTCTACATAAATAACTTGCCAAATAAATACAAGTTAGGGTTCAGAGAAACTTGCCTGTTCCGCTGACTACTGCTATTCAACTTAAAAATACTTCCTCTGGGTGACCTAATATTCAACAACATTGATCCTCCAATTAGCATAACACATATAGGTTTATTTAACATTAATAACCTTACCATATATGTCTTAATCATCTATCACTTAATCATAATCTTACATCTCTTAATAATATTATCAATCCCTTGATAATATTTTAAATCACATAACTATCACTTCATTGCTTTTATAATACTATCACCTTTGATAATATATAAATACCACAAATAATATTATTAATCGTATAATAATATTTTAACCATAAATCATCTAGTTCCTCAATATTATTAACCATCTAATAATCATCTTAATCTCTTCATTATCTCAACACTTATTAACATTATTAATAACTAAATAATGTTTTACACTATTCCCAAGGATATTATTTATCAAAGAATATCTTAATCATTTATAAATATTATTAACCATTTAATAATATTTTATCATCTTAGTAATATTATTAATCCTTTAATAATATCTTCTTCTCTCATTAATATTATTAACCATTTAATAATATTTTATCCTCTTACTAATATTATTAACCATTTAATAATATTTTAATCATTTATTAATATTATTAATCATTTAATAATATTCTACTAACTTACTAATATTATTAACCATTTAATAATATTTTATTAACTCATTAATATTATAATTATATAATAATATCTCAATCGCATATTAACATTATTAATAATTTAATAATGTCTTACACTCTTTCCAATAATATTATTTATCAAATAATATTTTAATCGTTTATAAATATTATTAAAAATTTAATAATATTTTACTCTTTTAATAATATTATTAATCATTTAATAATATTCTTTTCATTTACTAATATTATTAACCATTTAATAATATTTTAATCATTTATTAATATTATTAATCATTTAATAATATTTTAATCACTTATTGATATTATTAATCATTTAATAATATTTTAATCACTTATTAATATTATTAACCATTTAATAATATTTTAATCATTTACTAATGTTATTCATCATTTAATAACTTTTAATCATATACTAATATTATTGATCATTTAATAATATTTTAATATTCTTCAAACATTATCAATAGTTAACTTTTTAATTGTGTTAACTTTAGTCTTTATTTTATACATTTAGATACCTTTAAGTCACTAATAAACTCTATATATATTAGTTTAGTATTCAAACACACTCAATTAATATGTATTTCAACTTAAATTTTCATAAAAAAACTCGACCCGGGCCGACCCGACTCGACCCGGACCGACCCGACCCGACCCGGACCGAATCTGCCCCCGGAAACAGCCGGCTCAACCACCTAGGCGCTTGGTAGGCGCTCAGTAGGCGCTCGGCCAACTCCTCCGAAAGTAAACTTTTGACTGCTCGACCCTCTGACGCCCCAACAGCCATAACTTCTTCATTTTCAAACATTTTGGGGTGATTCTTGAGTCCATTCTCATCAAAATTCCCCCCTATACAATTTCTCTTTAGATCAAAAATCCAAATTCCAAACGGAAGTAGACTAAAAACTGCTCACAAGGACAAAGTGAAAACTAAAATCACAAATCCTTGGTTTTAATGGTTCAACCTTGAATAAAATAAACTCTACACATCCAAATGACACCAAATCAGTGTTGATGTGTTCCTAACCTCTTGTTTTACAATATTCCATGGTTGGATCGTCTTTTTGAAAACGTTTTACACGAAAATTACGGATCGAACCATCTAGGGTTTAAAAACGACATCCTTTCCGGTAAAAGCTATAACTTCTTCGTTATTCAATATTCTTGAAAGGTTACAAAAGGGTTTTTCTTTAAAACTCCTAGATCTAGCTTTCTAGCCATAAAAATCCAATTTTCGATTTGTGTATTTCAAAATACAACATCAAACACAACATGTATCGTTAGGGTTTTACCGGTAAAATGTGTTATGAACATTTCTACAACTTTTATACATTTCTCACATACCAAATCATGATTTAAGCATATCAAACCATGTATCTACCAATTTATCATAGCTTAAGACTTGTAGACCATCAAAACCACTTTTGATCGGTTAAAAACATATTTTGACCATATAAAACATATATAGCCAACAAAAATGAAATAAAGATGAGATAGAACACTTTTGAACCTTATGTTCTTCTACTCTTGGCTAGAGACTTTGTTGGTGACTCCTCCTTGATAAGTCTCTAGTAATCTCCTTGGTGAAAAACCAACTCTCAAGAGCCTTCTCTATTTTCTCTAGAATGCTCTCTCTATTCTCTCTTGGAGTTCTTACAAAATGACTAACAAACCTAGCAAATGAATGGAGCATTCTATTTATAGAACCTCCCTAGACTTGCTTAACATCTACTAATCAACCAATGCTAGTCAATTAGGAGCTTAATCTTGCTTACTATGCATGGAATGACCACTTGATGGACTCTTTGATTGACCCATTGATTGACTAGGGTGGTTGGGGCTTACTTGCACCACTTTACACTCCAAAATCAACCAACAAGCTACATTTATATCCATGTGGGCCCCAAAATTCGGGATTGACCAAATATTTATCCAATTTGACTTTATTTTTAAGTCCTATATAATTATATAAGTATCCATATATATATACACCAATATATGTATACATATTCACCTATACAAACTATTAGGCTCCACTTTGGACCTTAGAATTAAATTCTATTGGGCTCATTCAATTAAATTATTTGGGCTCAATTTATATCACACATTGGACTAGCATTTACATAACTATGCTACTTTTAATTAAAATAAGCATTGGGCTTATTTAATAAACTACATGAACTAGTAATTAAATTAATTACATGGGCTACTAGGTAAACTTAATTGACCTAGTTTAACAACTCATTTGGATTTAAAATATAATCCAATTAGATTTGCTATTTATAAGTCCATCGAACTCCTTAATTAAATTAGCTTACTTAACATCATCACTTACAAATTCTTGGGTTTATTTTAATAAAACTCTAACACTTAATAATACAAGTAATTTGACTTGATTAAATTAATTCATTCACTAACCCCTATCATCAAATTGGGTTTATAATATCATTACTCATACACGTACAATTATTTCTACAATGGGGTTATCTTTAATAATTCACTTGCTTCTTCTTTTTCATTATTCAAACAAGTAATCAACTTGTTCATTATAAAACTTCTTAATTGCCATACAAGGCCAACATTCAAGCTTTGTGATTTTATCACATAAGCTTCTCTTGAAATCTTTTTCCTTCTTTAGTTAATTAATTTAATTAACTAATTTAATACCTCTCATCATACAACTCATCACATACACACATACATCATACCTCATATATTCTTATGGATATAATTAAATAAAAAAAAAAAATTGGGCTCGTAATTTTCTCGGTCATTACAATAGTAATAATAATAATAATAGTTATAATAATAATAATTAAAATAATAATAATAATAATAATTACAATAATAATAATAATGATAATGATGATAATAATAATAATAATAATAATTTAATAATAATAATAATAATAGTAACAATAATCATAATAATAAGAACAATAATAAAAATAATTACAATAATAATAATAATAATAATAATAATAATTATAGTAATAGTAATAACAATAATAGTAAGAATAATACTGATAATAGTAATCATAATAGTAATAATAATAATAATTATTATTATAATAATTAAAAAAATAATAGTAATAGTTGTAGTAGTAGTAGTAATAATAATAATAATAATAATAATAATAATAATAATAATAATAATAATAATAATAGTAATAATAATAATAATAGTTATAATAATAATAATAATAATAATAATAATAATAATAATAATAATAATAATAGTAATAATAATAATAATAGTTATAATAATAATAATAATAATAATAATAATAATAATAATGATGATAATAATAATTAGAATAATAATAATAATAATAATTAATATAATAATAATAATAATAATAATAATAATAATAATAATAATAATAATAATAATAATAGTAATAGTAATAGTAATAATAATAATTATAATATTAATAATACCGATAATAATTATTATTATTATCATAATAATAATAATAATAAATTACTGATAATAATAATACCGATAATAATAATATTTTTACGTTTTGAATTTTAATCTAATTTTAATATAATTTTTCGTTAGTAATAATAATAATCACAATAACAATAATAATTATAGCAATAGTAATTGTGACGACCCCAAATCCGGGTTCCATAACCTCGAGTTTGGTTCTCACTATTCAACACATTACTAACAATTAAATACATACATTACATTTAAATATCACGGAATAATACAGATTGGCTCCCTTCAAAAGGTTACAATACCAGGGTCTATCAACCTTAACATAAAAACAGTTCCTATCATAAGGAATTACAAAAGGTTTAACAACCGTAAATACATAATTAAAGATCTAATTAGCATGCATAAGCTAACTTAATCTCTGGCTTTTCCTTTTCCCTTATCCTTCTTTGTGCAATCAAGTTTATCTGAAAAATGGTTCATGATATAGCAAGAATGAGCAACTAGTTTGCTCAGCAAGTTTAGAACAATCATAGAGATTTAATATATCATGAATGAATGGGAAATGTTATCAATGGTTCAACAATAGATATAACAATTGTGAATGAAACAGGATTCAAATTTTAATAAATAGAATATTTGAATCTTAAAATGCTGAGCGGTCACTAAGGACCCTGAACTAACGAGGGTATAATAGAGTTTTCTCTGACCCTTTTAGTTGTTTGGTTTTCAAGGAGATCAGCCTATTCAACCCGCTGTATATGCATTACATTTAGTCACTGACGCCCAAAGTCGGTTTCCCGACACAAAATCCCCTAATTTAGGGTTGTTCAATTCTCAGACTTAATATAAAAAATCCGCACCCAACAATGGTTTGGATAAGCTTTTAAAAGTATTCAAGTATTGAATTTATAAACGTAATGTCTAGCTGAACTATTAGCTTTTGACATTTTTAATACAGTTCATGAATCAAGAACTAATAAGCTTCAAGTGCACTAAGTGCGATTTTATAAACAATATGGATGTGGGATAATTTTAAATAATTAAACCACTTCAAGCTTTGACAATAAATACAAGTATAGAAACTTGTTCAACAATAAATGAGTAGGGTTAGAGAACTTGCCTGTCTGCTCAGCTACAATAAATGTCTAGCTTCAACTAACTTGCTTTGAAAGACCTAACATTAATAAAGTCGGTCTAATAATTAGTACGGCGTATTTGCATAACTATACGCTTAATAATGAACTTATATACCACACATAAATACTAACACATAATTTACATTAGTTAAAACAATATTATTAACCTTATAGACACTTAATCATTTTAGGTTAATAATTTAATAAGTTGGAAAATATTTTTCTTAAGTGTTGGACACTTATTAAACCCTTAAACAACTTATTACATTTGTTTAATTAAATCATAATTAAATTCAATTTATTTTATTAACTCAATCTCTATTTAATTACTATTTAATCTTGATTAAATAGAAATTAATTAATTAACTCTAGTTATTATTTAAAATAGATAATAACTAATTGTACTTACTTATTATTTAATTATAATTAAATAATAAATAATTATTGACTTAATTTTAACCTTCTTTAATTTAATATTAATCAACCAATAATTAACTAAGTAATTAACCTTACTTATTATTTAATTTAAAGAAATTAAATAATAGTTTACTAATCTTAATCCTCTTTAATTATTATTTAATGTCAATTAAATAATCATTAATTATTTAATTAATTTTAATTATTATTTGAGGTTAAATAATAATCAAATCATTCTTATTTATTATTTAAATTAAATAATAAATTATTACTCTAATAACCTAATTTCCATTAATCGTTATTTAATGCTAATTAAACAATAACTAATTACTTAATCATCCTTATTTATTATTTAATAATATTTAAATAATAAATAATTAATTTATAAATTTTATCTCTCTTTAAGTATTATTTAATAGAAATTAAATAATAATATCATCTTTATTTATTATTAACATTTAAAATAATAAATAAATAATAAATTTATTAACTTAACCATGATTTAGCTAACTAGATTAATATTTAAAATATTTAAATATTAAACTTAATGAAAAATATCATGCCCAATATTATTTTTGTATTATTATTATTTTTGTTATAATTTTAAATTAATTTTCAAATATTTAAATTAATTAAAATTAACCCGAATGGCATTTCCGTAAATAAGTTGAAAACTGAACCGAGGGCAGAATGGTAATTTTGCCAAGAAAAACACGGAGGGGCATTATGGTAATTTTGCGAAAAACCGGTGCTCGCGCATTGCACGCATTTTCGGAAACAACGGCCCAAAACGGTGCCGTTTTGAGAAGCCGGAAACGGCTTCCGCGGGTACGCGCGGTGTGACACCCCCAAATTTAGGCCCACACAGTCCAAACTTGAGTGTCAAAAGACTACAACAAAATTATTACAACAAAGCACAACGTATAACAAAACAGTGTATAACAATACACAACTAAGTCTTCACTATTATTGCCACACTATTTTATAACACGTGAAGACTACGACAGCTATTCCTCGGACTCTCACTCCATCCCCCGGCTAGACCCTGTTACGTTTTCATCTCCTGTTGAAAAACAATGGAACAAAAGAAAGGGTGAGCTCAAATAGCCCAGTAAGAAATATCATGACTAAGATAATGACGAATAAATTATCATTAGCCTTTAACAGTTGAGTTCTTGATAGAATACAATAGACTACAAGGTTTATATCAGAAACTGCAGTTAAATTCTTGAATAATGTTCAGATCAGTAATAGCAGCGGAATGAGCAATCTATTAGAAGAATAATGCAGACTATAATGTCCACTCGCTTCTCTTTTTAGTAAAAACATCATCATCTGAAATACCATTAGTCATGATAATAAAAATTCACAGTTCCTGATCATAATCATGCAAATCAACAGTTCATCCTTGCACTATGGGCCAAAGATATTCAATATAGCACCAGCGGTCATGATTATACCAGATTCAGCCTTTGGTCATAATCATACCAAACAACAGTTCATCTATGCACTACGGGCCAAAGATAACTTTCACCACGTGCCATAAAAGACACCGAACAGATGTATCGCCTTTAACCTAGTATATCGCCTTTAACCTATCATCTGTTCAACAATTATATCACATCTGTGCCCCCGGCCACAGATATTCACAACAACTTGATTCTTGAAGATTAATACAAATAACAGTGATACGAATGATGAACAGAAGAAACATGATGAACAATAAATATCGGATGTTTACTTTGTGCAGATTCAAATAATGTCCAAATTGTCAACATGATGTGGAGTGAAATTTAAAAATGATATTCAAGATCCACAGTTCAGAATAACGGTTACAGTTCCATAGAAATGTTCAGAAAATAGGAAGGTTCAGTTGAAATAATGAAGTTCAACTATTATGGAACATATAATATTTTCAGGAATTACAGAAGCAATAGTTCCATAATAAGTTTCGATTTAGGAGTATGAAAGAAAATAATATCTCTTACTGTAGCAGGTTTGATTAACAAAAGGTGAAGGAAATTAATATAAAGGGTTATTCACCAACAGGCGGTAATCCGCGTCGTAAGGTTATTCCCACAAATTAATACATGGAAATAAAAGGCACATCTTATGAGTAAGGAAGAAACAATATTATTTTCGAGAATCAAGTAATGATAATTCCTTACCATAGTAAGTTTGAATAATGGAAGATGAAAAAGATTGTATCTCTTACCGTAATAAATTTAAGAGTGTGAAAAGAATAATAGTCCTTACCACAGTAAATTTAAGAGTTTGAAATGAATGGTATTCCTTACCTTAACACGTGACTGGATATTGATTTAAATGAGGTTGATCAACCTATATATATATATAATAAAATTAGTAATTACCACATATAAATATTCATGGTGTATACAAACTCATATATTATAAATTGGTTAAAAGTGGTTTGATCAAATAGTATAATATAATAATAAAATAATAAAAACTTAAAATTAAATTACTATTCCCGAAGTTACTATTCACGGGTTACTATTCACTCGCGGGTTACTATTCATCCCGGAGTTACTATTCATCCTGAGGTTACTATTCATTTACGGGGTTACTATTCACAGTATAAAAATATAATTTTTCAAAATAAAGTCTTCCAAATGAAGTTTTTCAACATAAATCTTTTAAAGAAAGAGTCTTCTAAAGGAAGATTTGTGAATACCGTGAAATATATAAATTTATGAAATTTTAATAAAAGACTTACCTGAAAAATTTCTGCATTCCTTTTGGTTTTCAAACACTTAAAATAATATTACTATACCTAAATAAAATACCCAATATTATGGTAGGAGGATTTTGAGTTTTTAGCGTACCTTTATTGCTCATCAGAGCAATCTATTTATAGTGCAAAGGAGCATGTGAATTTTGACAGAGTGTGCTGGAGGAGTACACTTAGTTTGACAAAAAGTGGGATGGTGTGCGGTATGTGGCTGATGACAACCCACCAATTTTGATAAAGCATACATGGTTTACTAAAGGAATAAGTAGGAGAACAACCTTCTAGAAAATTTGGTAATGAGGGGCCATTCATTTTAAAAGTAACAAAACGTGCTAGAATTATAAAATGATGGCACACCATCCTTGAAATTCATTTTTGCTGAATGAATGATTCATATAACAACAAAAACTTATGTATCATATTATAATAATATTTTATAATAAATCAGATATATTACCCCCACCTGCCATAATTTTCTTCTCACCTTATTAGACTAATATATAAAATATCAATATTTAATGTCGCAAAAGTGATGACAATAATTCAACAATAATGTAAGAAACACGTTACAAATCATTATTAATTTAATAATATAAATTACAGTGTAATAACAATTATTGAATCAATAATGCAAAATACTGTGTAACAACAATTATTGAATTGATAACATAAAATATTATGCATTGACAATTATTGATGAAATGATGTGTAACAGTTACGGTGTCAATTATCAGATCAATAATGCAAATACTGTGTAATAACCAATTTATCAATTCAATAATATAAACGCTGCACAATACCTTATGCTACTGTAGAATACCGCGTGCTACAGTAAAATACCATAAATTACTGTATGCTACTATTCTTTTATTACCGGTATTTTAACAGTTAACACCATTGACTATTTTTATTTAAAAAGGTTACTTTTGTCTTTTTCTATATCCGACAAATATTCCGTTGTGGGGTCCACTAATAATTTGTTATTTCGGCGCCGTCGTACGGCACGAATATTCCCCGACCAAACGAATATTCCCCGACAAAGCGAATATTGTCCGACAAAATAAATTTGCACATAACGTCTTTAACTTTCAATTTTGTTAATTTCACCACTCACTGTTTCAGGAAAAATATATACGAAGAAAAATTAAATTTTATATTTCATAAAATTCGGGGTCTTACACGCGGAGTAACGTTTTAGAGACGCCAAACGACGTCGTTTGGCTCCGCGTCCGTCAGTGCACAATGGTCCGCGCATTGCGCGGAAACCTTTAATTTTTTATTTTTTTTTTCCTTCGCAGAATGTGAACAGTGTCCGGAAATACACATTTTAATAAAAACTATACAAACAAGTAAGCTTTAAATCATCAATAAAAATCCAAAAAAATTACCAATCACCTTATATTAATTTATAACATGAAAAATTAATTTTTCATGATTTAATATCATTATTTTTTTATAAAAAATTTTACATCACATAAAATACCACAAATCATAACTTTTTGTATATAACTCCATTTTGAGTGATTCAAACTTTGTTTTTCTCATGATTTAATGTTCTATAATATTAGAACATCAAACCTAAGTTTTATAAAAATATTTTTGGTCATATATTTCAAGACTTGATTATACACTATTAAACACATATTTTAGCATACAAATGATACCAAAATACCAACCAAACATATTAAACTCAAGCATGACATAAATATTACCACTACACATTATTAACTATATTAACATATTTGTACACACATATTAATTTATTTAATTAAAAACAAAATTTTCATTTAGAATAATCATTACCTTGATTTAATGGCTATCTTTCTTTTTCTTCCAAAATAGGTGATAAGGTTTGAAGGCATAAACCAAGAACTCCTTCTCCTCTCTTAGTATTTTGCTCTCAATATTTTCTCACACTCTCAAATGCTCTCTAACTCTCTCTTTTGGACTTGGAGAAAATAATGAAATATCATCTAACAATTTCAAGTATACTTGCAAAATTATTAGATACACATAATATATCTAATAATTTAGCCCATGCTCCTAGATGACAACTTACACAAGGAATGGATTAAATGACTTAGTTGGTGAAAAGAGGAATGATCCATGTACTTGAAAAAATAAAACAAGCAACCATTAATTAAATAAATGAAAAATAAATTAAAATAAAACAAAATCAATTTTCTCTCTCATCTCCCAACATGATGGTCGGCTGATGGCTTTATTTTTGTCCCAATTTTATTGTCACAAGCTTACTTTTTAATAATTAATAGTTTAAATTAAGTATTTTCCAAGTGGGCCAATCATTTGGCTTTAATTTAAAATACCAATTGGGCTTCTATTAAATTGTTTGGGCTACTAAATTGTCAAATTTTATTATTCTCCACTTGGGTTACTAATTGACTCATGTTGGGCTAATTTAATAATTTACACATTAATTATTCAATCCATGATTAAATAAATAATTAAATTGAATAAATAATTAAATATTCTAACCCATAAGTATTAAATTACTAAATGGACTAATAAATATTATTATTAACATTTCACATTATTTACATTAATTAATAATCATATTAATTAATCTATTATATTTAATGCACTCATTATATTCAATTTAATTGAATATTTAATTAATAGGAAACTTATCAATTATTTTGATATTAAAACTTTAGGGTTTGTTTACTAATTTAATAACATATTAGTAACCCCCTTTAATTAATTTTAGTAATTAATTACATAATTATTTAATCACATAATTAATTAATCACATAAAAAGATTTAAATAATCTCGTAAAACTAACTCGTTGGAAATTAAATTAATAAAGACGTGGAAATTCTAGGACATTACAGTAATAATAATAACAATAATAATTATAATAATAGTAATAGTAATAATAATACCGATAATAATAATAATACTGATAATAATAATATCCATAATAATAATAATAATAATAATAATAATAATAATAATACCAATAATAATAATAATACTGATAATAGTAGTAGTAGTAGTAATAATAATAATAATAATAATAATAATAATAATAATAATAATAATATTTCTAATTTTTATAATTTCCTTAATAATAATACAAATAATAAAAATATTTTTATTTTTTAAATTTTAATTTAATTTTTCGTTATATCGTGCCTTTAGGCACGGGCAATTACTAGTCTATAAATACTACCACAAGTAAGAGATTAAAGAACATATTCATTACATAAGATATAGTATACAACAGAGAGAAGGGCAAATACGGTGAGGAGGAGAAAGAGAGGAATAAACAATTTGTACTCTCAATATTATTTTTGTAGTAGATTTCATATTTCTCCCTATGATTTTTTTCAATTAGGTTTTCACGTAAAATTCTTGTGTCCATATTTTATATTTCTTACAATAATGTATGTATGTTTATCTGAACGTATTTCATGAATTTGACTTCACAACAATGTAATTTATAATTCTAGCAATTATTAACGCTTTTTTGGCCTGTTTTTTTGGTGATTTATTCAAGCGCACAAAATTTGGGGTTAACAAGGACCATCTTATCATCTTTTCCACTTCTCCTACAAGGACTTTCTCTGTCTCCCTTAATTTTTCTCTCTCTATATAGATATGCTTATTTCTCTCTCTGTTATTGATAAACAAGGTTGTTGATGTGCCGATGCTATAAGTGAGTACTAACAAGTATCAACTCTACACTATATATATATATATATATATATATATATGAGTGTGATCCATAGCTAACGTTAGCTGAAGAATAAACTTTATCGAACGCATTCCCCGTTGTCCATCTAGTCAATGGACGATTGAGAATAAATTTAAATTAGCGCTTCTCTATTACTTTTTGTAGAATCAAGTTCAATGAATCTGCTGACAAATATGTCTCTCTTTATGAAGCCAATTCATTGACGCTATTTGTTTAGCCCTTTCTTGACACCATTTGTTTATGCTCTCTTAAGCAATAAATAAACTAGATCTATGTCGTTTTCTTTCTGTCTCTTTACTTTTAAAGGAAATCATATTTGAAAAGGATAAGCAAACATGTATAACTGATAAGTGACCTACCATGACCTTAATATTTCTAACTACGTACGAGTGCCTTATAAAGGAAGTGCATGTTCCTGTCCTTTTGCTTTCCATCATCTCTCTTTACCTTACACATATAAATTGGTGTAAGCTATCAATTTTTTCACTCCTTTATTATAATTGAAGCTTCATAGGGTCTTCAAAACTATTCATATACATGGTATTGTATACTCTTGTAGCTAAAATATACTTCATTATTAGTATATCATAATAAGCATCTGAATTTTTCTTATTAGATAAAATCAGCATTTGAATTATTCTGCTCCTTTTATTACGAGAGCTTGGTTCATAAAAGCAAGAAAAAAAGGGAGAGGATTAAGCATAAAAAGATTATGGAGTGTACAAATTGAAAATAGTTTGTTTATCTGTCGAATTAATAACTACAAAGTTGTTTGTATGCGTGTATATACTTATGTATATAATGGAAGGAACAAGAGAACAAGAATACAAGATGAGTAGTTGGACGAACTTGTTTAAGCGACTTTAGCAACTTAGAAGTCCTGTGCATTTCAGCTAATTTAAATTAGTCCAAAAGAATTAGAACTGACATAAATGTTGAAATTGTGATGGTAAGAACTCTTTCCAGAAAAATGCTCATTAAAATTTCAAGATATTCTTGATTTTCCTTTTCCTCTATTGTATATTTTGAAGATAATTTTCTGCACGGGCTCACTGGGGTATATTTTCCATTAGCGAATTGCAGGCACAAAGCCAAATTTATCCAGAGTATTGTAAAAGAGATTGGGATTAAATTGAACCGCACAGTCTTGAGTGTCGCTCTCCACCGCATTGGAATAGACTTTCGCGTAAGTGCAATTAATTGTTGGGTGCAAGATGGGTCAAAGGATGTTAATATAATGGCGATTTATGGTATTGGTGGCATAGGTAAGACAACCATTGCCAAAACTGTTTATAACATGAATTTCAAAATGTTTGACGGAAGCAGTTTTCTTGCAAATATTAGAGATGTTTCTGAACAACCCAATGGTTTGGTTCATTTACAAAGACAACTTCTTTGAGATATTCTTAGGGAAAAAGAGCAGAAGATTTACCATGTTTATGAAGGAGCCATTAAGATAAAAGATGCAGTATCCTGTAAAAAAATTCTTCTTGTTCTTGATGATGTGGATCGGTTGGACAATTTAGATGCATTACTTGGGCCGTAAGATTGGTTTTATCCAGGAACTAAAATCATCATAACAACTAGACACAAGCGTTTGCTAAAATCTCACCAAGTTTGCAAGACATACGAGGTTGAGGAGTTAAATAATGATGAGTTACTTGAGCTTTTCAGATGGCATGCCTTTCAAGGAGACTTCCCAAGAGCTCTCTCAAAGTGTACTTAAGCACTGTGGAGGGCTTCTATTAGGTCTTAAGGTTTTGGGTTGTTCTCTATGTGGCAGCAGTTCAAAATTCTGGGAAAGTGCATTAGAGGAACTGGAAACAATCCCTAATGATAAAAAATTTAAAAAACTAAAAATAAGCTATGATTCCTTGCAAGATGATCGTGAGAAGAATTTGTTCCTCGATGTTGCTTATTTCTTTGTGGGGAGGGACAAGGATTACATAACTGTTATACTAGATGCACCCGATGTCTACCCAGATATTTGAATTCAGAATCTCATTGATAGATGCCTCTTAACAATCGATGAAGAAAACAAGTTGACGATGCATGATAGGTCCCGGTCAAAGCTATGAAAATTTAGTAAAGATAAAGTTCTACTCAGGGTGAGAACTAACCACAAGAGTTTTGATTGAAATAAGCTACATTTCATAATGATTTAGAAGAGTTTAAATAATAATAGGAAATAACAACTACTCCTAATTCTCAGGTCACTACTCTGAAACATAAGATACTAACAGCAAAAAAATAACAAGATAATTGAACATTATTAATAACTAATAACCACTTGTCCCCCTTCTTCAGCAAGCATGACTAACAATCCACTTCTTCTCATTACATGGCTCGTGTGTAGTCCCTACGTGGCATGTGCATGTTAATCCAAATACTTTGGATTTTTTACTGACATTCTTTGAGACCTTCTTGGTGGTTTATCAATACCCTTCCCTTTGACTCTAACCTTGTCCTCAAGGTTTAGATTGGGGAACCTGTCATTAAATTCTTGAGTATTTTCCCATGTTGCATCTTCTTCCGGAAGTCTCTTCCATTTGATCAAGCTTTCTTCAATAAATTTGGATCCTTTGTGGACCCAACGGTTGTCCAAAATTGCTTCAGGTGTCATTATCAGTTGTCCATCATCGGCTACAGGAGGTAGATCAGTACTAGTAATAACTGAGTCACCCACTTTCTTCTTTAGAAGGGACACATGAAATACTGGGTGAATGCGAGAACCTTGAGGAAGCTTGAGTTTGTAAGCTATGTTACCAATTCTTTCTTCAATCTGGTATGGCCCAAAGAACTTGCTTGCAAGCTTTTGATATGCTCTCTTGAATACCGTTTGTTGGCGGTATGGGTGAAGTTTCAAAAACACAAAATCCCCTACTTGGTATTCAATGTCTCTTCGTTTAGAGTCAACTTGCTGTTTCATTCGGTTGTTTGCTGCATGTAAATTTTCTTTAAGACGACGTAGTAAGGCATCTCTAGAAGTTAGGCTCATGTCAACTTCATGAACTGGACAATGACCTTCATTGTAGTGTGGTATTGCTGGAGGTGGTCGGCCATAGAGAACTTGAAAGGGAGTCATGCCAGTGGAGGCATGGTAAGTTGTATTATACCAAAACTCAGCCCATTGAAGGAAAGAATGCCATTTACAGGGCTGTTGGTAGACAAAGCATCGAAGATATTGCTCAATACAACGGTTGACGACCTCCGTTTGCCCATCGGTTTGTGGGTGATAAGCGGAGCTCATCTTCAATTAGGTGCCCGACATTTTGAAGAATTCTCGCCAGAAGTGACTGATAAACACGGGATCACGGTCACTAATGATGGACTGAGGCATGCCATGAAGCTTCACCACTCCTTCAACAAACTTTTCTGCCACCCCCTTTGCGGTATAAGGATGAGATAGAGCCAAAAAGTGTGCTAATTTACTTAGTCTTTCCACCACAACTAGAATTGAGTTCTTACCATTGGAAGGTGGAAGCCCTTCAATAAAGTCCATTGTTATGTCATCCCAAACTTGACAAGGAATTGGGAGTGGTTGTAGAAGTCCTATTGGAGACAAAGTTAGATTCTTAGTTCGTTGACATACATCACACGAGGCAACATAATTTTTCACCGTGTGGTACATGGATGGCCAATAAAATTGTTATGATAGTCTTTTGCATGTTCGAAGTGCCCCTGAATGCCCCCCCCCCCCCCCCCCCCCATTGGAGAATCATGGAATTCCTTTAAAAGTTGTTGAATGACGTTGGAGTGTGGAGGCACTACCACCCTATTTTTGAAACAAACCAATCCATTGCGCCATTTGTACGGGTTGCCTGGACTCTCTGTTGCAAGCCTGCTTATGTTTTGCATGTAAGGATTGTCACTAGCGTCCTTTCTTATTGTATCCCATAATTGAGTTTGAGACACAAATAAAGTATTAAGGCTAAGACTACATGCCACCCGTGATAGTGCATCAGCTGCATTGTTTTCTCGGCCTGGTTTGTATCTGATCTCGTAATCATAGCCCAGTAGTTTAGACACCCACTTTTGTTGCTCAAGAGTTGTTATGCGTTGTTCCAATAAGTACTTGAGGCTTCTTTGGTCAGTTTCGATATAGAACTTCCTGCCCATCAAGTATGGTCTCCATGTGCGAATTGCATGAATTATTGCTAGCATCTCCTTCTCATAAACGGACAATGAGAGTTTGGTGTTGCCCAGGGCCCGACTCATGAATGCAATAGGTTTCCCTTGTTGACTCAAAACTGCCCCTGTACCACTGCCTGAAGCATCTGATTCAATGAGGAATGGTTCATTAAAATTTGGCATTGCAAGTGTTGGTGTAGTAGTCATGGCCTTCTTGAGCTCCTGGAAGGCAGCTTCGGCTTCAGTATTCCACTCAAAATGGCCCTTTTAACAAGTTGGTGAGAGGCCGTGCTATAATGCCATAATTGCGGACAAACTTTCGGTAATAACTTGTCAATCCTAAAAAACCACATAGCTCAGATACATTAGTAGGCCAAGGCCAATTGAGCATCGTTTTAATCTTTCCTTGATCAACCTTAACTCCTTGAGGAGTTACAATATGACCCAAGTACTCCAATTCCTGTAGGCCGAATGCACATTTGCCTATCTTGACAAAAAATTGTTGTTGCCTTAATATTTCAAAAGCTATTTTAACATGTTCAAGATGCATGTTCCAATTGGAGCTATAAATCAAAATGTCATCAAAGAAAACTAGAATGAATTTGCGGAGGTGAGTGCGGAATATTGAATTCATAATAGCTTGAAAGGTAGATGGTGCATTACAGAGACCAAATGCCATAACTAAGTATTCGTAATGACCATTATGTGTATGAAAAGCAGTTTTATGAATGTTTGCGTTACGTACTCGTACTTGATGGTAACCCGCCCTTAAGTCTAGTTTGGTGAAATAAGTAGCTCCGTGGAGCTCATCGAGCATATCATCAACTATAGGAATAGGAAACCTATCTTTGATGGTTACAGCATTAAGTGCCCTATAGTCAGCACAAAATCGCCATGACCCATCCTTTTTTTTTACTAATAGAACAGGAAATGAAAATGGACTAGTACTAGATCTTATAAGCCCCAATTTTAACATGTCATGAACTTGTTTTTCAATTTCAGCTTTTTGAAAATAGGCATACCTGTATGGTCTCACATTGATGGGTTCGGTACCCAATTGTTAATTTCTTCCAATTGCATGCCACTGTCCCCAATTGTTCCAACCAATTGATACCTAGGACCAAATCCAGTCCAGTTAAAGGCAATGCATATAGAGTGAGGACAAAAGGAATACCTTGGAGATCAATGTGGACATTTTCAAAGCTGCCTTGACACTTTAATGGCTCTCCATTCGCCACTTTGACATTGAAAGGTTTGGTTGACAGTACCGGTAGTTGCAACATATTGGCCATCTTCTTATTAATAAAATTGTGAGTAGACCCACTATCAATTAAGACAACTACTGCATGTGGTCCAATCTTTGTCATCACCCGCATTGTTTTGTAGGATGACCAACCTGAGAGTGCATGTAGAGAAATCTCGGGTTCGGGTTATTCCAATGAGCCTTCAGTTTCATCCTCCTCTGAACCTTCATTGCTTCCTTCTAAGAGTAGGAGTTGTGGTCCTCGACATCTATGTCCTGTCGTGAATTTCTCGTCACAGTTAAAGCATAGCCCTTGTACTCTTCTCTGTTGCATCTCATTCCAAGTGAGCCTCTTCATAGGGGTAGCCGCTTTGAACTTCATTGGAGAAGGAGAGTCGGCCATGGATCTGTTGAAAGGTCGTGTAACTTTCCGCTGGCGAATCAGTTGCTCATATCGCATCCTTGCAAGGCTAATAGTTTCTTTTAATGATTTCGGTTTGAATATTCTTATGCCATCAGCTATTTCAGACTGAAGACCTCCCATGAATGTCCTTACTAGAGCTTTTTGAGTCCAACCTTGCACCCGATTACCCAGTCTCTCAAACTCCTTTTAGTAGTCACGCAAAGAACCAGTTTGTCTGATTTTTGACAATGCTTCATCAAAGTCTTCACAGTCAGTAAGCCCAAATCGAGACCATAATTCCTGTACAAAGATGTTCCAAGTCACCTATTTCCCTTCTTCATGATAAGCTCTTCATAACCACTGCCACCATTGATTTGCTTCTCCCTCCAAATGAAAGGAAGCCAAAGACACCTTCTGGGTTTTCAACGTGCCCTGATATTCAAAGAATTGGTCGACGCGTGTGAACCATTCAGTAGGGTCAGCACCAACATACTTGGGAAACTCAAGCTTAGCCAACTTAGAGGCGAACATTGATCGTCCCCCTTCGGTGTTTTCTCGAGCGCACCCAGAAAAGGGCTGTCCACTGTGTTCGTTACCATTGCTAGAAGTCGGGTCCTGCCTTGTAGGCAAAGCTTCAGAGATCTTGATAAGAGCAGCCTCTAAATGATGTAGTTTGTCATTGATACCCAGCTCCATTCTGCTCATATTAACGTGAAGCCCTTCGAAACCTGCTTCTAAGTTTTCTATTCTTTCTTTGTTGGTGGCCATAGTGTCTAGCTCTGATACCACTGATAGGTCCCAGTCAAAGCTATGAAAATTTAGTAAAGATAAAATTCTACTCAGGGTGAGAACTAACCACATGAGTTTTGATTGAAATAAGCTACCTTTCATAATGATTTATAAGAGTTTAAATAACAATAGGAAATAACAACTACTCCTAATTCTCAAGTCACTACTCTGAAACATAAGATACTAACAGCAAAAAAATAACAAGATAACTGAACATTATTAACAACTAGTAACCACTTGTCCCCTTTCTTCAGCAAGCATGACTAACAATCCATTTCTTCTCATTGCATGGCTCGTGTGTAGTCCCTACGTGGCATGTGCATGTTAATCCAAATACTTTGGATTTTTTTTTGACATTTTTTGAGACCTTCTTGGTGGTTTATCAATGCATCAATTGCTTCGGGACATAGGAAGGGAAATTATTCGTCAAAAATCTCCAGAGGAGCCTGGGAAGCGCAGCAGACTGTGGAATCACAAGGATGTCTTAAATGTTTTACGATAAAAAAACAGTAAGAATTATGCTTCTAATGTTCTTCTGTATGTTTTTATGCTGGTACACTTTCTTAAGGAAGTTCTTTACTATATCAGGGTACAGAAAAATTCACAGGCCTCATCTTCAACTCGCACATGTCAAAGGAAGAAAATCTAGGCAAGACATCCTTAGATCCAAAGAAGGGAAAATGACAAAATATCAATGAATCTGCTGACAAATATGTCTCTCTTCATGAAGCCAATTCATTGAAGCGACGTTGCCTGGGTTTTTTTCTCTTGGCGACCCACAAAATATATTTCGACAGAATCGTTCTCCATGCCGGACGAAATGAATGTGAAAACTGAAGCATTTTCAGCGATGCAACGACTGAGACTACTTTAGCTAAATAATGCAAGGGTTTGTGGAGGCTTTGGGGAATTTCCTAGAATGCTAAAATGGTTGTCTTGGCATGGATTTTCTTTAAGATCTATACCTCCTTATTTTCATCTGGAAAATTTTGGTTGCTCTCGACATGCGATATAGCAGCATGGAACTTGTTTGGAAGGATCATTCTTTCTTTCACAAAATTTATATGTATTCATAGAAAAACTAATATCCTATTTTATGACAGTGTCTCAGGTTATTAAAGATCCTTAATCTTAGTTACTCTCACAGTCTGATCAGAACCCCCGACTTCTCTGAAGTTCCTAATCTGGAGCAGTTGATTCTTAAATCTTGTGAAAGTTTGGTTGAAGTTCATGAAACCATTGGTTGCCTAGAGAGTCTTGTTTTCTGGAATCTTAAAGGCTGCAAAAATTTCAAGAAACTTCCGCAAAGCATCGGTTTACTAAAATCTCTTGAAACACTTATTCTGGTTGATTGCTCAAAGCTTGACGAGTTACCAAATGAGATGGAGAAGATGCAATCGTTGACAGTGTTTCATGCAGATGGAATAAATCAATTTCCCTCTGGAGAAGCCAAATCACGAATGCATTTTTGTGGTGGTTATCAAAACCAAAACCTCTAAAGTTTTCTTTGGTTTCTTTACCACGTTCTTTAGTAGAATTGAGTCTAGCAGGCTGCAATTTGTCAGATGAGGCTTTTATGATGGAGATTTGGTGGTATGCCCTTGTTTGCGGAAATTGGATCTGAGCAGGAATTCAATTTGTAGCTTACCAGAGAGCATCAAAGGTCTTAATATGCTAAAGACGCTCATGTTGGATTCGTGCAACAAACTCCAGTCACTTCCAGAACTTCCATCTAGCTTAAGGAGGAGGGAGAGTACAGCTGGTTGCTCATCCTTGAAACGGTTGAATCAGGCTTCCATCGGTCTAGATTTATTTATTGTGAATTTATATTGTTGTAGGGAACTGGTTGAGATTCGCGGACTATTCAAGTTAGAACCCATAGGAAACTTTGATATACACATGGTCAACAATTTAGGTTTGTCTGATTTGGAGTTTTTACAAGGAGTTGAGATAATGTTGAGGAATGACCGGACACGTACAAAAAAGAAAGGTCCCATCCAGGTATGCTTTCTTGTACGAATGAGCACACATGATAGACACCACTCGGGTACACATATTATTTGTAACCAATACTTAATAATATAATTCTAGTGGCGCAGGGACTAGATGAATTCGGTATATTCAGCACTTTTATTCCAGGGAGTGATGTTCCTGGCTGCTATAGCATTAAGAATTCTGGGAACGCCATATCTTTTACCGTGACTTCCCTTTGCGACTTTGAAATTAAAGGCTTGAATATCTTTGTTGTATTCGGTGACATAGACTTTGAAAGCTTTACCACTCCCAAATTTGATATCAAGATTATTAATAAACCCAAGGGTATGGAGTGGCTTTATGGTCCAACATTCTTTGGCATTCCAGAAGCCAACCAAGATATGATATGGTTAAGCCACTGGGAATTTGGGAATCAGTTGGGATTTGGCGACGAAGTGGAACTTTCGGTGGAAGAAGGCATTTATCTTCCTGGATATCCCCGATATGCTAGAATTGCTGCTGACAAGGTAAAGGAGTGTGGAATCCAGCTAGTGTACTGTGAGCGAGTAGACAAGAGCTCTGAATCACCCATCAACTCCAATTTGTCTCAACGGAATGTAATTGGTGGCGACTTGTCAGCATATGAAACCAGGACAGGCTCATACTTACTTTCCCACCAAGATTATGATCTTGTTTATGACCAGTACAGGTTCTTTCATTGAAAATTCTTCCCCAATGTTAGAAAATTCTTTGTTCTTTTGAATTTAAGAAGGTTGAAATTATAGGAAATTTGTCTACCATTTTAATAGTCCACTTTTTAAACTTAACACTGCCAAGTTTTATTTCTTTTAAACTTAAAGCACAATTCATACTTTCTCCGTACTAGAATGGAGTATTAACTTTTTCTTCTTTTTAATTTTTTTTATTTTTAATTTATTCTAAAAATTAAGATTTGTATAGGGATACATTCTTCTTCTTTTTTTAGAATTTTCCCCATAGATTTTTTTTACATAGCAAAAAAAAAATTGAAACAAATTATGAATATTATGATTTCATAAACATAAATCTAGATTAGCTTTTAATTTTGATACATTATATGTTCTTGATTCCATTTATTCATATCTTTTTGTTTCTAGCAATTTTTTTTGTTGTGTAATTTGTCTAATCAGTTAGTATTAGGGGACTTTTCTCAGAGGGTAGGTTGTGTAGCCAGAAACTTGAGTGGGAGGGGACCAAAATTTTTATGAAATATTTTTACAAATTAAAAATATTCATGTCGCATAATGCTTCAATTGATAATAATTTATTTTTTTATATTGTGCTTCACTTTTTTTAAAAAAATTATTTTTTAAGACTAAGTAGCTGTCTACATATTTTTTTGATATAATTTGAACTCAGAATCGATATTTTTAAACTCAATAATAATTTTATATTTTAAAAAGGAGAAAATATAAGTTTATATTCTAAAATTTTGAGTCACTATTAAAAAAAA
Source organism: Hedera helix (assembly GCA_947179155.2). Taxonomy (NCBI): domain Eukaryota; kingdom Viridiplantae; phylum Streptophyta; class Magnoliopsida; order Apiales; family Araliaceae; genus Hedera; species Hedera helix. The sequence continues at coordinate 43,295,932 of OX359272.1, read as the reverse complement.
TTACAATTAAGAGAGATTTAATATAATTACTAACAAAATATACAAGTATTATTATATAAAAGGTAAATTTGGGAGGGGGAATGCCCCCCGGGGTCCCAACGTGGCTTCGCCGCTGGCTATTCCTGATTCCAAACGTTTAGGTCAGTGTTTTTGGATAAACATAGGGCTTAACTATTTGATGGTTAAAGCTCACCTATAACTATTGTCGAAATTCCAACTGCTTTTTACTAGTAGATCAACTTGAAAGCTAATGGTTTTCAGGATGTTAGTCTTAATGATCAAGTTAAAACATTATTGATAGAATATAATTTATTTGAAACTATAATGTCGTAATCATCTTTTATTAAATCTTACAAGGCAGAGCCTTTTGTTGAGTCCCTTGTTCTACAGAATAATGGGATGCAAGGAGGAGATTTAACAGCTGCTGGTCCTGTACTTGAAGAAGCAATTCCAACGAATTAAGGTACAATTTTTTTTGCATGGATTAACATATGACAAGTGAGATCTTTTAGTTCTTCTGTAGTAAAAAAATTCTTAGATTTGTTTAATTACAGATGATGATTAACTGGTTGATACATCAAAGGAGTAATGGTCTTTTTCAGCCAACTTGGAGTTTTGTATGTAATTTCTATACCTAGGTTTTTCGGGTTCAAGATACGTACATCTTGAATTAGCATTTGTATTTGTAAATGGAACAGTCTATTGGAAGGCATATCTGGATTTTGATTTGGCTAGGTTTATTTACAAATAAAAGTAAAATAATTTTCTACTATTTAAATGAAATATTGAAATAGAACTATGGAAATAGTCGTATTTCATTTCCAAAGAGTTACGTACAATATTATGGACTAAACTTCTAAGGTTAGTAATCATATCACAATTTTTTCTTTCAAAACAATAACCAAGTGTTTATTTAGCAGGGATTATACATGGTGATAGTAGTTGCACAATTTTGCATATTATTATTCATATTTTTATTTATTTTAGGAAATTAATTCTTTTTACAATAAAAATTAAAAAAAATAAAAAAAATTAAAAATTAAAAATCTATTTGACTTTTATGAGTTAGATTAATTCTAATAAGTGTCCGTGGAGTAAATAACTTTGAGTAGGAATAAAAATTTTAAAATTCTTGAACATTTGATAAGATACAAAATCCTTGTTTGAAACGTCATCTTGAATAAAATTAAAATTTATATGCATTTTTGCACTTCACATCTGCACAAATTCTTAGTTGTGGAGTATTATAAACTACGAGTCAAATAATTTCAAGAAAAAAATTTGGAAAAAGGAAAAAATAATACAGCAAAATGGAACGTAAAATACATTCATTGTTAGAAAAGGAAAAAAAGAGTTGAAAAATAGATAAATATTGCTTCAATGTTTATCCAAATAAAAAAAATCACGCCGAAAAGTATGATGGGTATAAGCAGCCTGACTAGTCAGATTTTTGTGGCCTTTGTAACTTAAGTTAGTAAGCCCTTAGGGGTGTTTTTACACCTAATGCCTTAAAACCCACTGGTTTGGGAGTATTGGTCAATCACTCGTTAACTTTGAAAAACTTAAGAAAAAGAGACATTGTACAAGTTAATAATGGAAAAAATAGAAAAAGAAAAAATTTAGTTTGCTTGATTTTCATGGTAAAAGTCCCTACTAAAAGTTACATCACATACACATGCATGCATTACATGAAATTAATTTTATGAAAAATGGTGTTTAGAATAAAGATAGAGTATTTTTGATAAGGTGAAAGTGTGATTTTGAATTTAATCTTACTTATGTATAATGCCCATGGATACTTAGAAGTTTTTTTTTTATTTCATAATTTGGTTAAACTAAAAAATATTTTATTTTTATTTTTATTTTATTTAAATTTTGAATTTTGTGGGCATATTCAATACAAACCCTTACGAGACACAACTAGTTCACTTGAGGTAACCTAGAGATTTAAAGGCTTGTTGCACATGCTAACTGCAATCGTGTGTTTCTTACGAAAATAGGGTAGTTTAGATTTTGTTTTGTTTTTATTTTACTAGAGGACGAGTAAAAGTTAGGTATGAGGGTATTTAATATACATGTAATTTTGTATTTTAATATTCCTATTTTTATTATTTTAGATATTTATTTTATTTAATTAATATTTTTTATTTTATTTTGTAAGAAATAGATAAATAATTGAATTTGAGTTGGAAAAGGAGTTCTAGAACATTTCAAGTTGATTTTTATTTTCACTCTAATAAAGAAAATGATTCTTGGAGATTATCTTGTAGAAGTTGAAATAAAAAATAAAATAAAAGGCTAAATTACTCTAAATTAAATTAAGATTTAATTTATTTTCTCTATAAATAAGACTATTGTTTTAAAAAGAATGGTGTGTAGTATTTTATTTTCTTCTTTCTTTCTCTTTCGGCAGGAAGGAGTAGAACTGAGCAAAAAACGGATATAACCGAATTACTGAACCGAACAAAAAAAAATTAACCGAATTTTTTCGATTATTCAAGTATTTTATATAATTCGGTTATATCCGTTTTTATTTTTGATTTTCGGGTTCGGTATTAAATTTTTTGTTATTCGATTAACTGAATAACCGAACGAGAGGGGGGGGGGGGGGGGGGGGGGGGGGGGGGTCGCTCTCTCTCACTCAGTCACTCTCATCTCTCACTCTCAGTTCTCGCCAGTCACCACAAGCCCACTACTCATCTCTCATCTATTGATTCTATCCTCTCACTACTCAAAACCCTTAATCCGTCAGCCCTCGCCAGATGCAAGATGCTGCCTTTTTGCCTTATCCACCTCCGGAATCTGTTTCTAGCTCCAAACAGGGTAGTGATTCTATCCTCTCACTACTCACTTTCTTTGCCTTCATGGGTTCAGAACCAGCGGCCACATCTTCAAGACCCATATGGGAAAATTGCCTCAATTTGTTCTTGATAAAATTGATCTAGTTTTCCCAGATGTCCCTTTTGCCTGTAATGGAAAATCAGAGGTAGAAGGAATTTTTGATGCTCCTTATTATGAGTGGTTCCAATTCAACAAGGTACATTTTATTTAGTAATTATTTTTATGCATATGGGTATTTAGATTTTTTAGTCCTTACATGTTTGAGTTGAATTTCGTTTGAAAGGTAAAAAGTAATTTTCTGTTTATTAGTAATTTTTGTGCTTATGGTAATTGGGTATTTAGATTTGTTTGTCATTACTTATTTGAGTTAAATTTTACTTGGAAGGGAAAAGTAATTTTTTGTTTATCTAATGTTACAGGATTTAACAGAGTATATTAATTTTGATGAATGTCTTGCTTATATAGAAGATTGTATGATAAAAAAATGGTCTAATTGATGGTCTGATGGGTTTCTCACAGGTACTTGTTTTATGGGGTATTTCTATTTTTCTCCAAATTTGTATATACGTATGTTAGTGACTAAACATATATGTATGTATGTTTGATTTGATTTGAAATTGTTCTTGATAGGGAGCAATTTTATCAGCTGCATTGCCTAGATTTCAAGCTAAGGGACGATGAATAGTTGATTATTTGTAGTATGTTATTTATAGGTTTATCATGAACCAGTTCTGTAGAATTCATATGTGAGTATTAGAAGTAAACTTACTGAAATAGAAATGATTTTTTAGCAATTGAAATACTGAAAGGATTTTTTTTTCTTTGAAAAAATAGAATTAAATTCGGGTATTCGGTTTTCGGTAATTCAATTATTTGTCAATTCGATTATTAATTTATATAATGATTTTTTGACAAATTTGATTTTCGGTTATAATTGAATCGCCTATTCAGAACCGAATGATCACCCTAGAAAGGAGCAGGGAGTATTTTGTTTATTATTTTCCTATTCTTAATGTGCCGCAGCTTTTAGTAGAGGAAATTGTCAGCGAGTTTGTTACTTTAATTTGCAATTCTTTATTAATTTAATAAAAGTTTGTTTTTATTATTATCTCATTAGTCTTAGTTTATATCATGCAATTAATATTAATAGTTTTAGTTTTGCTTTTTTTTTATTATGAATTTTATGAATAGTTAAATTTTTAATATCTAAAATGAAGATTAAGTTAGGTATTTTATAATAAATATTTTTTTTCCCTTTTGATATTAATGCCTAATTATTTATTTTTTTAATTTTACCTTCGTGCTAAATTTGTTTTAGTTCTATATTAATTGGAAGGTTTTAATAGGCTATTATTAAGATATGCGTTTTTCATAATTCATGCTTGTTCGATGAAGTTTTGATGAATTATAATTAATTCTTAAATTTTTATAATTTATGCTTACCCATATTAATTATATAGATCATTATTTTAAAGGGAAAAAATAATTAAAAATTAATTAGGAAAATAATGAATTTAATTATTATGTTAATATTTAGTGGATTCGAATTTCTAGGTAATTTTTCACATTATTAGTTTTCGTTATTAATTTTTAATTTATATTATTTAATTAATTAATAATTCTCAATTTTTTATTTCTAATTTACCTGAAAAATAAATTAAGAATACATTAAAATTAGTCTAATCTATGTGATTCGACTTGTATTTATCCGTTTTTTAATTTGATAATCACGGTTATTAATTTTTATCAGATCATTAAACAAACTCATAACCTGCTGCTTTTGGCTTATTGTCTTAAAAGGCATTATGAGGAATCAGCAAGTGTTGTTTCCCTGTCCTGATTTCAATCGTCTTTTTATTTTCTTCGGTTGCAATTCACACTGCACCGTAAAACTCCATGCATAGGTAGTTTCCCTTTCACACGTATTGACAATTATAACGAGAAAGCCATGGTTAGTGTTTTACTATATTTCTCCATTATACAAAAAAAAAAAAATCAATTAATTTACGAATATTAGTGATATGTTTTTTTTATTAAAAAAAATTAGAATCATTTTCCTTTTTTCTTCAACCATTAACAAGAATTCAAAATTTAAGTTTCTTCGATGTTTAACCCTAAATTTAGTAAACTGTTAATATAGCACCGGTAGCATAAGAAAAAACTAATGATAACAAATTTGAGAATACTACTATATAAATCAATAAAAAGAAGACTATCTTTTTGTGTATTAATTTTTTTTCTGGACAAGTGAGATTTTTATTTATTTATTATTATTCGTGTGTGTGTGTGTGGAATAGAGAGTTTAATATTCTAAAAGCTGACGTGATCCATCTGGATTGCTGTTTTGAAATATCCTTGCGTTTGATATTTGTAAGTTTTTACTGATCGCTACTTATTTATGGAGCACACCCGTTTGTGTTTGACCAGTAGATAGGTTAGTTTAAATTATCTTTGTTAAATCTCATAACCAAAGAAAAGTACTGTTTATGATGTTACCTCAAGTTACGGTTATGATTTTTGTTCAAAACTGATGTTGCAAACGAATTGAATTGATCTAAATTTTAAATTGTTCGACTTCGATTCATAAGGTTAAATTTGTATTTGAATTCGACTCGGATTCGAACTATATTTGAAAAATTTTGCTCAGACTCGACTTGAATTTTTATTACTCGAATTCAATTCGACTAGGATTGAATTATATTCAAATCACTCGTGAATTTCAAATTTAATAAAAAAATTTTAAATAAAAATAATAATTAAAAAAAATTAATTTTTAAATTGAAATTCTCTTCTCCTCATCTTGAAACCCAGAGTCTCAAAATCCCAAATCTAATTCCAATCATCCAAATTTATTTCTACAGATCTGACGCTAACATCCAAATTTATCTTTAAAATTCCCCATATCTTTCCTAATATGATTCAACCCAGATCTGAGCATGTCAATTCACTCCTTCGCGATCCATAGCCATTGGCCATGATTGTTAGGAATAAGTTTAATCTGCAAATCATCATTATTATCACGATCCCAATCATTTCTCCCGTCAAAATCAATTTTTTTCTTTATTTGAGACCCTAAGAATAGAAATGTGCATCCAAAAATTTAAATTGGCCATCTTCATTAACATATGTGCACAGATCTATGCTCTTGCCGGCGTACTGTTCATCACGGTGGTGGGTTTGGTTTACCCATAAAAACTCTAATTTCTTTTTCACGGTGGTGGGTTTGATTTACTCATAAACTTGTGAGATCTAAATTTTAAGTAGTAGCAGATGGTATATTTTGGGATTTTGATCTATGGGGTATACTAATGTATGGAGGTAATGAGGCTTGTGATGTTTCTTTTGGTGGTTTCTGCAAATTCGGGAGTGGTTCCTGTGATGGTTTTACTTTACCTTCGATGTTTTTCGGTGAAGACTAGACGAAGAAGACGAAGTCTATATTTTTTATTTTAAAAAAATAAATAAACTTAATATTTTGTTGTTAATGGGTGGGTTATGGATTGGGTATTCATGGAGGGTGGGTACATGAGTGAGTTTGTCTTATTGGGCAGGTCAAAGCTAAATGTATAAAAAATTAAAAAAAAATTACAGTTAAGATTTTATGTCTACGTGACATTGCCATGTCAATTTATCGTTAAAAAACTTAACATTTAACAGTCAAAGACGAAATTTAAGTTTATAAAAAAATATATAATTCAATGAATTAACTGTAAAAATAAATAAAATTAATTATAATATAGTTAGTATTTGTTAATTATTTCAAAATTAATGCGTGGTAATATTTCAAAATTAATCTTGATACGTAATAGTATTTGTTGAGTTGTGCCTACGTTAATATCATAACACGTGCAGGTGAAAACTCTTGAATTGAACTTATTTTGGTAAAGTAGGTACTGTGAACATATTCAACCAAGCAACAACAAACATATATATGTCAGCTTTATTTATTATGAATCAAGACCAAATAATACTAAATTCTCCCCAATAAAAGAGTTAAACTTTTTTGCCAACATTTACTTTTTAAGAATATTAATTTGCATGGGACACATTTAAATATTATAAAAAAAATTATACTTAAATGTGTCTTATGTAAATTTTAATATTCATTTAGAAAAATGCCTTTAAAAAAATAATACTCTTTTTCAGACAGAAAGAGTACTAAGAGAATAGTTAAGTTGAAATGCTTGGGTTATCCAATGAGTAAATCTTGGCCACTACAATGATCAGTTTCTCTTAAAAATAAATATCCATCATTCCTACAACCAAGTTCTCCATTATTAAGGCATCAACTTCCCTGCAAATCTGCCTGTTCGAGCTCACCTTCCCTACATTTTATTATCTTTTTTCAATGTAAGTGAAATTGACCACCTAACCATTTTTTTTCTTTGTTAGTATTTCTATTGCAATAATTAATTTTGATGCAATGTTGTGAGTTTCTCCCCATGTATCAAAGTTTAATTAAGATCTCTTCTATTAGTTTTTTTCATTTAATTTCTACCGGTACATATTTAGTGACATAAATATTTCTTTTACAATGACATTGTTCACATAATTATTTTGCGCGAATATCATTGTGCCGCTGAATGTTATTTCTGTTATTAAATGTGTATTAAGAAAAATTAGAATCAAGATCCCCTAATTTACCTTCCATTCAACAACTGACAATACACGATTAGTAATAAATATTTTATATTTAACGACACAATAACATCCGTTGCAATAAAATGCGTTGTTGCTGTCGTTACTAAAAATAATATTTGTTCATTAAATGTTAGAAGAAATTGAACAAGAACTATAATGGAAAGAATCCTAAACCCAAAAATTAAAGATTTTTTTTTTAATTTTTTAAACTCGCAAACACATTATAAACTCTAAAAAATATTAGTAGTCTACTAATATTTTTTAATGGATTAATTCTTTTAATATTCCAATTTTTAAGTAACAAAATAATGCTGAAATAAAAATACATTTTTTTTTATTTCCATTCAAAATTAAAGATATTTTTAATTTTAAATTAAAATAATCAAAAAAGTATAAATGTCATTACTTAGATTTTAAACATGTTAACTACTATTATGTCATAAGTTTTTATTTCAGCAAATATTATCTAAAATTTAATCAATTTTTTTTGTCAAAGTTTATATTAAAAATAGACGAATTTTAATGTAAAACAAAATAACATAAACTTATCGCCATTAACAAACACACGAAAAATCTAAAAAAATAAGATAAAGTGGTAATCTAATTTAAAAGTTATTGTTTTGTTTCTTTTCTTTTTTGAACTCAAACATAGAACAAATTATTTTATTTTTTAAAAAAAAATTGTGTCCTAGTTGTAATTTTTCGTTTCCTTTTCTTTTAATTCCAAAACTCACAAACATAGCCTGATTGGAGTAAATTTTCCTCGCATGAAAAGATGGAGGGGTTAAGTTAGATAATAATCAAAGTTGGTGGTAGATACGGAAATTTGAAGTTGACTTAACCCCTACTAGTAACCTTATTGACTGCAATTTGCTTTTCGGCCTTTTACTTTTATGATTTTACTACTTTCCCTTGTGCTTTTTATGCTGGAGTACTTCGAATTTTGGTCTGCAAAACTTGTGATTTCTTGAGCTCCAAAACCTAAAAGGTCAGTAATATATGTATGGAATATGAATAGGTTGTGCATTTATTAACGACAAGAAATAGATCTGAATAAAATAAACTGTTTATTCTTATTGAGTTGGCCAATGTATGTATTGAGTTGATCTTAAAACTTTTTCTTTTTTTCGAAACTCACAGACACACTATAAACCCTAAAATATATTACTCCTTTCACGTTCTCATCATTTTGCTATTTGCCCTTTTTTTTTTATGCTGGAGTACTTCGAATTTTGGTCTGCAAAGCTTGTGAAATCTTGAGCTCCAAAACCTAAAAGGTCAGTAATATATGTATGGAATTAACTGCAAGAAATAGATCTGAATAAAATAAACTGGGTTTGATTTGTTTATTCGTATTGAGTTGACCCATGTTTTGTTTACTTGTTAGATTTGATTTGTATAATGATATTTTGTTCGCAATTTGGACTGTCTGTTCATTGTTTGATTAAATACAACTCCAATCTCACTTGAAGATTCTTTTATCCTCAAGTTGATTGCGATGGTTATAGAAGGTTTATTTTATGGCTTAATACAATTTTTCATCTGCAGAAATCTTATTAAATGTGCAAAAAGGATACAAAAACACTTTATACAGTACTAATTTGAATAGTGCCATATATATTTTGTCTTATCTATTTATTTAAAATTTAAAATTTTGGAAATTGATGATCCATATTTGGATCAATTTTTTCTGCCCCCTCTAAGGATGGATTTAGTATAGGGGAGAAGCCGATGGTAGTCTAGTCTGTCTAGATGAACTTAATGACTCGTAATTATGCTAGTAAATAAGGTAAGCTGCGGATGAGCTACTTGAGCTTGGTTCCATAAAACCCATATCCTCTCGACTCAAGGAGTTTAATAAGCCGAGCTTGATTTGTTAAAATAAGCTACCCGAGTTCTGCTAGATGCATGCTGGATCAGCTACTTGAAAGCTCGAGTAAACTATATATTATATATGTATATTTATATGCTCCCCTGTCCAAGTTTGTACGTATCTTTCCTTATTGGAATGTATTTTTTTAGGTTGTTCAATTTGATATAATGGAATGTCCAAACTCCAAAAACTAAACTTCTCTGGTTTTCATCTCCTAAAAATATTACTAATTACAAGCTTTATTTTTCTTAAAAGTTAAATGAATCACATTAATTTTGAATTTGCAAACATCTCAAATTGATCTAAATGGGGGGAGTATTTATTTTGTGTTTACATACAAAATAAGCCAGTTCGAATTTTAAAGTCTAGGAACTTTAGGGTCTGGCTTCACTATTGCCAGGTCGATATCTATATCCAGTGATTGACTGATTGGTAGTTTAAGTAAAGTTTTGTGGTGAAGTTTGGGCAGTAATAAACCAAAGAGCAAAAAAATATTAAAGACTAGATTAGTGTGGATCTTCTCTTTAACTTGAAAATTTGCTTGTTTGCTAAGATTTTTGTCGCACTCACTTGGAACTTGGAAGCATGGTTTGCAGATGTGTAGTGTTGTATTATGTCTATGTTGTTTCCCCACTCCTATCACGAATCACAACTACATTTTGTGAAACCATATCTATTAGTAGTATTTCCCAATCGCTTGTGGTTAGTGGTTTCTGAATTAGGTTTAGATCCTTTCACTGTTGTTACTTTATTTTCCTTGACATTTATTTATGGTGCATTCAGATTCACTCTTGTTTATAGATCCTCAGTTATCAATCCTAGCTTGTGCAATGGCTGCTGTGGGACCCCAAGAAACCTCATCTTCCACATTCCGGTGTTCTTATCACGTGTTCTTAAGTTTCAGAGGGAAAGACACCCGTGAGACCTTTACTGATCACCTCTATACAGCTTTGGTGCATGCAGGGATTCACACTTTTAGAGATGATGATGAACTTCAAAGGGGAGAGAATATTGAGTCGAAACTGCAAAAGGCAATTAAAGAATCAAAGATTTCTATAGTTGTCTTCTCTACAAACTATGCTTCTTCAAGATGGTGTCTGGATGAACTCTTAAAAATCCTTGAATGCCAGAAGACTTCCAGTCATATTATTTTACCCGTTTTCTATCATGTGCTTCCAACCCAAGTTAGGTTTCAAACCGGGAGTTTTGCAGAAGCATTTGCCAGACATGTGGAGAGATTAGAGTCGAAGACTGATGTACAAAAAAAGGAGGGGATGGAGAAGGTGGAGAGGTGGAAGGCAGCCCTTAGAGAAGTTGCAGATCTGTCGGGGATGGTTTTACATGACGGGTAATGTACCGTTTAGCCCTTTCTTGACACCATCTGTTTATGCTCTCTTAAAGATGTTTAAGCAGTAAATAAACTAGATCTATTCTGTTTTCTTTCTGTCTCTTTACTTTTAAAAGAAATCATATTTGAAAAGGATAAGCAAGCATATATAACTGTATAAGTGACTTACCATGACCTCAATATTTCTAATTATGTACGAGTGCCTTATAAAGGAAGTGCATGTTACTGTCATTTTGCTTTCCATCATCTCTCTTTACCTTCCACATATAAACTGGTGTAAACTGTCAAATTTTTCGCTCCTTTATTATAATTGAAACTTTGCAGGGTCTTCAAAACTATTCTTTTATATATATATATATATATATATATATATATATATATATATAGGACGGATTTAAAGCATACCTCTGAAATAACATACCTCTCTTAAATAGCGTTTTGAATATTCTTTTTTTTTTAAAATAATAAAAGAATATGTGACATTTCGCGGCCCCATTTATTTTCTTTTTATTTACGAAAATGCCATAAAAGAATCTTCAAAACGACGTCGTTTTGATAAAAATATGCTACTTCGTTTTGATAAAAGTATGCTATTTAAAGAGGTATGTTATTTAAGAGGTATGCTTTTGAACCGTCCTATATATATGTGTGTGTGTGTGTGTGTGTGTGTGTGTGGGATTGTCTATACTCTAGTTGCTAAAATATACTTCATTATTAGTATATCTTAATAAGCATCTGAATTTTCTTATTAGATAAAATCAGCATTTGAATTATTCTGCTCCTTTTATTACGAGAGCTTGGTTCATGAAAGCAAGAAAAGAAGGGAGAGGATTAAGCATAAAAAGATTATGGAGTGTACAAACTGAAAATAGTTTGTTTATATGTTGAATTAATAATTACAATGTTATGTTTGTATGTGTGCATATACTTATGTATATAATGGTAGGAACTAGAGAACAAGATGAGTAGTTGGATGAACTTGTTTAAGCGACTTTAGCAACTTAGAAGTTCTGTGCATTTCACCTGATTTAAATTAGTCCAAAAGAATTAGATGGACAGAAATGATGAAATTGTGAGGGTCTGAACTCTTTTAAAAAAATTGCTCATTAAAATTTCAAGATATTCTTGATTTTCCTTTTCCTCTATTGTATATTTTTAAGATAATATTCAGCACGAGCTCACTGGGGTATATTTTCCATTCACGAATTGCAGGCATGAGGCTAAATTTATCCAGAGTATTGTAAAAGAGATTGGGATTAAATTGAACCGCACAGTCTTGAGTGTTGCCCTCCACCCCATTGGAATAGACTCTCGCGTGAGTGCAATTAATTGGTGGGTGCAAGATGGGTCAAATGATGTTAATGTAATGGCGATTTATGGTATGGGTGGCATTGGTAAGACGACCATTGCCAAAACTGTTTATAACCTGAATTTCGAAATGTTTGACGGAAGCAGCTTTCTTGCAAATATTAGAGATGTTTCTGAACAACCCAATGGTTTGGTTCGTTTACAAAGACAATTTCTTTCAGATATTCTTAGGGGAAGAAAGCAAAAGATTTACAATGTTGATGAAGGAGCCATTAAGATTAGAGATGCAGTATCCTGTAAAAAAATTCTTCTCGTTCTTGATGATGTGGATCAGTTGGACGAGTTAAATGCATTACTTGGGATGCGAGATTGGTTTTATCCAGGAACTAAAATCATCATAACAACTAGACACAAGGGTTTGCTAAAATCTCACGAAGTTTGCAAGACATACAAGGTTGAGGAGTTAAATAATGATGAATCACTTGAGCTTTTCAGTTGGCATGCCTTTGGAGAAGGCCTCCCAAGTGAAGGTTATATGGAGCTCTCTCAAGGTGTACTTAAGCACTGTGGAGGGCTTCCATTAGCTCTTCAAGTTTTGGGTTCTTCTCTATCTGGTAAGAGTTCAGACATATGGGAAAGTGCATTAAAGAAACTGGAAACAATCCCAAATGATCAAATTCTTAAAAAACTAAAAATAAGCTATGATTCCTTGCAAGATGATCATGACAAGAGTTTGTTCCTCGACATTGCTTGTTTCTTTGTGGGGAGGGACAAGGATTACATAACTACTATACTAGATGCTTGTGATGTCTACACAGATATTGGAATTCAGAATCTCATTGATAGATGTCTCTTGACAATCGATGAAAAAAACAAGCTGACGATACATCAATTGCTTCGGGACATGGGAAAGGAAATTATTCGTCAAGAATCTCCAGAGGAGCCCGGGAAGCGCAGCAGATTGTGGAATCACAAGGATGTCTTAAATGTTTTACTAGAAAAAACTGTAAGAATTATGCTTCTAATGTTCTTCTGCATGTGTTTCTGCTGGTAAACTTTCTTAAGGAAGTTCTTTACTATATCAGGGTACAGAAAAAATCAAAGGCCTCATCTTCAACTCGCACATGTCAAAGGAAGAAAATCTAGGCAAGACATCCTTATATCCAAAGAAGGGAAAACGACAAAATATCAACGAATCTGCTGACAAACATGTCTCTCTTTATGAAGCCAATTCATTGAAGCGACGTTGCCTTGGTTTTTTCTCTTGGCTTCCCACAAAATATACTCCGACAGAATCTTTGTCCATGCCGGATGAAATGAACGTGAAAACTGAAGCATTTTCAGCGATGCAACGACTGAGACTACTTCAGCTAAATTATGCAAGGGTCTGTGGAGGCTTTGGGAAATTTCCTAGAACGCTAAAATGGTTGTATTGGCGTGGATTTTCTTTAAGATCTATACCTACTGATTTTCATCTGGAAAATTTGGTTGCTCTCGACATGCGATATAGCAGCATGAAACTTGTTTGGAGGGGAACCAAGGTAGATCTCTATCATTCTTTCTTTCCCAAAACTTATATGTATTCATAGAAAAACTAATATCCTATTTTATGACAGTGTCTCAGATTATTAAAGATCCTTAATCTTAGTTACTCTCGCAGTCTGATCAGAACCCCCGACTTCTCTGAAGTTCCTAATCTAGAGCGGTTGATTCTTAAATCTTGTGAAAGTTTGGTTCAGGTTCATGAAACCATTGGTTGCCTAGAGAGGCTTGTTTTCTGGAATCTTAAAGGCTGCAAAAATCTCAAGAAACTTCCACAAAGCATTGGCTTATTAAAATCTCTTGAAACACTTATTCTGGTTGATTGCTCAAAGCTTGATGAGTTACCAAATGAGCTGGGGAAGATGCAATCGTTGACAGTGTTTCATGCAGATGGAATAAATCAATTGCCCTCCGAAGTAGCCAAATCACGGAATGCATTTTTGTGGTCTTGGTTATCAAAACCAAAAACTCTGAAGTTTTCTTTGGCTTCTTTACCAAGTTCTTTATTAGACTTAAGTCTAGCAGGCTGCAATCTGTCAGATGATGCTTTTATGATGGATTTTGGTGGTATGCCCTTGTTGCAGAAATTGGATTTGAGCAGAAATTCAATTTATAGCTTACCAGAGAGCATCAAAGGTCTTAATATGCTAAAGAGCCTCACGTTGGAGTCATGCAACAAACTCCAGTCACTTCCAGAACTTCCATCTAGCTTAAAGGACCTGAGTACACATAATTGCTCATCCTTACAACGATTGTCGAATCTGCCAAACCTTCTAGATTCATTGTATGTAAAATTATATAATTGTGAGGAACTGGTTGAGATTCGCGGACTATTTAAGTTAGAACCCATAGGAAACTTTGATATACACATGGTCAACAATTTAGGTTTGTTTGATTTGGAGCTTTTGCAAGGAGTTGAGATAATGTTGTGGAATAACCTGGCAAAGACAGCAAAGAAAGGTCCCATCATGGTATGTTCTCTTGTACATATGTGCACACATGATAGACACCACTCGGGCACACATATTATCTGTAACCAATACTTAATAATGTAATTCTTGTGGCGCAGGGACTAGATGAATTCGGTATATTCAGCACTTTTATTCCAGGGAGTGATGTTCCGGGCTGCTATAGCATTAAGAATTCTGGGAACGCCATGTCTTTTACCGTGACTTCCCTTTGCGACTATGAAATTAGAGGCTTGAATATCTTTGTTGTATACGCAGACATTGAACCCCGTGCTCAATTTTATATCAAGATTATTAATAAATCCAAGGGTACGAAGTGGGTTTATGGTCCAACATTCTTTGGCATTCCAGAAGCCAACCAAGATATGATATGGTTAAGCCACTGGGAATTTGGGAATCAGTTGGGATTTGGCGACGAAGTGGACCTTTCGGTGGAAGCAAACATTTATACTTCTGAATCTGATATAAGCGCTGCCGACACTGTAAAGGAGTGTGGAATCCAGCTTGTGTACTGTGAGCGAGTAGACAAGAGCTCTGAATCAGCCACCAACTCCAATTTGTCTCAACGGAATGTAATTGGTGGCGACTTGTCAGCATATGAAACCAGGACAGGCGCATACTTTCTTTCCCATCATAATTATGGTTTGATTCAAATACTATCCAAGAATGATGGCTGGAGTAGAGTTGGTGCATATGACTGCATATTTGGGTCCTCTGGAGAAACTACAGGTGGGTGTATCTTCAATGTGGTACATACATATAAGCAAATATTAGACCATTCAATAATAATCATAGTATAAATCTTTATTGATTTAAGCTGTTGATAGTCATAACACCCTAAATTGACATTGTTTCATAAATCTTCCTTCACTGCTTTGTATGGTTTACTTTACAGATGAAGAAGAAGGTGAGGAAAATTAACAAGAGGAGCACAGCATAATTTGACATCACAGTAGCGGTGAAAATGGCAAGGACCTAATGAAAATCCTCTGTTCGATATATACTCTAATTAGATAACAGCTATATGTTTTATCTTATAATGCCATGACATTGATTATTACTATTTAGTGGTACCGCACTTGGACTATGTTTGTTTACAAATTATATACTTGGGATTGGACTATTTGTATTAATTTAAAATTATTTCGGACTTTTTTATTCCATGATGAGGGATTATTAGTCTCTTCATGTTGTATTATTAGTCCCATAAAATTATTTAATAGCTTAAAATGAAGGAATTATTAATCTCAAATTCATCGTGAGATTATATAATCCCTCATAAATAGCCTTAAGAATAATAAAAAATAGTCCAAGGACTATTAATCATTTATCATAGGGATAAATATAGTCCGAAATAGTGTTAAATTAATACAAATAGTTCAATTTTAAGTATAATTTTTGCAAACAAACATAGCCTTAGTGACTTACTGTGTTCTGAACTCTTTGATCATGCAAACAACAAATTTGCTTCAAAACTACTATTTCTTGGAGCCTTTGGGGCTGTTGTTAGCCTTTGCCAATTAAAAAATTCTGGTTTTACAAAAGGTGACACATGGAACAATGGCTTGATCATATCTATTTCCATCATGTCTTGCTCAAAACAACTTTTTTTAACAAAACTTTGTAATCAATTTGACGTACAAGTGTGTACAGGATCAAGCTTCATTTTCATTCATGGACAAGGAATCAGCGTCTCGAACTTTGTACAGATGAGCAACGAACTTTGTACGGATGAGATTAGTTGCGTCATCAATGATTTTAGGGTTGGCTATAAAGCCATCGCCATATCAAAGCTGGTGAGAATAATAGATCAGAAATCCGTATTCTCCTGTCGATAACTCGATATTTGTTCTAACTGCTTGACTGGCCTGAAACTCGATGAATTTTATTTTTGAAGTCGGTCGAAACTCGATTAATTTTAGTTTTGAAGTCGGTCGAAATTGGGATTCGCATTTCAGCTTTTGCAATGCACTATTAAACCAACATGATCTTCTATGTTTTGCAGGGTTCAATGGGGTTGAGATCCTCGGTGCAAATGGATTCTTGATGGACAAGTTCATGAAAGATGAGTAAACGATTTAGCTGATCAAAATGGCGAAAGCTTGAAGAATTGTTGTTGCCTTGCACTAGAAGTTGTATAAGCAGTAGCAGATGAGACTGGAGCTGATAGAATATCAAATGGAATAAAAGTATCATGTATACCATAGGCATTTTACATGGGAAATGAGCTTAGTAAGCTTTACTAGTTACTAGTTCTATATTACAGAGCATAAAAATAGTAATTTATTCCTTCTCTTAGCCGCACCATACCCTGAATAAATTATTGGAAAGTATTCAAATTCAGAACCACCCATCAGGTCCAGAAGTAGGATTAATTATTAAAAACTATTCAAATTCATCACCACCCATCAGGTCCAGAAGTAGGATTAATTATTAAAAAGTATCATGTATTTTTTTATTTTTTTTAACAAAAATATTTTTAATACTATTATAACATTATTTTACTATATTTTAGCTTATAAAAAATTAAAAATTTTAAAATTTTATTAATTATTAATAATATTTTTTTTTATGTATTTATGACGTCACTGGTTCAATAACGGTTCGACCACTGGTTGGACCAGTGACCAATCCACCCGATAATTTTTTCGGTCCGATTTTCTAAACATTGCTAACTGGTTCGGTACCGGTTCTACGTTTTGGGGGTCCGGTATATACCGCACTGTACTGGTTATATAGATTTTTATTAATTATTATTATTAGTATTAATAATAAAAATAATATTAATAATAAAAAATAATAATAATAATAATACTTTTTGATTTTTTTCTGTAAAAACGAGTACCGAACCGGTTAACTGGTACCAATTTCGTTATGAGATTTTTTATGATTTTGGTACCGGTCCGGTTCGATCCAGTTCGCACTTGTTGAACACCCCTAATGGTGTGTTTGTGAGTTTAGAGAGGTGGGATTGGAAGGGATGGAAAAGAAGGATAAGGGATTATAATTTTCTTTTGTCATGTCTGTAAATTTTAGAAAGAAAGAGAAAATATTTGATATTAATTAAATTTCTCGTTATTTGTGAGTTTAGGGGTAAGAAAAGGGAGAAAAAATATTCTAATTTTTAAATTACAGTATTACCATATTACCCTTATATATATAAAGTTAAAAAATAATATAATTTAAACATGTTTATTTATTAAAATTATTTTGCTTAATCTTTTTTTTCTTTGTTATACACAATATGACCAAAATAAAAAAGGCAGTAGTTCCAAAAATTAATTACGGTAACCTTGGGCTGACTTACGGGTCAAGCTAGACTAAATCTCTTTTCAGACTATTTTAAAGACGCACCCCAAATATCGACATGTTATATTCAGGAGAATTAAATGTTAATCTTAAGGTTCAAATTTGAAAATTAAAAAAGGGAGTAAACTTTCTGGACCAGAACAACAATAAGGATTAGCGATAACTCTTCATTCTTTTGAATTTAAGAAAGTTGAAATTATAAGTAATTTGTCTACCATTTTCCCCATAGAATTTTTTTTTTAAAATTCAACTTTACAAAGTGAAAAATTATTGAAACAAATTATTACTATTATGATTTCATAAACATAAATCTATATTAGCTTTTAATTTTGATACATGATATGTGTTTGATTCCACTTATTCCTATCTTTTAGGTTTCTTGCAATTTTATTTTTGTGTAATTTGCCTAATCAACTAGTATTTGGTGGCTTTTCCCTACTTTGTAGTCATGAACTTGAGTGGGAGAGGCCGAAATTGTCTTGAAATATTTTTACAAACTGAAAATATTCATGTAATATAATGCTACAACTGATAATAATTTTCTTTTTTTATATTACACTTCACCTTTTTTTATAGATATTTTTCGAGACTCTGAATTTAAAAAACAAATCTAACAACTTTACGATTCCTAAGTAATTATAAAAGCTTTTACGTTTGTATTGCGAAAAAAATATTAAAAAAATAAAGAAACTGGTTGTCTACATATTTGTTGGTATTTATAGTATAGTCATGTAGGAGTATGAGGTAAATTTTGTAAAAAGAGAAGTCGCGATAAAAAGTTACTACTAAGCCAATTGAGAAATAAAGAGAGAGGCTATGAGTGAAACTTTTAATTTTTAATTTATTTACTTAATTTTAGAAATGATAAATGAGCTTTGATAAATATTGAAACACAAAAATTAATTTTATGTGTTATTTGAATCTTAATATAGTACGCCCTCTATTTTAAATTATAAAATTATTGTCGGTTTTTAAAAGTTAATTTAAAATATTTTTAGCACAAAATTGATATTTTTAAGCTCAATAATAATTTTATATTTTGAAAAGAAAAAAGTATAAGTTTATATTCCAAAAATATGAGTCACTTTTATAAAAAATTAAAAAATATATAAAATTAAGAGAGATTCAATATATTTACTAACAAAATATTTAAGTATTGTTATATACTAGGTAAAAAAAAATCGGAAGAGGGAATAGCCCACTCTAATTTAGGAGCGTTCAAATAATTCAATTTTTTCGGAATTATGGATAAATCAAATAGGATCGAATCGGCCCATTTCGATACATGAGAGACCAATCCGATATATCAAATTTATCGGTTATGAATTTTAGATGTTTGATACAAACTCTTATCGAACCGGTTATACCGGTAACTTTCTTCTTCTTTTTTAACTTCTTTAGTTATTTATTGATTAGCGTTTAGCATTTATTGTATTATGTCTAGTGTCTTTCCATTTTCTCAATTCACACTTCAGAGTCTCAGACTCCTCACCTCACCAGTCACGACTCACCAGGCTCAGCTCCATCTCCATCTCAAATTCTCTTAATCTCCATCTCGAATTTTCTTCATCTCCATCTTCGTCTCGAAAGAAATCTGAGATCTGACAGCTTATGTGGTCACGCCTTAAACTCACAGGTCCACTCTCCATTTTGTTCTAGGGTTTGTTCCCCAATTCTTTTGAATCTTTGATGTTTTCATTCACCAAATTGTTTACTTTGTATCTTTGATTGATTGATTGTTTGTATTTTTCTAGGGTTTGTATATGATGATTGATTTTGATATGATTTAGGGTTTATTTGGATTAATTCCAAAGTTGGGAAATTTAGATACACTGCATGTCTGGCTGTCTGCATCCGTAATAGATCTATTAGAGTATTAGTTGATACTGTAGTGAAAACATCTGTTGCATAAGCTATTAAGCTATGGTTTACTGAAAACATAAGCTCTGGTTTACTGAAAACATTAAGCTTTGATTTACTAAAAACATAAGTTTTGGTTTACTACTGCATAAGTTATTAAGCTCTGTTACGTAAGCTTTGGTTTACTTTGTGTGATTGTGATTACTTATGAAGTAAATAAAACATATACTCTATTACTTTGTTACAAAAGTAGCCTAAAAACATATACTTTGTAACTCTGTTACATAAGCTTTGGTTTTTGTTTGCAAAAAAATATTTTGTTGTAGTTTATAATGTCCTGTAAACAAATATCAAAATAACATCCCTGTTGACTTCCATTGTTGCAGTAACATCTAAAGTTTTGCAAAATCTTGTTGAACTATTAATTTGTTATGTCTTCTTTTCATTATTTGATTTCATTTAGTATCTAAAATATTTTGTAGTGTGATGGAGACTATAACATCAACTGCTGTAAATCCAACGCAAGTCTCAAATATTGGAGGAGACAATGGAGGAGGCCAGCCGCAAAATCAAAGTCAGGTTGAAGAAATTGAGCAAATAATCGGTAAGACTCGTGCTACTATATGGGAACATTATATAAGATTTAAACAAAATGATGAAATAAAGGCAAAATGTAAATATTGTGGTCAAGTTTTAAGCCGACTCGGGAAAGAATGGGACAACTGGTTTAAAAAATCATAATGCGAGATGCAAATTGTACCCTCCTAATATTCAATTAAAGGAAAGGAAACAAGCACTATTAAATTATCCTCCTTCAGCAAATATTAATGAAGAGGGTCAAAACTTGGAAGGGGAATCAAACAATATTGTTTGTTTATGGAAATTTGATCAAGAGTTAATTACGAAGGCAATTTCTTATATGATAATTGTAGATGAACTTCCTTTTAGCATTGTGGAGAACACGGGCTTTAAATACTTGATGTCCATCGCGTGTTCAAAATTTATCGTACCGTCACGCGCCACAATAACTAGAGATTGTTTGAAACGCTTTTTAGAAGAGAAATTGAAATTGAAAGCTTATTTCAAAAATACATCACAAAAGGTTTCTCTTACTACTGATACATAGACCTCAATACAAAGAATTAATTACATGGTGTTGACAACTCATTATGTTGATGATAAATAGAATTTGCAAAAAAAGATCGTTAGCTTTGTCCCAATTACTAGTCATAAAGGGGAAGACATCGAATGTCGGTTGAAAATTGTTTGAGGGAATGTGGTATTGATAAAGTTTTCACAATTACTGTTGATAATGCTAGTTCCAATGATGTAGCAATTTTCTATTTGAAAACTCAATTGAAAAATTGGGGTCATAGCATTTGTGACAATAAATTTCTCCATGTGAGGTGTGTTGCCTATATTGTTAATTTGGTTGTATGTGATGGGTCGAAAGTTGGAAGTCCTTTGATATCTCGGGTTCGATCATTAGTTAGGTGGGTACGACTATCATCCTCTAGTATTAAGAAATTCAAAGAATGTATTGAAATTGAAAAAATTGAAAATAATAACTCTTTGATCCTAGATGTTTCCATTAGGTGGAACTTCACTTATTCTATGTTGAATGTGGCCATAGACTTCGAATGTACTTTTAAAAGACTTGCAATCAAAGATCCTTTATTCAAATTGGAAATGGAATTGGGTGATGGGTGGCATACCATAGAAGATTGGGGAATTATGAGAAAATTGATGGTATTCTTAAAGTATTTCTTTGACATTACGGTAAAGGTTTCAAGTACATCTTATGTGACATCAAATTCTTTCTTTCATGAATTTCTTGATCTTGACGATGCTTTGAATGATTTTTACATGAGACTGATGATGGCATAAGAGAAATGGCATTGAAGATGAGAGCAAAATTAGATAAATATTGGGAAAATGTTGAGAAGATGAATAAGTTATTGTACATTGGGGTTGTTCTTGATCCTAGACATAAATTCGCATTTTTAAAATTTTCATTTAATTCGATGTATAGGAGCGGGAGCGAAATTGCAAATAAAATGATAAAATCGATGTGTAATGTCATTGAGGAATTGTTTAAATGTTATAGCCATAGATATGCATCGCAAAGTGCACAATCATCCCAAAGTCAAAGTGAACCATGTAATGTGCCTGGTGAAAGTATTTTTAGTGTGCATCGTCGAGAAAGGACAAGGAGGAGGGTAACGGACAAATTTGTGAAACACATTGCGGATGTCCAAGGTGGGGAAAATACCGAATTAGACGAGTATTTGAGTGAGCATGTTGATCGAGTGACTTATTCAAGTTATAATGTTTTGGGTTTGTAGAAAAATACTCCTAGATTTCCTATTCCCTCTCAAATGGCTAGGGATGTCTTGGCTGTTCCTATGTCAACGGTTGCTTCCGAGTCAGCATTTAACACCGGTGGGCGTGTGCTTGATCTATTTAGGAGTTCTTTAACTCCTAGAACGGTAGAAGCGCTTATTTGTGCTCAAGATTGACTTCGTTCAAGCAAACAACCAATGTATGTGGAGGAGAACTTAGATGCACTTGAAACAATTGAGAAAGGTAATCTTTAGTTTTTATTTATATAATTTTTCATTTATAATGTTTAATTGTTTATGATTCTCTTTGACTAGGTATATATTTTTTTATCTTCTTAGAATTTGCTGAAGTATTGGACATGAGTGGTGGAATTTAATATAGTTGTCAAGCTTGTTTTGGAGACTTCAACACTGGTGAGTTTTCTCTTGTTGTTTCTTGTTGGTTTTGAACCATGTAGATGTCATATGCAGAATAATAATATAGCAGTTGACAGATTTTTGCTGTTTAGATTTCCGGGGTAATTTCTGCTATTTGAGTTTCTGCTATTTAGATATCCTGTTTAATTGTTTATGTTGTTTTCTGTTCAAGCAGATAAAAGCAATAGTAGCAGCCAACAAACTGCCAGACTTAGCAGTAATTATTTTTTTGTTCAAGACTACAAGTGATGTTTTGCGCATACAGTTGTCGATGACTATGATGCTGAAATGCTGAGAGTTTTGAACCGACTTTTCTTTCTTTCTTTGTATTCATCTTATTTTGTATCTTTCCTAGAATTGTATTTATGTATGGATTATGGACTATGGACTATGGACTATGGAGTCTTGGAAATAATCAGAATTTACCTTTCTTTTATTTCTGTTTTTAGCTTTTAATATTGTAAAAGCTTGTTACTTTTTGAACTATGATAATTGGACAGAAAGTCAGAAACTAACGAGAAATGCTTTCACCAATTTTTATGTATTAATTTCGGTAAATAACTGGTATCAAACCGGTTAACCGATTTGGTATATCGATTCTACCGGTTTTGGCATGCGTTCGGTATCCGATTCTGGTATGCAAAATTATCTATGTTTGGTACGGTGGTATACCGATGAACAGGCCTCCAATCCCAACGTGGCCCTGTCATTGACTTTTCTCGATTCAACGTTTTTGGATAAACAGGGGTCATGTTTATTTATAAAAATCATAATTTTAAAATTAAAATTCATATGATTATGATTTTAAGATTATTAATTCTAGAATTAAATAATTATAGTTATACGTTTATTTTTTATAAGATTATTCATAAGTAATTTAAAATAATCACATATTATATATTTTTTTTAATATTAATTAAAGAATTGAATAAAAAAATATTATTTGAATTATTATACCTATATCAATAATAATATATTTTAAATTATAATTTAAATTTATTTATACACCAAAAAATGATGAACAATTAATTATAAACTTTTAAATACTGTTAAAATAAATTAGTGAATACACATTATTTCATCGTGCTCTTCTTATATGAAATATTTGAGAATCAAATTATCATAAATTAACAAATAAATAAGGAAAAATATATGATATGTGAAATACTAAAATTTCATTAAAATCACCAAAATTAAAATTATTAAAAGTTAATTTTAAATATTTTTAAGTTCAAAATAAAATTAATTTATTAATAATTACGAAAAATAAATTAATATAATTTATTATAATATTAATCATTCTATTCATCAAAATTTTGGAGAGAGAAATGATATATATATATATATATATATATATATATATATATATATAGAGAGAGAGAGAGAGAGAGAGAGAGAGAGAGAGAGAGAGAGAGGAGTTTTGGAGAGAGAAAATGGGAGTGGAATGGGAAGTGAAAGGATGAAGGGGAATATATGATGGAGAGGGAAGGGAACCGGAGATTGTTTATAAGTTTAATTAATCAATAGTACTCTTTTCGTCCCCCAAAAAATCACATTTGTAAAATTTTAGAATATTAAAGATATATATTCTTGCATTAAATTAAAAAAAATATAATAACTTGATTTTATAGCACAATATATCTATGAATTTATGATGATAAATTTATGGATATATTGTCATTTTATACTCTTGCTATTAAGAAATATACTCTTTTTGTGTAGTAAAAAATTTACTAAATTATATTCTTTTTGTAATATGAAGAGAGCATTTTATGAATTTTAATATTAAATATATATATATTTTTCCGTTAATTCTAAAATTAGATATATACTTTTATATCTAAATTATAAAATAACATAAAATTTTAATATGTGTTACTTATATTTTGGTTATACTCGATCCGTTTCATGATAAAAGTCTTTATTACTATTTTAGGTAGTCTTAAGTAAAATGTGTACTTATCTTAAATAATTTATTTTTTATAGTAATTTGTCTATAATATCTTTAGTATTAATTGTCATATTTCTATTATATATACATATTTATAGAGTATCACTAGTCATATGCAAAAAACTATGCAATTAAATAAAAATTTAAATATGAATAATTTTTTCATTTCATCATCCTTCTTAATATGCGTAAAAAATCAATAAGAACTTTTATACATTAAGATAGAGGAAGTATTAATTATCATAACACAATCAATATTATGTTTGTAATAAATATTAGAGGTATGTTTAAAGAAAAGTTTATAAATGAGCGTTTAAAATGTATATCTCAAAATTTGAAATGCTTTTGAAAAGTATACCTCAAAATTTGAAATGTTAATAACAATTATGATTTATCAGAAGTGCATTAATGGGGAGGCAGACCATAATAATGTTTGTTGTCCATGCCACGACTTGTACAGTAGTACTGATTAATATGAAAACAATAAGAAGATATTATGGTCATTTTAAAAAATAGTTGACATTAATTTTGTTTAAATTTTTTTAATCTCAAATGATAAGAATTATAATATTTAGTTGAATATTGCATTAAATAATCTCTTTTATTAAGTTATTTTATAATGTTTGAACTAATAGTTCAAAGTTTAAATTTAAAAACAAATAAGACACTTGAAATTAATAATTTTATTCTAAATATAATACTTGTAAACAAATATAGCCTAAGTAAATTTTTTTCAAAAATTTCTTCCTAAAGTTGGGAAAAAGGTTATGAAGAAAATTTATCAAAAATTTAAATGGCATGTTAAAACATTAAAAAAAAATATTATACTTTCTCAAATATATCTTACAAAAAGAAAATAGTAATGTACTTTCTTAGGTTAAAACTTTCTTTTAAAACTCATAAATATAAAGAGAGAAATTAAATTTCTTTTGTCTTCCTCTTTTTTCTCTCATAAATTTTATTTATTTTTTTCTTTTCAAACTCACAAACACATTATAAACTCTAAAATATATTAATCTAGTACTAGACTACTAATATTTTGTAATGGATTAATTCTTTTAATATTCCAGAATTTTAAGTAACAAAATAATGATCAAATAAAAATACATTTTTTTTATTTCAATTCAAAATTAAAGATATTTTTAATTTTAAATTATCTTTTCTTTTTAAACTCACGAACACATTATAAACTCTAAAAATATTACTCTAGTACTAGACTATTAATATTTTTAATGGATTTATTCTTTTAATATTCTAGAATTTTAAGTAACAAAACAATGATCAAATAAAAATACATTTTTTTTCCTTTCAAAATAACAGATATTTTTAATTATATTTTTTTAAACTCACAACCACATTATAAACTCTAAAAATATTACTCTAGTATTAGACTACTAATATTTTTTAATGGAGTAATTCTTTTAATATTCCAAAATTTTAAGTAACAAAATAATGATAAAAAAAAAATTCATTTTTTTATTTCCATTCAAAATTAAAGATATTTTTAATTTTAAATTAAAATAATCAAAAAAAGTATAAATGTCATTACTTACATTTTAAACATGTTAAATACTATTATGTCATAAGTTTTTATTTCAGCAAATATTATCTAAAATTTAATCAATTTTTTTGTTAAAGATTATATTAAAAATAGATGAATTTTAATGTAAAACAAAATAACATAAACTTATCTCCATTAACAAACGTACCAAAAATCTAAAGAAATAAGATAAACTGGTAATCTAATTTAAAAGTTATTGTTTTGTTTCTTTTCGTTCATGAACTCAAACATAGCACAAATTATTTTATTTTATTGTAAAATTTGTGTCCTAGTTTTAATTTTTCGTTTCATTTTCTTTTAATTGTAATAACCAAAAATAAAAATGTACTAATATTATTAATGAAAAATAAGAATATTTTAAAAATTATTTGCGTGCACACATATTTATGTGTTATGTTATGTATATTAATAATTCAATTTAAATTGAATTAGTCATGTGATAAATAATAAATTAAATGATGAAGATGGTGCGCTTAAATTAGAATTAATTTGAGCATATGTAATATGTCATGTGTGGCATAATTGTTAAGATGGATTAATTAATTAGTTAATTAAATTAATGATGAGATGATTAAATAATTAAATGGACTAATGAGAATTAATATTTGAGTTCAATATAAATGTTACATAATTTAATATGACATAGCCTAATATGTTTGAAAAATAAAGTTCATTTATACATGAATTGTTATAATTAAATTACTAGCCTAATGTAATAAATTGTTCTTGGCCCAATGAGATTTTATTTGGACTAGCCCAAGTTGCATGAATGATGTTGGTACATATATATATGTGTGTGTGTCTGCGCGCACATATATATATGTGTGCTTTGTACAAAATACACACACACACACACACATATATATATAGCACTACCCAACCCTAGCCCCCCCTAAAAGTCAAATGCTGATTTTTGTGTTAATAGTCATGTGAAGTTGAATAATTACCTAAGAAATAGCTTAATGTCCTTAAAGGTGGAAATTTGTAAAAAAAAAAAATTCAACTATTGTTAATCTATTGGTTAATGCATACGTGGAGGATATTAACACTCCTATAAATAGGAGCTTTCAAAATTATTTATAAATTTTACTTGCAAAAAATCAAAATGTTAGCTATAAAAAAGAAAATATAGGGAGAATAGAGAAAAATAAAAAAAGCTAGGAAAACTTTTGCAAGTGGGTGATTCTAACAAGGTTCAGCTAAGAGGAATGAGGTGGAGCACTACTACAAGTTTATCTCTATGAGAAGAAATGTCTCAAGAAGGTATAACTATTTAACCCTAGTACTTTAGTTAATCTAACATGTTTAAGCTTGTAGTATGTATATTTATGTTTGGTTATGAGAAGATTTGTGTGTGGAAATCATGATGGATTTCAAAGACATAATGATGGTACTATGAAGGAGAATATGTGTTTGTAAGTGTTTCATGACTAAATGAATAAAATAAAAGCATGAAAACTTAAAACCATAAGTGTAGTAGTTAAAAACATGAGATTTTGTACCCAAAAAAATGAAATGTGAGAGATATTTGCATGATCTATAAATTGTATATTGTAAATCTATAGACTATAAAATACGAAAATATTTCAAGTGGAATGAACAAAAACAGAGTTAAAATGAATTTTCTTGTAAAGTATGTCAAAAGGAAACCTTAGCTTGAAAAACAAACAAATTTGGTTAAATAAATATTTTTTAAAATAATGTACAAATTGAAATATTGTAGAGTTATAAGTTTATAAAATAACAAATTTGTTTTGATCTCATTTGGATATCAAATGAGCAAATTATGAAAGATTGAATCAAAAAGAGTAATAACACTAAAATCTGAAATTGGATTCAGCTGAGGGGCGCTGGTGAATAACCTTTCGTATTCATTACTTATTAATCTCTGAGAATAACCTTACTGCGTGGATTACCGCCTGTTTGGTGAATAACTTTTCGTATTCAATTTTTATTAAATTGTGGGAATAACCTTACGGCGCGGATTATCGCCTGTTGGTGAATAACCTTTCGTATTCATTCCTTATTAATCTCTGAGAATAACCTGACTACGCGGATTACCATATGTTTGGTGAATTACTCTTTGTATTCATTTCTTATTTGTCTCTTGTGGAAATAATTTGTCTACACGAATTATCACATGACACTTTTCTTTCATATTCGTAAGTGATATTATTTTCCTTTATACTCATAAGGGATACCATCTTTTTCATCTTCCATTATTCAAACTTATTATGGTAAGGGATATTAATTTCCTTCACCTTTTGTTAATCAAACCTGCTACGGTAAGGGATATTATTTTCTTTCATACACCTAAATCGAAACTTATTATGGAACTATTGCTTCTATAATTCCTGAAAATATTATATGTTCCATAATAGTTGCACTTCATCATTTCAATTGAACCATCCTATTTACGTGAACCTTTCTATTGAACTGTAACCGTTATTCTGAACTGTGGATCTTGAATATCATTTTTAAATTTCACTCCACATCATGTTGACAATTTGGACATTATTTGAATCTGTACAAAGTAAAATTCTGATACTTATTATTTATCCTGTTTCTTCTGTTCATCATTTATATCATTCTAATCATCCAAAATCAAGTTGTTATGAATATCTGTGGCCGGGGGCACAGATGCGATATAATTGTTGAACAGATGATAGGTTAAAGGCGATACATCTGTTCAGTGTCTTTTATGGCACGTGGTGATTGTTCTCTTTGGCCCGTAGTGCATAGATGAACTGTTGTTTGGTATGATTATGACCAAATGCTGAATCTGGTATAATCATAACCGTTGGTGTTATATTGAATGTCTTTGGCCCGTAGTGCAAAGATGAACTGTTAATCTGCATGATTATGATCAGGAACTGTGAATTGTATTATCTTGACTAATGGTATTTCAGATGATAAAAGTTGATGATGTTTTTCCTAAAAAGAGAATCGAGTGGACATTATCGTCTGCATTATTCTTCTAATAGATTGCTCATTCCGCTGCTATTATTAATCTGAACGTTGTTTAAGAATTTAACTACAGTTTTTGATATAAACCTTGTAGTTTATCGTATTCTATCAAGAACTCAACTGTTGAAGACTAATGATAATTTATTCGTCATTATATTTGTCATGATATTCTTTACTGGGCTATTTGAGCTCACCCTTTCTTTTGTTCCATTGTTTTTCAACAGGAGATGGAAACGTAGCTGGGTCTAGCCGGGGAATAGAGTGAGAGTCTGAGGAATAGCTATCGTAGTCTTCACGCGATGTAAAATAGTGTGATAATAATAGTGAAGACTTAGTTGTGTATTATTATACACTGTATTGTTGAACGTTGTTTTACCTTATAATAATTTTGTTGTAGTCTTTTGACGACTCAAGTTTGGGCTGTATGGGCCCAGATTTGGGGGCGTCACAGTTGGCATCAGAGCTTAGGGATATGGTCTTTAATGGAGATCTGGGGTTAGAACTAGGAGGGGAGAGACGAATAGAATCAATCACTAGTGTGTCCTACCTAAATTAGATTTTGTTATCTAATTAATCGATTTGAATGTAGGAACATGAAAAGATGAGTCAGTTTGTTTGAACTAACAATTATTTTGTGACTACAGTTGAATATGGCATATGAAAATCAGGAAGTTAACAATGGAGTGCCCGAAACAAATGTACCTGCGAATCAAGAGACGACGAATAATCTTCCTACAAACTCAAAGTTGAATCTTTTGCCTAATACAAAATTTATGCGTGTTCTATCCAGTAAGGATGAAGGTGAAAGCTCTACTGTAGTCATTCCAGATCCTTTTTTAGAAGTAATTAAAGGATGTAATGAACTTGCAGAAATTATTGCCTTTAATCTGCTCAGTAATTGGAAGGATCATATCACTTGGTTATGCTCGATAACAAAGGATCAGAATATATGGACTTTTCATATCAGTCTTTAGGATTTATGGTATTCCAGCTATGATTTTCAAGATTATTTAAAAATGATGTTTCTATACTTTTGGGCATTACAATTTAGAGGAATTCAGGTTAAGTTAGTCACTATCGTGGAAACTGCAGTCTATCGAAAATACTATTTTAATGGAAATCATTGGTTCGTTACTACTGATGAAGTTGATGAATCCGAGAAACAATTTGCTAGAAAATTATTCAGTGGTATTCCCATGGTTGAAATACGTGAAGATCCAGATGAAGTATTCAGAATTCGATTTGACGATAACAGTCAAGAACCGAATGAAGTGATAACCGGTAAGCTATTTATAAATTCTTGTGAAGTTTATGCCATGTTAGATACTTGCTCTACCCATTCTTTTATTTCACATACATGTGCTCAACGTTTAAATTTGACTTCAAAAAACATAGACTTTGACTTATCAGTTGAAACCTCATTGGGAGAAATATCTATCACATCTACTATCTATAAATCTTGCCTAGTTCAAATCAACAACCTCACATTACCTGTTGACCTTATTTCTTTGGAGATGCATGAATTTGATGTGATTTTAGGAATTGATTGGTTGACTACCCATCATGCTAAAATTAATTGTTTTCATAAGATTATTAGTTTTCATATTCCTAATCAACATGTCATTCAAATTCAAGCAACTAAACCGTTGAAATCTATAACTGTTATTTATAGCCATAAAGTCATTCGTTTATTGAAAAACGGATGTCAAACCTTTTTAGCTCATGTCACTGATTTGAACAAAAACACGTCAAACTTGAATGATATTCCCATTGTTAATGAGTTTTCTGATGTTTTTCCTGAAGAACTTCCTGGCTAACCCCCAAATCGTGAAATTGAATTTTGTATTGATCTTGAACCCGGTACCAAGCCCATTTCCAAAGCTCCATACCGAATGGCTCCCATTGAACTTCAAGAGTTAAAAGTCCAACTATAGGAATTGTTGGATACCGATTTCATTCGTCCGAGTGCATCACCTAGGGGTGCTCCTGTTCTATTTGTGAAGAATAAAGACGGGAGTATGAGATTATGCACTGACTACCGAGAATTGAACCACGTCACCATCAAAAAACAGGTACCCGTTACCTCAGATTGATGACATGTTTGATCAATTGCAAGGTGCTCAATATTTCTCAAATATTGATCTCCGTTCTGGATATCATCAGTTAAAGGTTAAAGTTGAGGACATTCCAAAGACTGCTTTCAGAACTCGTTATGGGCATTATGAGTTCTTAGTCATGCCTTTTGGACTAACTAATGCTCCTGCAGCTTTCATGGACATGATAAACCGAATATTCAAGGAATATTTGGATCATTTTGTGGTTGTCTTTATTGATGACATTCTCATATACTCCAAGAGTCGTGAGGATCATGAACAACACCTGAGATTAATACTCCAAAAGCTACGTGAGAACAAATTGTATGCCAAGCTGAAGAAGTGTGAGTTTTGGCTTGAGGAAGTCACGCTCCTTGGGCATGTGATTTCTAGTAAGGGAATATCAGTTGATCCTGCAAAGATCGAAGAGATATTAAATTGGGAGCAACCTCGGTCAGTAACTGAAGTCCGAAGTTTTCTGGGCTTAGCTGGTTATTATCGGAGATTCGTAGAAGGATTTTGTCGAATCGCCACTCCATTAACTCAGCTGACTCGAAAAAGTACAAAATTCGTATGGAACGAGGAATGTGAGAAAAGTTTTCAAGAACTCAAGAAGAGACTTATTTCAGCTCCTGTTCTGACCATACCATCAGGATCAGGAGAATTTGTTATCTACAGCGATGCTTCAGGCAAAGGTCT
This sequence comes from Hedera helix, assembly GCA_947179155.2. Lineage (NCBI taxonomy): Eukaryota > Viridiplantae > Streptophyta > Magnoliopsida > Apiales > Araliaceae > Hedera > Hedera helix. The sequence goes on along the minus strand of OX359272.1, from coordinate 43,264,212 downwards.
AGGCTGTGTCCTTATGCAACATGGAAAGGTTATAGCCTATGCCTCTCGACAACTCAAAGATTATGAGAAAAATTATCCTACTCATGATCTAGAGTTGGCAGCAGTCGTTTTCGCGTTGAAGATCTGGAGACACTACTTGTACGGAGAAAAAGTGGATATCTATACGGATCATAAAAGTCTCAAGTATTTCTTCACCCAGAAGGAACTCAACATGCGACAACGACGTTGGCTTGAGCTGTTGAAGGATTATGACCACACAATCCAGTATCACCCGGGAAAGGTGAACGTTGTAGCTGACGCTTTGAGCAGAAGATCTTATGCGAGTACAAGTGCACTGCTGACAAAACAGAAGCGTATTTTGTACGACTTGCAAAAGATGGGGATAGAGCTAAAAACACCAATGACCCAGTTGAAGATTGCGCACGTACGAGTAGAACCAGCTTTAATCGATAAAATTAAAGCTGCTCAAGCTACTGATCCGGAGTTGATGAATATGATGAAGAAAGTACAAGAAGGTGTTATTCCTGAGGCAAGAATCGACGAGATAGGAATACTTCGAGTTAACTCTCGACTCTGTGTTCCTAACGATCCTGAATTGAAGTATAAAATCATGATGGAGGCACACAACACGCCGTTTGCAATCCACCCAGGGAGTACCAAGATGTATCAAGATCTTCGACATACATTTTGGTGGAACAATATGAAAAGGGAGATTGCAGAATTTATCTCAAGGTGCCTAACTTGTCAACATGTCAAGGCAGAGCATCAAGTACCTAAGGGTCCATTACAACCACTTGAGGTTCCCGAATGGAAGTGGGAATACATCAATATGGATTTTGTGACGGGTCTTCCCAAAGTTTCTCAAGGCTTAGATGCAATTTGGGTCATCGTAGATAGATTGACCAAATCCGCTCATTTCTTGCCTATACGAGAAAACTTTTCACTTGAACGTCTTGCCGGTATGTACATAAATGAGATTGTGAGATTGCATGGCATGCCAGTTTCCATAGTTTCTGATCGAGATCCTAGATTCACTTCACGCTGTTGGATCATTCTACAAAAAGCTATGGGCACTGAACTACGTTTTAGTTCTGCATACCATCCTCAAACGGTCGGACAATCGCAAAGGACGATCCAGACCCTCGAAGATCTTTTGAGACTTTGTGTATTAGACTTCAAAGGAAGTTGGGATAAGTACTTGCCATTGGTGGATTTTTCATACAACAACAGTTACCAAGCAAGCATAGGCATGGCCCCATTTGAGGCTTTGTATGGAAGGAAGTGTCGCTCTCCAGTATGTTGGAATGAGGTAGGAGAAGCAAAATTGTTGGGACCCGAGTTGGTACGCTTGACAACAGAAAAGATCCAAATGATCCGACAACGAATACAGACCGCACAAGAACGACAAAAGAGTTATGTTGATCTTCATCGGAGAGACGAAAGTTTCAACGTCGGAGATCATGTATTCTTACGTGTTTCTCCATGGAAAGGGGTTACGAGATTCGAAAAGAGAGGAAAGCTCAACCCTCGATTTATTGGCCCATTTGAAATCCTCGATCGAATAGGAACTGTAGCCTACAGACTAGCCTTACCACCAAGTATGTCTCGCATCCATAACGTTTTTCACATATCTATGTTACGTAAATATGTGAAGGACCCAAACCACGTCATTGAGTTAGAACCAGACGTTATAGCAGAGGATTTAACGTACGAGGAGGTACCTGTTAAGATCATAGATAAGAAGGAGCAGATCCTACGCTCAAAGGTTATACCTCAAGTTAAGGTTTTATGGAGGAACCAAGATACTGAGAAAATGACCTGGGAGCTAGAATCTGAGATGAAATCTAAGTATCCTTACCTCTTCGATATGCCAGGTACGTCAATTTCGGGGACGAAATTTCATAAGGAGGGGAGGTTATAAGACCCCGAATTTTATGAAATATAAAATTTAATTTTTCTTCATATATATTTTCATGAAACAGTAAGTGGTTAAATTGATAAAGTTAAAAGTTAAGGATGTTATGTGTAAATTATATTATGTCGGACAATATTCTTTTGGTCGGGGAATATTCGTTCTGTCGGGGAATATTCGTACGACGGCGCCGTACGAACCAATCATTGGTGGACCCCACAAAGAATAATTGTCGGATATAGAAAATGACATAAACAATTTTTAAAATGGTCAATGGTACTATTACTTTTAATTGTTAAAATATCCGGTGGTAAAAGAATAGTAATATACGGTATTACAAGTAACATACGGTATTGCACAGTAGCACACGGCATTGCACAGTGTTTCGTATTATTAAACTGATAAAGTGGTTATCGTACAATATTTGACTTTATTGTCACATGCACAATAATTCATATTATTAAACTGATAATTGTCACAGTAGCATATGCACAGTAATTCACATTATTGAATCAATAATTGTCATGACACAGTAACGTAATCTTTCTTTTACATACTTTCTGCATTATTGTTATCTCTATTATGGTGTTATTTAAACAGTTGTATTTCATTAATTAATTGACTTGATATCTAACTCAGAAAGCCAACTACACTGTATTTATAACATTTAGTCATAATAATGAATAAGTGTGAATTATTGTTGAATAATTGAATTGATAAAGTTATTTGTTTATAATATAAAGTTAGGTGATATAAAATGAATGGTATAGATTAAAGATAATATAGAATTTAAAATGGATGGTGTAGATTAAAAGATGATCTTTAAATGAATGATTTAAATTAAGGAAATCTTAAAAGATGAAATGAATGGTATAGATTAAAGATAATATAGAATTTGAAATGGATGATGTAGATTAAAAGATGATATTTAAATGAATGGTTTATCTTAAAAGATGAAATGAATGGTATTGATTAAACATTATCTTGAAATGAACGATTTGGATTAAATTAGGAAATCTTGGTTATGATAAGATTTTTGGCTATAAATAGAGGCCTTAACTTAAGGATTTTTCATAAACTTCCTTACTTGTTCTTTCTTTCTCTCTCTAAATACTTCTTATGAAAGTTTTCTCTAAGTGTGCTTAAGTCATCTTGAGTATTTGTGAAGATTTATAAGTGTACGTGTACTGTTCAAGTTAATCAACCTCATTTAAATCAATATCCAGTCACGTGTTAAGGTAAAGGATTATCATTATTTGATTCTCGAAAATAATATCGTTTCTTTCTTACTCATAAGATGTGCAATTTATTTCCATGTATTAATTTGTGGGAATAACCTTACGGTGCGGAGTACCGCCTGTTGGTGAATAACCTTTCGTATTCATTCCTTATTAATATCTGAGAATAACCTTACTGCGTGGATTACCGCCTGTTTGGTGAATAACTTTTCGTATTCAATTTTTATTAAATTGTGGGAATAACCTTACGGCGCGGATTATCGCCTGTTGGTGAATAACCTTTCGTATTCATTCCTTATTAATCTCTGAGAATAACCTGACTACGCGGATTACCGCATGTTTGGTGAATTACTCTTTGTATTCATTTCTTATTTGTCTCTTGTGAAAATAATTTGTCTACACGAATTATCACATGACACTTTTCTTTCATATTCGTAAGTGATATTATTTTCCTTTATACTCATAAGGGATACCATCTTTTTCATCTTCCATTATTCAAACTTATTATGGTAAGGGATATTAATTTCCTTCACCTTTTGTTAATCAAACCTGCTATGGTAAGGGATATTATTTTCTTTCATACACCTAAATCGAAACTTATTATGGAACTATTGCTTCTATAATTCCTGAAAATATTATATGTTCCATAATAGTTGCACTTCATCATTTCAATTGAACCATCCTATTTACGTGAACCTTTCTATTGAACTGTAACCGTTATTCTGAACTGTGGATCTTGAATATCATTTTTAAATTTCACTCCACATCATGTTGACAATTTGGACATTATTTGAATCTGTACAAAGTAAAATTCTGATACTTATTATTTATCCTGTTTCTTCTGTTCATCATTTATATCATTCTAATCATCCAAAATCAAGTTGTTATGAATATCTGTGGCCGGGGGCACAGATGCGATATAATTGTTGAACAGATGATAGGTTAAAGGCGATACATCTGTTCAGTGTCTTTTATGGCACGTGGTGATTGTTCTCTTTGGCCCGTAGTGCAAAGATGAACTGTTGTTTGGTATGATTATGACCAAATGCTGAATCTGGTATAATCATAACCGTTGGTGTTATATTGAATGTCTTTGGCCCGTAGTGCAAAGATGAACTGTTGATCTGCATGATTATGATCAGGAACTGTGAATTGTATTATCGTGACTAATGGTATTTCAGATGATAAAAGTTGATGATGTTTTTCCTAAAAAGAGAATCGAGTGGACATTATCGTCTGCATTATTCTTCTAATAGATTGCTCATTCCGCTGCTATTATTAATCTGAACGTTGTTTAAGAATTTAACTGCAGTTTTTGATATAAACCTTGTAGTTTATCGTATTCTATCAAGAACTCAACTGTTGAAGACTAATGATAATTTATTCGTCATTATCTTTGTCATGATATTCTTTACTGGGCTATTTGAGCTCACCCTTTCTTTTGTTCCATTGTTTTTCAACAGGAGATGGAAACGTAGCTGGGTCTAGCCGGGGAATAGAGTGAGAGTCTGAGGAATAGCTATCGTAGTCTTCACGCGATGTAAAATAGTGTGATAATAATAGTGAAGATTTAGTTGTGTATTATTATACACTGTATTGTTGAACGTTGTTCAACCTTATAATAATTTTGTTGTAGTCTTTTGACGACTCAAGTTTGGGCTGTATGGGCCCAGATTTGGGGTGTCACACTCTATCTCCCTATCTGGCGGTAAACCTGGCAGTTCATTTGGAAATACGTCCATGAACTCCCTAACTACTGGTATTTGCTCCATCTCGGGATTCACCATCAGTGTGTCCACTATGTGAGCTAAATACCCTACACAACCTTTCTTCAACAGTTTCTTGGCCTGCATCATCGTCAGACATGTTGATTGTCTAGACGACTTGCTGCCATAAAATACGACCTTAGACTTATTCGGTGTCTTAAGGCGTATACACTTCTTTTTCAATCAATTATCGCTCCGTGGATAAACAACCAATCCATCCTTAGTATAATGTCAAACTCCCCCAAACGTATCGGGATTAAGTTTACACTCAACTTCTGACCCCTGATTTCAGCACAACAATTTTTATGTATATACTCTACAGGAATCACTTCTTTATTTGCCACTTCTATGTTCATTGGGTTCTCTAGTTTTTCTCTAGGCAATTCTAACCGTCTAGCGAATTCATCAGACACAAATGAACAGGTAGCACCCGAATCAAATAATACATAAGCATTTATATCATTGATCGGAATAATACCTGACACCACGTCTTTTGATTCAACGGTGTCCAACACCGTCATGTTGAAAGTCCGTGCCGTTGGTTTATTCTGTGGCGTCGGCCCTCCAATGGTAAGTTTGTTGTTGTTGTTGTTGTTGCTTCCCCTAAATCCTGAACTTCCCCCGGTATTCTTCTTCTTCGGACAATCCTTAAACTGATGGTCCATGGCTCCGCAGGCGAAACAACCCTTCCTCTTTGGTGTGGGACAATTAGGAGCGATGTGCCCCTCTTGCCCACAGTTATAGCAGACGTTCTTCCCCCTCATACATTCCCCCGCGTGGTTCTTCCCGCAGTTACTAAACTTGTTACCCTTCTTCTGTTCACTTCCTTGGGGTGTCCCTGAACTGTTGCTCCACTTGCGCTTGTTGGAGTTGCTACCCCCACTGCTGTTATTTTCTCGGTTTCCTCCGTCACTCTTCTTCTTATTACGTTCCTGGTTATGTTTGTTGAGGGCCTCATTTCCCCCTTCAGCTATTATTGATTTCTCCAGCAACGTTGCGAAGTTGGTAATCTGTAGTACGGCTACCCGACCGTAAACCTACGGTTTCAGCCCCTGCTCAAACCTTCTTGATTTCCTTGCTTCCGTGTCCACCTGGTGTGGAGCAAATCTCGCCAATTCGTTGAATTTGGCGGCATAATCGGATACTGTCATACTACCTTGCTTAAGCTCTAGGAATTTGATTTCCATCCTAGCCTGTGTACTCTCTGGAAAGTAGTTCTCCAAGAATACTTCTTTGAATCGCGCCCACGCGATCGTTCCCTCCCCTGCTCTACTTTTATTGGCCTTCCACCAGTGACTGGCCTCCCCTTTCATCATGAAGGTAGCAAATGAGGTCATTTGCTCCTTCGCTACTCGTGCGACCTCGAAGACTTTTTCCATCTCCTCTATCCAGCTCTGTGCTTCTATAGGATCTGTGGTTCCTTTGAACTCGGGTGGTCCTATTAGTTTGAAATCCTTAAAGTTTGCTAGTGGAGCGGCAGGGTTTGTTGCTCCAGTAGCCTCTGCGTTGCGTTCGCGAAATGCTCCCATTAACATTTTCACGAACTCTTGGACATGGTTTGGTGGTACCCCTCCTGCATTGACTGACTCTTCGGGTGGTGGTGGGGGTAGTCGTTGATTTCTTCTCTGTGGCGGCATTTTCTGTATAAAGAAAATTTAATTTATTAAAGTTGTTTCAATCTTTTTACTTTCGTTTTGTAGCTTAAGTAATTTAAACTAAAGTACAAATAATTTTCTCGACACATATAAACATAAACGGAAATGCATTTATATTCATATGCTAAAACACAGTGCATAGCACTTTTACATCATAAGCATACTGCTATAAACGCTGCTAACCCCGATTGTTAAAACAAAAGACGGGATCTAACATAAACATATCCCACAACTTCATAGAGTTGGGATTTACAACATACTAACCATCTATCAAGACAAAAGTTGGGTTTCTACTGTATCTATGTACATAAATAAATAAAGGAAATAATACAACTAACGGCGCATCCCTCGACGAACCGCATCGTCATACTCCTCATCTCCAATAGCCCTGACCACGCCCCTACTAATGGTGTGCAAGGTTTGGCCCTCCTCAGCAGGATAATAGTGCATCCTACTCTGGAATCTACCAAAAGATGAGCAATAGATGTAACTGAGTCTATCTATCCTTACCCTCTTCTCCCTAACCTCGTCCTCCAGCTCCATCATCTGTCCATGAGTTGCATCACGCTGGATCTCCATATCTATCCTCGCCTCCTTTGCCTGCTGCATCCGGCCCCTCATGGCCTCCCTCTCTGCCTGTGTCTGCTGAATCTTCAGCTCAGCGGATACCAACTTGGTCTCCATCTCGGCCATCCTCGCCTTCAGCTCTATGTTCTCGCCGGAGAACATATAAGTTGTATCTCTGTACTGCTCCTCCGTCTGCTGGTGGATCTGGTTCTGCTCCTCTAGGTGCTGAACCCTCTCCTCTAGCTCATCATTAGCCGTAGTCAGAGTATCGATGATGTCACTGGCGACGGTGCCCATGCCATCAACATACTCTGCTGGCTCCTCATCCTCCTCATCCTCAGTATCGTCCTCCTCCTCACTGTACTGCCGCATAACTCCGCCCCAGACAGCGTCCTCTCTATCTCCCTCCTCGGGATCTGACTCTGGCTCCTCGACAGGTGCAGCCACCCGTGGCTGTGCGGTATCCATAGGGATATCCGTAAAAATCACCTCCTCTACAGCAGTGCTCGACTGTCCTATCTTCGTCATCCTACAATAACGTAAATAACACATGTTAGTACAGCAATAAAATATATTCATTGATGAAATGAAATGATATTTTATCATGTACATCTCGGCTCGATGGATTTTCTCAATCCACCTCCAAAAATACACAACATGATTAATCTCCCTGATTCATCTCCTAACGCACTCGATATGAGTTTAATACTAAGGTTATAACTTAGGTTTCGCAAATCCTAAGGTTTCTAACCTACAGCTCTGATACCAACCTGTGACGACCCCAAATCCGGGTTCTTTAACCTCGGGCTTGGTTCTCACTGCACAATACTTAACAACAATGAAATATATAAATTGTATTCAAACTTCGCGGAATAATACAAAAGGTTCCTTAACAAAAGGCTACACTTCCCAAGGTCTATTACCTTAATCTTAACATTACATATCTTAAGGGAAAATACAAAAGATTTACAACAGTAATTACATAACAGTAATTTAAACTAGCATGTAACTATTAAAATTAAGCATTCGCTTTCCCCTTGCCTTTGTCTGATTTAGAGCTTTCGGGATTGGCTGAAATATAGTCATGATGTAGCAAAAATGAGCAACTAAATGGCTCAGCAAGTTTATAAACAACAATCATACGATATATCATGATGAAGGAAAATAACTTTAAGGTTTTCAACAATAGCAATTGTGAAAGATATCAAGAATCAATGTTCAATAAAAGAATGTATTGACTCTTTACTGCTGAGTGGTATTTAATGACCGTGAACTGCTACTAAGGTAGAACAGACATACAATGACTGACAGCTTGTTAAAAATAACGGGACACTTGAGGGGATCAGTCCTCTCATGTCCTATGTATATGCATCACATTTAGATTTCTTGCGTGCTGTCGGTTTTTCGACAAATAAAAATCCCCTTTAACTAGGGTTGTTCTTTCTCAGTCTTACTGTAAGAATCTGCACCAGCCAATGGTTTGGATAAGCTTTTATAATATTCAATTCAATGAATTAACATACATTTGTCTAGCCGAAACAATTAGCTTAGACATCTTAAACAGTTGCAAAAGCACTATGTGCGAATACAATAATCAATAACGATGTGAAGTAATTTTCGATAATTAATTCACTCAAGGGTCTGTCAAATATCTACGAGTGTAGATACTTGCTCAACAATAAATGAATTGTTCAATGTAATTAAGGTTGAATAATAATTGCAACAATAAGTACAAGTTAAGGGGTAGAAAACTTGCCTCGTGCGTCGTTTACTGCTAACCAACTTAATTTAACAATCCTTGAACGGACCTAACAATTAAATCAGTTTGATCTTAAATTAGTATCATATACTTGTAAGTATAATGACCTTTATAAACCTTACAAACCACACAATTGATTAATTATGGGTAATTAAACACTTAGGAAATATGATCACTACTTGATAATATTTCAAACACAAAGAACTTATATTAATTATTTAATATAGTTCAAATAAACATATAATATTATTAATCATTTAATAATATTTTATTAAGTATCTAATATTATTAATCACTTAATAATATTTTATTAAGTATCTAATATTATTAATCATTTAATAATATTTTATTCATTATTTAATATTATTAATCATTTAATAATATTTTATCAAGTATCTAATATTATTAATCATTTAATAATATTTTATTAAGTAACTAATATTATTAATCATTTAATTATATTTTATTCATTACCTAATATTATTAATCATTTAATAATATTTTATTAAGTATCTAATATTATTAATCATTTAATAATATTTTATTAAGTAACTAATATTATTAATCATTTAATAATATTTTATTAAGTATTTAATATTATTAATCATTTAATAATATTTTATTGATTATTTAATATTATTAACCATTTAATAATATTTTATTATATATCTAATATTATTAATCCTTTAATAATATTTTATTGATTATCTAATATTATTAATCATTTAATAATATTTAATTGACTTTATAATATTATTATACACTTAATAATATTTTAATAATTTTCTAATATTATTATTTATTTAATAATATTTTATCACCTTTATTATATTATTATTTCAATAATAATATTTATACACTTTTAAATCATTAAATCAATTATATATATATATTTAAAAATGTATTTATTAAGTCCAAAAATACTAAAATGATTTTTTGGAACATTTTTCATTTTCTGACCCGAACCTGACCCGACCCGACCCGACTGAACCGGCCCGACCCAACCCGGTTCGGGTTTTTATTTTTTTCTAGTAACAGTGCACTGCGCCGCGACGCAATGATTAACACTGCAGACGGCGCCCCGACGCTGTACTGCAGTAAAGGCCACTTTTTGATTTTTCTGTGACAGCTTTGATACCCTTTAATCAAACATTGATTAAATAAAATCTACACATCCAAATAATACCAAATCAGTGTTGATGTGTTCCTAACTTAATGTTTTACATTCGATCCTCTTTTTGAAAACGTTTTACACGAAATTTACGGATCAAACCTCTTAGGGTTGAAAAACGACATCCTTTGTAGTAAAAGCTATAACTTCTTTGTTATTCAATATTTTTGAAAAGTTCAAAAAAGGTTTATCTTTAAAACTCATAGATCTAGCTTTCTAGCTATAAAAATCCAATTTCCGATTTGTACATTTCAAAATACAACATTAAACATAACATGTATCGTTAGGGTTTTACCGGTAAAACGTGTTATGAATATTTCTACAACTTTTATGCATTTCTCACATACCAAATCATGTTATAAACACATAGAGCTATGAATATACATATATTACATAGTTAAATACATCTAGACCATCAAAAATGAGTTTTGATCGGTTAAAAATAGATTTTAACCGATCAAAAGCTATCTAGACTACAAAAATGAAAGAAGAAGATGTTTAGAGCACTTTTAAACCTTTGGGTTTTGTTTGCTCTTCTTCTCCTTCTACTGAAGTATGTTGTGTAGCTTGAGGACATTCACCAAGACCTTCTCTAGCTTTTTCTCACAACTCACAAGTGTATTCTCTAACAAATGCTCTCTCTTTTTCTCTAGAAAATGGCTAACAAATGAACTAACAACCAAAACAAGGGTGTAGAGCATTCTATTTATAGACATCTACTAATCTATCATCAATTCACTAATCAAGCTATGTTGGTGAAATTAAAGCCTTAAACTATATTACTATAGCATGATTGACTAGTTGATAGACACATGGAATGACTAGGGTGGTTGAACAACTTATGACAATGAGTGATTTAGAAGCAATCTAAGAAATCAAGCAATCCAAGTGGGACCCTCAAAAATTCAGCAAAATGGGATTTTCCAAGCCATTTTTCATTTAATTTTTGTACTTTAATTATACATATATATATCTATATATGTATATTCATATATGTAACAATTTTGATCAATTTTGACTTTCTATTGGGCTCCACTTTGGACTCTAGGATTAAATATATTGGGCTCATTCAATTAAATTATTTGGGCTCAATTTAAATAACACATCGGGCTCACATTAAATATTCTAGGTTACATTTAATTAAATCAAGCATTGGGCTTGTTTAATTAATTACATGGACTAGTAATCAAATTAATTACATGGACTACTAGGTTAATATCTTTGACCTAATTTATCAACTCATTTGGATTTAAAATATAATCCAATTAGATTTACTTTAATTAATTATACACCTTGCTTTAATTTTTTAAATAAATATACGCATACACAAGTACATTTATTTAATTATCTAAAGTACAATTAATTAGTACAAAAAGTTTAAATTCATTGTTAAATATTTATTAAGTATATTTACAATGACTAATGAAATTCGTGGTCATTACAGTACCTAATATTATTAATCATTTAATAATATTTTATTAAGTATATAATATTATTAATCATTTAATAGTATTTTATTAAGTAACTAATATTATTAATCATTTAATAGTATTTTATTAAGTAACTAATATTATTAATCATTTAATAATATTTTATTAAGTATCTAATATTATTAATCATTTAATAATATTTTATTCAGTATCTAATATTATTAATCATTTAATAATATTTTATTAAGTAACTAATATTATTAATCATTTAATAATATTTTATTAATTATCTAAGATTATTAATCATTTAATAATATTTTATTAAGTAACTAATATTATTAATCATTTAATAATATTTTATTCATTACCTAATATTATTAATCCTTTAATAATATTTTATTGATTATCTAATATTATTAATCATTTTAATAATATTTTATTGACTTTATAATATTTTTATACACTTAATAATATTTTAGTAATTTTCTAATATTATTATTTATTTAATAATATTTTATTACCTTTATTATATTATTATTTCAATAATAATATTTATACACTTTTAAATCATTAAATCAAATATATATATATTTAAAAATATATTTATTAAGTCCAAAAATACTAAAATGATTTTTGGAACATTTTTCATTTTCTGACCCGAACCTGACCCGGCTGAACCGACCCAACCCGGCTGAACCGGCCCGACCCGACCCGGTTCAGGTTTTTATTTTTTTTTCCGGTAACAGTGCACTGCGCCGCGGCGCAGTGATTAACACTGCAAACGGCGCCCCGGCGCTGTACTGCAGTAAGGGCCACTTTTTGATTTTTTTGTGACAGTTTTGATACCATTTGATCAAATATTGATTAAATGAAATCTACACATCCAAATAACACCAAATCAGTGTTGATGTGTTCCTAACTTAATGTTTTACATTCGATCCTCTTTTTGAAAACGTTTTACACGAAATTTATGGATCGAACCTCTTAGGCTTGAAAAACGACATCCTTTGTAGTAAAAGCTATAACTTCTTTGTTATTCAATATTTTTGAAAAGTTCAAAAAGGGTTTATCTTTAAAACTCATAGATCTAGCTTTCTAGCCATAAAAATCTAATTTCCAATTTGTACATTTCAAAATACAACATTAAACATAACATGTATCGTTAGAGTTTTACCGGTAAAACGGGTTATGAATATTTGTACAACTTTTATGCATTTCTCACATACCAAATAAAGTTATAAACACATAGAGCTATGAATATACATATATTACATAGTTAAATACATCTAGACCATCAAAATGAGTTTTGATCGGTTAAAAATAGATTTTAACCGATCAAAAGCTTTCTAGACTGCAAAAATGAAATAAGAAGAAGTTGAGAGCACTTTTAAACCTTTGAGTTTTGGTTGCTCTTCTTCTCCTTCTACCGAAGTATGTTGTGTAGCTATTGGACATCCACCAAGGTTTCCTCTAGCTTTTTCACCCAATACTTATGTGTATTATCTCTTTTAGCTCACAAAGGCTCTCTCTCTTTTCTCTAGAAAATGTCTAGCAAATGACTAACAAACTTGAACCAAGTGTGGAGCATTCTATTTATAGCCATCAACTAACTCCTCATTAGCTTGCTAATTCACCCATGTTGGTGAAATTAGTGCTTAATTATAATTACTATTTCATTGAATGACTAGGTGATTGACTAGACTGGTTGAGCAATTTATGACATGGAGTGATTTAGAAGTAATCTAGGAAATCAAGCAATCCAAGTGGGACCCTCAAAAATTCAGCAAAATGGGATTTTCCAAGCCATTTTTCATTTAATTTTTGTACTTTAATTATACATATATATATATATATATACATATATATATATATATATATATATATGTATGTATATTCTTATATGTAACAATTTTGACCAATTTTGACTTCTATTGGACTCTACTTTGGACTCTAGGATTAAATATATTGGGCGCATTCAATTAAATTGTTTGGGCTCAATTTAAATAACACATTGGGCGCACATTAAATATTTTAGGTTACATTTAATTAAATCAAGCATTGGACTTGTTTAATTAATTATATGGACTAGTAATCAAATTAATTAAATGGACTACTAGGTTAATATCTTTGACCTAGTTTATCAACTCATTTGGATTTAAAATATAATCCAATTAGATTTGCTTTAATTAATTATACACCTTGCTTTAATTCTTTAAATAAATATACCCATACACAAGTACATTTATTTAATTATCTAAAGTACAATTAATTAGTACAAAAAGTTTAAATTCATTGCTAA